>OZ038380.1:120425948-121096698 GCA_964036045.1 Eutreptiella sp. 'Long Island Sound 2002' | reverse complement strand
CTGCTTCTTCAGGCGAGCATTGAGCATCGCTGTGCCACCGTAGTAGGTGATTCAATCTCTGCTTGTCAGCACCTGGGTTGACTCGCGTGTAGATTGTGTGTGAAAGCTGGCGTCGCAGGCCGGAGGAGGTGAAAAATTGCACAAGCGCATCCTCAATGTCCTGGCTATAAGGATTCGTCGTGCCTACCGCGTTTTTGAGCGTGATTCCGAGTTGCACCATTGGTCAAACAGTGACACCCTTAAAAATACAACAAATCAGTTGAAAAAACAAAAAAAACCCTTCTTTCTGGCACAAATCTGCGTCTTTCTGGCACAAATCTGCATCCTTCTGGCACAAATCTGCGTCAATCGCCTGTCAATCTGGTGCGCGCGCTGCTGTTGCTGCGCTTTTGCGGCAATTCTCCCCAGCAGCTTGGATTCGATTGGATTTGACTGAGCTGAGATTAAAGCAAATACAATCTTCGATTTCGAATCTTCGTTCGAAGATTCGAATCTTCGTTCGAAGACTGAAGTTCGTTCGAAGAAAATAGGCCCCCCCAGTGGGTCCCATGGGCCCCCTAGCCCTCAGAATCGAACCCCGCCTACCCGGCCTACCCGGCCTACGCACCCTACCGCCTCCTCTCCGCCCTAGTGGGCTTTGCGGGCAACACCAACCTCAGGGTGGCACACACCCCACAAGAACCCCACACCCTCGACCCCGGACCGACAGTCACCCAACAAGCCAACAACGTACTGGACTTGACCATCTCCTACCTCTCCCGCAACGACCCCATCGCTCCCCCCACAACGTTGGTGGCCATGATCAAGGGGTCTGCCACAGCCCCCACCCTGGGCCCACAAGGGCCCCCCATGCAAGTCGTCGGAGCCACCCCCTACCTGGGAGTGATCCAGCCCGCTAACGCTGAGGATACCGCCCCCCCTCCGAAGTTGCAGTCGCACCTGGCCCATCTCCCCAGATATGTGTCCCCGGCAACCAAGGCCCTCTCCCTCCCCCACCAGAGCCTGGCGTACTACCTCACAGGGGTCTTGAAAGCCTCCATAGGCCTCCAGGCACTCCACCTGACACACCCCACCACCGCACTCCAGCCGTCCACGCGTGTGGTCAACTAGGCATGGGCAGCACACGGGGGCTGGCCCACCTCCATATCCATTCGCGGCATCCGAGCGGCATGGCCCCACTATGGGGACGCCATAGGAAACAAGGTGAAAGCGGCCTACACCAGGCACACCGCCTCGCTCCTTCACCGCATGACCCACAACCACAAACCGGAAGTTCGCGAAGTCGGCACGATCGGCCTCCGAACCGCACAATGGTCCTGCAACACATGCCCACGATGGATACGCCACCAGACAGGCATGCTCACCAGCATCAAAACACACCTGTGGAACCACCTGCAGCTTCTACTCCCTTCTCTGCACGACGCCATACTCACGAACCACACATGCCCGGAGGAAGGACCCCTGGCGGTCCTCTGCGGGGACCTCCACTATCACCCCAAAGGCACCATCGACACCATAGACCTCGTCGGGGCCTCCATCACGGTAGTATACGTCACCCTCCCCTCAATGCGGGTCCTTCACCGCAGCGGGGCACACCACACCCCCTTCCTACAACTTCCCGAATGGCCGCAATACCGCCTCTTCCGCCAGTACCTCACACAGACAGCACCAGCAGCGGGGCACACTCTGCCGGGAAGCCATGACATGAGGGCAGCCTACCAGGACTTCAAAAAGCAGCACCCCTGTCCCGTCCCAGTGACACCGCCCTACACACCCATGGGTTTGAAACACGAACCCGTCCCCCCGCTGACGGACCTGGTCCCACCGCTAACCCTACTACTGGCCCCGAACGAGGCCTCACCCACACAGACCACCGTCATCCACCATGAGGCAAAATGCCGCATACCAAAACACCGCATGAACGCCCAAGACCCACCAAAGGTCCCCCACGCCTCCAAGAGCATTCTGCGCACATGTTTGGCCTGTGGCCCCAATGCACCCACCACACCATGTTCCCGTATTGCTCCTCATATCACGCCACCAGACACCCATCCCACAGCTCACCTACCACCACAGGCCTACGCATGGGTGGCCCCATGGTTCCACTGCGCCGAAGCGAACCCCACGGTGGCGTGGAACCCGGACCACAAACCCCAGTGGCTATTCACCACAACGCCCACCTGGTCCCGCCCCGACCCTGCGAGAATCGCGATCCCTTACAGCATGTACGAACCAGGCAGAACGGGCAAGCACGAGCACCCCTACTATCCGCTCTACCACTCCTGCCACACACCGGAACACGAAACACAAACCCTCATATGCCGCGACATAAACCCGGACACAGCCTACATCTTCTACTACATCTACTACTACCTCACACAAGGACAACCAATACAAGGACTCATAGCCACGCCCCCCCAAGCGAGGCGCATCACCTCAAAAGGAATAGGGGTGTACGCCACCCCCATCCTGCAGCCCACAACCCTGGTGGCCCACCTCACCACGGACCTCGCCATATAGGCCTACGTACCCGTGAACCCACGCTGCCTCCCACAATCATCACCGGCGGACCTGCTCTTCTTCACCGATGCCTCAGGCGAGTCCGCCCTCACGCCCATCACCGGGGGGGGCACCCTACAACTGACCCACACCGGGGGACACTACCACATTGACCACCACACAGGCAACACCACCTACGGGGCCTCCTCCCACGGGGAACCGGGAGCCATGGCCGACGCCATCGCCAAAATCGCGGCCCAACTACCCGCCCACCTCCCGTAGTGGACGCCACAGCCGACACACACCTACTCCTCCGCATAGCAAGACAAGCACTCCACAAAGCCACCGCGACGAGCCTCGGCACCCAGGCACTGCTGCTCTGGAAAGCCCTCCGCAGCCTACCCCCCTACGTCCAACTTCACATCGTGAAATAAGAGTCCCACAGGCACCAATACAGAAATGGTAAGGTCGACATCCAGGCAGTACACCAACGCACTACGCACCTGCCCACCCTCCAAGTGCCAGATCTGGATGGAAACCACACACACCTCCAACACATACCCCGAAAACCGGAGCCCCATAAGACCCCGAACTGGGTACCGGAGGACGCCCCCTATACCTCACACAACAGAGCATAGCATTGCCCCAAACCCATCCAACATCTCGCCCGCGTGCTTGGCGACACGGACAGCCGAGCGCACATCCAAGAGCTCCAGGAGAAACTGACAGTCCCCCTCTACAACTCGGCGCTACGCCCAGCTTGCATTCCAGTCAACCTCCAGAAACGCGGCATCCAGCTCCTCAGGGAGCAACTACCACTCCTCACCAGGGTCGCCCGATGGCTCGCCTGCTAGCAGATCCACGTCCCCGAAGAACACATCTGCTGCCCGTGCGACCACACCACCCCGGAGGACTGGGAACACTTCAAGATATGCCCCCTCCATACGGGCAGGGACACACTAGTGGGCTGGTCCTCGGCGGAATCCCTACATCAACACGAAGGCTGGCCAGCCCACAGCCACGCGCACCAGGCCACTGAACAGGTCCTCAGGGATCCCCTGGTCAGGGAGGCCACTATGAGAGGGGCGTTTACACGGGCCCTACACCGACACCTCACCAAACACGTGGAAAACACGATGGGAACAGCAGCGCACTCCCAGCTAGAAGCAGTCCCCAGAGCAGCAGCCCAAATGGTACACCGCAAACGCCTCCTGTTGACACACACAGAGCAACTCACCAACCCCACCACCAGGGAACACATACTGCGTCTCATCCATTACCACGCTGTGCATGACCCAGAAGTCCACTAACCTGCTCTGCCCCCCACACACGCCCCCCATGTCCGTCCACAGGCCTCCAAGACACCACCAGAGCACCCCAGAAGGCTACCCACCGCAGGGCCCCCCAGCCACAAGCACCCATGACATCCCAAGGCCCACCTCTCACCCACGGGACCATCCGGCACCGTCCAGCCAAACCTGGCCCTCCCAGGACAACCCATACATCGACGTGGACGCGCTGGACCTCGATAGCCCGCCCCGCCAACCCCCCCAGGACCCAGGCCCCCCCCCTCTAACACTGACCACCATCCGCGACCCCCCAAGGCAGCTCCCTAGACGCCCCCCTGGGCTGGTACCGCCTATAAGAGAGCTGGACCCGGCTCACCGTCAAGGCCCTACAGGACCTAGGCAACCCGGACAAAGGCCTCCACGAGGCTGTCGTGGACCTCATCCTCAAGCAAGCCCGCCAACACGTCCAAGGCCAGCACGTCTGGATCCCCCCCATCGGGTGGGGCCAGGCCCTGACACACGACACCGTCACCAACCTCACACGTCGAAGGACCACGCGCCTACGACGAGGCCCAGCGGAGAAGGACCACCCAGCAGGCCCGCACCAACCAGAACAGTGGGAACAGGCCACCGCACAAACCCGCGACAACGCCCTCCGCGCTGCCGGCCTCCCCACCACCGACGACGACCTCCCCCCCCCACCTACAGACAGCGACCACCCCCCGCCGGACGTGTGGTGTACAGTCCTTGAACGCGGACACTTTTACGTAGTTGCCGCCATGGCAACGTCCTCGGGCCCACAATGCTTCATCAAAGGGACCAACACCATGCTCGCCCCATGGGCCGCCCCACCAGGGGCAGTAGGGGACCCCACCACCCCGCAGAAAGTCCTCAGGGGCAGCCTCCGGCCGGGGGACCAAGCGCCGGCCCACGCCCTGGCCAAAATCACCTTGGGGCGGGCGGGCTAGCACCTGGAACTGGCCATGGTTTGCCTGACCCAGTGGATCAAGCGCCGCTGGCCGTCCACAGAGACCGTGCCGTCGATCTGGGCCATCCCCACCGCCAACACACAAATAGCGGCAGGCCCCGACACGCGGACGGACCCCACCCCTGGGCCACAACACCCCCTCACCTGCGGATACGACGCTATCCACAGGATCCTCCGCCGCATGGACTTTAGCCCACCACTACAATACCCTCTTCCCACCACTGACCAAGAGGTTCACAAAACATGCACGCTCATCTGCGAAATCCTGGCCGCGGCCGCAGAAGACGGCAAGCATCTCCTCCAAACCGCCCGGCCGACAAGTGACCACACAGTCGCCCCGCTGCAGGCGGACACATACACCGACGCAACACACGCAAACCCAGCCCCACACCCCCCCACTCAACCCTCGACCCTGCCCCTCCCTCCCCACTCCCCACCTGACAGCCCACACACGCCCACCATCGCGCGCAGCCCCGGGCCCCGCGACACGGGTCCACCCCACCCGCCCAAACAGCCACACAAGCCCGCCACAGACCCTCCCGCCGAACACCCCTCACCACCCACAACGCCCGCCAACCCACACACGCCCACCGCGAGGAGCCCCACGCCCCACGGCTCACGCACCCCGCCCAGTGACCGGCACTCACCCCCCGCACACACCCCCAAACCCCAGTCCCAACCCCCTCGGCGCCTGAATGCAGCCCACGCGAAGTGTTCTTCTCCGCAGACGCCAACCCACACGTCCTCACGCATTGCAGCAGCCCGTCCCAGCCAGGCCCGGAAGGCGGAGACCGAAGCTCCGCACGTCAGCCGCCAACCGCTGCCGATCGGATCGGCCCGCCGGGCAGCCACGTCACAGCGGGCCCCCCCCAACCACTCGCCCCCGACCAGCGGCCCGAGGACATGCCCTCCATCCTCCCCGCATCGCCGCAGCGGAGATCGCCACGTCCCACAAAGCTGCAACCGCCCGCATGGCAGCAAAACCCGCATCCCCGGAAACCACCACTTCCTCCTTGTCCTCATCCTCAACGACGTCCTCCATCTCCTCCTACAACCCTCCCCCCCCGCCGACGCTCATCCACAAAGCCACGGCCAAAGCCAAAGCTGCAGCCGCACGCGAAAGTGCTGGAAGCCCCCCGACCCCCAGACAGGCAACCGAGGCACCCTGGCAGCACACCACAAACTCCGCCATGCAGCGCCAGTGCCCTCGCACCTCCGGGACGAGGTCCTCCTCAACCTTGAACCGGACCACAACCCAAAACCCGACCCCAAACCAAAACCGGAGCCCAAACAACGACATCGCCCGCAGCAGCACCAGGACCACCACCAGCACCAACAAAATTAACAACACCACCCCACACAGCCCCCAAAACCGCAAAAGGTATTACAACAGCAGAAGCGACCCCGCCCTGACCCAAACGCTAACCTGAACCCAAGCCAGGACCCCGCACCCACCGCATCCCGGGCCCCCCTGCCCCGGGCGATAGCCGCCACCACAGAGGCGGCCACCCGACACGACCTTGTCCAAATTCTTGTCAACATCCCCATCTCCAAGCGCCCAGTCATCCAACCCCCACACACCACCACACCCGCCGGCCACACGGACCCGGCGACATGGGACCCCTCCACCTCGGTCGCCGTTAAGCCCGGCTCCCAACCTGCCCCACTATCCGCCAAGCAGTACGGCGCGGGGGGCTGCAAACAATGCCCAACCCCCAAGCCCGACCAGAACGCCAAGGGATCCTGGGGGCATACCCGCAGCACCATCACCGGTACCAGCACCGGCGCCAGCAGCGCCTCCACCACCACCACAACCACCAGAACCACCACCACTACCACTGCCCACCACCCTACCCCACCGGGCCACAACCCCCCGTGCACGAGCAGCACCAGCGCATGGGATGGCAGCACCACCCACCGGGCGCTCCACCCCACTACCCTGCCTACCACCAAGGGCCGCCTCGCCCATACCAAGAACCGTATCCGCCAGACCACCACGTCCACGCTGAAGGGGCCCCCCGAGCCCAACCCCCCCCGGGACAGCCACTCGACCTGTACCACCAGCCGCCACCGCTGCTGCACCCCTACGCGGCAGATCCACGGAGGGTGGGGGACTTCCCCCCCCAAGAAAAACTAGGCGGCACCACGCGAAGCCCCCCAGGCTCCACCGACGTCTCCTGACTGGCCCGATCCGCCCCGCGACGAGGCGCGGTCCCGCAAACGGCGGCGCCCCCGCTCTCCCCCTGCGAGGTGCACCCGCCCTCGGCTCTCACGCTCCCCACAGCGCCACCGCGCCTCACCCGCTCACTCCCGCTGCTCCTGCTCGCCAAGGCTCCGCCATGACCCCCCGGGGCCCCACTCCCGCCGCCTCGGCTCCCGGGAGCGCCGACACGCAGGTCATCGCCGTTCAAGGACCACGTCCGCCTCCCCACACGAACAGCACTGCGCTTCCCGTTCTTTGCGCCGCCAGTACGCGTCTTCCACCCCTGGCCCCCGCCACTGGCGCCAGCGCTCCTCTGAGCGATGCCACACGCGCCACCGCCGTCCCATGTCCGCGTCCCCCTTCCCCCACGAACAGCACCGCATCTCCCGTTCCTCGCACCACCGATACGTGTCCCCAACCGCCAGTTCCCGTCACCGACGCCCCCGCTCCCCCGAACGCCGCCACGAGCACCACCACCGTCCCATGTCCCCATCCCCCTCTCCCCACAAACAGCACTAAGCTTTCCCCTTCCCGCGCAACCCATACGCATCCTCCATCCTGAGCCCCCGCCACCGCCGCTCCAGCACCACGAGCTCGGAGCTCTCCCCCCCCCAGGCCGCCGCCCACCTAGCCTGGTGGTCTACCCCTGCCCTGCGGGAGCTGCGCTGCTGGGTGAAGTGGGCCGGGGGAGCGGGCAGGCAAGAAGGGGTGCACATGGTGCAAACCTTCGAGGAGAGGCATGGGAATCCTTCCTTCGGGACGCGGTCCAGCGCCTCCGCCCCCCCTGACCCCCGAAACCCTCCGCCGGTGGCTCCAACCAGCCACCCCCAGGCATGGGCCATCGGCGCCCCATAGGCCCCAGCCCCACCCCACCACCACCACACCGGGAAGGGAAAGGGCAAAGGGAGGGCACGCGGCAAGGGGGCGAGGAGAGGCCCAAGGGAGCAGGCAGGCGCCCACAGGGACAGGGCATCTGGGGCGACACAGCACGGGGGCAAGGAACCACCAAATGGCCAGGAAAAGGAAGGGCACAGAGGGAGAGGGCGCAACGCCGAGCACCAGGGCGCACACATAGGAAGGGCACGCCACAACGGAAGGACCACCACTGCCCCACCCCCAGCCGACACCGGGCGACCCCTGGAGGCGCACGCCCGCCAAAATGCGCCGCCACATCACGGACCTGAGGCCGCACGAGCCGCATCGGCTCGCGCCCGCCGACCACTGGACCCCGCACAAGGGACGGGAGGCACAGCTACATGAGGAGAAGAGGCTACACCCACCGAGGGAGCCGCCAGGAACGCCGCCACGCAGCCCACCACCACACCCTCACCGCCAGGCGACGACCCCAGCCACAACAAGGGCCACAACACAAGCAACGGCACAGGCACCAGTGGAGGAACAGGACACGGCCGCCACACCGAGGACGGGAGACGGCAAGGAGGCAGAGGGACAGGACCGGAGGGGACCGAACACACCCGAGGAGGCCACGACACCCCGGCCCACAGAACCCGACGAACCCCTAGGGGCAAGGAACCCCAGAGGACACGGGACCAAGACACGGACCTTCAGGGAGGGCAACCCCGTGGGCACCTATCTGACCCACCGGGCCGAGAGGCCCACCCAGACCCCCGCAACACGGATCCAACGAGTCACACCACACCTAACCGCGCCCCCAGGCCACCAGCCAGCCACATAACCTCGGCCCGCGTCCCGCACCACGAAGTGGGCCAGTCTAACCAGCGCTGACCCCACTCCACGCCGGAGCAGCAGTAAAAAGGGCCCATCAGACACCTTGGCATAGCAAAACACGGCACAACACAAGGCAGCACGGCACACCGCACGCAGCGCACCGCCGTGCAACGCACATCGACAGAGCACAACACGACACGGCGCGACACGTCACAGCACGGCGCAACCAGCCACTCCACGGCAAGACACACCATGGCAGGACACGGCGCGGCACGGCACGACGAAGCAGAGCTCGAAGCAACACAGCACAGACCCGCACGGCGCAGCACGGCAAAGCACGCCAGAACACAGCATGGCACATGAAAGCACACCACAGCACCAGAGCAAGGGACACTAACCGAGGGTCTAACCCGAGCAAGCCGCCTCGCGCCCTGGAAGGGGAGGAAATGCGCGCACAACCATGTGAGAACGCAACACCAGCTCGCCGCACACAGGCTAGGGGCCACCACCCATCAGGCAGCAACGGTGATGGCCTGCCCGCACAAGCGGCCACCAGAAGGTTAGAGCCCACGCCACAAAGGCAGAGGGACAAAAACAACCCCGGCCCCCTGAACCCAACGCCTCACGGAACCGCCTGCCGCAACGGCCCAGTCCGGCCACAAGGCCAAGCGTGTACATAACCCCCCCGACCCATGGGGCCTGGGCACAACCCCGCCAAGTGCACCATTAACAGCAACCCGGTTAGCCACGCGGAATGCCGTCCAGTGCGTGCACCAGCCCAGAGAAGTCGGAGGGAGGAACAGGCATCTCCCCCCCGCCAAAAAAAAAGGAACAAACAAACTGCACAACAGGGGGGGAACCCCCGCCGAACCACAAGCGCGCGCCTGCCGGAAAAGAAGGGGGGGGCAAGAGACAGTCACACAACCAAGAGGCCGCGCACCCCCTCCACAGAAGGCGGGCTAACCGTGCAGCCAGGCAACACCAAAGGCGGCACCCACAGGGCCCCCCGAAAGAACACCGGGGGACCACCCAGCCAAACTTGGCGACACCCAGCCGAGAGCAGCGGCCTACCAGAGGAAAGGACAGCCCGGACACGCCGGCACACACCCCACAGGAGGGATGGCGGCCCACCAGAAAAAAAACATAGATGCAACCCAAATGAAAGGGGAAGGGGAGACAAAGAGCAAGAGGCCCAAGACCGGGACAGGCAACGGCGGGCACCAGAAAGCCACGAGAGAACAGGGCCAAGAGCCACAACCCCCCGGAGCCCAAAATAAATGAACAAAAGGAAGGGGGGGGGGGCAAACCCCACCCACAGCAACCCCCTCACAACCCCATGCCACAGGCAGCCCTACTGAGGGTGGTGGGAAACGGACGGGGCGCACGCAAGAAGCCACACGCTGAAACACCCAAACCAGAAAAAGCGGAGTGCAGGAAGAGCCCAACCCCACAAACACAGACCACCAACCCCAGCAAGGACAGGCGGAGCGCGGCCGAAACCCGTAACCAAGCACAAACGCCCTGGACCCCGGCCAGGAGTGGCAGGGTTACCGCCCAAACCAAAACCCAAGCGTGCGCACCACAAACCACAGTAGGAAATGGCAGTGCAAAGCCAAAACCCGAGCCCAAGCACACAAACCCTAGACCCCTGCCAGGAATGGTGTAGTCACCTCGGAACCTAGACCCAAATCCAAACACCACACACCAATAGAAAACCGAGTGTCCATAGCCTGGGCACTGAGACAGCCAGTGCCATGCAGGTGACCCTGCCAAACGGGATCCGGAGACCGGGGGTAAGGCTGCATCCTAATGTCAGCGCTGCTTTGGGACTCGAGGCGGAGCGTGCGACACCCAAGCACCTCCGAACCCCAGTACCAGTAACATGCATGCATGCTTTGGGAACGGGATGGGCAAGGAAGTCTGGTGACCCCCTGGGGTTCTGCCCAAAGAAGGGGACTTACGCGACCACAGGGGCACACTCTCCCGGCGAGAAAAGTACGTCACGCTGGCTGCAATCAGCCCTCCCGGTGTTGACCAGGGTCGCTTTGTTCGGAGCCACCAGTCAGGTCCAGCAGGATGTAAGACGCCTCCCCTCTTCAAGCGCAGAGCTTCTTCCTGTTTGTCACAGCCGCAACGCCAGTGGGGACCATGGGGCGCATCTCCACGACCGAGAGCACCTACCCTACCTACCTCGTCTTCCAAGGAGCTGCAGAACTTGCCACGGAGTTGGTTGACAGGCGAGGGCTCGGTGTCTGAACTATGGTTCGAAAGAGACGTATGCCCAGAGGAGCCAGAACTTTGTGTCCGGTTGCGAAGGTTCCACACATCTGAGGGCTTCGGGATGTGGTGAAAGTATCTGATGCGGGGCGCCTGCGCTTTGCTCTTCGGACGCGTCCTTCAGCTTGCAGGCGCGTGGGCAAGCCAGCGTCTATGACTCGGCTTGGCAGCTTTTGCACGGGGCGCAGGTCTGCGAACGGCCTTGCTGATGGCAAAGAATGAACTAGGAACGACTTCGTATGAGCAAGGGGGGGCAGACACGGAAGCAGAGAGATCCACGTGCTTGCGGGGCAGATGGGAGTCAGAGAGGCAGGCAAATGGGTTTGTGTCTGCAAAAGAGCTGGTGTGGTATTCATCATCCCGATCAGAGGATTGCAGGTCCGGCAGCTCGCCATGGTCGCTGTTTGACATAGTATTGCGGTCACCTAGCTCAAGAGGGGCCGCCCCTTCTTCCCACTCTGCCAGGACGGGTACTGCTTCAGCCACGTTGGTAGCGGGTGTTGAAGGTAGAAGGTAGAAGTCATCGACGGAAGCCGGGCTCTGCTGGCTGTCGGGTACCCTGGTGATGCCCCGGATCACGTATGAGCCAACAGGGGGCTCACAACGTTGAACTGGACGTCGCAAAGTAACCTTCAGTGGGAACTCTCGCGCGGTGTTGCGGCTATCATGAGTGGTGCGTTCAGAAATAGCGGACAACCTTCATCATTGCAGCCAGCTTAATCACCAGGTTCGGCAGCATGACAGTAGATGTGAGGGTCCTCAATTGCGATGTCTCGCGCCAGCGGCAACGCTTCCAGAGCAGCATATTGATCTTGTTGAGCGACGGTCTCTGTAGGCCAGTTATCTCCTGCAGATAAGTTTCGTAACCATACTGAGTGGTGTGTCCTAGAGCACAGGCACCATCTTCATGGTCCTAGTCAGCTTGGCCAGAATAGTGGCCTTCTGTGAGATTCTGGTATGCCAGCGGCAACACCTCTTGAACTGCGTACAGTTCAAGTTGAGCGGCGGTCTCTGTGGGTCTGTAATAACCCGCAGAATCGCCGCCATAGTTGTGAATATAAGGTTCCGGCCATTGCCTCTGATAGCAATTTGGACTTTGCGACGAACTGCACAAGGATGGATAGCAATGAAATGCGGTGTCCTTCGGACAACGAGGAAACAGATGGATCCGGGGATTCAATTGAGCTGCATATTGAGAGTGGAGTTGTAGTAAAAGTAGATTGGTGATTTGCGCTGCGCTCAGCAGCAGCACTTGGAAGGTTGCGGCGGCCTGATCGGGTTTAGCTGGCGGCGTTTCCATATGGCAGGTAAAGCATAATCGATGTATTTGCTGAATTTCGTTCTGCTAGCGTAAAAGTCAGGGGAAAAACCCCAGCAGAAACTCGAGTTGTCCCCAGGCTTGTTAGCATCCAACCGCAACTTTTTAACACCCATCGTCATCTCCATCTGCCGCATCCTCTTCTCCGGCGCTACCACAGTCCGTGCTCTCGGCTGATGAGAGAGAACCTCCCCTCAGCTGATCATCATGGACGGAGTCCCCCTGGGGCGCTGACACGTCAGACAGAGTGAGGTCAACATCCTCAGGGGCATCGTCAGCAAGTGCAACGCCGGCAGCAGTGTTCGATGCAGTGGCAGCAGTCTCCTCTGCAGCGGGTATGTCGACCCCAGGGATTTCTGGGTCATCCTTGATGAACAGGGGTTTCTCCAGTGACTCGGAGACCAGTAGCCTGTCCCCCAAGGCCTGATTGTTGTCACACATAGGTTGTGGAAACGGTTGCACTAAGAATACCGCGGACCTCAGGTACCAATGAGGTGTAGGCCAGTTTCGATCCAAAATAGGGGTAGAAAGCGACGAGAAACAGCCCAAACTGCTGCCACCGACGTTTCAATACCACGGGGTGTTCAGGAGATCCGTGATTTTTTTGTACATACGTGCGCAAGCACAGACCCTCGAGGGAGACTCCGCAGTGTCAGCCAGTCCAACAATTTGCTAAAAACCGTTGGCACGCTCGTGAATTTCAGAACCTTCCAGAATGCAGCTGATGGCGGGACTGAATCCTGTTTGTAGTATCATCGATGGCTAACTATTTCAGTCATGGGGACAATGAAAAAAAAAGAAACTTGGAATGCGGTGGTCTTCTTTGTAATAACCGGTAACGGGATGGATATAACTGTAATCTTTCGAGCTCGGTGAGGATAACGTGAAAACCATGGTTCCCGGGATTCAAACCGGTGATGCAGAAAAAGGGGTAAAATAAGGGCGCTGTGCGCTACCGCCGGACCAAGTGATTCCACCTGCGTGTATAGGGACATGAAGGAGGACACGACTGCCATCCTTCAGCCGAAACTGGTGAAACCGTTTTAGGCGAAAATTTTCACCAAAATCTGAGGAGAACACGCAGTATGCTTATCTCTCATTGCCAGCATCGTCAACAGGTACGACATCATTGCAGTGTGCACGCTTTCTGCTCACGTTTGTTCTCTCCATGGCTTCTTTCAGAACCCGGCAGCGGTCCCCAAAGCGCTTGAAAAAACCGTCCCACTAGCCATGCGCCTCCTGTTGCACCCCTGCCTGACAAGGGAGTTCTTGAAGTTCGTCTGCAGTAGGTCTGAGACTGATCGCTTCGCGAAAGCAAATAATAATGTGGCCACGGCATTTAGTGCCGTCATCTGCAGGTTAGCGCTGTCCGGGCCATCAGCAAAGTCACCAGGGACTACAAATGCGGGTGGCCACACATACCTCCCTGTACCCATCCCCTGCCCTTTTATGGGACTGAAGAACTGTAACAAGAACGGCACTTTGTCTTCTCCGATGACGCCAAAGATACGCTGCAGGCAGCTGGGAATCTCGAGTGGGGCGCTGGCTCGAAGATGCACAGGAGTTCGTCCCGGACGTGTGGATGTACGCAGACTCTGCCATACGGCTTCCCAGTCTTTGACGGATCGTGCAGCCTTATCTTTCATGGTGATACAAGAGAGATGATACAGCAGACTTTTGCAGCGTTCCTCCACAAATACTGCTGCTGGGAGCGCATGGTCAACGTCGTTCCACATGGCCAAACGAAGAAAAGGGGCGTCCACCTACGGGTCGTTGGCGTCTCCCCGCAGCGACAGGATCAGCAACAGCGCAAAGCGCATGACATGAGGGGCGTACCGTCAGGTCCCGGGGCTTCTATGCACCGTGGTAGACTCCCGGACGAGAACGCCTGAAGAAGCGGCGAATGAGCACCACGACGCTCTGCAGGCGTTTTTTGATTCTTTCACCTTCTGAGGGGTTCCGACTGGCTGTGCCTTGTCCGTGCATGCAAGGGAAACTTCTGCGCTCCCTGGAGCATGGAAAACTGCTAGCATCATCCGCTCCAGCTCTCAGAGCTTAGCAAAATATTACACCGGTGTGCGTCCCAAATCGTTCAGGAACGATGAGTACTGCAGGGCTGTAAACCATGGGCGGCACCGGCGGTGGCAGGAGACCACCACATGTTTGTAGGCATGCCAAATACCAAAGAGCAAGGGCAAGGGGCGCATCAGAGTGCGCATGGGAAGGTCGGCACAGGGCCTCCAGTATGTTGCTTGTAGCAGCCTGTAGTAGATATTCAAATCCATGAGTATGCGCGACATGGGCTGGTTGGCAGAGCGGAGCCTGCAGAGGGCAGCTTGTATGGCGGTCATCATTCCCCCTGTCTCGCTGATGTCATACTCACCCAGGCTCTGTGGTAACCCCGTTACCCAAGTTCAAACGTCGCGTACGACATCAACAGGCAAACGCAGCGTTCCACAGGGATGATGGCCAGAA
The DNA here is from genome assembly GCA_964036045.1 of Eutreptiella sp. 'Long Island Sound 2002'. Classification (NCBI taxonomy): domain Eukaryota; phylum Euglenozoa; class Euglenophyceae; order Eutreptiales; family Eutreptiaceae; genus Eutreptiella; species Eutreptiella sp. 'Long Island Sound 2002'. The sequence goes on along the minus strand of OZ038380.1, from coordinate 121,081,960 downwards.
ATGAAACGTCCACCTCTGTCTGAAAATGGCGAGACAGCTGGCATGGTTTTTGCAGCTGCTGCTGCCAGGCGTGCAAGGTCACTCGGGTCCGGCCAGGGGACGCCGTTTGGGAGGTGCACGCCTGTGCAAGCTGCTGTGGCTTTTGCAAACTAACACTTATCAAAGGAATCTGTGTCTGGCTGCGTATCGTAGACGAGCCGTTTGTAGTTGTCCAGCCACGGGATGAACTTCTGGGCTGCTCTATCTGTGCCACCTCCTGCTGCCGCACCTCCGCCCGTGCTCGGGGCCAGGCGCCTGTCGGTTGGGCAGGCATGCTGCACGGTCTGAGGAGGGCCATAATGTGTGGGGCCATGTGGCGTAGCCACTGGGCGGTTTAACTGCGGGGCCAGTTGGCATGCAGCTGCTGGGGCGTGGGCAGTTGGTATAGCCGGAAGGAGAAGGCAAAGCTGACGAATGCAGCCCCATCAGGATCGTCCTGAACGGCTGCCTCGAGGAAGGACGAGCCGCTCTGGTGGCTTGCGGTTGCACAGAAGGCTGCCATACGCAGTCCAAGTAAGTGCTCGGTGGATGATCAGGTTGCGCTATTGATTGCCAGCGGTTGCTCGAGAGTCATGGGTGGCGCACTCTGCAGCATGCACGTACAGCATGCAAGTATCGATTGCAAAAGCTGTATCGTGCCGCTGTCCAGGAGGGCGCCGTACTTTGTGACGTGCAGTGCAGACGTTTGCACCACGAACAAGATGAACGTAAAGCCACCAAGTAGCACACAGAGCGGGCACCAATGCGATTGCTTATCCGTCAGGGTAACCTTTGCCTCTGAGTGCCGCGCGGTGCGCCTTTGGGATGTGGTTCTAACCTGAGGCCAATGACGTGGATGTTGGTGGCACCCTGCACACAACCTCCACTACACAGTCTTTCTAGGGTGTCCGACGGCAGGGGTGCAGCGCAGGTGGTTGAGCATGTGACAATGCAGGAATGGTGGAAGAAAGATGTCCTTGATTAGTGCCCTAGATATTTTGATGAACTCCTGCAAGTTTTGAAGTGGAAAACCCAAACCAAAGCAGCAAGTAGAGCAAGAACAGGATGTGGATCGAATCAATGAATAGTTTTGAAATCCAGTGTAACACAGAAGGGCTGCAGATAGACAATGCAGGTATAAACACAAAGATTCAATCACAATTGGATAATACAAAAGGTTTTATATGAAAACTGGTCTGACTCTTGCCTCCAAGATAGCATCAAGCACTTCATGTGCACTCCTTTGGTGAAAGGGTGCTGGTTAGGAATGTGGGGCATAGGTGTCAGGCCAACACAGAATATGACTTGGCCAAGCAACTGAATTCAGAAACAGTTAAAAAGTAGAACCACAATAAGTGGTAGAAACAATTGAGTATAGGGGTCTTGGGGTGGGAGACCACTAAGCTTAACCTCCAAGGCCTAAAGCATGAAATGCCTATTTTATTTCGGTATATCCTGCATGAAAGAAGGTACCTCCGCTCAGTTGAGTGGTAGGGGTGAACTTGAATGGGGGGGCTAGGGTTACAACCCTAGTTACTTTGAGAAAGTGTACTTTAGGCTTCAAAAGAGAGATAAAAATACTTAAGTTAGTCTTAGCATCAACAAAAGGGTTTTAAGGGGGGCTTGGCCTGGATCAAGCCCTCGGAGAAAGATATGGCAGTGACTTTTTCTTACTCCCCCCTGGAGTACTAGTTAGCTAAGCTAGTAGGACCTGGGAAAAAGGCTCAAATATTCCCAAAATTACCTCAGAAAATGCATCAAACTTACCAAAAACATCCTCATCAGTTCATAGAAGCCTATCACACTGTAGGTACCCTCGAAAAACAGTGTAATGTACCGTGAATGATGTCCCTCCGATGGGGCATTCCTCAAAAGTCGCCGGCGTGCGACGAAAGCGTTTGGTAAAAATTTGGGGGTAGTGGGGTTCGAACCCAGGACTCCCTCCCTAGAGCACATGTGCCTGCTCACTAGGGTACAGTCGACCGCTCTGATGCGGACGGCTATCACTGGATGAACAGCGTTTCAGTAAACGTCCTGACCAAGGGCCAGGGCGGAGCAATACTCCCAATGGGGGACACATATCTCCAGGAGCTGAAAAAAATAGAAAGTGTAACCGACAGGGAGTGATTCCTGCGTTTTAGCGAAAGTGGTAGCAATTTAACAAGTCAAATCGCTAAAAATTGACGAAATCACGCGAAAAATCGTCATTTTTACACCAAACCCAAAGTCACAGACAAGCGCAAAGGAAGCAGACTTCAAAAAGAAGGTTGCGCAAGCGTAAATGGCCTTTGAAAAAGAAGGTATGAGCCGTAGTTTTTAAAGTTCTAAAGGAAATTTTTGCACAGTTGCATCAAAATCTTTATAAACATTAGGGAAAAGTATTCAAACTCAACCCACAACACAGAGCAGGTGGACAACCCACCTCTCAGGTATGCCAGTGTCATCTCACACGCATGCATTGCGTTTGTGTTGGTTGCTTCGTTGAAACGTTAGGGTTGTCAAAGCTGTGTTCGTTGGGGGTTCGGGCGCTCATCTCCTTTGCTCTGAAAGGTATGCGATGCGTAATGAGCTCGCAGCGCGCACGTAGGGTGAGAATATGTGCTGTGCTCGCGATGCATGTGCCTAATTGAGGCATTCACACGCTGTGACGCTTTCTCTGTACCCCAATTCATCCCTGTTCTCTCTTCACAGGTAACAAAAGAAAGTGTTTGCTCGTGTGTAGCCGTAGCGTTAAAGTAGGGTTGCTTAAAACGCTTAGGCTTGTTTATAACTTGCAATAGGGTTGTTTTGCGTTCGCTTCACTTCGGCATTCACAAGATGCATGGTGAGTAAGGTAGGTAAGCCCAGGAGGAGCTCACCTCCTGGTTGAGTCAATGTGGTCATGGTTCCTCCCCCCTTTCCTGCGTGCGTGCACACGATGCATTAAATGGTAGGCCACGCGAAATGCGCACGGTAAACCTTGTTTAGGTTACCCGGGGGCTCCTCGGTACGTTTTTTAAGAGAACCTGAGGAGTCTCTTAACGCTTGCTTGCTTGTCAGGGGTGTTTGAAGACAGTGTATTATAGGTCACACTGAGAAGTGTATAATACGTGGAGTGTGGCTTGGTTCCTCAGCCGCAAACATCCCTTCATTGGCCTTTGTTGTACAGGTGGGAGAGGTTCAGGGTGATTGGTGCACGCAGCAGCTGCCTTCGGCGGCTATCCCATTTTTCTGCCCCCGCTAAACAGGGGCGCTGATCACACAATCAATTGACTGCGCCTCAGCCAGGAGTGGCGTGGGCATTTCGACTCCATCGACATCCGCGCTGTGCACGCAACGAGAGCACCCCTTCCCTCCAAGCTTTAGCAGGGAAACGTGTTGTGACGTCCCTGTTAGGCCACAGTTGCTTAGCAGCGCTGTGTTCTCTTGTCTTCTTCACAGGAGGGTCATTAGGACCCGAGACTTCATTGACAGCAACACCAAGTAGCGTGTGTAGGGGTTAGGGTCAGCAGGCCTGGCAGGAGTTGAGTGCAGATGATGACTGCTCACCCTGCCTTCAAAGGCCGGTGCTGGCGTTAGGGAGTGTAGGGTAGTGGTGTCTTCTGTCCCTCGTGCTTTTCCACGTGGGCAGGGGAGTGCGTTAGCTTTTGGCCCTTAGCAAAAATGGGCGTTTTGTATGCCCTTAGCACACTTGGCCACCCCTCCCCTCTAGTAGGTAGGGCTTTTGCCGTCTTCCCCCAGGATAGGCGCAAGCACAGAAATTGGGCGCCATAGGAGTGGTAATAGTACCTGATTAGGACCTTCGGTCCGACGTCAGCGAAGCCCGGTCTCCGGGAGCCACGCTGGGGAGGGAAGTGAGACACACACAGACATACGTAGCACACGGAGGGGTATGGTAAACCCTGTAAGGAAGGGTAGAACCCCATGGGTCTGGACCAGTCAGGGGTCCTAACTGTGGGCTCGCTTGTCCCCAAGGAGGGAAGACACACCTTGCCTTATAACACCTCGCTTGTCATTCCCCCCTGGTGTAGCAAGCCACCGTTCTTCGTTGGCTCCCAAAGGTCATTGCACGGGGGCAGTCCCCATGCAACACATGGTAATCAAGGCATACACTCGCTGGGTGGCTGCAATCCTGATAAGCGGCTACTGGCCCACGCTGGAAACCATAGGCATGGGTCTGCAGGGCACAGACAGGGTCAGTGCAGTGGTCAGTAAGCAGTAGTCTGTGAAAAACCAATGGCCTCCGGCCAGGGAGTGGTTGTCACGGGGGGCTAACGGTCCTGTCCTGCGATGCAATGCGGGGCAGCTGTGACAACTGTTCTTACATCCATACACAGGCACGTCTGCAGAAGAGTGCTCACTGCACCTGTCAGTAGACTGACACAGGGAAATTAGTTTCGCTTTTTACGCTGGGACATAGTCTCAGCACGGGCTAGGAGCTGCCCCTCGTTGTTCTCAACGAGGTAGGTGCTGAAGAATGGGTTGATACTCCCGTCTGGTTGTATGAAGGCTGACATAGGTTCCCAGGTCGTCTCAGATAACCCATAGCCATCCCACAGGGTTAGGAATTTCCAGCCCTGTTTATACTCGTGGCGAGCAATACCTGCAACCACGTAGTAACCATCGACTGCCATCTTATCGGCAGTCATCTCTTCGAGTTTGTCTGCCTCCTCTGGACTGGCAGCGTTCTCTAGGGCTATACGCTCGACCTCACTGTCGCTGAGGCGCCACTCATTGCAAGACAAATCGTCAGGGGAGTGATAGTGCCTCAACTGTTTAGGTGCACACAGCAGTTCACCACCTAGACGTGGACTGCACCTGACATGGATCCTGGATTCATCTATCCTGATGATACGATAGGGTCCAAAATGAGGGTCCTGTAGGCAGTTACGTGGCCAGGGAGGTAGGCGTGAATGGTGTACCAAAACAAGGTCACCAACCTTAAAGCTGGCAGGTCGCCGTAGGCGGTTCCGTCGGCTCAGTTCACGGTCACGAATGTGTCTCAGGTTAGTCCCAGCCTGGTTAGCGAGAGACTGCTTGTGTTCCAGCCAATCTCTGACAGGGCTCTTGAAGTCCTCAGGAAAGGGGGCTTTGAAGAACCAAGCAGGTCGACCTCCATGGAACAGTTCGTGGGGGGTGAAGCCCGTAGAGGAGCTCCGCTGTGAGTTCATGGTCAGCGCTGCCCAGGGCACTAGGCGTACCCAGTCCTTGGTACGCTCCTGTTTCATCAAGATTCTTAGGTTTTGCTCCACCACACGGTTCTGTCTCTCACAGAGAGGGTTAGACGTGTGGGTATAGGGCACACCTGTGGTTACCTTCACGTTGAGGGCATTCAGCACTCGTTTGTACCACCCAGTGTCACTGCGGTTGCGTACATCCTCATCAGAGTGCACCTGCTTAGGTGCTCCATAGGGTTCGAACCATTGTTCGACCAAAATCTTCACAGTCTGCTCACCTGTGATTTTCTTATTGCAAGGGAACACACGGGTGAAGCGAGATAGGCCACAGGTGACCACTAGGCAACTATCATAGCCACCGAAGCGTGGTAGGCCGTGGATGAAATCCACGTAGAGAAGAGAGTTAGCACAATAGGGTATGGGTAAGCTGGGGATCAAGCCCCTATCCCTACTGTCGCTCTGCTTGCTGGCATGACAGCCACAAGCATCCACAATCGTCTGCATACACGACCTCAGTTCAGTCAGGGTTTGACTAGAGTAGAAACACTCACGAAAGAAGTCCACTGAGCGATTAGCACCAATGTGACCAGCACTAAGATGGGACCACTGTAGGCACCCATCCGGTCGTGCCTCAGGCACCACAATTCAGTCCTCGTAGAAGAGGTACTGATTGTTTTTCTACCACTGGTGCCCGTCAATGACACGGGGTTCGAGACCAGTGCTGAGGGTTTGGATATTTTTGTTTTGTACTCTGACTGATAGTCGGTTAGACTCCAACCCTCCAGGATTCCAGCAGTGCGCATGGACAGGTCAAGCTGGACATCCATACGGTGGAAAGTCTCTCTGGCGAGCGCCTCAGGGCTCTCACCTATAAGCGCATCGAAGTTGTTGCGCGATATATAGTCAGACAGTTCATTCTTTATTCCGGGGATATGATGCACTGTCAGCCTGAACTGGCTCAGGTAAGTCCACCAGCGTTTTAGCTTTGCTTTCTCTGGTGGTGCGCCCTTCTGAAAAAACTGCACAGGCTCCTGGTCACACAGCCAGACAATAGGGTTAGATCCCAGGAGTCGGGATTGTGACGAAAGCACCAACATACCAGCCAGGAGTTCCTGGTCATAGGTGCTGTAATTGGAACGCGCTTGGTTCCATTTTCAATTCCAGTGTCCCAGTGGCACCAGTCGCCACTCAGTGGTAGGATAGTCATGTTTCAACCAACCATCACCGTTCAGTCCACTAGTACGATAATGGCAGTGGGTTAGTTCAGCGGGGTAAAGCTCCTGCCATTGGTAGATCGTACCCCCCCCCCCTACATCACTGCCATCAGTGATCAGGACTATCTCGGGCTTAGGGCGGGGTAGTCCCAGGCAGTTGCAGAAGGCAATCTTCTTCTTCAACTCCTGGAAACACTCTTCCTCTCTGGCGGTCCACCTCCAGGGAGTAGTTTTTTTGATTAGGTCAGTGAGGGGGGCAGAGGAGTAAGTAAAATTGTGGATGGGACGCCGATAGAAATTACAGGCGCCCACAAAACTCCTCACGTCGTGTAGACCCTTCTTAGGGTCATCGCGAATCTGCATGTCCTGTAGGGGCTGCATCTTAGACGCGGCTGGTTTCCACAAACCATACCCCACGTCGAAACCCAAATATTCCATCTCCTCTTTCATAAACTCACTTTTTCGAGTTTGATTCGGAGATGGCTTTCTTGACAAACAATGAAAAATTCACTGAGGAGAAGGACATGGTCCTCTTGGGTATTAGTACCCAAACTCACGTCGTCGATGTGAGCCTCCATTTCTGCACCCCGAGAAATCAACTCTTGTACTAGAGGCCTGCGCTTCAGTATGTACAAAATGTTGTTCATTAGCTCCTGGAAGAGCGCTGGGGCATTAGCCACCCCGAAAGGCATAACCTTCCACTTAAAGACACGGCCCTCAGGGGTTATAAAAGCCAGCAGCTCCTGAGCTGCGGCGGTTAGGTCCACCTGCCAGAAACCAGAGCGTTCGTCCGTTTTGGTCTTGTGCCTGCATTTGGCAATACGCTCCAGGGTATTTTCCATGCCCGGAATACTCCCTCAGTGGTTCTGGGTTTTCTTGTTGACCTCACAATAGTCAACAACCAGTCATAGGGCAGTCGCCCCTGGTTTGGCAACCAGGAAAGAGGGACTCCAGTGACGGGGGTAGTCCCCCTTCTTATATTCTTCAACGAGGCCAGCATCAATACATTCCTGGATCTGGCGCTCGATTTCTTCAACCTGTTCCTGTGGAGCGGGATAGGGACGACGCCTCACTCGCGTTATTTCAAATGCAGGTTTCAGTTTGAGGTCCATCTGGACCAGTTTTTTACAAGAGAGGGGAGGCGGCAAGGCGCCGAACACCTCCTCATAGGTTATCAGCAGTTTCTTCAGTCGGGGGTCAAGGTTAAGACTCTCGAGTTTCTGCAGGAAATCCTCCTCAGCATGGAGGTTGCTCTTTCCATGTTCTTTCTTTTTCTGCCGATCAGCAGTTTCGGCAGGCACAGAACCATCGTCCCACTCAGGGGGACATTGCTGCCCATAGTGCAGAGAATACACCAGCGGTATCTCAGGATCAGGCAGCGTATAGGAATCATCGTCCTCCTGAGACCAGATGGAGGACTTCCAGGTCTGTCTGAGGTATTGTAGCCGCTCTTGGCGCTCAATACCTTCGTCCATCAGGTACAACAGCCGCCCGAGTTCCTGAGTGTCATGCTCAGACAATGGCATGTTATTAGAAGCAGGTCGCGCCAGAGCATCAGCACTCCGGGCCACGGGATCACCTGTGTGCATAGGCTGCATGTGTAGCACTGGCTTCCCAACAGGGGAAGCGGGCTCAGGGGTTGACTCTAGATCTACCTGCTCTAGCAGCAGCTGGGCTAGGAAGGCACTGTGTTTTAGGTCAACACAGCTAGGATCAACAGGAGGGATAGTGCTGGCGATCTCAGACAACTGGTCGTCAGCATCCTCCTTTACAGCTGCAGGTTCCAGATAGTCATCGAAAGACTCACACCCTGTAAGTGTGGCAGATATGTGCTCAGGAGATCGATTTTTGAGATCAAAAAGGGTCAGGCAACGATTTTCGGCCATGATCTCTTTCAGTAGCACCTGGTCTAGGTCACACAGGGGTACAGGATTGAGAGATCCATCGACGATGGACAGGAAACTGGCCCACTCAGGGGCCTGCATAGCTGTGTCTGAGTCCTCAGGCACATAGATGGGGCCGTCATGGAGTTGCACTCTCCCCACGGTCATTCGATCTAGCATACGGCACCAGTAAGCATGTTCACCAGTGCAGCCCAAGTGAGGGGTGCGCATGCCAACCCTTCCTCCCTCATAAGTGATTTTGGTTAGAACCTTCGCGAGCAGGGAGAAGGGAGGGTTAGCATATGCTAGGCCCATTGCTTTCCAGAACAAACGGAAAGCATTGTTCAATTGTTTCGAGCAGTACAACTGCATGATGTGCTGTTGTTGGCTCGCAAACAATTCCACCTGGATCTCATCCAGGTTTACCTGAAGGGCCACCAGTCCATTTTCAAGAACGTGACGGGCCAATTGGTAGTTTTCAGTACAATAGTTAGTCTTGGATGCGTAGCGCAGTCCAGACTCTTTTCGTCCTGACAGCTCCAAAGGTACGGAGAACAGCCCACTGCCAAAGTCGCAGTGCAAAGAATAGGGGTGCTGGAGAGACAGCATTTTTACCTGGGGGTTTCTTCGTAGGAAGTCTGTACCAATGACGATGTCAAAGGCGTCCCAGTCCCGCACTCTGCAGTGTTGGGTCACGGTTTCGTCGCCCAGGCATATAGTCACATGTACCCCACCCAAGGGATGGATGGTACGCCCATCCCCTACTCTTATGGCCACGGTCTTAGTTTTCTTGAAAGTCTTTAGCAGGCGCCGGGCCACTATGGAAAGTGTTGCACCGGTGTCAAGCACTGCTCGAAAAACTTGATCCCTGATTTTCACGAGGATCCAGAAAACCAAGTCCTCCTCTTCGGAGCCGCCCCCCTACTCCTCATCAGGGAACTTGACATCCAACCCTGCAGCTATGAGGGACCTGGCCATCCAGGCCAAGCGCCTCTTCTTGGAGTGATTCCCCTCAGGGGTAGCGTCATCCCCCTGGGGGCGCTTCTTGGGATCACCTGCGGCCGGAGGGGGTGTAGCAGCAGGAGAGGGTGTAGCAACGGGCGCTGATGAGCGCTTCTGGGGGTTAGGGGGTCCATTTTTGCCACCCCTCTTGCCACCTCCTTTACCACCTCTATCCACATTCTGGGGGTTTTTGGTGGGTGTTTGGGTCTTCTGGCGTTCGGCCTCCTGACGCTTGAGTTTATCACTCTCGCGTTTCTTTATGTGGCATTCGTCTTCGTAGTGACGAAGTTTGCCACAATAGCCACAGGTGATGGTACACCTGAAATGATCCTGATGGGTCACAGGTTTCCCATCCTTGGTCTGCTGCTGTCATTTCATCTGCAGCATACAGCTACTGCGTTGATCGCAGTCAGGGGAAAAACAAGGCCCCCCCTTGTCATTGACAGGTTTGCAGTAGACCAAAGAGGGTGTACCTGCCTCAGGTTTAACCTCATTCATGGCACGTAGGTTACCCCTTCCTTCACCAGCTCCCTGGTTGGCGTTAGTGGAATATTTAGCCCCTTCCCCTTCACCACGTGCGGGGGTTGGGTTACCCCCTCGACCCTATTGCTTCTTGAGGAATTTCTCCATGTGGGAGTCATTCTCCCCCTCAAGAGCTAGCTCAATCAGGAGGTCCACCAGTTCATCGTACGAGTGGGTCCGACTCTTCCTCTCAGAGGTAGAGCGGCAATCATCCCCGTAGGTTCGGGGATCTTACTCATGAGCCACAGGTGGGGTTCTGTGGCTCCGTAGGAGCCTACGTTCATCCGCGAAAACATATACTCCGAGTCGCACACGTATTCAGAGATTCGCGCAGCGGATGGAAGCTCAGGGAGCATAGGTAGCTCCTCTATCTGTATGCGCACACTGAGGTCAGTCTCATAGACTGGGAACGCTTTCTCCAGCCTCTGGAGTACCTCTGCCCAGGTGGAACAGGTTTTCACAATCTGTTTCACCTGTTTTTGCAAGAAATTCTTTTTGCATGAGCGTTTCAGCAGTGAGCATTCCGTCGCCACATCCACACCGGATTGGCCAGTCAGCAAAAGAAACTCAGCAAATTCTTCTGCCCATTCGGGCAGATTTTTGGGGTCGAACTCCGGCAGTTCCAGCTGGATGTTCGCCTGGGCAATAGGTCTGCCCGTCTTCCCACCCCCCGGAGTTTGGCCAGAAGGTGATACGCCGGCAAGAGGTGCCAGGGCTGACAGCCCTCTTTTCTCAGTCTCTGTCACAGGCACGTCCTGTAGTTCAGCCATGGGCACTGTCCTGGCACGGGGGTGAAAGGGGCTGGGGCAGGTGACCTTAGGCAACAGCCCTGAGACCCTTGATCTCTTAAGATCTTCGGCCAGGGTACTCAGTCCGGGGGAGGGGGAGGACAACTCTGGCTTGGGTAAGGGTTCTGCAATACCCAGTTTCGCCTCAATGGCCTCCGATAGGGCCGTCAGATCTGGATCTTCTGATCCAGACAGAACTTTGGCCAGCAGTTCGGCCGTATGATCCAGGGCACCGTCATTTGGCCTTGGATGATGTTGTCCCTCAACTCGAGTCGGGCCTACTTCGGGAGCCTTTGGGGTTGGACAACATGCTCTTGGATACTCGGGTCTCGGTCGTCTTGGCCGGGATGCTGTCTCGGCTCTGTCGGACGGCGGGCCAGAGTGCGTGTAGGACCCTAGGTCTGTACGTGGTCTGGATCTGTGTACTGCCAATGGCTCCTCCCCATCTTCTCCACCAATGGATTTGTAGTACTCTTCATGGAGGATGTATTCATCCATTTTCTTCCTCAGTTCCTCGTAATCCTCAGGGCCTCCAATCGCTGTTGAGGATGATGCTGGACAGGCGGATCGGGAGACTGAGGCTGCTACGCACCTGTGGAGATGATGCAGGCTGTCTCCACCGTGGGCCGCTAAGTCCTCGGTGGTAAGGATTGTATTTTCTTCCGCCCTTCTGCGATCTGGATCTCCTTGGGACCCAGATGCCACACTGAGATGTGGAGCTCGGTAGGGTGGTTCAGTCAGAGGGTGGGCCATGCTGCCCTTTTGTACTTGGACAGTTCTTATGGGCCAGGTCCTGACGCTTGGCGTTGAGATGAAGGACTTGTTGTTGAGCTTTGTGTGCTGCACTCCTTCTCAGGGTCGGTTCCAAAGGCCACAAGGGACTGTCTCTGCTACCGGAAAGATGTCCTTGATTAGTGCCCCAGATATTTTGATGAAATCCTGCAGGTTTTGAAGTTGAAAACCCAAACCAAAGCGGCAAGTAGACCAAGAACAGGATGTGGATCGAATCAATGAATAGTTTTGAAATTCAGTGTAACACAGAAGGGCTGCAGATCGACGATGCAGGTATAAACACAAAGATTCAATCACAATTGGATAATACAAAAGATTTTATATGAAAACTGGTCTGACTCTTGCCTTCAAGATAGCATCAAGCACTTCATGTGCACTCTGTTGGGTGAAATGGTGCTGGTTAGGAATGTGGGGCATAGGTGTCAGGCCAACACAGAAAATGCCTTGGCCAAGCAACTGAATTCAGAAACAGTTAAAAAGTAGAACCACAATAAGTGGTAGAAACAATTGAGTATAGGGGTCTTGGGGTGGGAGACCACTAGGCTTAACCTCCAAGGCCTAAAGCATGAAATGCCTATTTTATTTCGGTATATCCTCCATGAAGGAAGGTACCTCCGCTCAGTTGAGTGGTAGGGGTGAACTTCATGGAAGGGCTAAGGTTACAACCCTAGTTACTTTGAGAAAGTGTACTTTAGGCTTCAAAAGAGAGATAAAAATAATTAAGTTAGTCTCAGCATCAACAAAAGGGTTTGAAGGGGGGCTTGGCCCGGATCAAGCCCTCCAAGAAAGACATTGCAGTGACTTTTTCTTACTGTAGACCCATGGCGAACACCGTCCGGAATGTACATACGGAGGCTGTGTAAGCAGTGCCAGGGGCAGCGCCATGACGTGTTGTATCGGGACACATGACATGTGAGGGAGAACTGCACGGAAAGCAAAACCAACACCCCCAGAACCTGCGTGACGAAGTTGAGCACCTGTACAGGCAGCGCTGTCATCCACCTATAGAGGTCGCGCAATGATCATCCAACCATCGTTCCAGCCATGATAGTGTGGTGCACGAGCACGGTACCATAGTATGAAAGTGTCCTTCCCGCCCACCTGTTGTGCGTGCTTGCTGGCTTGTAGCCGCCTGTGGGCAGCAATTGTCTGACGGGTTGCCAGTTCCTCGTTGCCTTTTCCTTGCTTGCTTTGGCAGCCCGCTCCCTTGTCCTCCTATGCTGTCCCCCCGTTCAGGGAGGCAGAGCGGATTTCGGGTGGGATGCTTCCAATAGATACCATCAGCCTGGCGGGCAAAGGGGTGTGGCAGAGAGAGTACCGAAAAGGGTTCCAGATGGTTACAAACAAATGACACCTTTCTGAAAAGACAGGTGTATCCATCATTGTCCAACAGTCGTCAAAGAGAGCTCACAGTGTCTAGGAGCCAGTTCCTCCCAAAGTTAAAACACTTTTGGCGATTTCGGCGAAACGTCAGAATTTTGGTCTCGATATATATACCTTCAGGTACGTGACATTACTGTGAGGCACCACGGTACATCCTGCATGCCACAAAATGCCACATTTATTCTGTGTATCACATCAAATCCGATCTGAGAATGTCCTGCCCCGTCATTCGTGTACCACTTATCTTCTTGGAAACGTAGAAATGCACAAAATCTGTGCACTTTTGGAAGTGGAAGCTGTGCAACGATGAGGTCGGGGATCGTGGTAGTCCTATGCTGCAGATTTCCAGATGTCACTGAACCTGTTTCACCAATTTCGGTGAAACACTTTGCCGAATATGGTGAAAGTCTTGAGTACCTTCCGTCACCACGGAAATGGGCTTTTCTAACTTCGAGCAGCTGTATGAAATGTTCGGAACCGTGACCAAAGCCTAACCCTGCATGCATGCAAGCTTCATTGATGCAGAGTGAAGAGACAAGATGTGTACCTGGCCTCACTTTGCCCTCGATTTCCTTTCGGCCCCGCACGTATATATCACCACTATATGTGGTGGTCTTGGATCGTTTCGCCACATTTGGGCTATTGGACAGGTAGGCATGCCTGTTGACGTGCTTGCTCACTTAATGTGCCTCAGGGGTGCAGCACTGTATCTTTCTATATACATACATCTATATATACACTATATATATATATATATATGGATGGTAAATATTTTGCACCTTGCTGTTCAGCCTTTTTATACTGTTTCGTGGACTCTGGATATCTCACCGACCGGATTGTGCACAAGTCTTTACTGCAGTGATTTGTCCTCGTGTGGCTTTGTGCAGGGACTGCTGAATGGTTTTCCGGGGCACGGTCTTTGATTGAACCACCTTTTCAAAAATACATGCAAGGATCCCAATCAAATAATAACAGGGGTTCAACACTTTCTGACTCCGAGAGCAGTATTATCTGGAAACCCTTTTCAGGACGTTGGTGCAATAAGATAACTTCCTTGCTTAAGTGGGGTGATGTGGCTTTTATGGAAACAACATAAATGAGGAGAAGACATGAGTTTTGTTTTGCACTGTTTGGAAAACTTCCTATCCTCATGATATGGCCCATACATGTATACATTTGGTTTACACCCCATGGGTAGGTAACTAGCCATAGATGAAAGACCCAAGAAGGACATTGGACATGTTTGGGTCAGGCCTTGCGTTGGCCCCCTGCTTTTGGGTTGGGGTACATAGAAGAATAGTGTGTTTTCACCACTACAGTACATTCAGGGAGCTGAGAAAAACAAAAATTGTTTTTCCCCAAGTGGTCGTGGGTTTTGTTGAATAACACCCCAGATAGGTGCTCCATAGGCTTCGTGGTGCCACACTTGTGCGCGGTGCACTTAGATCCCCGGAGACAGGAAACAACAGCGGAGAACGAGACCCGGAGACGAACAGCAAGAATCACTAGGCAGCAGCATAGGGTCCCAACAAGCGCAAAAGGGGCAAACAGGCACAGGCACAGGGCACATCATCATGATATCTTGCAATCTACATGTGCACAAAATGAAGTAGTGGATGTGCACAAATACTGACAAATAGGCAACAATTAATACATTTATGTATCCGCAATGCGAACGCGCGCACTTGTCTGGCCACGTCCCCCCACTAGGACAAAACCGAGGGGGGCACACCATGGGGCCGTAGTGGAAAAAACCACAACAAGAAAAGCGAGTGGCAAAAGAATAGAAAATGTGGCATACGAGCAACCCCAAGGGGAAACAGAATGGGGTTACGCCACTACGCCATATTCCGGCCCAACCTACGAGGGGGATAGGGGGACTCCTGCAACCTAGGCCGTGTAAACCTAACTACTTCCCTAAGGCGAGAGGTACCAAGGGATGAAGGCCGCCTAGCAGCTTCACACGGCTTCTCTCCCCACCAAAACACAACAACATGGGAACAGAAGCCTGGAGCTAGTAGTGGCTCTACTACCCAATACAATGGCACAAAACTCAGCAACCCCCAACTAACCTGAAACTCAGGGGGCTGGCTGAAAAACAGAACTGATTTCTGAAGAAAATTATGCAAGACTCAGAAATGCATGACGGATGATGCTAATCATGGGCTGTGCAGGGGGGCTTTCTCTTATCACCCCAGCAACCAAGGTCAGATCAACCCAAAATATCTGATTGGGGTGTTCTCTCATAGTTGTGGAGCTAATGAACACTGCTGAGCTCCAAACTCGACGAAACAGTGGATTTAGTTTCCGGCACCCGAAGGTCGGTTTTGATCTGCAGGACTGACCTGCTCTGTGGGCCAACAACATAACAGTTTTTCTGCCAAAAGGCAGAAAACCTGCTACCAGGCACCTGTAACTCTGGGCCAGGGGCAGTAAACTGAAGTCCCTGGATATAAACGTTTTTGATTCCACTGGGGTTGGGGCTGAGAGTGGCAGCAGGGCTCTGCTAGCCCCAGATGGCCCTGATGATAGCCAAAACTGTACAAAGAGTTAGAAAAGACCTGAGATGGCAGTGGGGACGCCAAGTGGCAGACCCGTACTAAGAGATGGCCACTGACAAGGGAAGAACAGACGAATGTGGATGGCGCCGTGCCCCTCTTCGTCTAACACGCTGTGTACGCAAAGAGAGGTGCGACGCGAGCAACACGTAAAACAGGAGAAAACGTTTTTCCTAGCACGCCACGCCTCTGCACTCGCTCCTCCACGCCCTCTTTTATTCACCATGTACCTTTCCCTCCCGCTCGTGCTCCTCCCTCGGCGCTTCTGCCTGCTTTTCGCTGCAAATGGCAATCAAGGCGCGTCAAGTCGAGGACACAACGACCACAAAGCCGACACCATCCGGAAGACCGCCACCATCGCGGGGTCACATGTAGAGGCTTTGATGCAGATATGGTCTTGCTGCTTGCCGGCGTGCGTGTTGGGTAGTGTATAATTTTATTTTACTTTCAAAAGCCGAAAAAACATTATAACAAATTTGGCGGTGGTTTTTAAAGTAGGTGGGAGCCAACCAACAGAGGCAGGAAAACAAACAATGCAGCAGGACAGGACACCACGGCACCACACGACAGCAATACACCATGGGGCACAGCACAGGGGAGCAGGGCACCAAGAGGGAGCAGGGCCGCAAAGGAACCTGCACCGCACAACAGGGCAGCCAGCCACCCGCGCTGGAGGCCGCAGCACACCACAGCAGGCCACAGGATGACGCCGCATAGTGCGCAACAACACAGCACAGCACCGCAGGCAACCGCACAACAGACAACAACACACGGCAGCACCAGGCGCCAGAAACTACACAGACCAAACAAACGGGACCCCGCAACCGCACCAGCACAGCGCAGCGCAGCATCACACAGGGCGGAGAGGACAGGGAACGCACAGCACGACACCCCAGGACGCAGACAACAAAAAGCACAGTGGCGAACAACAGCACGCACCAGCAGACCACGCCAAAACACACACAGCACAGAGCACACAGCGCGGGTAGACATGACAACACACAGTGCTGGAAGGCACAGGACCCCAGGGAAACGGACAGCGGCCAAGGGCACAACACAGAGCGCGACAGCACCAAACAGAGCGAGATGACACGACGCAGCGCACAACAACAGAACGCAGGGCGGAGCAACCCTGCAGCAACACGGCACAGCACAGCACCTAGAGACACAGCACAGCACACAGCAACGCAAACCACAGCAAGACAGCAAGCCCCAACGCAGCGGGACGACACGACCAAAAACCGGGGCAAACCACACAGCAGCAACCAACAGTGCGGCAAAATACAACGGAGCGCACAAAAAGCCACGGCAGCTCACAACCAAGCAAGCTGGGACACCGAAGCAAGACACGCAGCGCAGAACACGGCAAGATGGCACCGCAAAACATCAGACGGCACCGCAAAACACCAGACGGAACGGCAGCACAGTGCGGTGACACCAGACGGCACAAGGCGGAACGCACGCACCGGTGGAGGGCGGGGGGAAACCGAGGAAAAGGAGGGCCAGAGGAAACAAACACCAAACCAGGCAGGCGGCGACGAAAACCAGGACGAAAAAAAAGGGAGCGGGGGGGGCAGACAAAAAAAAGGGCGGCAGGAAGCAGACATGAAGCCAAGCGGGCCGTAAAAGAACAAAAAAAAGGGGGGGAAAAGGGGGGGGGAAAGGAAAAGGAGGGCCAGAGGAAACAAACACAAAACCAAGCAGGCAGCGAGGAAAACCAGGACGGAAACAAAAAAAAAGAGAGGGGGGGGGTCAGAGGAAAAGGAGGGCGCCAGGAAACAAACACCAACCCAAGCGGGCCGGAAAAGGAAAAAACAAAACAAGGGGTCTGGGGGAAGGAGGAAGCAACCAGCGCCAAGTCCAAGGACACCCGGGGCCCGAAACAAGAGAAGACAAGAAACAGCGGGGGCTCGGAGGCACAAGGGGAAAAAAACGAAATAAGGCAAAAGAACCAACAAGAAGGGGCAATCCCAGCCCAGAAGGGGCCGAGCAAAGCAGAACAACAAAGCGTCCACAGGAAAGGTGAGGTGCACCAGAACGCGCCCAGGAGGCCGGCCCGCCCAACCTGGCACAGAAGAATAAGCACACGCACACACACACGGGACCTGGGTGTGGCATCCTCACGGCCCAGGACACCGCACACCGAACGCAACGCACCAAGCGAGCGCACCGGTGAACAGGGACCAAGTGGCCAAAGACACTGAACACACAACGCAACGCACCAAGCGGGCACACCGGTGAACAGGGGGCAGGAGGCACAGGACACCGCACACGCAACAGAACGCACCGAGTGAGCACACCGGTGAACAGGAGCCAAGTGGCCCAGGACACCAAATACACAACGCAACGCACCGAGCGGCACAGAAGTGAAAAGGAGCCAGGAGGCCCAAGACACCGCACACAGCACACAACACGCCGAGCAGGCACACCGGTGAACATAAGCTGAGTTCCCGAGGACACTGCACAGGCAACACAACACACCGAGCGAGCGCACCGATGAACAGGAGCAAAGTGGCCCAGGACACCGAACACACAACGCAACGCACCGAGCGGCACACCAGTGGACAGAAGCCAGGAGGCCCTGGACACCGCACACGGCACACAACACACCGAGCGGGCACACTGGTGAAGAAGAGCCAAGTGGCCCAGGCCACTGCAGGCGCAACACAACACACCGAGCGAGCACACCGGTGACCGGGAGCCAAGTGGCCCAGGACACTGAACACACAACGCAACGCACCAAGCGGGCACACCGGTGAACAGGAGCCAGAAGGCCCAGGACACCGCACACGCAACACAACGCAGTGAGCGAGCACACTGGTGAACAGGAGCCAAGTGGCCAGGGAGGCCGAACACACAACCCGACGCACCGAGCGGGCACACCAGTGAACAGGAGCCAGGTAGCCCAGGACACCGGACAAGCAACGCAACGCACCGGGCGGGCACACCGGCGAACAGGAGCCAGATGGCCCAGGACACCGAACACGCGACACAACACACGGAGTGTGCACACCGGTGAACAGGAGCCAGGTGGCCCAGGACACCGCACACGGAACGCAACGCACCGAGCAAGCACACCGGTGATCAGGGACCAAGTGGCCCAGGACACCGCACACGCAACACAACGCACAGAGCGGGCACGCCGGTGAACAGGAGCCAAGTGGCCTAGGACGTGAAGGGTGGCTGAGGGACGGGAAAAAACAAACACCCCATGGGTCGGGCGCACTGGGGCGACCCAGCCGACCCACCAGGATAGCAGCAGGGGCGGTACCCGGAGGCCACTGGTCTGAGCCCGACCAGGCTACATCGGGGACCATGGCAAACGTCATCCGCAGGCACGGAAGCAACCGGTGACAGGTGAGCCGGTACACAGTGCAGGAGGGGGTCGCCTGAGCAGCAGACAGGCCCCGCATCCCGAACCACAAGGTGAGGCGGTCGTACCGTAGATTAGCAGGAGAAATACCCCTTGTGGTGAGAGATACTACACACGGCTGGGCAGCCCCCAGAGCTGCCGCCCAAACGAAGGGGCATGTAGCCCCACCCGTGGACACATGTGGGGACACCATCCCACCCGGGACACCTGGACCATATGGCTGCGATACTGCCTTCCCAAGCACCTGCGGGAGCGGCTTAAGAGGCACCTGAACTAGGGCAGTGGGAGGGACAGGACGTCCCCTACGTAAGAACCTTTTGCTGCATCGTCAAAGGAGGCATCCCGAGCTCTCAAAGGTACCTACCTACTCACCTAGGACACAAACCAGCGGGGCACACCATGGGGCCATGGCCGAAAAAGCCACAACAAGACAGGCGAGTGCCAAAAGAATAGAAATTGTGGGTTAAGAGCAACCCCAAGGGGGAAGAGAATGGGGTTACACCACTACAGCATATTCCGGCCCAACGTACGAGGGAGATAGGGGGACTCCTGCAACCTAGGCTGTGTAGACTTGACTACTTCCCCAAGGAGAGAGGTACCAAGGGGTGAAGCCACCTAGGAGCTTCACACGGCTTCTCTCCCCAGCAAAACACAAGAACATGAGAAGGGAAGCCTACAGCTAGTAGTGGCTTTACTACCGATTACAATGGCACAAAACTCAGCAACCCCCCCACATAGCTGAACCTCAGGGGGCTGGATGTAAATCAGAACTGATTTCTGAATCAAAAAAATGCAAGACTCAGAAATGCATGACGGATGATGCTAATCATGGGCTGTGGAGGAAAGATTTCTCTGATGTCCCAGCAACCGAGCTCAGATCACCCCAAAATGTCTGATCAGGGTTTGTGTTCAGAGTTATGGTGCCAATGAACAAGGCTGAGCTCCAAACTCCACAAAACAGTGGATTTAGCCTTCGGCACCCCAAAGTGGGTTTTGATTGGCAGGACTGACCTGCTCTTTTTGCACTGTGCATCCCCTCAATCCCCGGGGTGCTAGGGTGCTAGGACTGACCTGCTCTGTGGGCCCAAAACAGAGAAATGGCCGTGCGGAAAGGCAGAAAAACTGCTACCAGGCACCTGTAACCCTGGGTCAGGGGCACTAAACTGAAGTCCCTGCATCTAAAAATTTTTCGATTCCACTGGGGGTGGGGCTGTGAGTGGCAGCAGGACTCTGCCAGTCCCAGATGGCCCTGCTGAAGGCCTAAACTGCAGACACAGTTAGAAAAGACCTGAGATGGCAGTAGCAACGCCAAGTGGCAGACCCGTACTGAGAGATGGCCACTGCCAAGTGAAGGACAGACAAATGTGGACGGCATCAGTGCTGACTAAACAGGGAGTGCAGTGGACCAAGGATGTGCAGTGCTGTGCTGACAGTGTGACTGACTGACGGCAAACCAAACGAGGGCATGGCAAACTGATTTTCTGACAGCCTCAAACGATGGCTCTCTCTCTTTCTCTCTCTCTCTCTCTTCACCTTTTGGCAACCGAGCAAGGCCAGTGCCCAGAACTCGGTGCTCCGCAGAAGGGAAAGTGGCACTCAGCACACTGTTCCTGACAATCCATACCATACCATCTATAGCATCAGAGGATTAGAGGTAGGTACCAAGGTTTAGGAACCAAGTTTCTTTCTACCCACAAATAGGAGGGTTCCCAGAACCCACAAGCCTTGGAGGGTTCCTATTAAACATCTGGCTTGGCTAGGCTGTTGACTACCCACAAGCTGGGAGGGTTCCTGTTATATCCACAAGCTGGGAGCCTTCCTTCGCCACACCCTAACCTACTAGATCCAACCTCCGATCAAATCTCTTAGATGAGGTTTGGAGTTCGGGTTTAAGTCCAAGTGCCTCGTGCACGTCTGCACCCAACCCAACTCTCACAGGGTGCACTGCCGCCTTCAGTGCTGCACCATCAGTGGTGCTTTTCCCTGGAGGTTATTAGTTGGTCTTGCCTCTTCCCACCTCCCTCTTTGTTGGGAAGTCTTTTAACACAGTTTTTTACATCCCCCAGGACTGGCTACCTAGGCTGGAACCTGGGTGGGGGTGATCAAAGCAATAAGAACCTGTTTGCTCCCTGGGAGGAGTCCCAACAGGAGCCTCAGCACTTGGCATAAGGCTGACTCAGTTAAACTCCCAGCCTCAGCTGTAGGCTGAGGGCTTCTCTTATTTTCTCTTAGGGTCATTGCGATCATACTTGCTCCAGTGCAAATTATACTGGATGTTGGTGTTGTGAGGAGGGTTTCTCAGCCTCCCCCCGCACATCCAAAATAAAAGCTGGTTAGTTGTCACTGACTTACTCTCTGCGCTTCCGAACAACCACGGCGAGCACAAACAAACACCACCACGCGAAAACAAGCGCAAGATGTATTCCTTGGTGGGGTTGGGGGTACCCAAGAAACCACCTGAAAGCACTGACAACCAATGACCCGATTGTTCACATAAAGCTTATTTCAAGGTCCAAAGGGAGCACCATTCGAACCAACTCGAAGCCAAAAGAGCAAAAAGGAGTCGAGGCACGTTGACCCGACCATAAACGAACTGGGATTAGAACACCGAACAAGCCCACGCACTACCCTCGCAACGACCATGACGCGCAACACCCAAACTGCCAAAAGAAGGCAGTAGGGCCCAGGATGACTGACAAGACAAGTTTCATAAGCTCCAAACGGGGCAAAACTCGACGAACAAAACGACAAACGCGTCGAAACTCGACGAAACTGGACGAAACTTGACGACAACCACGAATGATCAAAAGGAAACTGCACTGATCCTACACTTATCCTAGGTCACACTACCCCATACCTTACCTCAACCTTGAGATCCCCGGGTCAATGGCCTGAGTACAGGTAGGTTCACGCGTGAGCGGGACCAGGGGGAACGTTGAAAGGGTCGCCCCCTGGCCTCCAGCCGTGGATGGACGACCCCCAAGTGCATCCAGGAGCCGAGTGGGTACTCCAACCCGTGAGGGATGGGGAGTGGTGGAATGTGGTTGACAGAGAGAAATGCTCCGCTGTCGGCGAGGGCTATCCACAAGAAACCCGCCTGCAGGCGCCCAATAGGCTGTGCTAGGGGGGGAAGGCCGGGGGATCCTTCAAAGGGTGACCGGAAGGAGCTGAAACCGTGAGGGCAGCGACTGAAGGGAGCTTACCGCCGGTCATGCCCGGAGGGAACCTGGTTGAAGGTCTCGGCCGTGAGGTGAGACAAGGGTTGCCAGGGGAACTGATGGTTTGAGGTTTGAGGTTTGAGGTTTGATTTTGCGGGTACTAGACGCCTTTCGGCCCCGGGGGGCCACCTGGTCGGGCCACGTGATATCCTCCCCACCGGGTCCTAGTGGGGGGCCCTCCAAGACGCACCTCCTGCCTGGTGGCGGAGTCCCCCGGGTTCACAGAGCTCGGAGCCCCGTCCTTCCCCGGTGTCCCCGTTTCGCCACTCCCCGGTCAGTGCATCAATTCACAGCCGTGGCTGTGGGCGCTTACCCACTGCGTCGCCCCCCTAATGCGTGGTCTCCCGGGGCGCCGGCGCCGCCGGGCCCGTGCTACTGGCTTGTCGCCAGTGGGACCCCCTTGGCCTGGCGCGGAGGCTGCCTAGCCTAGGGGTTGGGGCGTGGCGCTGTGCGCCACTACTGCCTTGGCGGGCGCAGTGCCCCGTCTGTGTGTGCTCTCCGCTCGCGGCCGGTTCGGGGGGTTCGGGCCGGTACCTGGCGTCGTGTCTCTTTCGTTTCCCCCTCCCCGCCCTGCGTGTTCCGCGCTGCGTGTGGCGGGCCGTCCCGTCCGGGTGTCCCTTACCCTCGCTCGCTGGTACGCCATTCCACGCGGTCTGTGCGTTCCGCGGGCTCGGTCCGGTTGCCCTTCCGGTAGTCCCCGCGTGTCACTTTCGTGTGTGTGCGCTCGCGCTCTCGCGGTGTCCGCTCCCCCCCCCGCTGGGTGGTGTGGCGTGCGCATCTCGCGTGGTCCCGGCACTGGGCGCTGGTAGGGCCGTTCCACGTGGTCCGTGCCCCTCCGCGTGTCCTGCCCCGGTCCCTTGCTCCGTCTGGCGTGCTTTGGGGGGGGCGGTCCGGTCCCGGTTCCCCCCTACTTGGCTTTGGGTTGTGGGGGTGGCGGCAGGGCGTCCCCGGGTGGGGTGCCTTCTACCGTTGCGTGGGGCGTCTGGGGTCATGCGCTCCCCCTCCCCCGACTGCCCGTCCACTGGGCGGGCTGTCGGGGTCCGCGATCCACGTGTTGTGGGCGCGGGCGTGCGGGTGTGGGGGCCCTGCTCTGTCCCTGTGGGGGCTGCGCGCCGCGGGGCGGGTCCGTGGCGTTCATATGCTGGGGCGTGGGCTGGGGGGGGGGGGGCGTGCGCCGTACCCCCCGGTTGTGCGGCTGGGGCGGGGCCTGTAGGGCGGGGGGTTCGCTCTGCCTCATTCCGTCCCTCTGCCTTCCCTGGGCAGGCAACAAAGCGGGCGTCACTGGCGTTGTGCGGTTCATGGGGGGCGTGGCCCCCCATACCACTCCGGTTCGTGCTCACCCGGCTTCTCCGGGTACGATCTGTGCGGCGTCCCGGTGCGCAGGCGTGGGCTCGCTTGTTCTCCGCGGCCCGCATGGGAGCCGGCGGCTGGGGCGGGGGGGCGGGTCGCACTCCGGCTCCCCTCTCGGGCGGGGGGGGACCATCCCCCTGCCTCGGGGGGTGGGGGCCAGGGCCCCCGCGGCTGGCGGGCCGGTGGGGGGGCGGGGGGGGGGGGGAGTGTCGCGCTGCGGCCTCCCTGCTCTCCTTCCGGGCGGCGGCCTGCGGTACTCCATCCTGGCCCTCTCCGTGTCGCCGGCGCGTTCCCTTCCGGCGTGCGCGTGCAGTCGGGGCTGAAGTGCCGCCCCGGGGTGTGGGGGGGTGTGGGGCGGCCCGTGTACCGCTCCCCCGGGGGCCCCAGCAGACCTGAAACCCCCCTGTGTCATCCCGGAGTGGGCTGTGGTCACGGGAGGGTCATGTGGGGCGCGGCCTCCTTCCTGTTCCGTTGTGCGCGTTGCTCCGGCACGCCGGTGTGGGTTCGCGGGAGCAGGTCCAGCCGCCGTTCCCCTTACCGCATCGCCGTCCCTTCTGGGGGGGGGGGGCGCCCCCCCGGCCCTGGGGGGGCAGAGGGCCGCGCCTGTGGCTCCCCAGCTGGGGTGGGTCCGGGGGGGGGGTTTGGTTTGGTTTGGGTCAAGGCCTGTGCCGGACGCCCTGGCCCATGGTCAGCACTCGCCTTTGTGCCGACACGACTGGGCTAGGCGAATCGCGGTTGTCCGGTCCCAAGGCCTGCCGGACTGTTGACCGCCCCCGTACCCGGTGGTGGCACACACGGGAGGGAGATGCCGCCGTGCCTGTGTGTGTGGCGCGCGCGGGGCAGGAGGGCGGGGCGTGCATGCTGGTGGCGCTCGCAAGGCATGACGGGTCACACGGCTGCGTCGCGCCTGGCCCTGCCTGCTGGCGCCGGTGCCGCTCCAGTGTTTCTGGTTTCCCCCGCTGCGGCTTGGTCCGTCCGTGTCGCCGCTTGTAGTGGCGTCCCGGCTGTTCGTGCCGTCGTCGGGTGTGAACCAGGGTCCGCCACCACCGGGCCCTGGCTGCTTGTGGTGGAGGCGCGTCAGGGGGGGGTGGGGGCGTGTGGGGGGTTGTGTGATGCCTGGTGCTCCAGGCCCCGGCAGGGAGGCCATGGGAGCCTGACGCTGAGCCCGCTGGGGGAGTGTTCGGACTGGACACGCCGCCTCCCGGTCATTGACATGCTGCCAGCGGCCCCACGACTGCATGAGGCACGGAGGCGCGCTCCCTGGGCGCTCGACTCGGGGGGTCCACACCTCCTGACTGCTCTAGGCACTGGTGGTGTTGTCGTGGACTGGACCATCCGCCCACGGCGCTGAGGAACGGCAGGAGGAGGGGCTCCAGGGCGCGCTGAGCGCTGCCCTGCCCTGGAGCCTGCCCGGGCTCGGGGCCTGGGTGGCGGTGCTACTGCCCGCGTAAACGGGGGGGCCCAGAGGGCACACCACCTGAGTGACCGCTCTGCGGGGGGGGTGGGGGTGGGGGGGCCGCCCCACCGCCCGCTCTCGGGCCTGTGTGGGAGGGGGGAGGGGGGGCGGGGGGGGCCCTTTGGTCCCCTGGCGACGCCTCCTGACGGCCAGGGGGGGGGGGGCGGGATGGCAGCCCTGGCCCCGGGGGCCAGCCATCGACTTGGGGGGTCGCGCCCTTCCCCCGCCCCCCTCTACCTAGAGCCGGATCCTCGTGCAGGCCCTCGCTGGGGCCCCTCATCCCCCGGCCGTTGTCGCGCGGCGCTGGCCGGCCGGGGGTGGCCGTGAGGGTTAGCGGTCAGTGGTTAGCGGGCTGCGGGGCAGCAGGTTCCCCCCCGCGCTCGTTGTCTCCGCACTCCCTCCCGCGGGAGGTGGCACGCCCTCTTGCGTCGTGCCGTACCGTGGGGGGGGCGTGGGTCGGGGGGCCCAGCCCCCCCTTCCACTCTCTCGTATCCGCCATCTGGGCCATCACCTGCGCCGCCGCTTGTGTGGGGGCTGGGGCTGTGGCCGCGGCGGGTTGTGCCGGCGGTAGCGCCAGTGGGCGAGGGCGCTGCGCAAAGCCCGGGGGAGCCAGTCGTTGGCGTCCGCATCCGTGATGCGGAGCACCGCTCCCCCTTCCAGGAAGGCCGGCCACGTCGGCTCACTGACCTGAGGACCCTCTCATGGTCCTCTGGGGCTGCCCACCCCCCCGGGGGTACCTCTCGGTTTCCTCCGTCTCTCTGGAGGAGCACGGCATCGAAGGGGCGGTTCCTCGACCTCCTGGAGGTCCCCTGGTTGGCCTGGCACAACCACCCGGACAACTCCCCAACCAGGGGGAGGGTCTCCTCCCCAAGAGGGTCCGGGACCGCGCCCCAGTCCCGGTCCCATGGCCGGCCCTCCTCTGCCCCCCGTGCCGGCCCCCCTCGCTGCCCCTGCGCCTGCGGCGCCGATGCCGCGCCCCGTCCCCCCTCCGCTGAAACCATCCGCACCGGCTCCGCCCTCGGCGCGGGGGTGGCTGGCTGGTGCTGGTGTCGTGGGGGTTGGGGGGGGACGAGCTCGCCGGCGTCACGGTCGATGTTGTAGAGGTGGTGGTGGTGGTGGTGGTGGTGGTGGTGGTGGGTGTGGTGTGCCGGCATCTGTTGGATGCCGGGGGGGATGCACCTCACTGGCTGCACATCCGGCTGCGGGGGCGCCCCGCCCTCTGCCCCCCTCCCTTCGTCCCGTCCTCCCCCCTGGGCTTCCTTGCCCCGTGCCGCCTGTCCCTTGGGGCCAACGGCGCCCTTGCCCTTGCCCTTGGGCCCTTTTCCAGCCCCCTGCCCGTGTCGCGGGTCCCGCCTCCCGTCCCCCACGCCCTGGCCCGCCCGCTCTCCCACCTCCGCTCGCCCTGCCCCCTGCACCTGGGCTCCCTGCCCGTGCCCCTGCGCGCCCTTCCCGTGCCCTGGCCCCTTCCCGGCCCCCTGCCCCGAGTCGCGCCGTCCGCTGCCTGCGCTCTGCTCCCCCCCGCTGCTGCGCCCTTCCTGGACCACTCGCCGGGCGTCCCGCTGCCTTTGCAGCTGCAGCAGCGTGACGCCCGGCGGCGAGCGCTCGCGCGCCAGGGGGGCGGACGTGCCGCCCCCGCCCCGGGGGGAAGGGCCTGGGGGGGAACGGCTTGGGGGGGCTGGTGTGGGTGTGGTCGGGGTTGGCGAGGGCGCGGTACTTCGCGCCCTCCCTGCCCACTGCTGCTGCTGCGGCGGCCGCCGGCGAGGCGTCCGTGGCCCGTGCGGGGTTCTTCCCTCGCTTGCGCCGCGTGCTGGGGGTCGCGGCGTGGCCGGCCGAGGCGGTGTCGCGGCCCGCGGGGTCGCGGCCGCAGCCCCTCGCGCGCCCTCCTCGCTCTCCTTCGCTGCTGTGGCGGCCGCCGACGAGGCGCCTGTGGCCCGTGCGGGGTCCGCCCCCTGCTTTCGCGGCGTGCTGGGGGCCGCGGCGTGGTCGGCAGAGGCGGTGGTGCGGCCCGCCGGGGCCGCGGTCGCAACCCCTCGCGCGCCCTCCTCGTTCTCCTCTGCTGCCGCGGCGGCCGGGGGCGAGGCGCCCGTGGCCCGTGCGGGGTCCGTCCCCCGCGTTCGCGGTGTGCCGGGGGTCGCGGCGTGGCCGGCCCGAGGCGGTGTCGCGGCCCGCCGGGGTCGCGGCCGCAGCCCCTCGCACGCCCTCTTCGCTCTCTTTCACTGCTGTCGCGGCCGCCGACGAGGCGCCCGTGGCCCGTGCGGGGTCCGCCCCCCGCTTTCGTGGCGTGCTGCGGGCCGCAGCGTGGTCGGCCGAGGCGGTGGTGCGGCCCGCCGGGGCCGCGGTCGCAATCCCTCGCGCGCCCTTCTTGCTCCCCTCTGCGGCCGCGGCAGCCCTCGGCGATGCGCCCGGTTCCTGCGCCGGGGCTGCCCCCCGTGTCGGCGGCGTGCCGGGGGCCGCGGTCGGGGCCGCGGCGTGGCTCGCTGGGGCCGCGGTCTCCGCTTCCTGCGCGTCTGGGGCTGCCTCTCGGGGCGGGGCGGCGGGGCTGGCTGCTTGGGCGGCGGAGGCGGTCATCTCGGCTGGCTCAGGCTCCCGGGCCGGCGGCGGCGGCCCGACCAGCACCGCCTCCTCCGCCAGCCTCCGCTCCTCGCGCCCCGCGAGGGTCTCCCCCGTCCACTCCGGGGAGGAGACGGGGGAGAGGGAGCGGGACCGGCGGTGGTGGCGGTCGTCCCGCTTGGGGGACCCATGGGAGTCTGCCATCACTGTTACCCTGGTAGGCATGCGTGGTGGCAGGCGCGCCCTTCCCACTACCTCCCGGTGCATCAGTGCCGTGCCGTGGGCAGTGCCGTGTGGTGCTCTGCGGGGGGGAGGGGGGGAGGGGGGCCGGCTGTGGCGTCAGCCCCGCACGGCCGGGGGCCTGCGGCCATCGGCCGGCACTGGGAGGGGAGGCGGGGGAGCCACGCGGCCCACGCGTCGCGCCATAGCTCCCACCCTGGGGCTGGGCCCAGGGCCCTGGGCCCCCGGGGGTCGTCGAGCGGTGTCGGGGGCAGCCGCACCAGGTGGACCCCCGCAACGGCGGTGACCTCCTGTGTTCGCAGGAAGGTGTGTACTCCGTCCCGCGCCGCGGGTGCCGGGAGGGGGGGGCGGGGTACGGGTGTTGCCCCATAGAGGTGGGTGGGGGTGATCCCCAGGATCCGCCCCAGGTCCCCGCGGGTCGCGACGACGAGGAGGAGCAGGGGGGTGCCAGGGCACTCTTGCCAGAGGACCTGCCCCCTGTGGTGGGCACCCCTGGTTCTGGAGAGGGGGGGGGACAGGTCTGGGTTAGGCCAGCCGCGGGGCGCGTGCGTCGCCGGCGGGAGGGCGGGGCACCAAGTGGGCTCCCTGGGGAACGCTTCGCAGACGACGGCGTACGGGGGGGTAGGCTTGGTGCCGTCGTACACCGGGTTGGTCGGCCGGGGGCGGGCGGACGCCTCGTCCGCGCCTTCCACGAACACCGTGACCTCGCCCACCTCCAGGTCCTCGTCCGGCGGGTGTAGAAGGTGGAGCGCCGCATCCTGCTCGGACACTCCTCCCGGGTACGTGGCCCGCGCCTGGTTCAGGTACGGGGCCGCGTCCCCGGGGTTGCGCGTCCTGAGGGCGTGCAGCAGGGCTGGGGCGCTGCTGCGGAGGGACATGGCAGACCCGGCTCCCGTCAGCCGCAGGGTGTCCCCCATGGACAGGGGCCGGCCCGACCGATTGGACTCGCGCCACTCCATCCAGTGCCCGTAGAGGGCCGCCTCCGGGCTGATGAGCCCTGGCTGGACGGCGTTCACGATCCGGTGCATTGCCGGGAGCAGCGTAGGGGCCCCCGCTCCGTTCAGGGCGCGGACAGCCGGGAGGGCGGTCTCGTTGAGGAAAGCCGTCGCACTGCCCTCCAGGTCTCACCGTGCGGCAGCGTGCGCTTCGTGTGCCTGGGCCACCGCGTCCGCCACCAGGCCCCGGACGGCCGCCTCCTGCGCTCTGCGGCGGGCCCCTGTGTGTTCCGGCCCATCCCCCCGTCGGCGTGGCATGGTGCTGCAGGCTCTGCAAAGGGCGGCGGCGGGTCGGGGTTAGGGTGCGAACGCGTGCGACAGGTGCGCAACGGATGTGGGGTCCCGCAGGTGCACGTGGATCCAAAGAAGGGCAGCGCCCGCGGGGCCCGCTTGTTCGTGCGAGGGGGTGTGTGCCCACTCGATGCGCCGGCGCAGGGCCTCCTCCCCTGTGCGCCTGCGCGGGCCTGCGGGAGGTTCAGGCCAGGGGTACGCGGCTACCTGGGCGCACCGCGCGCACCTGTTGGCGCCTGTCGACGCTGCGGAGGACACCGTGTCACATTCCCCGCAGAGTCGGCAGGTGTGTGGGAGGTGGGAGGGTGGCGACCAAGGGTCGAGATGGCGGAGCCAGAGGTCGTCCCACCTCTGTCGGAGGGGGTCCTGGATCTCCAGCAGGCGGGCGCGGACGCGGCGCCGGTAGTCCTTGCCAAGCGTCTTCCGCTGGACCTCCTGCCACGTGTCGTCGGGGAGGATCCCGTGGTCGTGGAAGGCGGCGATGAGGTCGTCCCACGCCGGGCAGGGGTGCCCCTGGGGGGGGCTCGCCATGTACACGTGGCGCCCGGTGAGGTGGGGCGTCAGCGCATCCCATCGGCACCCGTTCGCGGTGTCTCTGTGGAGGAGGGCCAGCAGGGTGCCGTCCGCGACTGCCTCCCACCCCACTCGCAGCCCTCCGCAGCCGTCTAGCTCCTGGCGCAGCGCGGCTGCAATGCCGGTGGGGAGTATGAGGAGCAAGGGCCCCTGGGTGTCGCCCAGCCGGGACAGGGCGTCGTCGTATACCGGCCCCCCAGCTTTGAAGTGCGCCACGGTGAGTTGGGCGGCCCCGTCCTCTGGGGGGTGCCACCGGACGGTGGCCGCAGCGTGTCCCCACGTGCGTATCTCCGTAGCCCGGAGTACGTTGGCGGCGTGAAGGACGATGCGGGGCGGGACGGGTGTCCTGACGAGTGAGGACACGTCCCCAGTCCATCCCGTTTGCGTCCCACGGGTGGTCAGGCCCCACCCCGCGGATCACGGTGGGTCTCGGCCGGGTTTCTGGCACCCATCCCTGGAGCGGGATGGCGGCGTACCGTTGCGCAGGGGTCTCCGGGGCGCGCGTGGCGGCGCACCACCGGCTCCACTCGCGCGCCCACTCCTCACCCACGATGCGCGCCTCCCATGCGGTCATGGAGCCGCGCCCGATGATCCACGGTGGGACGAGGGCGTCTTGTAGGTGCCTCGAGAACCCCCCTGGCAGGTCCTGGTACGGGTGGGGGCTCTCTTGGGGCAGGCACTCCAGAGTGCCATTCACGACACGGAGGGAGGCTACGAAGTCCTTGTCAGGGGAACTGATGGTGGAGAGCTCTCCTTCCCGCCAGAAGCGGCCACCATGTAAATCAAACAAGGAGATGTCAGATGAGGCTGCGGACACGGCCGCCCTTACTTACTTACTTACTTACTTACTTACCTTAACCTTGCAGCGAAAAAAAGACGGGATCGCGAAATTCAGCGTCAACCCGGGGGGCTTGCCTGTCCCCCTGGGGACAAACACAACCGCCGAAGAACAGGACAAATCCCAGGAGGCGCGCCTGGCCTCTCTGGGCACGGATCTAGCCCCTTTATCTGCTTTGGGGCAAAAACCTCCAATAATTCTAAAAGAGGTTCTTCAGGGCCACCACTCAAATTCAAGGCCTAAAAAGGCCACGAGAGCGCCACCAAAAGGTAGACGAGTCCCTTTCTCTGCTTTGGGGCAGCTGCAAAGGCCACTCGTGGGCCGTGGAGACAATGATGCACAAGAGAGGCTACTCAAGGGCCATGGCATGCTATGCAGCAAAAATGCAAGCAAGTGTAACACGAGCACAAGATTATGTTGCCTCCTTATTATTGTACCCTTGCCACTCACTGCTGGGAAGGCAGCCCATACCAACAAGGGACGAGGAAGTCGACTTTTGCCCTGACAGTACCCGCGAAGTACCGAGAGGCAGTGGGGTGGGCAGCTAAACCAGAGATGTCTCAGTCACCATCAGAGTCACCAGGGTACTCAGCAGGTAGGTAGTTGAGGATGGAGGCCTCACAGCTGAGGATCCAAGGGCCCCTAGGCTGGATGTGGGGCCAAACTTGGTAAGGATGGCGGAGTCGATCATAATGCAGCCCGAACGACTGCAGTGGTTTCGGAGAGGGCGGAGGAGAGGTTAGAAAAACCCGAAATATCCCAATGAACCCCCAAGTTGAGGGTAGGGGCACCAGTAGCCCCAAGTTCCAACTAAGGCCGTAATGGCCATAGCCCTGACCAGCCTGCTGCAGAGTAGCGCAGCAGCAGGACTGTAATCAGCACAACAACTTGCTGTGGCCTGTGCTACCATGAAACAGGCACAGGCACAGGGCAAATCATCATGATATCTTTTCATATACATGTGCACAAAATGAAGTCGTGGATGCACAAATAGCGACAAATATGCAACAATTAATACATTTGTGTATCCGCGATGCGAACACGCGCGCTTGTATGGTTACAACCGCACAGAAACAAACAACGCAGGCGCGCCAGCACAGCACGGCATAGTAACGCACAAAAGGCGCCGTAACACACAGCACGAGGAACAGCAAACAACAGAACGCAGGCAGCGCGGCAGGGTAACACAGCAGCGCGCCCAAGAACAGGGCACCAAACGCGCCACGCCAAGAGACAAGGCAAGCTGCAACAGGCCGAAAGGTATCAGACATCACAGACCAACGAAAAACGACGCAGCATGACGCAGCGCCAAGCGGCGCACCACACTGAACCCTGGTACAGCCTCACAGCGCAACACACCTACACAAAACAGCAAGATACACCACCTTTTTTCCGACACGTAGAGCGCCTCAGCAGCCCCTGCTGCATAGGTACCCAATCCTGGCCTCTGTGTACAATTATTCCAACTACAACATGCACAAAATCCCTCTTTGAAGATCCCTGCCGATCCGCGCAGGCGCCGCCGCCAAATTGCCAGATTCCCCAAGTTACGAGTTCACCAGTGCCTTTTCACAAGCCAAAGACCGAAATTCAAGATGCCACAGTAGTTACGCATTGCTGAGTTATGCCAGCAGTCGAAACTTCACAAATTCCAAGCCGTGCAGACGAACCGCAAACCACGCTACAGAAAGCTTTACTATCCCTCATCTCCAACAGACATGACTCACTCTCTGATGCAGTCACCTCACCGCAACAAACAAGCCAAGCAACGCTACTGGAAACTTCTACTAATACATCAGCTGTTCCAAAGAATTCTCTGCCTGGAAGACATCATCTACCACCAGCTGACGCCGAGAGCCGCCAGCTCCTTCAACATTTGAACCTGATATCCGTCCTGTTGACACCAGTGCACCGAAGGCCGATGTTCCACTTTCACAGATTGGGAATGTGCCGCTTTGGCAGTAAGTGTTACTACAACCACTTGCAGCCAACGCTGGAAACTGCTGTGAACTCAACAGCCACGGCGTCAAAAAGGTGTTCCCATGTTCATCCCGCAGTGCCTGTTCAATCTCACCGAACTCGAGCCTACGCCTTTCACACTACGCAGCACTCCATCGAAACTCACTTACCGCCTACATGTCCCGTACCGAGTCAGTTCTCTTGTCGCGCAATTATAT
Source organism: Eutreptiella sp. 'Long Island Sound 2002' (assembly GCA_964036045.1). Classification (NCBI taxonomy): domain Eukaryota; phylum Euglenozoa; class Euglenophyceae; order Eutreptiales; family Eutreptiaceae; genus Eutreptiella; species Eutreptiella sp. 'Long Island Sound 2002'. The sequence continues at coordinate 121,049,583 of OZ038380.1, read as the reverse complement.
TTGACACACAGATCTCATGGACTACCCAAACCTGCACGCCCCCCAAGCAGCCGTCACGGCAACACCGAAATCCAGAACATCGAGTTACCACTCAGAACCACCCACCGCGAAGAACGAGAGCAACAATTTACCAAGCCAGCCAAGCGTATGTTGAAGCACTGTACCATCCCCCGCGACCCCGTTGCAATCAGTCCACCGATGCCTCACAGAACTCAAGATTTAAGTGCCAAACCGTCTGGGAATTGATAACCAATGAAGGAAGCAGTCAATCGTGCAAAGAAGAAGACGAAGATTGGTCCGCTGTCACGGCGCCAATAACCAAGCCACCAAACCGTCATCCCGTCCCCAAAGCTTCGACCCGTCGTTGTGTGGAGCACTTGAGGAAAGCACGGAACATTGGTACCGAGATGAAGTATGGGCGATCCCTAAAAGATGTCAACCCTGCCAAAACCCACCCAAAATCTGATCATCACGCAACAATTCGAAGGCGCCGCAACCTCACCACATACACCAAGTGTCGCTCAGCAGAAAAAAGGGATGGTTAGTTCCGAAAGACGACGATCGCCCGGCAGGGAAACAAGAACATCACCTAACACATAGTCCCCCGCCAACGCCGTCAAGTTCTCAAACCCCGATCCCACCGCGAGGACGCTTCTGGGATGACACGGAAGACTCTGATGTACCAGCATCACCCATTCAACAGGAGCTGCAGCTGTACTGGAACGAGAACACCGCAGTCTACGACACGCCTGCAGAACAAGAGTCTTTGCTAAGCTGTAAGAATTCAGCCTACCGGCAATCTACCTCTGAAATTTTATCAACCACTTTCCGAGCACACCTGCTCACAAATGAGACGTTGCACATAAATGCCCTCCCTGCTGTTATATTCCCATATATACCTGCCGACTCTGGAACCTCCAGTGAGCGGACAACCCATCCAAAAATCTCAGCGACACCAGGATGCAATTCAGACTCCGATATTGAGCTCCCAGACCTGCAGTCTAGCTCCAGTGATGACTCTGACGCTCAGTCAGCCACACACACTGGCACCAGATCAGACTCACTAGAGTCATTCCATCTTCCGGACCTGGCAACCAGTTCACTTCCAACCTGGGATAGTCAATGCAGCCCAGAGGACCTGAATGCTGATCAGAAGAACATATATCCCATACTTGCAACCCTCTGCACTGGGCACGATCTGTTAGCCATTCAAGGGCTATACAGCCTCTACGAAGAGCTGCCTTGGTTTCCCAGAGGAAAGGACCTCTCCAGTGATTCACTGTTTGACATTTTGTTTGACTCTTTCTTGCACACCCCAAGCCTGATTAAATATCTCAAAAGCAGCAAGGTACCACACACGACTGTGGAAATGTGTATTGAGATCAGAGCAACTGATACGTTCCCAAAGATGCAGGCTGTCTATCATGAGCTCATTGAGAAAAAGCAATGGGATCCGTTTCGCCCTGACGCATACACCGTGCTGCAGGACAAACGGTCTGTACCACAGTGACAGGCCAGCAGTGAGTAGTGGAGTACAGCTGAGCAGTGGAACATCCACAGCAAAGCCGGAAAAACTGAAGTAGATGATTATTTTCTTTTTCTTTTTTTTCTGCTCTATGCTGGACTCTTTCGTAAATTTCTGCTTATGCAAATCTTGGTGCACATTCAATCTCTACTTACCTATTTTTTACCTCTAGGAACTGGTGGGCTGGACAACCACAAGTAGCTGAAAATGACTAACAGGAGTAAGTGAAAGCGGACACAACACCATCTTCATTGTTCATACTTCTGATGGGTGCTTGAGGTTAGAGTTACTTAGCTTGCTGAGTGACCGTACATAAAAAGAGCACGTGATTGAAAGCTACACCTTGTAAGCCACGACAGACGGGACCCCATAGCACCCCAGGGGCAACGCGGGGATGCACCGAGCAAAACAAGATACACCACGAGGGAGCACCACAAAGACAGAAAGAGGCCCGAGCACCTCAGAACGGCAAAGCACCAGAGAGAAGAAAACAACACGCCACACAGCAACTGACGGCAGTACAACACAACAAAAACGGCGCCACAACACGCAGCGCAACACCAGGCCAGACAGCATGGACAAAAATCGGAAGTCCAACACACCAAACGGGCGCACTGCACGCAGCCCAAGACTGACGTCGGAGGGACCCGCCGGTACAACCCCAGAGCGGGGCCAGAAACAGATACAACGCGTCGCCTGCCCAGCGCCCCTGCCGCAACGGGGACCAGCGGAAGGCACCATGACACCGGTTCTCGGCCGGCCTCGATGTGCCCTGCGCAGCCGCCCCGTAAATTGCTGACTGGAGCATCGAGAGCAACCGGACTGGACGAGGCGCGGCGGACCAAAGCGCGGCCACAAGGCACGCCAGAGAGGAACAGAGCCAACCCCAACCAAGGCACACGGACAGGTGCCAGGCAACAACGGCCACCCGGTACTGCAAAGGCGGGAGGTCCCTGCGGACCCGGCTCTGGCGTTCCCATGGAGCGCAGCGCCCGCAAGGCCACGCACACCGTGGGGAGTGCGGGCCCCCATGCCTGGACAGCGCACCCAAAGCCAGTCGGTAGCAGGCCCCTGCCGCACGCCCGAGGAACATGCGGTCCGGCAAGAAAAAGTGACCAACCCCTGACAGCCCTCATAGACGCACGAGGCAACCCCGCCCCAAGCGCCTTCCTGCCACCCCCACAGCGCGCAACACCAGCTCGCAAGAGCGTGCGCTGTGGGGTGAATTACGGGCTTCTACGCCTGCAGCCCCCGTGTGGAAGCAAAGAGGGCAGTGGGTACCGGCAGAAGGCCCCCATGCAGGGCAGTAGGGGAGAGGACAGTGTCCAACCTCAGACACCTCTCACGGAGGCAAGAGGTGCCCCCCCCCCGAGGCGCCTCGCAGCCACTCCAACAGTTCGCAATGCCAGATCGCAAGAGCGTGCGCTGTGGGGCCGGTAACAGGTCCCCGCCCCCGCACCCCCCGAGTCCAAGGTACAAGGGCAACGTTCCCCGGCTGCATGCGCAAAGGACTTGCGGTCAAAGAGGGGAGATTGCTCAACGCCAGACACCTCTCACGTAGGCACAAGGCAGCCCCACCCGGGACGCCCTTCTGCAGCCCCAACAGGGCATAACGCCAGCTTCCAAGATCATGCGCTTTTTTGCTGGTGAGGTGCCCCAGGCCGGCACCCCCCGGGCCGAAGGTTTTGAAGTTTTGGCATTTTAGGTTTTGCGGACTAAGCGCCTTTCGGCTTTGGGGGGCCGCCTTGTCTGGCCAGGTGATATTCTCCCCACCGGGACCTAGTGGGGGGCCCTTCATGACACCTATTGCCTTGTGGCGGGGTCCCCTGGGTTGTCGTAGCGTGTGGCCCTGTCCCTTCCCGGCTTCCCCATTTTGCCACTCCCCGGTCAGTGTGTTTCTTAGCAGCTAGGTTACAGGTTCTTACCCACTACGCCGGCCCACTAATGCATGGGCGCCCAGGGCTGCCGGCGCTGCTGGGCTTGTGCTACTGGCTTGTCGCCAGTGGTACCCCGATGGGCTGGCGCAGAGGCTTGCTAACCGCAGGGTTGGTGCGTAGCGCTGGGCGCCACTACTGCCTTGGCGGGTGCAGTGCCCTGCTGGTGTGTGAGCGGCGCTCGCGGCAGGTCAGGGGGGGTGGGATGGGTGCTGGTTCACCTTCCCCCCTCGTTTTTTTTCCCCTTCCCCCGCGCTCATCGCGTTGCATGTTGCGGGTGGTCCCATCCTGGTGTCCCTTTGCTTTGCTGCCGATAGGCCATTCCACGTTGTCTGTGCGTTCCGCGGGCCGGGTCTACTTGCCCTTCCGTTTCCTGCCGCGTGCTCATTACGTGTGTGTGCGTGCGCGCACCCGCGGTGCGCGCGCTCTCCCCCCCTCTTGTCGGCTTGACGTGCCCACGGCGCGCGTTACCCGTACAGGGCGCCGGTAGGGCCGTTCCAGGCGGTTTGTGCTCCTCCGCACTTCCTGCCCTGGTCCTGTGCTCCGCCTATTCACCGCAGGGAGTATGGCCCAATCCCTGCGTCTTCCTGCCGGGCCCTGGGTTGCTCGCCCCCACGGGGGTGGGCCCGTGTGTCCGGGGGGGTCTGGCGCCCGGGTGGGTGCGAGGGGAGGGCGGAGGGAGGTAGAACAGCCTGGGTGGGGGGGTAGGACGTCCTGCTGCGTGTTGCTACCTCGGGGCGTGGTAGTGCTCGGGTTTGGCGGGGGGGCACGGGGGGTGGGGAGCCGCGCCACACAGGCCGCGGGAAGGTTGCTCGTCTGTGCTTCTGCCTCCCCTGCACAGGCACCAAGACTGGCCTCGGCTGTGTCGCATTGGCCAGAGGCCATACTGCTCCAGTTCGCGTCCGTGTGCCTTCGCCCGGGCGCCGTCCACAGGGGGCGTCATGGGGCGACCCGTTGCACTGGCCGGTGTTCGGCGGGATTACCGGCTGGCGGGCTAAACAGGCACGCCTGGGGCTCTGTTACCCCTTCCAGGGCGGGCCGTCATTCGGCCCGGGGGTCTGTGCGCCATGGTACGTGGAGGTTACGGGGGAAGCAGGGGGAGTAACGGTCAGGGGGCGCATGGCGCGCGGACATTACGGCGTGTCTGACCCGGTTCTCGGTCGGCGCCAACAGAGTGCGAGGTGTTCTTTTGCGTCGCCCGCGAACGCAAGAGAGAAAAATAAAAAAACCAAGAAAAAGATTCACAGCCAGCAAAAGAAAATGGAATAATCGTCTTTTCCGACCTCAGAAACCCCCCACAAATTTTCACGCCGCTGTTTGGCGAGTTCGAAAATGGTAGGACGCACACAGATAAACAATGAACAAAACAGCCGCCAAGGCGGGAAAGCTGAACGGTGCGTGCCTCAAAACACTTAGCAAAGTGCATGCAGTAGGAGTAGGGGACTTGTGCACGCCCCAACACCCGCAAAGAAAGCGCAACAACATGACAACATAGGGTAGATGCCACCAGAACATGCCGGCCGCCGAAACAAGTATGTTACATGATACGCCACGTAACGAAAGGGAGCCGAGGCATGAGGGAAAGGGCATGGAGGCCGCGCCACCACCAACAAAAGAGCACGCCCACTACCATCCCCCGCACATAGAGGACAAGGACACCATGAGACAAGCAGGGTGTGTTCAAATCAAGGGGAAGAGACCCCCCAAACGCAAAGCGCCAAACAGAAAAATAGAAAAAAAAACACCACAACAACAAACACATTCAAGAGTGCCCGCGTGCGCCAAGCAGCCATGAGGTATGCCCATGCACACACGCCGTGAGAGCCGCCGCAAGCACAACAAGGTATAAACAAGGAGACATATCCGCTACCAAACAAACCACCACCACGAGCACCATGCCACCGCCCAACCACCCACATATGCTTTATATGCTCTCTATACTCTAGGCCGTCCGCACGGAGGAAAGAAACATGGTATGAGGGACACCGGCACGTAACGGAAAGGGGGGAATCACACGCCACCCGAGAGCGCACCACCGCCGGAAAACACATATACCACATACCCAAGGGCACAAGAAGAGCAAGAGGTATCCCTGCACACATATATGCCGCCGCAAGCGCCAAAAGGTATGTAAGAAAGTACACAACAAGGGCCGCCGCTAACGGAGACACATGCGAACCACGGCGCCCACGCGCCAACCAACCAAGAAACCGCCACGAGAACCACCCCTTTCTCCTTTCCCGAACACGTACACTCTATAGGCCGCCAACGCCAAAGAAATTATGGACACCACCGAAGAACACACGAAGAACAAGAGGCAGCCAACACCGCGGAACGGAACAAGGATGGTATGAGGGAATAACCCATGGGCAGCCCAAGGGGAGAGAAGAGATGGTATGAAGGGCACTGCCACGAAACCAAGAGAAGGGAGCCACACGCCACCGGAGAGCACACCACCGCCACCGAACACGCAAACCACAAACCCGAAGGCGCAAAAAGAGCAAGAGTGGTATGCTCACGCGCGCAAACAAACACAAGCAGGGTATGCCGAGGGAGCATGAACCCGAGCCCGCCGCCGCAAACGCCACGAGGATGGAAGGACCGAGGGTGGACTACGAGAACGAAGTACACACACAATGCCGCCACGTCAGCGCACCTGCTGACCAAATAAGCGCCATGAAAAACATCCTCCCCCTCCTCCCTCTCTCCATGGGCCATGAACGCGGGAGGAAGCCGCCAACACAGAAGAAAATGTGGACACCGCCAATGAACACACGAAGAACAAGGGTGAAGAGCATACGCACACACGCAAACACAAGTGCAGACACAGGTATGTTACGTGCCACGCAACGGAGACCGCAACGATAAAGGCGCCAAAATGGGTAAAGAGACAAGCGCAAGTATGTTACCTAGCAACCGTACCGAGCTGCCGCCTGAAAGGCCACACACCCCCATCCTCCTCCCGTCTCACAGGACCCAACAGGAGACAAAGAGGAGGGCCCGAACCGGCACCAAGAAAGCAGGCAAGCAAAAAGACCGAGACACACACCAGGGTGGAGGCAGGGAAAAAGTGCATGCCAGGGAGGAGGGCGAGCCAACGGAGAGTAGAGGAAAGGGTAAGGAGCGACGAAGCCACAGAAGAAACAGGGGGTAGCCAGCAGCACAGCAAGGGACGCGCGCAGGTAAGGGGACACAGCAAGCACACGAATAGCACAACACCGCAACGAAGCATCAGAGAGGGGGGCACCAGAGGGACAGGCGAAAGGCAACACCACGCACCGCGGCACGCACAGCACAGGCACCACACACACCGCACACACGCACACCCGCGCCCACAGCACGTGGCCAGCAGGCCCCGGCAGTCCTCCCAGAGGGAGGGCAGCAGAGGGAGGGGGGGCGCCTGAACCCAGACGCCCCCCCGTGGCGTGCAGCCCCCCACAGAGCACGTGAGCCATAAGGCAAGTGCAGGGCACCCACAACCGCATACCCGCGCCCACAGCAGGAGGGTGGCAGACCCCGACAGCCCGCCCGGAGGGCGGGCAGTCAAAGGAGGGGGAGCGCCTGACCCGGGACGCCCCTCACAACGGCGAAAGGCACCCCCCCCGGGGACGCCCTTCCGCCACGCCAACAGCGCGCAACGCCGGCCCGCAAGGGCGCAAGCTGTGGGGCCGCTGCTGGGTCCCCCCGCCCGCACTAACCGCACCCGGGACACACGGGTTGCGGAGCCCCGACCGCCCGCCCCAGAGGACGGGCGGCCAGGGGAGGGACGGCGCCTGACACCAGACGCCCCCTACAACGCTGGCAGGCCACCCCCCCCGGGGACGGCCCCCCACCACCGCCGCGGCATGAAGCCCCCGCAGGGCATGCAAGCCAGAGGCACAGTGCTGGGCCCACACACCCGCACACCCGCGCCCACAGCACGTGGAGGCGGACCCCGACAGCCCGCCCGGAGGGCGGGCAGTCCGGCCAGGGGAAGCGCCTGACCTCAGACGCCCCTCACAACGGTGAAAGGCACCCCCCCCCGGGGACAACCTTCCGCCACCCCCACAGCGAGCAACGCCGGCCTGCAAGGGCGCACGCTGTCGGGCAGGTGCTAGGTCCCCACGCCCGCACCGACCGCACCCGAGACACACGGGTCGCGGAACCTCGGCTGCCCGACCTAGAGGACGGGCGGCCGGGGGAGGGACAGCGCCTGACAACAGACGCCCCTCACAACGGTGGCAGGCAACCCCCCAACGGGGACGGCTCTGCAGCACCCCAGCGGCACACAGCCCTCAACGGGCATGCAAGCCAAGGGGACAGTGTTGGGCCCCCACAGCCGCACACCGGCACTCACAGCACGGTGGTGGCGGACCCCAACAGCCCGCCCGAAGGGCGGGCAGTCGGGTGTGGGGGAGCGCCTGACCTCAGACGCGCCTCACAACGGCAAAAGGCACCCCCCCCCGGGGACGCCTTTCCGCCACCCCCACAGCGCGCAACGCGGGCCCGCAAGGGCGCACGCTGTGGGGACGTTGCTTGGCTCCACATCCGCAGCAACCGCACCCGGGACACACGGGTCGCGGAACCCCGGCCGCCCGCCCCAGAGGACGGGCGGCCGGGGGAGGGACAGCGCCTGACAGCAGACGCCCTCCACAACGGTGGCAGGCCATCCCCACCGGGAACGGCCCCTCACCACCCCCACGGCACGCAGCCCCCAAAGGGCGCGCAAGCCACTGGGAAAGCGCTGGGCCCCCACAACCAGGCACCCGCACCCACAGCACGTGGGTGGCGGACTCCAACAGCCCGCCTGAAGGGCGGGCAGTCAGAAGTGGGGGAGCGCCTGACCTCAGACGCCCCTCACAACAGCAAAAGGCATCCCCCCGGGGACGCCCTTCCGCCACCCCCACAGCGCGCAACGCCGGCCCGCAAGGACGCACGCTGTGGGGCTGGTGCTGGGTCCCCACGCCCGCGCCCACCGCACCCGGGACACACGGGTCGCGGAGCCCCGACTGCCCTCCTCAGAGCACAGCCGGCCGGGGGAGGGACAGCGCCTGACACCAGACGCCCTTCAGAACGGTGACAGGGCACTCCTTCTGGGGACTGCCTCCCACCACCCCCGCGGCACGCAGCCCCCGCAGGGCATGCAAGCCAAATGGAAAGTGCTGGGCCCCCACACCCGCACGCCCACGCCCACAGCACATGGGTAGTGGACCCCGATAGCCTGCCCGGAGGGCGGGCAGCCGGGGGAGGGGGAGCACCTGACCAACGATGCCCCTCACAACCGCGAAAGGCACCCCCCCTGGGGACGCCCTTCTGCCACTCCCACAGCGCGCAACACCGGCCCGCAAGCACGCAGGCTGTGGGGCCGGTGCTGGATCCCCACGCCCGCACCAACCGCACCCAGGAGAAACAGGTTGCGGAGCCCCGACTGCGCGCCCAAGAGGACGGGCGGCTCGGGGAGGGACAGCGCCTGACACCAGACGCCCCTCACAACGTTGGCAGGCGACCCCCCCCGAAGACAGCCCCCACCACCGCTGCGGCACGCAGCCCCCACAGGGCATTCGAACGAAGGGGACAATGCTGGGCCCCCACAATCGCACATCCGCGGCCACAGCACGTGGATAGCGGGCCCCTGGCAGCCCCCAGACCACACCCGAGACACACGCGTCGCGGAGCCCCGACTGCCCGCCCCAGGGGACGGGCGGCCGGGAGAGGGAAAGCACCTGACACCAGACGCCCATCACAATGAAGGCGGGCCATCCCCCCGGGGACGCAGCCCCCACAGGACATGCAAGCCAAAGGGGACAGTGCTGGGCCCCGACACCCGCACACCCGCGCCCACAGCACGGGGGTAGTGGACCCCCACAGCCCGCCAGGAGGGCAAGCAGTCGGGGAAGGGGGAACGCCCGACTCCGGACGCGCCTCACAAAGGAGGAAAGCACCCCTCCCGGGGACGTCCTTCCGCCACCCCCACAGCGCGCAACGCTCGCCTACAAGGGCGCACGCTGTGAGGCTGGTGCCGGGTCCCCACGCCCGCGCCAACCGCATCCGGGACACACGGGTCGCGGAACCCCGGCTGCCCGCCCCAGAGGACGAGCGGCAAGGGGAGGGACAGCGCCTGACTCCAGACGCCCCTCACAACTGTGGCAGGCAACCCCCCCCCCCCGGGGACGGCCGCCTACCACCCCCGCGGCACGCAGCCCCCACAGGGCAAGCAAGCCAAGTGGACAGTGCTGGGCCCCCACAACCGCACACCCGCGCCCACAGCACGTGGATAGCGGGCCCCTGGCAGCCCCCAGGAGGGGGGCAGCCAGAAGAGGGAGAGCGCCCGGCCTCGGACGCCCCTTGCATCGGGGTCACCCATGCTACACGGACGGCAGAGGGGAGCACCCAATGCCCACACGCACACGCGAACGCTGGCCCGCGGAGCCAGCGTTCGAGCTCCCCAACCGACGCCCCGCCGCGCCCACAGCAGGTACACCAGCAACAGGAAATGCGCGCACCACCCCCTGCTCTCCGGCACAGCGACACAACAATGGCGGAACCCGCGGCCCCACGCAAAACTCGCCCTCGATCTCCGACGCTGGACGCGGCACACGAGGTCATCAAGGCGCTCGGACTCAGAGGCGGCGAAGAAGACCCCCCGTAGGAGGACTGGGGCGCAGACTCCGACCTGGAGATAATCCCAGAGCCCTTCGCGGGCAGCACAGCCGCGGAACCTGCGCCTCCGGCGGGCAGCGTGCCCGCCCTCTGCCCCGCGTGGAAACAGGGCCACTGCACCGGAGGCGGCTGGTGCTCCAAGCAACACCCCCAACCCGGCCTCGATGACAGAGCGCTGCCCGGGGTGGGGCACGCGGCTGCACGCGCCACCCTGCGCTACGGGGTGGCGCAGGGCTGGATTCTGGATGAGACAGCGCGCGGCAGCGTGAACATCCAGGAGGCCGTCGACCGAGTACCCCACACAGGCCAAGCGGAAGTGGCCTTGCACACCCGGGGCCGCCACAGCGGACCAGAGGAGGGGATTGTCGTAGAGCCCTCGGAAATGGTGCTGGTACTTGCGGCGGACATGGTCCGAGGGGTGCTCCACTCATCCTGTGTGCGGCCCGCGCGCCCACAGTGGACAATCCAGGTGTAAACCCCCCCACGGGCGTGGCCCTTCTCCACATGGGCGGTGCTCGCCGTCATGTGGCACCCCGCACCGGAGGACGCCCACACAGACACAGCAGAGGAAATGGCCCGGGACCTCCACGCCTGGCCGACCGACCAGGATTTCCCCTGGCGCAGGCCCCAGGGGGGGCCTCCCAGTGGCGCCCGCGGCATAGGGGTTCAGTTTCGCGGCAACCCTCCAGCTGCACCCCGACAAGAGGGCAAACCACGTCCTGCAGACGGGCACGGTACCGGCCGCCCCGCCAGACTCCGGGTGGCGATGGGACGCAGGGGGGGCGCAACCGCTACCGGACCCCTGGGTCCTCCTGCTGTGGTATTTGACCATGGGCACCCTGGCCCATGCCGCCCAAGCCGTCAAGGGGGCCTTCCCGCAGCCGCTCCTCCCCGGCGTTGCCCTGCTCCGCAGCGTGCAGGCGGGAGGGGCCTGGGTACGGTGGAGAGAGGAGGGCGGGCGCCCGAGCCCGTATTTCCCCATGGTCAAGGGCCAGGCGCTACTCCACGCCGAGGGCATGGGAACGGTGGAATGGGGGGCGATCGTGCCCAACACGGCGTGCAGGTGGATCACTGTGGCCGCCCCGCATCCCATGCGCTCGCCGCCTGCGTGCCACCGCCTCCTACGGGCGGTCCCCTCCTTGGCCCCGAACCACGCTCTGACAAGAGAGGTATAGAGAGCTATGCTGAGCCACCCCAGGGAGTGGACGACCAACCCGGGTGCACAGTGCCCGCCGGGGCTGGTGCTCGAACAGCTCACGGCCCCCACACCCGGGGTCGGCGACGCCCTGCACAGAACGCCGGCCCTTACAGAACAGCTCACCGACGAGGTGCTGGACCTGGCGCTGGAGCCGCTGCGGATGCTCTACCTGCAGACCCAAATCCCGCCTGTGGGCACGTCAAACCGCCTGGGCCGCCTGGGTTTGCAGCGCCATGTGGAGGCCGCGCACCCGGGAGGCGTGGTGGAACAGTGGCTAGCACTCCGCAACCCGTTACCCGCACAAGGCCACTGGTACCTGCACCAACTCCTCTTTCTACCCCGGACGGCCCCGGAGCACCGCCGACAGAACCCGTACCACACGCACCCAGAGCGCCTGGGCGCGCAGAGCTTCGCGCAGCCGGCCCGACCCGCCCTCCCGCCAGGGCAGGGCCCGGAGGTGCCGCAACAGGGCCCCACGCTCGACACGACCACCACGGTACAGCAAAGGGGAAGCCACGGCGCGGACGGGGCCGGACCAGACTGCACGAACTGCAGAGCGGTGGCCTGGACGGCCCCTGCAGGCACCTCGCCCGACATACCACGGGGCTAAGGCAGTACAGGCCAACGAACCGGACGGCGCTGGCGTCCACGGTTGCAGCCGTCACCATGGGACCCGTGGCGGCGTGGCCAGCGCAACTGCTGCCCCACATCCCCTGCTGAGACACGCAGCCCCGCCAGCCAGCCGCAACACACACGCCGACGGCACTACTCACGGCGGGGCAGCTAATCGTCGTCACAGCGGGGGTGCTGGCAGACGGCGGGGAGAGTTTCGTCCACCACCACGGCCCGGCGCATATCGCGGGAAGCATGCAATGGCCGCAGCGCGACGCCCCCCCCCCGTGGCACGCCACACTCCACGGGGGCACCCGCGTCAGGGACGCAGGCGGCGGCGCACCCCCTCCCAGGCCTCAGTAGGGGGAGGCACTGGTGCTGCAGACGGCAGGCTACCAGGCCATCCTGCACGGCCATGCCGGGGGGTACCGGTCGCACATCCTGGCCGGGGGCCGCTGGACCGTCTGGCACGGCACCGCCAGGCAAGGGGCATTCCCGCCCCAGCCCCATGTCGACTGGCAGCAGGGGCCCACCCAGGCCTACTATATGACGGCGGACCCCTGGCCGCTAGCAGTCCTGCTACACACCGTCAGCGCCCCGAACAAGAGGAAGGAACCGGGGTGGGTCAAACCCCCCGCACTGGTCTGGAGCCCCGATCAGGAGGAGCATCTACGGGCCGCATGGCAGGGAGACGCCATCAGGGCCCCGGAAGTCCCGGACCTCCACGCGGGGCCAATCACGCACGCCCGCCTGGTGGCTACCCTCGCGGTGGCTCAACGGGGACCGCTGATCCCGCAGTGGGTGGTCAGCATGTTTAGCCTGGCAGACGCGCACAGCGTCGTCTGCGACCCCGAGCGCCTGCTCGGGCCCGAAGCCGTAGTCCGTGTTGCAGACCGCATTCGCATGATCGTCAAGGCGCTGCGGAAGGGCGAACAACACGTCCTTCTGCTCCAGGTCCGACTGAAGGACAACGCCAAGGCAGCGAGGCCGGGAGTGTGGCCAGCGGTGGCGCACCCCGCCGACCTAGAACTCCAGCTGGCGGTCCCGACCACAGCGTACCACTGGCTACAAGCCTTCCACGACCTGCAATGGAGGGGCAAGCCCGACCGCCAAATCGGCGCCACGCACTGGCAAGCGTGGCTGCAGGCAGACGCGAAGCGCAACGCCGTCCGGAATCTCGGACCCGCACCCGCAACAGGAGCCCTCGATGCGGCGGCCCCAGGCCGCGCGTTAGCGCCACACATGGTTTCGCTGGCCAATCTGCCCTCCGAACCAGCGCTGGAGGACGCCATCCGAAAGTCGGTGCCGCTCCCCCCGGCGCAAGGGGCCACAGAACCAACGAAATGTCCCCTTTGTTCAGACAAGTACTACAAAAGCGGGGCGATGCTGGAACACCTGGCGTGGCACGTGGTGCACGCTGCAGCTCCGGTGGATGACAAGGAGGCGGCCTCCCACATCCTCCAAGGGCGGGCCCGGAGGTCCCGTGGCATGCCCCGTAAACCCGGCGCCCACCGCCCCAGGCAGCCGGCCACGCAGAAGGGCAGGAGGAGGCACCCGGAGCGCCCCCAGGAGCCGGCGGTGGAGCCCAACAAGGATCCATCCCCGCAGGACTGGCGCCCCTGGGCCCCCTGTGGGCCCCGCTGGGAACGGGGTCCCCACACCCCATGGCCCCGGCGCAGCCGGGAGACCTGGCTGCCCCAGCGGACCCAGCAGCAATGCCGATGCGGTACAGCTGACTCCAGGAGGACGCGGCGGACGACGCCCTGTGGCTCCTCTCATGGAACCTGTGCAACAGCCTCGTCCCGCCAGACCGGTCCCTCAGGGACACGCTCCGGCGGGGCCGGGGGCCGGCGGCCTGTACCGACAAGGAGCACCTTATCACCGGCATGCTACCCCGAAGGGGGGCTTTGCCATCATGGTCCAGGAAACAGGGATCGCCACCCGGGCGAAGAAGATGCACGTGGCCGCGGCGCTCCGGGACGACGGGTACATTCCCTCCTTCAGCAGCCGGCTGGCGGGGACGGGAGCGACCTCCTGCTCAAGAGGGGGAGGCCTCCTCACCGCGGTCAGCAGCGAGTACGTGGCAGAGCACGAGGTGCTCAGTTTCACGGAGATCGTCCCCAGGAAGGCCGCGGCCCTGGAGATCCGCACGGACGGGGGAGGCCTCACCCTCATCAACGTCCACAGACCGCAGGCAGGCTGCTCCCCATGGGCGGGAAGGGCGGCGTTCTGGGCCGACATACAAATGTATGCCACGGCGTGCAGCCTCGGTGGGAGACACCCGGTGGTCATCGCAGGCGACACCAACGTCTACATGGATGCCACCACCAACCCGGCAACAGAGCACTTCCGCACGGGCTGGGAGGCCTGCGGTTTCCAGAAGGCCAAGGCAGGCGGCGCGGTGGACACGACCCCCACGCTTTACCCGTCCCGACACAGGGTGGACACCTTCCTGGTCAACGAACCCCTCCTGCTGTGGTCGCTGCGGGAAAGCGTCTGGGCCCGCGGCATGGCACACCCTCAGGTGATCAGGTCGGACCACCTCCGAGTCCGCCTGGCCCTGCCGGGCCTCTCCAACGCGGCAGGGCACGCGACGATGCCCACCCCCTACAGCCACACAGAGGGCCGCCTCCTCCTGTACAACGCCGAGGCCGCGCCCGTCCAACACTGCCCGTGGGCAGCGGTCGGCGCCGCGCAGGATGAGCCCTCCCTGGCGCCCTGCCTGGGTCCCGCAGAACAGGACCCCTTCTGCAGAGAAGATCACAAACTCTGGGACGATCCAAAAGCAAGGAAAGGGACAAGAAGGCCGGCTGAAGACCCGAATCATCGAGTGCGAAAAGACGGAGGTCAACGCAACAAAAATTGGGACCAAGCAGAAAGAGAGGAAAAAGCAATGGCGGAAACTAAAACGGTCAAGCCTACGCTCATGTCCTAATAACGGCATGTCATCGCTTGATATGCATAAGACCCCTTTTGATTTGTCCTCCGTATCATTGCATGGTGATTCCATAAAGCCCCCTCCCCCCTACCTTGTGTACCTCCTTTGCTTAGGACCTAAGTATGTTCCATATCCCGACACACGGAAATTTGCAATTCATCAAATCAAGGATTTAAACAAAGAAATGGATGAGTTACGCCGAGTGTTGGTATGGACTTCGTTCCATGTATGTTGTGCAGAACCCGAATTAAACAACAACACTAGACCACCCTTCGTGTCCTTTCCCTACGCACGAGTGTTCGCATCGAAAGGTACTATTCCCAACTCCTCAGTGGAAGAGAAACTGGGTGGTAAAATGATGATTATCAATCGTGCCGTCACCACGGTTACCAATCAACTGAATGAAGCGTCGGATTTTACCACACGCAAGCAACAAATACTCAAAGGTACATCTTTCTCATCATCGAATTTACAGGAATACCTTAAGGAACACATCATAGTCAAAGGGGACAAAGACGGTACAATGAACAGCGTGTCGGTGAAATCATACGTGCGTGAAGCCGAAAGCCACATGCTCGAACAATTCAACCGCTCACGCGTGTACCATTTGTTGGGTATGACCGATATGTATGACCATTGGCTCTCCCAAACGAGTGGTTGGAAGTCTAAGGTCGAATCTTTCCTTTTGCCTTATTTGCCACCGAGTCTTTGTGACTTCTTTGGCGTGTTCTTCGACGCGTGCAAAGTTTTAAGACCCCCAAGATTTAGATTATTGGCGAAAACTCACAAATCCCGAGCCATCAAACTCGGCTGGTTTCAAACGAGACCTATTGTGGGTATGAGCATGGCATGCACCACCACGTGTTCCGTGCTAACGGGAATTGTTGGTCAAATATTGCTGAAAATTGACAGGAAAATTCACCCCCTTGCCACCCCCGTGTGCGACACCTACGACCTCCTGGAACGGGTTTGCAAGCAACTCACTAAGTTACAAGCCGATGGGGTAAACGAGGTAGCACTGTCAGTGTTTGATTTTAATGCGTTGTACACGAGAATTACCTGGGAACACCTGAAAAGGGCGTTTGCATGGTGGCGTTTGTGGTTTTTGTCTCTCCAACCTGATCAACTGTGTATATCCGATGTGGAGATCGCATTTATCAAGGCGATGTTTGGCCCTGTGAGCTCTGAGGACTTGAATCATCTTTGTGAGCAATTGCCATACATGGAATGCCACAGGGCAGACCAGGATGCCCTGTGTTTGGGAATCGTACTACTGGATTATGTCTACCACCATGGTGTGTTTGTCAACCCTGGTATCGGGATATACCTGCAGCGTGTAGGGTTTACCATGGGTACAAACGCCGCACCCCCCTGGGCCCAATTGGTATTGAGAATGTTTGAAGTTCTGACGCCACTGCCCAATAACCATTTTTTGAACAGATACATCAACGATGGGCTCATTCTGCACCCCCTTGGACACTCCTCTGACTTGGAGCAAGCCCTACGACGCATCTACCCCCCCAGACCTACCGTTTGGTATGGAACATGTGGGCCAAACAACCAAGGTGATTTTCCTGGACGTATGCGTCATGTCACTGAA
This sequence comes from Eutreptiella sp. 'Long Island Sound 2002', assembly GCA_964036045.1. Lineage (NCBI taxonomy): Eukaryota > Euglenozoa > Euglenophyceae > Eutreptiales > Eutreptiaceae > Eutreptiella > Eutreptiella sp. 'Long Island Sound 2002'. The sequence goes on along the minus strand of OZ038380.1, from coordinate 121,033,137 downwards.
ACGCCTAACCACCTGTGTGCACTGGAAGGACACACATGCGTGTCAGAATACCCCCTGGGACTCCAATGTGCCAGGACACATCCGTGTCGCATGGGTGAGAGGTGAATTTATCCGCTACATTCGAATTTGCAGCCACCCACATCTATATCAGGTATGTTGTGAGAGACTAGTCTCAGCACTTCGCTGGCTGAACTACCCTTGGGAAGTTATCCAGTCTAAGCACATTCCCTGGGGTGAACAGAACAGGTTCAGAACCCTGAGACTTTATGTCGTACCCGCTGGGGCACTTAATGAACCTATGTCGTTGTCACAGTCTGAGGTGATGAGCTCCAGACAAAATGGTGTGAGGGGAGGTCGGCGGGAACCATTTGGACAGGTGCATGTCCTGAAGGTTTCACACGATGGTGCTATTCCTGTGGCGTGGTCACGAGCTATGCATGTGTTGAAAAGACGATTGAAATTTCTTCCTGACCTAAAACTGTTTGCCCTCCTCAGGCCTTTACGCAATCTCAAATGTCTGTTCAGGAATTCAGGTCTGATTTCCTTATCCAGCCGGCAGAAAGTTTGATTGGCGCGCGCTCTTTGGACAGCGTGGACAGATTTGGGATTGGATCAGGACTTTGTTTTAATTATCAATAAATTCAGCACGCATCGATGGAAAAATTATCATTTTATGAGCATTTTTCAATAGACAGATTTCAGCACTGTCCTTGTGTTTGAATGTACCATACTCATGTTTTCTCTTGTTCACTTTGTAGCTGATGAGGGGCCTATATGCCCGAAACGCGTACAAGTTCAGGGGACACCAACAATTGTGGGTTCATTGTCACGAGCGTGCCTGTGTTGACTACTATTGAGGTCGAGATTTTGAAAAGATTTGGTGATTTCACAAAATCAATCAAACGGCGTCTAGTGGTCAAGCAAGGGTTGAAACCATCAAGGCTTTTGTCAAAAGGAGGGGCAAGGGACACCAACAATTGTGGGTTCATTGTCACGAGCGTGCCTGTGTTGACTACTATTGAGGTCAAGATTTTGAAAAGATTTGGTGATTTCACAAAATCAATCAAACGGTGTCTAGTGGTCAAACAACGGTTGAAACCATCAAGGCTTTTGTCAAAAGGAGTGTTCGAACACCTCCACGCGGCGCATGACGCCCCGGCAGCCGTCCCCGGCGGGGACGGACCCCGCGGGGGGGGGACCCCCCTGAGAGCGGGAAACGGCTCCACGCGGCGATCCTCCGCTACAACACGCTGGCAGCGTGCGCGCCGGCAGCATACCAGGCGGACGCGGCACGGCATGGCATCCGGTCCAGGGCGGCGCTCCGGCTCACGGAGGAGCTGCGGGGTGCATTGCCCGGGTTCTGCCCGGCCACGCAGGGCCAGCTACAGGAGGAGCTGGAGAGGCAAGCAGCCGCCCTCGAAGAGGACATCCGCCAACTGCGCGCACTCCTGGCGACTGACCGCAAGCGCGCCATCAAAGCCTTCTGGCGCCGCCACGCCCCTGACATCGCCCAGCGCTGGAAAGCTGTGCGGCGGGCCATAGAGTTAAACGCCCCGGGCCCGTCAGGCCTCTGGAACGTGCGGCTCCCCAACACCCAAGCGCTCCTCACAGAGGCCCACGACGTGATGTTCGCGGTTCGCACCTTCTGGCGGGAACTGTATGACAAACGCCCGGTGGACCCCCCCGGCTTCCAGGCGGTCCTCAGCCGCCACCTCCCCGGGTCCCTAACGGGGCCTGGGCCCAGGTCCAGCAGTACTCCATGCAGGACCTCCAGTCTGCCCTGGACAAGGCCCATGGCAAGGCCCCGGGTCCCAACCACGTGGAGGCCCGTTTCATCAAGGCCCTCCCGGCACCCGTCCAGTGGCTCCTGGTCCACTCCTACCGGGCCATACTCTGCGGCGCCCCACCGCCGATGCACTGGAGGGACGCGCACATCTGGCTCAGCCCCAAGGTACCGGGCTCCGCCCGACTGGACGACTACAGGCCCATAGCCCTAGGCTAGCTGGACATGAAGCTGCTCACGGGCCCCCTCACCCAACGCATCACAGAAGTGCTCACACGGCACAGACTGGTCAGCGATTGGCAACAAGGTGCCCTCCCTGGATCCAACACCGCCCCCCCCCTGTTCATGGCGCAGCAGCAGCTCCAACGGGGGAGTCCCAACTACGTCTTCTCCTTTGACGCCCGCAAGGCCTTCGGCACCGCCTTGCACGGCGCCCTCCACCTCATCGTACGCCCTCTCTCCGTGCCGCCGGAGGTCATTGACCTCCTGCTCTTCCTCCACACGTGCGCAAGCCTGCGCATCGTCGCCGCGCACGGGCTGACACAACCCGTCCACATGCTGCGCGGGGTCCGGCAGGGCAGTCCTGAGAGTCCCCTGCTGTACGCGCTCCTCCTGCAGCCCCTGCTCAGGGGCCAGGGGCACCGTCTGCGTCCGCCCGGAGAGGCCGAGCGGGGCCTCATCCAAGCCTACATAGACGACCTCCTGGTAGTGGCCCACACGCTGCAGCACTTCGTCGAGGGCGTGGAGTCGGTGGACGCATACCCGGGGATGATGGGCATGGAGCTCAACCCCCGCAAGTGTGCCATGGCCACCACGGAAGGGGTCCCGGGCCTGCAGCTGCGCCTCTGTCCGCACCTGGAAAACCATTGGCACTGGGTATCTTCAGCCGACTCCGTCCCCTACCTGAAACTCCAGCTGCAGCCGGACGGGGAGTTCTCCCTGCAGCGCAAACACCGCCTGCGCCTGGCGGCGGTACACCACTCGCGCCACTGAAAGTGGTACAGGACGTCATCCTGGCGATCCTGGGTGGGATGACGCAATACATCGCCCCCTTCATCGCCGACGACTCCGACACCGCGCGCCACCTGGACCACATCGCGGTCCAGGTCGCAAAGGACAGGGCGCGGTATGCCTTTGACGCCTCGCGAGACAGCCTGCAGGATGACCAGACCCTCGGGCTCACACGGGTGCCAACGCGGTGCCAGCAGGCAGCGGTGGCCCTCGTGGGTAAACTCGTTCACCACCGCTCAACCTCCGCGCGGGCTGAGGTCACCAAAATCTTCTGGCGCGCACGGAATATGCCCCGAAGTGCACTACCCCGTCCCGGAGTTCGCAACCCTGGCTGGGAGCGACTGGGTCAACCGCATACCCCTGGCCCTGGCCGCCCTGAGAGTGGGGCTCTACAACCCCATCGCGTGCCCCAGGGCAGCACACGTCCAACTGGAGTCCCCAAATGGTAACATCGTGACGCTGCGCACCGCCAAGCTACGACACGGCGACACGTGCCTCCTGACGGTGCCGCACACGACGCCGTGGCATGGGCACCACGGGCCACACCATCCCTTCCCCGACAACGACGACTTGTGGCCAACGGCGGTGCGGGCATGTCTCAACCAGTGCGCCGATGAACACCTCCCCTATTGCCGCCGCGAGCAGGAGCCCAGCAACCACGCCGGTTGGCGCGACGCTTTGGTCCACCTCTTCCACACCACTGGCACGTGGGACCCCCGCCTGAAACTCGTCCAACCCACGGGGGCTAAGCAGGACACCCACACTGGCCCGCGGGTGACCCCGGACGGCCTGCACCTTCACGTCGGGGGCTACCGCCGTCGGGGCAGCCTATCCTCCCCAACGCAGGGGGCGGCATACCACCCACCGACGGCCCTCCTGTACATTCTCCGCGACGTACTCGCGGAAGGCGAGCACCAAGAGCCTAATGCGGATGTGGCGTGGCCCGGGCACCTGTGCTTATGGCCCCACGCGCCGACGCTGGTGTGGTTGGTGACCACGGACGACCAGTGCACCCGAGCGACGGAGCAAGCGCAGCTCCGGACCATTTGGGTGATCGTGCAGGTGGGGGCAGGCCAGCCCAGGTCCCGTGGACTCCCCCGCGGCATCGCCCTTCTGGTAGCTACGGAGGTGCCGCACGACCCACACATGGCAGTGCACGCGCTGGTTGACCAACCGGAGGACACTGGACACCTGGTGGTGCACCAGCGCGGAGGCCCGGCGTGGCTCAGGGAACGTGTGACGGCACTCCGGTCCTGGGCAAGCACGATCGCTGGAGCAGAGATCCGACTGCACGACCACCCGGCAGTCCGCCCCTTCGACACCAGAGCGCTGAGTGTGGACCAACTGACCCCCTGCCGGCCCGACGTCCGGTGGCACTCTGCGGACCTCAACGCGGGGTGGCTCAGCCCCACCGGGTACTACTGGATCCCAGAGGGCTGGGGCCACACATCCTCTGACGCGTCGGGGGGCGGACCCTGCTAGCACGCCAGCAGCGTCGCTCTCGTCGCCGACCTCACCCGCACGTGGGCGGTGGCCTTCTCGGGCACGCTGCCCGACGGGGAGGGGTTGGCCGCCTCCTCCCCCCTGCAATACGGCGCCCAGCGGCCATGGGTCCATACGGTGGACGCTGAGGTCATCCTCGGCCTCCTGAGACAAGCGAATCGCGAGCGGACCACAGGGGTCCCCGCAGGCGCGGCGAAGGTAGTCCACCAGATGCCCCTGCGATGGCTCCAGGACTGCCTGCGCGCGCGAGGGCAACATGCCGGGCACCCGTTCTGGTATGTACGAGCCACCTCACACCACAGCAACACCCTACTGCACAAGGCGGACTGGGCGGCGTCCCAGGACACCGTCCTATAGAACAGGCCCCCGGGCCCCAGCCACGCCCAACTAATCGTCGCCGGTCATGACGGCCACCTTGACCTAAGGCCCCCCACGATGCGGACGCTCAGCGGAATCGCGCAGCGAGCACAGACTGACCATGCGCTGACGCACGGGTGACACACACTCCTGGGCGCGGCCCACGCCACAGCCTATGTCCACGCCCGAGACCTTACCGCGACGGCCACCAACCACCGGGCGCTGCGGGCCAGGGACGCCCACACGCCGGTGCAACGCAGGCTCCGCGTCTGAAAGGAGACGCTCTCCGGCGTCGCCTTCCTCCCACAGCCGTGCCTCCTCTGCGGCTGGCCCGGAGGAGACACCAGTGCACATGCACGTGGGGTGCGCCCACTCGCGGCTCCTCTGGCCCCACTGGCGGTACAAGAGGCGGCCCGTCACCTCCCGCCCGGGGACAAAGCCCTGTGGGTGGCCTCGTGGCACTCCGCGGGCGCCGCGTGGATGGAAGTCTTCTGCTCTGGGCTGGTGCCCGAGGAGGCGGAGGCGCAGCTCTGCGCCATAGCCCGCTACGACCCGCCGGGAGGTACCTCCGTGGACAATTTCCTCCACCACATGCTCCGGCTGGGGGATTTCGCATGGGAGCGTCGCAACCACCGGCTGGAGCAACTCCTCTGCGAGCCCCTAGGCGCAGCGGCCCAGCTGCATTGATGGCTCGCCGCGGCAGAGGGCAACTGCCCCCCCCCTCCTCCGCGCCCGGACAAGAACTTCGTAGCCTCCCTCCCTGTCGTGAATGGCACTCTGGAGTGCCCGCCGCGAGAGGACCCCCGGCCGTACCGGGACCTGCCTGGGGGTTTCTCGAACTACCTACAAGACGCCCTTCTCCCACAATGGATCATTGAGCGCGGTTCTATGATGGCATGGGAGGCACGTATAGTGGGCGAGGAGCGGGCGCGCGAGTGGGGCCGGTGGTGCGACGCCACGGGCGCCCTGGAGACCGCTGCGCAGCGGTACGCCGCCATCCCGCCTGAGGTGTGGGGGTCGCAGACCCAGCCGAGGCCCACCATGGTCCGCTGCGCAGGCTCCGACCACCCGTGGGACGCGGCGGCGAATGAATGGCTGCTAGCAGCCCCGGAGCCACAAACAGGGTGGAATGCGGACGTGTCCTCGCTCATCTGAGCGGCCGCCCCCCCCCAATTCGTCCTTCACACCGCCAACGTTCTCCCAGCCACGGAGATACACACATGGGGACGCGACGCGGCCACCATCCAATGGCACCCCCCGGAGGACGGAGCCGCCCGGCTCGCCGTGGCGCACTCGAAAAATGGGGGCCTGTGTACAACAACGCCCTGTCCCGGCTGGACGACACCCAGGGGCCCTTACTCCTCAAGCTCCCCACCGACCTTGCAGCCGCGCTGCCCCAGGAGCTGGACAGCTGCGACGGGCTGTGAGTAGGGTGGGAGGCAGTCGCGGACGGCAACCTACTGGCCCCCCTCCATCGGGACGCCGCGGACGAGTGCCAGTGGGGCATGCTGACGCCCCACCTCACCGGGCGCCACGTGTATATGGCGGCCCCCCCCAGGGGCACCCCCGCCCGGCGTGAAATGACCTCATCGCCGCCTTTCACGACCACAGGATTCTCCCCGATGACACGTGGCGGGAGGTCCAACAGAAGACGCTCGGCAGGGACTACCGGCGCCGCGTCCGCCCCCGCCTGCTGGAGATCCGGGACCCCCCTGACAGAGGTGGAACCACCTCTGGCTCCGCCATCTCGGCCCCTGGTCGCCGCCCTCCCACCTTCCACACACCTGCCACCTCTGCGGGGAATGCGACACAGTGTCCTCCGCAGCGCTGACGGGCGCCAACAGGTGCGCGCAGTGCTCCCAGCTGGCCGCGTGCCCCTGGCTCGAGCCTCCTTGCACCGGCGCATCGGGGGAGCACACGCCCCTTGACAGGGATGCGCAGGCGCCATCGGCGCCGCCCTCCTGTGGATCCACCTGCACCTGCGGGACGCCACGTCCGTCGCGCACCTGTTGCACTTGCTCGCGCCCTGACCCCTACCCGCCGCCACACTTTGCGGGGCCCGCATCACCATGCCTCGCCGACGGGGGGACGGGCTGGGGCACGCCAGGGCCCGCCGCCGGGCGCAAAAGGGGGCCGTCTGGGGCCTAGTAGTGGCCGCGGTGACTGAGGCGCACGAAGCGCACGCTGCCGCACGGCACGACCCGGCGGGCAGTGCGAGGGCTTTCCTCAGCGAGGCCGCCCTCCCGGCCGTCTGCGCCCTGAACACAGCAGAAGCCCCTGCGCTACTCCCAGCGATGCACCGGATCGTGAACGCCGTCCAGCCGGGGCTCATCAGCCCGGAGGCGGCCCTCTACGGGCACTGGATGGAGTGGCGCGAGTCCGACCGGTCAGGCCGGCCCCTGTCCATGGGAGACACCCTGCGACTGACGGGTGCCGGGTCTGCCATGTCCCTCCGCAGCAGCGCCTCAGCCCTGCTGAACGCCCTCAGGACGCGCTGCCCCGGGGACACGGCCCCGTACCTGAGCCAGGCGCGGGCCACATACCCGGAGGGTGTGTCCGACTTGGACGCGGCGCTCCACCTTCTCCACCCACCGGACGAGGACCTGGAGGTGCACGAAGTCACGGTATTCGTGGAAGGCGCGGACGAGGCGCCCACCCGCCCCGGACCGACCAACCCGGTGGACGAAGGCGCCAGGCTGACCCTCCCGTACACCGTCATGTGCGAGGCGTTCCCCAGGGAGCCAACCTGGTGCCCCGCCCTCCCGCCGGTGACACACGCACTCCGCGGCTTGGCCAACCCGAATCTGCCCTCCCCCCTCTCCAGGGGGCAGGTCCTCTGGCAAGAGCGCCCGGGCACCCCCCTGCTCCTCCTCGTCGTCGCGACCCGGGGGGACCCGGAGCGGGTCTTGGGGATCACCCCCACCCACCTGTACAGGGCAGTGCCCGTACTCCGCCCCCCCCTCCCGGCGCCCGCGGCACGGGACGGGGTACACACCTTCCTGCGAGCACAGGAGGTCACCGCCGTTACGGGAGTCCACCTAGTGCGGCTCCCCGCGGCACCACCCGACGACCCCAGGGGGGCCAGGACCCTGAGCACTGTCCCAGACTGGGACCTGTGGCGCAACATGTGGGCCGCGTGGCTCCCGCGCCTCCCCTCCCAGTGCCGATGGATGGCCACCGGCCCCCGCCCGCACGGGGCTGACGCCCCCGCCGGCCCCCAATCCCCTCCCCCCCTCCTCCCCGCGGAGCACTGCACAGCACTGTCCACGGCACAACACAGATACACCGGGAGGTAGTAGGAAGAGCACACCTGCCACCACGCATGCCTACCAGATTACGAGTGATGTTGGAATTCTGATGGCCCCCCCTAGCGGGACGAACGCCACCACCGCCGGTCCCGCTCCCGGTCCCCCGTCTCATTGGATATGCGGAGGCTGGCGGAGGCAGCAGTGCCGGTCGCGCAGCAGGCTGGGCAGCCGCGGGCAGCCTCCGCCAACACCGGGTTGTCGATCCAGGGCCCTGCGCCAGTCAAGTGACCAGCCCCGCCGCCCAGGCAGCAAGCCCTGCCGCCCCGCCGGGGGAGGGGGCCCCAGGCGCACAGGGGGCTGAGACCGCAGCCCCAGCAAGCCGCGCCGCGGCCCAGACCGCGGCCCCTGGCGCGCCGCCAGCGCGAGAGGTGGCCCCGGCGCAGGCCCCGGGCGCCTTGCTGGGGGCTACCGCGGCCGCAGAGGGGGGCCGGAAGAGTGCACAAAGAGTTGAGACCGCAGCCCCGGCGAGCCCCGCCGCCGTTCCCGCCAGCCACACCGCGGCCCCCTGCACGCCGCGGGCGCGCGGGACGGACCCCGCGCGGGCCGCGGGCGCCTCGCCGGGAGCCGCTGTAGCCGCAGCGAGTGGCAGGGGGGGCGCGAGATACCGCGCCCACACCAACCAAAGCCACACCCACACAAGGCCCCCCAAGCAGTTTCCCCCCCATGGCCGCCTTCGTCACGGGGCGGACGCGGCACATCCGCCCCCAAGCGCCCGAGCGTTCGCCGCCAGGCGTCACGCTGCCGCAGCTGCAGCGGCAGCAGGGCGCCCGGTGCGTGATCCTGGAGGGGGGGGGCCGCACGCAGGCGGGGCAGGGTGCCAGCCACGGGAGCGCGGAGCGGGGAACAGGAGGCGACAGGGAGAGTGCCCAGGGACACACACAGGGGGCAGGCGAGGGCACACGCTGCAAGGAGCGAGGGCAGAAACACGGGCAAGGCGACGAGGCCAGCGGCAGCGGAGCCGGACAGAGCACGGGCAGCGGACGGCGCGACGCAGGACAGGAAGCCGGAAAGGGGCCACGGCACGGGAAGAACGCGCAGGGGCGCGAGCAGGGCGCCAAGGCAGGTGGCCATGTAGCGCATGGAGCGCAGCGAGGCACGGTCAGCAACCGTGGGCGCAGCCAAGGGCATGGGCACGGGCAGGGGAAGGGCATGGGCGCCGGCAGTGCAGGCCAGGGCGCGGGTGACAGGGAGCGGGACCCACGGCACGGACAGGGGGACAGAGGCGTGGGGGCAGGGAAGGGACCCAAGGGCAAGGGCAAGGGTGCCGTGGGCCTCCGGGGACAGACAGGACGGGGCATGGGAGCCATGGGGGGAGGGCGAAGCGAAGGAAGGGGGACAGGGGGCGGGGCGCCGCCGAGTCGGACGTGCAGCCGGTGCGGTGCATCCCCCCCGGCATCCAACAAATGCCGGTGCACCACATGCACCACCACCACCACCACCACGCCCACCTCTACAACATCGACCCCGAAGCCACAGACCTCATCCCCCCCCAACCCCCCCAATTCCAGCACCAGCCAGCCCCCCTACTGCCGAGGGCGGAGCCGGCGCGGATGGCCGCTGCCCCGGCGGCGAGGGGGCGGGGCGCGGCGCCGGCGCCGCAGGCACAGGGGCCGCAGGGGGAGCCGGCGCGAGGGGCAGGGGGAGCCCGGCCCTGGGACCGGGACTGGGACACGGTCCCGGACCCCCTGGGGGATGAGGCCCTCCCCCTGGTGGTGGAGGTGTACGAGTGGCTGAGCTGGGCCAGCTCAGGGACCACCAGGGGGATGAGGAACCGTCCCTTCGATACCGTGCTCCTCCTGAGGGATGGGGGGACACGTAGGATTTTATGAGGTACCGGAATCCCGTAACTGAACCGTCCAAAAACTGCCGCGATCGCGATTTACGGCCCGTCGCATCCCCATTTGCCAAGGTTTTGGTGATTTGTGCAAAATCTGTGCGCATCTGCCCCGATTTAGATAGCGCAATCGCTAAAATACGACGTCATCTAGTTGCTGTATTGAAATCACGTCGATTGCATTACCAGATGTCCAGATAAACCCAAAGTACGACCATTTTTGCCCATTTTTGCCACTTTTGGGCCTTAAACGGTCATTTCGATGATGTACTTGTGGTGTCACGAGATTTCAAATTGATCAAGTTTGTCCGTAGTGCCCTGCGAGGCTAGGCAAGCAATGATTTGTGCCCGTGCCTGCCCTTTACCCAAGATAATAATCCGGAGGGTGCCAAAAAACGCCCAAAACAGCTATATTTGCACTTTTGAACACATAAATGTTGATTAAAGTGATACGGCCGTGCTTTCATGTGATTTCAAATTGATCACGTTTGTCAGCTGTGCTACGTGAGGCTTGGCAAGCAATGATTTGTGCCCGTGCATGCCCTTTACCCAAGATAATAATCCGGAGGGTGCCAAAAAACGCCCACAACAGCTAGATTTGCAGTTTTGAACACATAAATGTTGATTAAAGTGATACGGCCGTGCTTTCGTGTGATTTCAAATTGATCACGTTTGTCAGCTGTGCTACGTGAGGCTTGGCAAGCAACACTTTGTGACCGTGCATGCCCTTTACTCAAGGTTATGGCCCGGAGGGTGCCAAAAAAGGCCCTAAACAGCTATATTTGCACTTTTGAACACAATAATGTTGATTAAAGTGATACGGTCGCGCTTTCGTGTGATTTCAAATTGATGAAATGTGTCCCTAGTGCTAGGTGAGGCTTGGCGAGCAATGATTACTGCCCGTGCATGCCCTTTACCCAAGATAATAATCCGGAGGGTGCCAAAAAACGCCCAAAACAGCTATATTTGCACCTTTGAACACATAAATGTTGACTAAAGTGATACGGTCGTGCTTTCGTGTGATTTCCAATTGATCACGTTTGTCCCCTGTCCTACGTGAGGCTTGGCAAGCAACAATTAGTGACCGTGCATGCCCTTTACTCAAGGTTATGGCCCAGAGGGTGCCAAAAAAGGCCCCAAACAGCTATATTTGCACTTTTGAACACAATAATGTTGATTAAAGTGATACGGTCGCGCTTTCGTGTGATTTCAAATTGATGAAATGTGTCCCCAGTGCTAGGTGAGGCTTGGCAAGCAATGAATTGTGCCCGTGCATGCCCTTTACTCAAGGTTATGGCCCGGAGGGTGCAAAAGAAGGCCCAAAACAGCTATATTTGCACTTTTGAACACAATAATGTTGATTAAAGTGATACGGTTGCGCTTTCGTGTGATTTCAAGTTGATGAAATGTGTCCCGAGTGCGAGGTGAGGCTTGGCAAGCAACAATTTGTGACCGTGCATGCTCTTTACTCAAGGTTAGGGCCCGGAGGGTGCCAAAAAAGGCCCAAAACAGCTACATTTGCACTTTTGAACACATAAATGTTGATTAAAGTGCTATCTCTGCCCGTGTGTGTGATTTCAAGTTGTTCAAGTTGGTCACTAGTGCTAGGTGAGGCTAGACAATGAACAATTTGTGCCCGTGCATGCTCTTTACTCAAGAATATGAACCGGAGGGTGCAAAGAAAGGCTCAAAACAACTGTATTTGCACACACGCCATCATTAGATTTGCAAATGCTGTAATGATCAGAGCCACACTCCCTTGGCACTGCCTGTCAGAAAAAACAAAAAGGAATACCCCTTGTACCTGAGCGCATACAAGCTGCGTTTGTATGGGTTGTAAGGTGTGTCCTTCTCCCTCAAATGACCCACCATGGGGTAACAAAACGCCCCAATAGTAACAACTTGCTGGGCCGCTGTGTGTTTCGGGTCCACATGATCCAGGAGGTCACTGAGTGTGTATTTCTGACACTGTGCTGCCTCTGATAGGAAGTACGCATCTGCAATAGGCGTGATGGTATTATCTTCACCAGAAAGACATGCTGTCGGTATGCAAAGGAACCACTGAACATTGTTACCCTTCCCATGCATTGACACACTGCACCGAACAGAAGCAAGCCACAAATGAGTTCTGAGTTCTGCAATAGGCATGATTATATTATCTTCACTGAGGAGTCATGCCGCCAGCGTGCAAAGGAACCACTGAAAATTGTTACCCTTCCCATGCATTGACACACTGCACCAAACAGAAGCAAGCACAAATGAGTTCAAAGATCAAGATATTGTGGCATGTGCATACGTACCTAGGTAGAGTCATTATCTTTCTGCCCGGGTTGCAGTTCATGGGCACCAACCGTGCCTCCGCCCAAAATAGGGGGTGTTCCTAGCCGCGGCTGGGCGGGTTGGACACCCCTCCCCCCCCCCCCCCCCCTCCCCCTCTCCCCCCCCGTGGCTGGCCACGGCTGGCCAAAAATGGCTTGGGGGGAAATTTGGCCAAAATCAAGGAAAACGAAGAAAAAACGGCCACACTTGGGGTCCCTAGGGGTGCAAGCCAACCCCTTTTGACTTGTGGCTATATGTGCTACTGCATTTGGGGCTACTAGGTTGTGTGGCCTCTTTTGAAGTGCGAAATGACCACCCTCCCTCCCATGCTCAATATCAAGTGCAGCTGAAGATACACAATGTGGCAAAGACATAATGCAAAGACAATCATCAATGTCTCATATCGCATTGTTGTGAAGAGGAGCCCCAAACAACGGGCTACCATGCGAAAGTGAAATAGAGAAATTGGGGTGAAAAATATATATCGTGACAAAAAAGGGTGCAAATATGGGACTATGGCTATGCCTCTACCACAGTGCCCTCCTCCCCTTCATCTCCATACACCGCGCCCTCGTCATCAGCAGTGACCTCTTGATACGTCTCAACATCAACAACATAGTACCCTCTCTCATCCATGGAATGGGGGATAATTTCCTTTTCAACCGAACAAGTGCCGCAAACCACACGTGACATGTTGCATTGCGGCATGCTTTCCAATGCGCGGCAAATGTTCGGGATGAAACTTGCGCAACATCCAAGAAAATGGATATTGCTTCATCCAAACCAAAACGTAGTAAAGTGTGACACGGGGCACGAGAAAAGGCTGGCAATACTTGTTCCAAATGCCTTCAGCCAACCAAGCTTGCACACCAATTGTCCGCAGCACAAATGCCTTGCCGTTGCATGACTTCTCCCAGAAGTTCAGCCCCGGGCACATAGCCGCACGCAATTTTGCACGTACGTGGGCAAATGACAAATTATCACTCATTAGATAGAAAAACCTAAAATGGGACCAATCAAAATGACGTGGAAAAAATTAAGAAAAAGCTGGATAACACGGCACAAAAATTGACATTGCACGGAATAGACCTTGTTAGCATGCAGCATGCACTACTCATTAAACCAAACGCCTAATTGGAAAAGACGCCTAATTATGCACCAACCGTGGAGAAATGTTTTGGCCTCTCTATACCATACCGTACATACAGTGCCAGTAAGGCTGGTTTGCGAATGGTGGCGCGTCCCGTTTTAAACCCCAACGCGCCATGGGGCTCGGCCATTCTACATCCCCGGTCCTGTCGACGCATGTGAATTTGTTGTGCAAAGATGCCAACAAATTCACACATTTTTTCCTATCTAAAAAACACATGCACTGGGGCAGCTCCATGCATGCTCGCCGACCTTAGTTGGACACGGGGACGCTACAACAGACTGCAACGGCAGTTGTGTTGGTGATTGTGCAACTGGACCAAACATCCCATAACCACATCCTGATGCATAATGCAACTAATTACCTGATTACCTAATTACCTAATTACCTAATTACACAAACATGACAAACGTAGGTGCATGGAAATTGTACCAATACCTGCTGCAGAGACACATCATTATCATGTAATCTTGAGAGCAAAGGCAAAGAGGCAAAGAGGCGAAATGCAAAAGTGCAAGGCCCAACGCAATATGGCTAGACGGTTGGGTGGCTAGGTGACAAGGTGGCTGGGTGGCTGGGTGGCTCGGCGGCTGGGTGGCTGGGCGGCTGGAGCCCCCCCCCCCGACTGACCGGAACCCGCCCACCTGCTAGCTTCAAGGCTTAAACCTCGAGAAGCACTTGCAATGCGATAGGACATTTCCAACGGGGTTTACTCCGCCGCATGCTAACCACGCCCTTGACGTCCTGGTGAGTGTGTTCACCACCTTCGCTTGACAGCATCTAGGGAGCGTAGAGAAGGTATAAGAGGTATAATGTATAATAGGTTGCGTATTGCCGCAACGGGAGGACGGGGTCTACAATTATGCTAACAACCTGTAGATTGCCGTGCTTCAACAAGCGTGCTTGATAATGAGCCAAGAAATAATGGATTGCACCGTCAACTGCTCTTCCGGAAGATGCAATACCGAGAGTAGCTCGTCCAATCGCCGGTAATCACGGTCTCGTGCCTTGACACGTTTTGGTGCTGTGGCCATTAACTGTAGGGCAAGTCTCCTCAGTTCACGTAGGTAGTACTGTAGTGGCTCCTGCTGAACGGACCTACGATGCGGAGTGACGGAGGTAACCTCTAGCCCATCAGCCTGTTTTGGCAGTAGTTCATGATCCTCTTGCCAAAACACGGGGTTTCTCAACAAATCCCGAATGACAAAAACATCGCGGCTTCCATCGATTTGGATGGCTGCCCGGTCCACGCTCTAGTGGTGGCACATACGGCGACTCTTTGGTGTGCTTCTTGCATATCGCTCTGAATTCTTGTATCATTCCCGCGGGCACTAGCCCGGGTGCTTGGCATGTTGGTCTTGTAACCAAAGATCTATGCGATGTAAGCCCATATTGACCACAACCGGTTGCTCCAATGTACGTAGCTCTCCCAAACAAGCCCAATCGGGGTAATGTACAATGCGGTAACGATGTCCATCCAGTTCGCCATCCCTTGCTGCCTTTAAGACTTCTACGAGTCCCAACGGTCTATGTGTAGGTGCAAATGATTGGGATTCTCCTTCCCAATGTACTGCCCAACCCGCAGTATCGAATCCAAGCGATGGGGCTGGCGTGTAAAGGGCAAAGTTAGGCAAATGCTCACACAACCAAGCAGCTCATACGCATCAACCTTCGCCCTGTCAATAAGCGCACCAGGTAACGTGGGTAATCACCAGGCAGATGCAATCTGTCTCGGTTTGCTAATTGTAGGTACAAAGCGACAGCTCGCCATGAATCAAGCTGCACCTTTCTTGTCGACAAATGTACCCCATCTACGTTGTTCACCAATTCCTCTTTCAGCTTGGTGACTCTACCGCGGTACGCACCAATGCTCTTCTCCTTGCAAATATCAATAAACTTTGCCCATGTCACTTTTGCTGTACCATGGACAACAGATTCTCCACTACTTTCTCCGACGGCGGATTGCGTGGTGCTCTTAGTCGTGTGACAATCTGGGGTTTACATTTTTTTTCTTGATTTGATGCTTGGGGGTGCCTTCGGATTTGCGTCTCAAGACATTCTGGCGGCTTGCGAGGTCAACGAGAAAGGTGTTGAAGCAATCAACGACACAAAGGATTGGGATCAAGGGTCAATGCGTGCTGTACTACAACGCTTCAGGCTTTGGCATACGAAGAGCAGCACCGCAAAGGAACTGTTGATGCAGTTGAAGCGTGAGATTGCAGCAGGTTTGAGGGAGCCACGCACAGTACCACTGAAGAGGCCTCCCAACACCCTTATCTACAAGCCATGTTTGAGTGGAGCCAAGGCAAGTTCCATTCGGAATTGTTGGGACTTCGATTGCAACCGTTGGTCTTGATGGAGAACCCAGCTGCGGCAAGGTTGCTTGACGACCTTGTTCGTGAGGTGACGGCCCAGGCTACCTTCGATTTGCACAAGTTCCCTTTCCAAGGCATGTACTTGAGCAGACTAAAGGCATCCCGGGAAGGGTCTCTTGGACCGTATTGGGCGGAGAAAAGAGGAGGAATCACAGTCCTTTGTAGCGCATTGTTGCAATTCGGAGACCCAGCAATTGCATTGCCAACAGCATCTGATGCACCACGGGAGGTACTGTCACACAAATTGTGTTCTGTTGACATTGCTGAACCCTTGCTCATTTTCTGAGTGTCTATTTTTTTTCGAAAGCTTTCGCTCAGGCCACTTGGCTCTTTTGCATGTGCCTCGTTTGCTTTGCTCTTGAGTCGTGGTAACCAGAGCCCCCGTTGACGCAGAGACGGTAGAGAATCCAAGACGGTTCGGTGTTGCTGTGCATTGTGTACACATATGCCCCCAAATGGCTCCGTGACAAGAAGTTTGTGATTGTCCATTGCATGCATGCATACACTTGTGTGCAGAAAATATTTAGTTCCACGCCCCTGTATTTGTGATGAGTGCTTTGCCAAAAATTTTATGAACCCTAGTGCATTAAACCCATGGGAAAAACTGTAGGAATTCTGATTGGGTCCGGCTTCTTCCAATAAAACCGGTGGTACATGAACTCATTGGTCAGTGTGAAATGCTGCAGTTGTTCTTGCCCAGCCCCTGCACAACCTCCCTCTGCATCCTTCTGCATCCTTCTCTCTGCCCTATATTTTCCAGGTGGTAGATGCCGAGCTTCAGCCACCATGTCGTGCCCCTCAAGTGCCGGTGGAGCCGCGGGCACTACAGGCCAGGCCAGAGCCCCCGGCAAAGCTCGATGAGGCCTTCGTGTAGAGCGAGATCCGACGCCGCACAGACGCTGCCGTGAAGGCCGAGCGCAGCCGTGCCAAGACAGATGTGACGGCAGCCCGCACCACACAGAGGAAGGCCGAGCAGACGGCCAAAGAGCTTCGGCGGGTGCAGATTGGGTTGGAGAAGGAGCGCAAGGCACGCAGCGATGAGTTGCGCAAGGTTTGCCTCATTATGTATGGTAACCGCATCACTGACTGACCGCTGCATGGCAGCAAGTTGGCCTGCCGCATGCCAGCCAGTGTTGTCCAGGGCCCTGTTGTCTGTTGACTGTTGTCTGTTGCCTGACGTCAGTTGGAAGTCCTCAACTGTTGTCTGCTATCTGTTGTCTGTTGTTGTCTGTTGTCCGTTGTCTATCGCTCTGTTGCCGGCCGTCAGTTGAACATCGTCATCCATTGGCTTTTGTTTGTTGTCTGTTGTCGGTTTTCTGTTGCCTGCAGTTTGTTGAACGTCGTCGTCCATTGTCTGTTGTCTGTTGTCTGTTGCCTGTTGCCTGACGTCAGTTTATTTTCAGTGCAGACCTGGAAGGACAAGATGCAGGCCCAGTGAACACATGAAAAATGGTACAGGTTGGATTTGTGTTCTCGCTTCAAGAAACATGTTTCGCAGGGTATTGGAGCAAGTTATGAAGTGTTTCTGAGCCGCCAGCACGAAAAAAACTGCATTTTTAGTCCAAAAATGGCCAAAAAAAGCCAGTTTTTGGCCTAAAACAGTGTTTACGGGGCCTGAGTGGTCGGATGTAGGGCCCCCCACCCTATTTGGAGGGCGCTGGACTCACAAAAACGTGTTTAGCCAGTTTTTGTCGCAAGTTGTCTAGTGTTTCCGAGCCGCCATCACCAAAAAACCCCCATTTTTTGCCATAAAAAAATGGCCAAAAAAAGCCATTTTTTGGCCCTAAACAGTGTTTTTGGGGCCTGAGTGGGCAGTTGTAGGGCCCCCCACCCTATTTTCAGGGTGCTGGACTCAAAGAAACGTGTTTTGCAAGGTTTTGGAGCAGGTTATTGAGTTTTTTGGAGCCGCCATCACCAAAAAAAACCGCATTTTTGCCCAAAAATGGCCAAAAAAAAGCCATTTTTTGGCCTAAAACAGTGTTTCTGGGGCCTGATTGGTCAGTTGTAGGGCTCCCCACCCTATTTTGAGGGTGCTGGACTCACAAAAAAGGTGTTTTGCAAGTTTTTGGAGCAGGTTATCGAGTGTTTTGGAGCCGTCATCACCAAACAACCGCATTTTTTTCTCCAAAAATGGCCAAAAAAAGACTTTTTTGGCCTAAAACAGTGTTTTTGGGGCGTGAGTGGTCAGTTGTAGGGCCCCCCACCCTATTTTGAGGGTGCTGGACTCATAGAAGCGCGTTTTGCAAGGTTTTGGAGCAAGTAATCGAGTTTGTCGGAGCCGCCATCACCAAAAAACCGCATTTTTGGCCCAAAAATGGCCAAAAAAAGCCATTTTTTGGCCCAAGACAGTGTGTTTGGGGCGTGAGTGGTCAGTTGTAGGGCCCACCACCCTATTTTGAGGGTGCTGGACTCAAAGAAACGTGTTTTGCAAGGTTTTGGAGCAGGTTATTGAGTTTTTTGGAGCCGCCATCACCAAAAGAAACCGCATTTTTTGCCCAAAAATGGCCAAAAAAAAGCCTTTTTTGGCCTAAAACAGTGTTTCTGGGGCCTGGGTGGTCATTTGTAGGGCTCCCCACCCTATTTTGAGGGTGCTGGACTCACAAAAAAGTGCTTTGCAAGTTTTTGGAGCAGGTTATCGAGTGTTTTGGAGCCGCCATCACCAAACAACCGCATTTTTCTCTCCAAAAATGGCCAAAAAAAGACTTTTTTGGCCTAAAACAGTGTTTTTGGGGCGTGAGTGGTCAGTTGTAGGGCCCCCCACCCTATTTTGAGGGTGCTGGACTCAAGGAAGCGCGTTTTGCAAGGTTTTGGAGCAAGTAATAGAGTTTGTTGGAGCCGCCATCACCAAAAAACCGCATTTTTGGCCCAAAAATGGCCAAAAAAAGCCATTTTTTTGGCCCAAGACAGTGTGTTTGGGGCGTGAGTGGTCAGTTGTAGGGCCCACCACCCTATTTTGAGGGTGCTGGACCCAAGAGAAAGTGTTCTGCAAGGTTTTGGAGCAAGTTATCGATTGTTTTGGAGCCGTCATCACCGAAAAGCCGCATTTTTTGCCCCAAAAAGGCCAAAAAATGCCATTTTTTTGCCCAAAACAGTGCTTTTGGGGCCTGAGTGGGCAGTTGTAGGGCCTCCACCCTATTTTGAGGTTGCTGGAGTCAAAGAAACGTGTTTTGCAAGGTTTTGAAGCAAGTTATTGAGCGTTTCGGAGCCGCCACCACAAAGAAAAACCGCATTTTTGCCGTAAAATGGCCAAAAAATGCCATTTTGTAGCCTAAAACAGCGCTTTTGGCGCCTGAGTGGTCAGTTGTAGGGCCACATACCGTTTTTTCAGGGTGGTGGACTCAGAAAAAGGGTTTTGCAAGGTTTTGGAGCAGATAATCAAGGGTTTCAGGGCCGCCATCACCAAAAAAACCGCATTTTTTTTGCCAGAAATGGCCAAAAGAAGCCCTTTTTTTGGCCTCAAACAGTGTTTCTGGCGCCTGAGTGGTCACAGGTAGGGCCCCATACCCTATTTCGAGGGTTCTGGACTCAAATAAGCGCGTTTTGCAGTGTTCTGGAGCAAATGATCAAGGGTTCCGGAGCCACCATCACCAAAAAACCGCTTTTTTTGCCCCCAAATTTCAGATTTTTTGCTTAAAACAGCATTTTCCGGGCATGAGTGGTCAGTTGTAGGGCCCCATACCCTATTTTGAGTGTGGTGGAGTCAGAAAAACGTGTTTTGCAATGTTTTGGAGCAACTTATCGAGTGTTTGGACCCGCCATCACCAAAAAACCGTATTTCTTGCCAAAAACAAACATGTATGGTTTGAGCTATACAAAAGCTGCTATTCGCAACTAGGTGGTGAATGTCATATTTGTCGGATACGGCCGATTTTAGTTGGAATCAAGACTGCATTGTCGATCTAGGGGCTGGAAAATTTCCAATTTGGAGGGTGGGGGGGGGGGGCTAACTCCGGAAAATATGCTCTTTATGGTACAATTTGACAAAAAAAGTAGTATTTCTGACTGTAGCTGGTTTTGGGATTTTTGGACCCCATAAAATCCTCGGTGAACCGGGAGGTACCCCCCGGGGGGTGGGCGGCCCCGGAGGACCACGAGAGGGTCCTCTGGGCACTGATTCGGGCAGCGTGGCCCAACAGAGAGCCGATGTGGTCGGCCTTCCTGGAGGGGGGGGCGGTGCTCCGCATCACGGATGCAGACGCCAACAACTGGCTCCCCCGGGCCTTGCGCAACGCCCTCAGCCACTGGCGCTACCGCCGGCGGAATCCGCCACCACCACAGCCCCAGCCACCACACAAGCGACGACGCAGGTGACGGCCACGCCCCAACGGCCCAGGCGATGGACGCGATGGGGTAGGGGGGGACAGTGCCGCGGGACGCCCCCCCCCCCGGGAGCCAGGCCCCCCGACCCACGCCCCCCCGAAGGTACAGCGCGACGGAGGGGCGCGCGCCGCCTCCTGTGGGAGGGAGGACGGGGCCAACGAGCGCGAGGGGAGGCCCACTGCCCCGCAGCCCACCAACCGCTGACCGCCGACCTGTTGCGCCCTCCCCAGCCAGCCGGCACCGCGCGGCGACGGCGAGGGGAGCATGGGGCCCGAGCGAGGGCCTGCACGGGGGTCCGGCTCTCAAAGGGTAGAGGAAGGCAGGGGAAGAGTGCGCCCCCCCAGTCGGCGGCTGGCCCCCGAGGGCCAGAAACAACAGGCCGCCCCCCCGCGGCCGTCGGGGGGCGGCGTTAGGGTACCAGAGGACCCCCCCCTCTCCCCCCCCCCCCCCAGCCCATGGGCGGACGGAGGCTGGCCGGAGAGACAGCGGCCACGCACCCCCCCGGGGGGGCCGCTGCACCCGGGGGGGGGGGCAGCGCAGCCGCGGCAAGCGCAGCCGCGCGCCAAGCGCCCCCAGTGGACCGCCTGCACACTCCCGCATTACCCGCTGCCGACCGGCAACGGAATGGCGGCACCAAGGAATGCGCAAACGAAGCAGCCCACTCTGAAGCTAGCCTGGGGAGGGCGGGGGAGCGGACCGGGGCAAGGAGATCTTCCCCCCCCCTCCCCCGCCACACTGACCCACCGGCGGCCGACCGGGCCGCGCTTGGCGCCCACGGCCGCCCAGCAGCCCGGACTGCAGGTGTATACCCCAGGGGGGCGCGCCGGAGACGAAGGGTGACAGGGACGGGGGCCACAGGCAACCCCACGGGGCAGGGGGGCGGGGTACCGCGGCGCGCCCCCCCCTCCCCCCCCTCTGCCCCCCGCTCCCCCCCCGGCCTGCGGGCCGCGGGGGCGCCGGCCCTCCGCCCCCCCCAGGGCCGAGGGGACGTCCCCCCTCCCCGAGAAGGGACCGTGACGCCCGGGGGGGGACACAGCTGCATCTGCAGGCCGCGCGCCCCCGCGCCCCCCACCGCAACGGGCGGGCGAGCCCGTGCCAGCGCGCCAGAAAGATGTGCGGGCCACGCCCAGGGGCGGCACGCGACGACGAACCGGACAAGTATGGGGGCCGCGCCCCCATGACCAGAACATCGCCAATGACGCCCGCAATGTTGCCCGCTCAGGGAGGGCAGAGGGACGGGCCGGGTCTGTCGGAGCCTCCGGGGGGGGCGGTACACGGGCCGCCTCTCCCCCCAGCCCCCCCCCCCCCGCCAGGCTGGCCCGCCGGCGGCAGGCCGCACCCGGCGCACGGGGCTGCCCCACGACCCCGACGGAACGCGTACGCCAGGGGGGAATGCGCTGGCGACGAAAGGGGGGCTGGGTAGGGAGCCGCACACCGCCCCCCCCAGAGAGCGAGCAGGGGGGCCACGGGCCGACCCCCTCCACCGGCCCGCAAGCCGCGGGGGCGCCAGCTCCCACCCCCCCGAGGCAGAGGGGATGATCCCCCCTCCCCCCTGGCAAGACTGCGGCGCCCGAGAGGGAGGCTAGAGCAGGGCCCGCCGCCACGCCCCATGCCGCCCGCTCCCGCAGGAACCACGAAGAACAAGCGAACCCGCGCCAACGCGCCAGGGCGCTACACGGACCGCGCCCGGAGACGGCAAACGAGCACGAGCGGGAGCGGTATGGGAGCCACGCCCTCCATGGCCAGAGCGACGCCAAGGACACCCGCTTTGTTGCCTGCGCAGGGAAGGCAGAGGAACAGACCGAGGCAAGGCGAACCCCCATCCCACAGGCCCCCCCGGCCCCGAATTCGGGGGGCACGGCGCACAGCCCCCCCCCCCCGAGGCCCACCCCGACCGGCGCCCCAGATGCACAGAACCGCCCCACGGGAGCGCACAGCCCCAAGCCAGGAAGGGGGGATACGGGACTGCCCCCCCCCCTCCCAAGCAAGCCAAACAGAGCACGGGACCGAGGCAGGACACGCGGAGGGGCACGGACCGCGTGGAACGGCCCTACCAGCGCCCAGCACCGGGACCGCGCAAGGTGCGCGCGCCACACCAACCAGGGGAGGGGGGGGGGCGGACGCCACGGGAGCGCGGGCGCACACACACACAAAGGACACGCGGGGAATACCAGAAGGGCAACCGGCTCGAGCCCGCGGAACGCACAGACCGCATGGAATGGCATACCAGCGAGCGAGGGTAAGGGACACCCGGACGGGACGGCCCGCCACACACAGCGCAGGACACGCGGGGCGGGAAGGGGGAAACGGGACACCAGGTACCCGTCCGAGCCCCCCGAACCGGCCGCGAGCGTCGCGCACACACGACCAGGGCACTTAACCCGCCAAGGCAGTAGTGGCGCACTGCGCCACGCCCCAGCCCCAAGGCTAGGCAGCCTCCGCGCCAGCCCACGGGGGTCCCACTGGCGACAAGCCAGTAACACGGGCCCGGCAGCGCCGACACCCCGGGCGACCACGATTTAGGGGGGCGAGGCGGTGGGTAAGCGCCCGAAGCCACGGCTGGGAATTGATGCACTAACCGGGGGGTAGCGAAATGGGGAAGCCGGGCAGGGACGGGGCTCCGAGCCCTGTGAACCCGGGGGACTCCGCCACCAGGCAGGAGGTGAGTTATGGAGGGCCCCCCACTAGGACCCGGTGGGGAGGATATCACCTGGCCGGACCAGGTGGCCCCCCGGGGCCAAAAGGCGTCTAGTATCCGCAAAATCAAACCTCGAACCTCAAAGCTGACCCGGTTCTCGGCCCTTGGGGCCAGCGGCTGTCGCGGCGCCGCGGCATATACCGCCGGCGGCCCTTAATGGGGGATGATGTATTGTGCTTGCACTTAGGGTGCACATAAAACCCTTTTGTCCTTGTCTTGGACTTCAAGCCAAATTGTTCCAAATGAATTTAGCCATTGTAATTGACCCCCTTGGCAACCACAAAGTAGGCAACAGCAAGAAGACGAAGTCGTGAACAAATATTGAGCTGGACCAACAGGCTCGTCCAGTAATACGGGTCCACATGCCTAAATAACAAGAAAATTGATATAACAATAATTTCTCAGTAAAAAGGCAGTAAAACCCTATATTTTAGCAACTTTCTGAGTAGTCCATTGAGTCACAGGCACTGTCAACATTACGTAAATCACTGTCGGCAGCGAAAGAAAGCGACAGTCGCAACTGGCCATCTGAAGCTTCCAAAAAGCTTCAAAATAGCTTCTAATACATTAGAACCTTCTAAAATGTCATAAAACATGATTAAATCACGTTAAAAGAATATCATACACCTATGATTTTAGCAGCTGTTTTTTCCCAAAATTCAAAGTCATGCATTTTCAGAACGGCGATATCAAACTGTAGACAGTAGTACTGTTGTTTTTGTGTTTTCTCAAATTTTCAACAAAATTATGCTGTCGCTGGAGCTGGAGCCGCACATCAACTGTCAACAACTGCCGCGTACGCAAGTTTCAGATTCCCGACCGCCGTGCGCAATAGAAAATCGCCCAGAAGTTCACTTTTCTTCGCAGTTGGAGGCAAGGTAAAGGCATGAGCATGTCCCCGAGATCAATACCTTGCTGCTGACCTACAAAAATCCAGATTGGCAGGCACAGATTTTGAGAAATTCACACTTTTCTAGCCAAAAACCACTATTCTTCGTGGTTTTAGGGTCTATGGAAGCCATGTAGAGGGCCTTACAGGGCTGGGAGAGGTGTTATAGAGGTGATATATGAACACATTGTCATCACCATTGGTAGAAGCCTACATGACAAGCGATGTTTTGCCTTTATTCTAGGCTATTCATCCCTTTCTCATGCACCATGGGGCCCAATATCCCAATAGTTCGTAGGTAGGGTTTTGATCACCTATCACCGTCCACACACATTTTTGGGGCTTGGGTTGGTATTGTATGCATTTGTATGATAGGTGCTACATATAATATGATAGTATGTGCATAAGAATGGGATGAACGATGAACATTTCAGATGTTTTTGGCCCTATTTTGCACGGTTTTTGGTCCAATATCCATATGGTTCATACGTAGGGTTTTGATCACCTATCACCGTCCACACACATATTTGGGGCTTCGGTTGGTATTGTATGCATTGGAATGATAATAACTACATGAAATATGATAGTATATGCATAAGAATGGGATGAACGATGAACATTTGAGGCGTTTGTGGCCCTATTTTGCACCGTTTTGTAGTCCATTTCCATATGGTTCATAGGTGGGTTTTTGCGTGCCTATCACCGTGCACACACAGTTTTGGGGCTTAGGCTGTTATTGTAAGCATTTGTATGATAGGTGCTACATATAA
Organism: Eutreptiella sp. 'Long Island Sound 2002'; assembly: GCA_964036045.1. NCBI lineage: Eukaryota > Euglenozoa > Euglenophyceae > Eutreptiales > Eutreptiaceae > Eutreptiella > Eutreptiella sp. 'Long Island Sound 2002'. Next base: position 121,008,820 of record OZ038380.1, on the reverse strand, counting down.
TATGATAGTATGTGCATAAGAATGGGATGAACGATGAAGATTTGAGGTGTTCTTGGCCCTATCTTGCACTGTTTGTGGTCCAATATCCATATGGTTCATAGGTAGGGTTTTGATCACCTATCACCGTCCACACACATGTTTGGGGCTTGGGTTGGTATTGTATGCATTTGAATGATAAGAACTACATAAACTATGATACTACGGGCATAAGAATGTGATGAACGATGTAGATTTGAGGTGTTTTTGGCCCGTTTTTGCACCTTTTGCGCTCCATATCCATATGGTTCATAGGTAGGGTTTTGATCACCTATCACCGGCCACACACATGTTTGGGGCATAGGATGGTATTGTAAGCATTTGAATGCCGGGTAAGAAATAAAATATGATACTACGGGCAGAAGCATGGGATGAACAATGTAGTTTTGAGGTGTTTTTGGCCCGTTTTTGCACCATTTGTGCTCCATATCCATATGGTTCATAGGTAGGGTTTTGATCACCTATCACCGTCCACACACATGTTTGGGGCATAAGATGGTATTATAAGTATTTGAATGCTAGGTAATAAATGAAATATGATACTATGTGCACAGGAGTGGATTGAACAATGTAGATTTGAGGTGTTTTCGGCCCATTTTTGCACCTTTTGTGGTCCGCATCCACAGTGGTCCATATCCACGACGCTATTTGGGGGGTGTATAATTACAACAAAAGGTTACTTTTGGTCTTTTTGGGTACAAAACCTATTTTCATGGTTTCTTCGTGCCTATACTATACTATACAGGTACACTGGTGTGCAGCACTGTTCTGCTGCACCAGCCCAGAGCAGACAAAAAGACTCCAAAATAGGCCGAATTCCAGGGCTTCTGATGGTTTGGGAGAAAGCTCGGGTGGGAGGAACCACCCCATCCCTATTTTGGGGTTGGAGAATCCAAAGAAAAATGGAAATTCTGTGGAAAATCCTCTATAGGCAGGTACACTGGTGTGCAGCACTGTTCTGCAGGACCAGCCCAGAGCAGGCAAAAATACCCCAAAATAGGCCAAATTTCAAAGGTTTTTATTATTGTTGGACAGAGTTCGGGTAGGAGGACCCCCCCCCTATTTTGGTTCTGTAGAAACCAAATAAATAGGTCGACCCCGCGAAAAACCCCTTTTTGTCGACTTTTTGAATTTTGGGAAAAAACAGCTGCTAAAATCATAGGTGATGTGATTCTTCATGTAAGGCTATTAATGTATCCTAGATCACTGCTCTCTATAGTGTACCAAAGAGCAGGAAAATGTAATAGTAAGCTATAGACTTGAGATATAAGCCAAATATGAGCAAAAATCCTAGTGTTTTAGGGTCTTGAAGCTTGGAGAGGTCTAGTACAGGTTCCCCAGAAAGCTTCTGAGAGGCCCAAATACCCCAACGTATTACACTCCCTTCGCAAGCTTCATGCACATTCTCTAAGAATGTTCATGAGAAGCTGATAATCTAACATAGGGAGGGGTATGGGCATAGGGGGCACTCATATTGAATGTTCTAAGTGTCTATTGTAGTGTCTTACTACCCCCTTCCTAGAGGCAAAGAAAGATATATCCTAAGAGGGTAAAGTTCCTAAGTCTTGAGTACGTATGGTAGGGCTCAAAATGAAACATGAAGAACACTAGGCAAAAAGCCAGCATACAGAGTATGAAAGTTGATAACCCAAATCTTCAGGCAAACAATGAGGGTAAGAGTAATGCACCTGGATGTAGACGGATAAATTACAACGAGCGATACCGAAAATAAATACTAATTGAGAATGAAATGCAACATGTGCGGTTAAACTGGAAATTCAAGCTCTGCCCACGCTGTCTATTGACATGACTTGTCTACGTACCCAAAGAGAGGATATACCACCTCACTGAAAGGACACATTACATGTGGCTAGCAATGAATGCATTATGGTACCTGTTTGGGCCATAGACCGCCGCCCGCGCAGCCAAACAGGCTCCTGCGACCTACTCACAGCCATGCGCACAGCCGCCGTCGCCTGCTGTTTCCAGCATCAATCCCACACTGAGGACGACCAGCCACCCACGGCCCTAGGGGACATGCTCTATGACCTCTGGCGTGCGAAGCAACAACTGGCAACCCTCTTCAACGTGCATCAACACCCCGCAAACCTGCCGCCACATACACCACTGCAGGACACAGATAGCCCACATCAGGGCAGACCTGCAACAGTGGCACATCCACATACAACAGCACATCGCCCAAGAGCACAAACGGTATGCGCAACATGAACTCCCCTACAAGGCAATCCGCCACGTCAACAACGCCATGACTGACACCGGGCACCGCACCATCACCAAGGCCAGGCAGGAGGACAGCTGCCTCACCAACGACCCAGCCACCGTGATCCAAGCCACCGAGGACAGCTTCCTCCATCAACACACACGCACCCAGGACACAGTGGACACGGACACCCAAAACAAAGTAGACCGCCTCCCTCAGGTGTTCAACAACGCTCAGAGGGGGCAACTGGAAAAACGCCCCTTAACCATCCACGAAGTCCGGAAGGCCATCCACAGTCTCCGGCAACACAAAACCCCAGGCTACGACGGCCTCCCTGCAGAGGCATACTACCACCTCCCTGCCCACCTCCTCCGCATCCTCGCCCACCGCCTCTGGGACATCGTCGGGGGGCAGACCCCTGTGCCACCAGACTGGGCAAACGTTGTGCGCCCCATCTACAAAAAAGGGGACTGGGCCACCCCGGACAATTGGCCCCCCATAGTCTGTGCAGTCATGGAGGTCAAGATCGTCTGGACCATCCTCCCACAGCGCATCCTCCCCCATCTGGACCCCCGAATACCCGCCAGCCTCTAGGGGGCCATCCCGGGCCGTGCCCACACGAAGCCATCGCCAACATGGACCCGGTGGACCTCATCCCTGCCTTCCTCAATGTCAAAGGAGCCTTCCCAAACGCTCCCTGGCTCCTTCTGGAAGCAGTATAGAAACCCATGGGCCTCCCCTACTACAGCTTCGCCTCCGACTACATCCGCACCCCCAAATACACAGTCCGCACCGGGGCGGGCCTCACCCGCTTCCTAGAGCCAGGCAGCAGGGTCCCCCAAGGAGGAGCGGAAGGCCCCTGCCTGTAGCTCCTCCTCACACTCCCCCTAGACCTCACAATGGAACAGGATTACCCAGCCTACCCACCCTACCCCCTCCTCTCCCCCCTAGTGGGCTTCGCCGACGACACCAACCTCACGGTCGCACACGGCCCACAAGAACCCCACACCCCAGACGCCGGACCGACAGTCACCCAACAAGCCAACGAACTACTCGACGTGATCATCTCCTACCTCTCCCGCAACAACCTAATTGTCCACCCCACAAGGTCCGTGGCCATTATCAAGGGGTCTGCCACAGCCCCCGCCCTGGGGCCACAAGGGCCCCCCATGCAAGTTGTGGAAGCCACCACCCACCTGTGAGTGATCCAGACCGCCAGACGTGAGGATACCAACCTCCATCCCAAGTTGGCCCATCTCCCCAGGTACGCGTCCCCAGCCACCAAGGCCCTCTCCCTATCCGACCAGAGCCTGACGTACTACCTCACAGGGGTTTTGAACGCCTGGAAAGGCTTCCAGCCACTCCACCTGACACACCCTACGACCGCCCTCCAGCCAGCCACGCGCGCTGTTACCAAGGCATGGGCAGCACACGGGGGCTGGCCAAGTGCTATACGCACTCGCGCCATCCGTGCAGCATGGCCCCACTATGAAGACCCTATAGGGGACCACGTGGAAGCGGCCTACAGCAGGCACACCGCGCTCCCCCTTCACCGCATGACCCACAACCACTCACTGGAAGTTCATGAAGTCGCCACGATCCGCCTCCAAGCCGCACAACAGTCCCGCAACACATACCCATGCTTGATATTCCACCAGACGGGCATGCGGACCAGCATCAACACACACCTGTGGAACCACCTGCAGCTTTTCTTCCCCTCCCCGCACCACGCCATACTCACCAACCACATATGCCCAGTGGAAGGACCCCTGGCGGTATTCTGCAGGGACCTCCTGCATCAGGCCAAAGGCACCATCAACAACATAGACCTCATCGGGGCCTCCATCACGGTAGTATACATCACCCTACCCTAAATGCGGGTCCTTGACCGCAGTGGGGCACACCACGGACCCTTCCTACAACTTTCTGAATGGCCTCAATACCGCCACTTCTGCCAGTACCTCACACGGAAGGGACGAGCGGCGGGGCACACTCTGCTGGGAAGCCAAGACATGAAGGCAGCCTACTGGGACTTCAAAAAACAACACCCCTGTCCCGTCCCAGCAACATCGCCCGCCCCACACACCCACTGGCTCAAAACACGAACCCGTCCCCCCGGTGACGGGTCCGGTCCCACCGCTAACCCTACTACTGGCCCCGAGGGAGGCCAAGCCCACACAGACCACCGTCATCCACCAGGGGGCAAAATGGCACATACCGAAACATCACATGACCGCCCAAGTCTTACCGAAGGTCCCCCACGACTCCCAGAGCATGCGACGCACATGTTTGGGCAGGGAGGGGAAGGGGTGAGGGTTGCATTTGGGGGTGTGTGGCTAGGGTTGCGTGTGTTGTGTCGCTGTATGTGTCCGCTTGCAGCCGCGCGCCTGTGTGGTCACTTGTAGGCCGGGCGGTTTTGGAGGAGAAGCTTGCCGTCCTCTGCGGCCGCGGCAAGGATTTCGCAGATGAGTGTGCGTTTTTGGTGCACCTCTTGGTAAGTGGTGGTTAGAGGGTATTGTAGTGCTGGGCTAAGGGCCATACGGCAGAGGACCCTGTGGATGGCGTGGTATCCGTAGGTGAGGGGGTGTTGCGACCTGGAGGGGGGGGTCTGTCCGCGTGTCTTGCCCTGCCTCAACTTGTGTGAGGGCGGTGGGGATGGCCCAGATCCAGGGCACGGTCTTCTTCGACGGCCAGGGGCGCTCGATCCACTGGGTCAGGCAGAGCATGGCCAGTCCCAGGTGGTAGCCCGCCCGCCCCGAGGTGATTGGGCCAGGGCGCGGGCCGGGGCCTTTTCCCCCGGCTCGAGGATGCCCCTGAGGACTTTGTGTGGGGTGGTGGGGTCCCCTACTGCCCCTGGTCGGGCTGCCTCTGGGGCGAGCATGGTGTCGGTCCCTTTGACGAGCCAATGTGGGCCGGGGATGTTGCTGTGGCGGCCACTACGTAGTAGTGCCCGCGTTTGAGGACTGTACACCAGACCTCCGGCGGGAGCTGGTCGCTGTCTGAGGGGGGGGGCAGAGGTCGTCGTCGGGGGGGTGGAGGCCGGCAGCGCGGAGGGCAGTGTCGCTGGTCCGTGCGGTGGCCTGTTCCCACTCTTCCAGGTGGTTCAGGTCTGCTGGGTGGTCCCTCTTCGCTTGGGCTCATCGTAGGCGTGTGGTCCCTCCACGGATGATGTTGCTGTCGGTGTCGTGTGTCAGGGCCTGGCCCTACGCAATGGGGGGGCTCCAGACGTGCTGACCTTGGGCGTGTTGGCGGGCTCGCCAGAGGATGAGGTCTACAATGGCCTCATGGAGGCCTTTGCTTGGGATGGCTAGGTCCTGGAGGGCTTTGACGGTGAGCCGGGTCCAGCTCTCTTGTAGACGGTACCAGCCCAGGGGAGTGTTTAAGGCCCTGCTTTGGAGGGCTGCTTGGAGCAGGTCAGGGTCGCGGATGGTGGTTGGTGTGAGGGGGGGGTGCTCCGGGTCTGGGGGGGGTTGTCGGGGTGGGCTGTCGAGGTCTAGCTCGACGACGTCGATGTATGGGTGGTCCTGGGCGGGCTTAATTGGGCTGAGTGGCGCCGGGTGGTCCCGTGGGTGAGAGGTGGGCCTTGGGGTGTCCTGGGTGCTTGTCGCGGGGGGGTCTTGCGGTGGGTGGCCTTCTGGGGTGCTCCCGTGGTTTCTCGGAGTCCTGCGGACGGAGATGGGGGGCGTGTGTGGGGCGCAGAGCAGGTTAGTGGACTTCTAGGTCATGCACGGCATGGTAAAGAATGAGACGGAGCATGTGTTCCCTGGCAGTGGGGTCCGTGATTTCCTCCGTGTGTGTCAGCAGGAGGTGTTTGCGGTGTACCATTCCGGCCGCTGCTCTTCGGACTGCTTCTAGCTGGAGGTGCGCTGCTGCCTCCGTCAGGTTTTCCGCGTGTTTGGTGAGGTGTCGGTGTAGAGCCTGTGTCACCGCCCCTCTCAAAGTGGCTTCTTTGACCAGGGGATCCTTGAAGAGAAGTTCGGTGGCTTGGTGTGCGTGGCTGTGGGCTGGCCAGCCTTCATGTTGCTGTAGGCTTTCCGCTGGGGATCAGTCCACTAGTGTGTCCCTGCCCGTATGGAGGAAGCATATATTGGAGTGTTCCCAGTCCTCCAGGCCCACCTGTGAGTGATCCAGACCGCCAAACGTGAGGATACCAACCTCCCTCCCAAGTTGGCCCATCTCCCCAGGTACGCGTCCCCAGCCACCAAGGCCCTCTCCCTATCCCACCAGAGCCTGGCGTACTACCTCACAGGGGTCTTGAACGCCTGGATAGGCTTCCAGCCACTCCACCTGACACACCCCACCACCGCCCTCCAGGCAGCCACGCGCGCTGTTACCAAGGCATGGGCAGCACACGGGGGCTGGCCAAGTGCTATACGCACTCGCGCCATCCGTGCAGCATGGCCCCACTATGGGGACCCTATAGGGGACCACGTGGAAGCGGCCTACAGCAAGCACACCGCGCTCCCCCTTCATCGCATGACCCACAACCACTCACTGGAAGTTCATGAAGTCGCCACGATCCGCCTCCAAGCCGCACAACAGTCCCGCAACACATACCCCCGCTTGATATTCCACCAGACGGGCATGCGGACCAGCATCAACACACACCTGTGGAACCACCTGCAGCTTCTTTTCCCTTCCCCGCACCACGCCATACTCACCAACCACATATGCCCAGTGGAAGGACCCCTGGCGGTGCTCTGCAGGGACCTCCTGCATCAGGCCAAAGGCACCATCAACAACATAGACCTCATCGGGGCCTCCATCACGGTAGTATACATCACCTTACCCTAAATGCGGGTCCTTGACCGCAGCGGGGCACACCACGGACCCTTCCTACAACTTTCTGAATGGCCTCAATACCGCCACTTCTGCCAGTACCTCACACGGAAGGGACGAGCGGCGGGGCACACTCTGCTGGGAAGCCAAGACATGAAGGCAGCCTACCGGGACTTCAAAAAGCAACACCCCTGTCCCGTCCCAGCGACATCGCCCGCCCTAGACACCCACTGGCTCAAAACACGAACCCGTCCCCCCAGTGACGGGTCCGGTCCCACCGCTAACCCTACTACTGGCCCCGAGGGAGGCGAAGCCCACACAGACCACCGTCATCCACCAGGGGGCAAAATGGCACATACCGAAACAACACATGACCGCCCAAGTCTTACTGAAGGTCCCCCACGACCCCCAGAGCATGCGACGCACATGTTTGGGCAGGGAGGGGAAGGGGTGAGGGTTGCATTTGGGGGTGTGTGGCTAGGGTTGCGTGTGTTGTGTCGCTGTATGTGTCCGCTTGCAGCCGCGCGCCTGTGTGGTCACTTGTAGGCCGGGCGGTTTTGGAGGAGAAGCTTGCCGTCCTCTGCGGCCGGGACAAGTATTTCGCAGATGAGTGTGCGTTTTTGGTGCACCTCTTGGTAAGTGGTGGTTAGAGGGTATTGTAGTGCTGGGCTAAGGGCCATACGGCAGAGGACCCTGTGGATGGCGTGGTATCCGTAGGTGAGGGGGTGTTGCGACCTGGGGGGGGGGGGTCTGTCCGCGTGTCTTGGCCTGCCTCAATTTGTGTGAGGGCGGTGAAGATGGCCCAGATCCAGGGCACGGTCTTCTTCGACGGCCAGGGGCGCTCGATCCACTGGGTCAGGCAGAGCATGGCCAGTCCCAGGTGGTAGCCCGCCCGCCCCGAGGTGATTTGGGCCAGGGCGCGGGCCGGGGCCTTTTCCCCCGGCTCGAGGATGCCCCTGAGGACTTTGTGTGGGTCGCTGGGGTCCCCTACTGCCCCTGATGGGGCTGCCTCTGGGGCGAGCATGGTGTCGGTCCCTTTGACGAGCCATTGTGGGCCGGGGATGTTGCTGTGGCGGCCACTACGTAGTAGTGCCCGAGTTTGAGGACTGTACACCAGACCTCGGGCGGGAGCTGGTCGCTGTCTGAGGGGGGGGGCAGAGGTCGCTGTCGGGGGGGTGGAGGCCGGCGGCGCGGAGGGCAGTGTCGCTGGTCCGTGCGGTGGCCTGTTCCCACTCTTCCAGGTGGTTCGGGTCTGCTGGGTGGTCCCTCCTCGCTGGGGCTCATCGTAGGCGTGTGGTCCCTCCACGGATGATGTTGCTGTCGGTGTCGTGTGTCAGGGCCTGGCCCTACGCAATGGGGGGGCTCCAGACGTGCTGACCTCGGGCGTGTTGGCGGGCTCGCCAGAGGATGAGGTCTACAATGGCCTCATGGAGGCCTTTGCTTGGGGTGGCTAGGTCCTGGAGGGCTTTGACGGTGAGCCGGGTCCAGCTCTCTTGTAGACGGTACCAGCCCAGGGGAGTGTTTAAGGCCCTGCCTTGGAGGGCTGCTTGGAGCAGGTCAGGGTTGCGAATGGTGGTTGGTGTGAGGGGGGGGTGCTCCGGGTCTGGGGGGGGTTGTCGGGGCGGGCTGTCGAGGTCTAGCTCGACGACGTCGATGTATGGGTGGTCCTGGGCGGGCTTAATTGGGCTGAGTGGCGCCGGGTGGTCCCGTGGGTGAGAGGTGGGCCTTGGGGTGTCCTGGGTGCTTGTCGCGGGGGGGTCTTGCGGTGGGTGGCCTTCTGGGGTGCTCCCGTGGTTTCTCGGAGTCCTGCGGACGGAGATGGGGGGCGTGTGTGGGGCGCAGAGCAGGTTAGTGGACTTCTAGGTCATGCACGGCATGGTAAAGAATGAGACGGAGCATGTGTTCCCTGGCAGTGGGGTCCGTGATTTCCTCCGTGTGTGTCAGCAGGAGGTGTTTGCGGTGTACCATTCCGGCCGCTGCTCTTCGGACTGCTTCTAGCTGGAGGTGCGCTGCTGCCTCCGTCAGGTTTTCCGCGTGTTTGGTGAGGTGTCGGTGTAGAGCCTGTGTCACCGCCCCTCTCAAAGTGGCTTCTTTGACCAGGGGATCCTTGAAGAGAAGTTCGGTGGCTTGGTGTGCGTGGCTGTGGGCTGGCCAGCCTTCATGTTGCTGTAGGCTTTCCGCTGGGGATCAGTCCACTAGTGTGTCCCTGCCCGTATGGAGGAAGCATATATTGGAGTGTTCCCAGTCCTCCAGGCCCACCTGTGAGTGATCCAGACCGCCAAACGTGAGGATACCAACCTCCCTCCCAAGTTGGCCCATCTCCCCAGGTACGCGTCCCCAGCCACCAAGGCCCTCTCCCTATCCCACCAGAGCCTGGCGTACTACCTCACAGGGGTCTTGAACGCCTGGATAGGCTTCCAGCCACTCCACCTGACACACCCCACCACCGCCCTCCAGGCAGCCACGCGCGCTGTTACCAAGGCATGGGCAGCACACGGGGGCTGGCCAAGTGCTATACGCACTCGCGCCATCCGTGCAGCATGGCCCCACTATGGGGACCCTATAGGGGACCACGTGGAAGCGGCCTACAGCAAGCACACCGCGCTCCCCCTTCATCGCATGACCCACAACCACTCACTGGAAGTTCATGAAGTCGCCACGATCCGCCTCCAAGCCGCACAACAGTCCCGCAACACATACCCCCGCTTGATATTCCACCAGACGGGCATGCGGACCAGCATCAACACACACCTGTGGAACCACCTGCAGCTTCTTTTCCCTTCCCCGCACCACGCCATACTCACCAACCACATATGCCCAGTGGAAGGACCCCTGGCGGTGCTCTGCAGGGACCTCCTGCATCAGGCCAAAGGCACCATCAACAACATAGACCTCATCGGGGCCTCCATCACGGTAGTATACATCACCTTACCCTAAATGCGGGTCCTTGACCGCAGCGGGGCACACCACGGACCCTTCCTACAACTTTCTGAATGGCCTCAATACCGCCACTTCTGCCAGTACCTCACACGGAAGGGACGAGCGGCGGGGCACACTCTGCTGGGAAGCCAAGACATGAAGGCAGCCTACCGGGACTTCAAAAAGCAACACCCCTGTCCCGTCCCAGCGACATCGCCCGCCCTAGACACCCACTGGCTCAAAACACGAACCCGTCCCCCCAGTGACGGGTCCGGTCCCACCGCTAACCCTACTACTGGCCCCGAGGGAGGCGAAGCCCACACAGACCACCGTCATCCACCAGGGGGCAAAATGGCACATACCGAAACAACACATGACCGCCCAAGTCTTACTGAAGGTCCCCCACGACCCCCAGAGCATGCGACGCACATGTTTGGGCAGGGAGGGGAAGGGGTGAGGGTTGCATTTGGGGGTGTGTGGCTAGGGTTGCGTGTGTTGTGTCGCTGTATGTGTCCGCTTGCAGCCGCGCGCCTGTGTGGTCACTTGTAGGCCGGGCGGTTTTGGAGGAGAAGCTTGCCGTCCTCTGCGGCCGGGACAAGTATTTCGCAGATGAGTGTGCGTTTTTGGTGCACCTCTTGGTAAGTGGTGGTTAGAGGGTATTGTAGTGCTGGGCTAAGGGCCATACGGCAGAGGACCCTGTGGATGGCGTGGTATCCGTAGGTGAGGGGGTGTTGCGACCTGGGGGGGGGGGGTCTGTCCGCGTGTCTTGGCCTGCCTCAATTTGTGTGAGGGCGGTGAAGATGGCCCAGATCCAGGGCACGGTCTTCTTCGACGGCCAGGGGCGCTCGATCCACTGGGTCAGGCAGAGCATGGCCAGTCCCAGGTGGTAGCCCGCCCGCCCCGAGGTGATTTGGGCCAGGGCGCGGGCCGGGGCCTTTTCCCCCGGCTCGAGGATGCCCCTGAGGACTTTGTGTGGGTCGCTGGGGTCCCCTACTGCCCCTGATGGGGCTGCCTCTGGGGCGAGCATGGTGTCGGTCCCTTTGACGAGCCATTGTGGGCCGGGGATGTTGCTGTGGCGGCCACTACGTAGTAGTGCCCGAGTTTGAGGACTGTACACCAGACCTCGGGCGGGAGCTGGTCGCTGTCTGAGGGGGGGGGCAGAGGTCGCTGTCGGGGGGGTGGAGGCCGGCGGCGCGGAGGGCAGTGTCGCTGGTCCGTGCGGTGGCCTGTTCCCACTCTTCCAGGTGGTTCGGGTCTGCTGGGTGGTCCCTCCTCGCTGGGGCTCATCGTAGGCGTGTGGTCCCTCCACGGATGATGTTGCTGTCGGTGTCGTGTGTCAGGGCCTGGCCCTACGCAATGGGGGGGCTCCAGACGTGCTGACCTCGGGCGTGTTGGCGGGCTCGCCAGAGGATGAGGTCTACAATGGCCTCATGGAGGCCTTTGCTTGGGGTGGCTAGGTCCTGGAGGGCTTTGACGGTGAGCCGGGTCCAGCTCTCTTGTAGACGGTACCAGCCCAGGGGAGTGTTTAAGGCCCTGCCTTGGAGGGCTGCTTGGAGCAGGTCAGGGTTGCGAATGGTGGTTGGTGTGAGGGGGGGGTGCTCCGGGTCTGGGGGGGGTTGTCGGGGCGGGCTGTCGAGGCCTAGCTCGACGACGTCGATGTATGGGTGGTCCTGGTCGGGCTTAATTGGGCTGAGTGGCGCCGGGTGGTCCCGTGGGTGAGAGGTCGGCCTTGGGGTGTCCTGGGTGCTTGTCGCGGGGGGGTCTTGTTGTGGATGGCCTTCTGGGGTGCTCCCGTGGTTTCTCGGAGTCCCGCGGACGGAGATGGGGGGCGTGTGTGGGGCGCAGAGCAGGTTAGTGGACTTCTAGGTCATGCACGGCATGGTAAAGGATGAGACGGAGCATGTGTTCCCTGGCGGTGGGGTCCGTGATTTCCTCCGTGTGTGTCGGCAGGAGGTGTTTGCGGTGTACCATTCCGGCCGCTGCTCTTCGGACTGCTTCTAGCTGGAGGGGCGCTGCTGCCCCCGTCGGGTTTTCCGCGTGTTTGGTGAGGTGTCGGTGTAGGGCCTCTGTCACCGCCCCTCTCAAAGTGGCTTCCTTGACCTGGGGATCCTTGAAGAGAAGTTCGGTGGCTTGGTGTGCGTGGCTGTGGGCTGGCCAGCCTTCATGTTGCTGTAGGGTATCCGCTGGGGATCAGTCCACTGGTGTGTCCCTGCCCGTATGGAGGAAGCATATCTTGGAGTGTTCCCAGTCCTCCGGGCCGGTGTGGTCGCACGGGCAGCGGGTGTGTTCTTCCGCAACGTGTGCTTGCGGGCGAGCCATCGGGCGACCCTGGTGAGGAGTGGTAGTTGCTCCCTGACGAGCTGGAAGCGTCGTTTCTGCAGGTGGGCTGGGATGCACGCTGGGCGTATGCGCCGAGTGGTAGAGGGGGACTGTCAGTTTCTCCCGGAGCTCTTGGATGTGCGCTCGGCCGTCCGTTTCGCCGAGCACGCGGGCAATATGTTGGACGGTGTTCGGGGTAATGGTATGCTCTGTCGTGTGAGGTATAGGGGGCGTCTTCTGGCACCCAGTCCGGGGTCCGATGGGGCTCCGGTTTGGGGGGTATCTGTTGGAGGTGTGTGTGGCTTTGGTCCAGGTCGCGCACCTCGAGGGTTCGCAGGTGCGTAGTGCGCTGGTGCACTACCTGGATGTCGACCTTGCCATTTCCGTATTGGTGCCTGGCGGACTCTTGTTTCACGATGTGAAGTTGGGCGTAGCAGGGAATGCTGCAGAGGGCTTTCCAAAGCAGCAGTGCCTGGGTACCGAGGCTCGTCGCAGTGGCTTTCTTGAGTGGTTGTCTTGCTATGCGGAGGAGCAGATGTGTGTCGACAGTTGCGTCCACTACTGACCAGACCCGGACGACGTGCAGGAGGTGGGCAGGTAGGTGGGCCGAGATTTTGGTGATAGCGTCGGCCATGGCCCCCAGCTCCCCGTAAGAGGAGGCCCCGTAGGTGGTGTGGCCTGTGTGGCGGTCCATGTGGTAGTGTTTCCCGGTGTGGGTCAGTTGCAGGGTGGCCCCCCAGGTGATGGGCATCAGGGCGGATTCGCCTGAAGCGTCGGTGAAGAAGAGCAGGTCCGCCCGTCATGGCTGTGGGAGGCGGCATGGATTCATGGGCAGGTAGGCGTATATGGCGACGCCCATGGTGAGGTGGGCCAACGGGGTCGTGGGCTGCAGGATGGGGGTGGCGTACACCCCCATTCCTTTGGAGATGATGCGCTTAGCGGGGGGGGACATGGCTATGAGTCCTTGTTCTGGTTGTCCGTGTGTGAGGTAGGAGTAGATGTAGTGGAGGATGTAGGCCGTGTCCGGGTTAAGGTCGCGGCACGTGAGGGTTTGTGTTCGGTGTTCCGGTGTGTGGCAGCAGTGGTGGAGTGGATAGTAGGGGTGCTCTTGCTTGCCTGTTCTGCCTGGTTCGTACATGCTGTAACGGATGGCAATTCCTGCAGGGTCGGGGCGGGGCCAGGTTGGCGTTGTGGTAAATGGCCACTGGGGTTTGTGGTCCGGGTTCCACGCCACCGTGGGGTTCGCATCGGTGCGGTGGAACCATGGGGCCACCCATGCGTATGCCTGTGGCGGCAGGTGGGCTGTGGGGTGGGTGTGGTGGCATGCTATGAGGTGCAATACGGGCCAATACGGGCATTGGGGTCACAGGCCCCACCTGGTGGCCCCGACACGCCCACCATAGCGCGCGGCCCCGGGCTCCGCGACGCGGGCCTCCCCCACCCGCCGAAACAACCACACACGCCCGCCACAGATCCTCCCACGGAACACTCCTCACCGCCCCCCACACCCAGCATCCCACACACACCCGCCGCAAGGAGCCCCACGCCCCAGAGCACACCCACCACGCCCAGTGACCCGCACACAGCCCCCTGCATACACCCCCAAAACCCCAGGCCCAACCCCCCCAGCCCCTGAATGCAGCCCAGGCGAAATGTTCCCCCCCCGTGGAAACCAACCCACACGCCCTCATGCATTGCAGGAGCCCAGCCCAGCCGAACCCAGAAGGCGGAGACCGCAGCCCCGCGCCTCAATGCCCACCGCTGCCGGCCGGATCGGCCCGCCGGGCCGCCAGATCCTGGCTGGGCCCCGCCAGCCACCCGTCCCCAACCCGCGGCCCGAGGACATGCCCTCCATCCTCCCTGCTGTGGGCGCGGCGGAGGCCGCAGCGGCCCGCAAAGCCGCACCAGCCCCCATGGGAGCGCAACCCACATCCCCAGAAACCACCACTTCCTCCTCGTCCTCATTCTCATCGACGTCCTCCACCTCCTCTTCTGACCCCGCCCTCCCCGCTGACCTCATCCACAAAGCCACGGCCAAAGCCAAAGCTTCAGCCACACGCCAAGCTGCCGGAGGCCCCCCGACCCCGACACAGCCAACCCAGGCACCCCAGCAGCACGCCGCTAAACCCCCCCACCCAGTAGCGGTGCCCTCGCACCTCCTAGACGAGGTCCTCCTCAACCTCGAACCGGACCCCAACCCAAAACCCAACCCCGAACCAAAACCAGACCCAAACAACAACACTGCCCGCAGCAGCACCACCACCACCACCACCAACAACATCACCAACACCACCCCACACAGCCCCAAGAACCACAAAAGGTACGACGGCAGCAGAATGGACCCCGCCCTGACCCCAACCCTAACCCAAACCCAAGCAAGGACCTCCCACCCACCACATCCCAAGCCCCCCTCCCCAAAGCGAGAGCCGCCACCACAGAGGCGGCCACACAACACGAGCCCGCCCAAACCCTCGACAACATCCCAATCTCCAAGCGCCCCGTCATCCACCCCCGAACAAACGACCACCGTCGCCGGCCAGACCGACCCAGGGTCGTGGGACCCCTCGACGGCGGTCACCGTTAAGCCGGGCTGCCAACCCGCCCCCACTACCCACCAAGCCGTGCGGCCCCAGGGAATGCAAACGATGCCTGATCTGTGAGGCCCACTGGAACGCCAAGGGATCATCGGGGCAAACCGGCAGCACCATCACCAACACTACCGGCGCCACCGCCAACAACGCCGACACAACCACCACCACCGTCAGAATCACCACCAAGACCACTGCCCAGCACCCTGCCCCACCGGGCCGCAACCCCCCGTGAATGAGCAGCACCAGCACATGGGACCGCAGCACCACCCGTCTCCGCTCCAGCCATCTACCCCGCCTACCACCAGGGGCTGCCCCCCCCAATACCAAGAACCCTATCCGCCCGGCCACCACATCAACGCTGAAGGGGCCCCATAGGCCTACCTCCACCCGGGACAGCCACTCAAACCGTACCAACAGCCGCCACCACCGCGGCACCCCTACGCGGCAGATCCAGGAAGGCTGGGGGACTACCCCCCCCCCTCCATTACACGTGAGGCCCCCAGGGACCCGCCAACGCCTCCTGACTGGCTCAACCCGCCCCGCGACGAGGCCCAGTCCCGCAAACAGCGGCGCTCCCGCTCACCCCGCACCAGGCACACCCGCCCCCGGCTCTCACGCTCCCCACGGCGCCACCGCGCCTCAACCGCTCACTCGCCCCGCTCCCGCTCCCTGAGTCGCCGCCACGACCCCCCAGGGCCCTGCTCCCGTCGCTACCGCTTCCCAGGGCGCCGCCACGCGCGCCACCGCCGTCCCATATCCTCCTCCCCCCACGACCAGCACCGCGCTTCCCATTCCCCGTGCCGCCCATACTCATCCCCCAGCCCCAGCCCCCGCCACCGCCGCTCCCGCTCCCCCAGGCGCCGCCAGGCCCGCCACCGCTGTCCCATGTCCACGTCTCCCCCCCCCACAAACAGCACCGAGCTTCTTGTTCCCCGCCCCGCCGGTACACATCCTCCACCCCCAGCCCCCGCCAAAGCTGACGCCAACGCCAACGCCGGACATCTAGCTCGGAGCCCTCCCCCCAACAGGACCCCGCCCACCTCGCCTGGTGGTCTACCCCCGCCTTGCGGGAGCTCTGCTGCTGGCCGAAGTGGGCCGGGGGAGCGGGAAGGCGAGCAGGGGTGCAGATGGTGCAGACCTGCGAGGAGATCCGCACCCGCACCCTCGTCAGCCCCAATGAGGCTGCCCCGGAGGCCGCCATGCCGCAGACGGCATGGGAAGCCCTCTTCCGGGATGCGGTCCAGGGCCTCCCCCCCACCCCCCAACCCGTAACCCTCCGCCGGTGGCTCAAAACCACCGACCCCCAGTCATGGGCGATCGGCGCCCCACAGGCTCCCCCCCCATCCCACCACCACCACACCGTAAAAAGGGAAAGGGCAAGGGCAGGAGAATGGCAAGGGAAGGGAGAGGACACCCCAGCAAGGGGGCGAGGAGAGGCCCAAGGTAGCAGGCAGGCCCCCACAGGGACAGGGCAGCTGGGGTGACACAACGCAGGGGCAAGTAACCATGCAAGGGCCAGGAGGGGGAAGGACCAGGGGCCATGGCACAGAGGGAGAGGGCGCAACGATTGGCACCAGGGCGCACACACAGGAAGGGCACACCACAACCGAATGACCACCATCGCTCCACCCCCAGCCCCAGGAGGCGCACTCCCGCTAAGACGCGCTGCCGAACCACGGACCTGAAGCCGCAAGAAACGCACCGGCTCTCGCCAATCGACCACCGGACCACGCACAGGGGAAGGAGGGCACATCCGCACGGGAAGAAGGGGATACACCTACCGAGGGAGCCCCCGAGAACACCGCCACGCAGCCCACCGCCACGCCCTCGCCGCCAGGCAACGACCCCGGCCACAGCAAGGCCCAACATACAGGCAACGGCACAGGAACCAGAAGAGGAAGAGGACACAGCCGCGACACCCAGGACTGGGGGCAAGGACCCCCAGAGGACATTGGACCAAAGCACAGGCCCCCACGGAGGGAAACCATGCTGACACCCGCCTGACCCACAAACTCGAATGGCACACCCAGACCCCCGCCGCACGGATCCAACGAGCCACACCACACCTACCCGCGCCTCCCAGCCACCAGCCAGATACATAACCTCAGCCCAGGTCCCGCACCACGAAACAGGCCAGTCTAACCAGCGCGGACCCCACCTCACGCCAGAACAGCAGTGAAAAGGGCCCATGAGATACCACAGCACAGCGATACACGGCACAACAGGAGGCAACACGGCACACTGCACCGCAGCGCACCCCCGTACAACGCATACACAGCAAGGAACCCCACGACACAACACACCACAACAAGACACGGCACAACACGGCACAGCACGGCGCAACCAGCCACGCCACGGAACGACACACCACCGCACAACACAGCGCGGCAGGGCACAACAGAGCAGAGCGCACCGCAACACAGCACAGACCAGAACGGTGCAGCATGGTAAAGCACGGCACCATACAGCACGGCGCACCAAAGCACACCACAGCACCAAAGCAAGACACACTAACCGAGGGTCTAACCCGAGCAAGCTGCCACACTCCCCGCAAGGGGAGGAAACGCGCCCACAACCATGGGACAACGCCACACCAACCCGCCGCACACCGGCTAGGGGCCACTGCACGCCCGGCAACAACGGCGACGGCCGGCCCACACAAGCCTCCACGGGGAAGTTAAAGCCGGCACCACAAAGGCGGAGCGACAGGGCAATCGCCAACCCCCTTGAGCCAGGGCCTCACGAAATCGCCTGGCGCAACCGCCCGGCCGGCAGACCCAGCACCTAACCCGAGAGGAAAGCAAACCCAACCAAGCGTGTACAAAACTCACCCGACCCATGGGGCCGGGGCACGGCCCAGCCAAGCACAAGCACCAACAGCAACCCAGTTAGCCACATCGAATGCCGACCAGTGCGTGCACCAGCCCAAGGAGGGGAGAGGGAGGAACAGGCAGACCCCCCCAGAAAAAAAAACGGAAACAAACAGACAGGACAGACGAGAAAAAAAAAGGGGGGGGTGAAAGAAAAACACACGGCCGTGAAGCGGCGCAGCAACTCCAAAAGAGGCGGGCAAACCCCCCAGCCAGGCAACACCGAAGGCGACACCCACGGGGCCTCCCCGAAAGAACACCGGGGGACCGACCTGCCACACCCGGCGACACCCAACGGAGAGCAGCACCCCGCCGGAGGAAAGGACACTCCGAACACGCCGGCACACACCCCGCTGGGGAAGTGGCGGGCAGAGAAAAAGACATCGGCGCGGCCCAAACGAAAGGGGAAGGGGGGACGGAGACGAAGAGACGCAAGACCGGGACAGGCAGCAGAGGACATCACAAAGCCACGACACGACAGGGCCAAAAACCACACAACCCCCCGCAGCCCGGAAAAGAACAAAAAGGGAGGGGGGGGGGCAGACCCCACCCACAGCAAACCCCCGCACACACCCACGCCACAGGCAGCCAATCAGAAAGTGGCAGTAAACGGACGCGGCGCGTTCAAGGGGCCACACGCCCCAACAGCCAAGCCAGAGGAAGGCGGAGTGCAGGCAAAACTCAAACCCACACACACACGCCACAAACTCCAGCCAGGAAAGGCGGAGAGCGACCAATACCCGTGTCCAGACACACACACCCTAGACCCCAGCCAGGACTGGCGAGGTTACCGCTGAACCCAAGCCCAAAGGCACTCACCGCGCCCCCGGCCAGGAATGGCGGAGTCACAGCAGAACCCAGACCGAAATGCAAACACCACAAAACGGTAGCAAACCCGGTGTCCATAGCCGGGGCACTGGGGCAGCCCCTGCCATGCAGGTGACCCGGCCAAACGAGATCCGGAGCCCGGGTGTAAGGCTGCATCCTAAGGCCAGCGCTGCTTTGGGACTCGAGGCGGAGCGTGCAACACCGAACCCCCTCGGAACCCCAGTACCAAGAACATGCATGCATGCCTTGGGAACAGGATACGCCAGGAATTCCGGTGAACCCCTAGGGTTCCGTCCAAAGGAGGGGACGTGCGCAAACACGGAGGCACACCCTCCCGGGGAGACAAGTTCGTCACGCTGGCGGCAATCAGCCCTCCCGGTGTTGCCCCGACCCCTTTGTTCGGGGCCACCAGTCAGGTCTAGCGGGATGTAAGTCGCCTCGTCTCTTCAAGCGCGGAACCCACTCCTGTTCGTCACAGCGGCAAGGCCAGCGGGAACCACGGGGCGCTTCTCCACGACAGAGTGCACCTACCTACGTACTTGCATTATGGTATCTAGTTGATGCAATGGGTTCCTTGGCCTGCATTAAATGGACAGAGAAAAAGAGGCAGCATCAGTAATGACTAACTGTCGATGAGTTTAGCGGGTAGTCATAACTCATAGTGTGTGTGGGGGAGGTGGCAGTCACAATGAGCAACACAAAACTCATCCGACCCAGATCTGCTCTTTCTTATCCGGGCCATGAGGATCGATCTGTCTGGGGGTATGGGGACTTATACTAATACTTCAACTAAAAAAGTGTTGAACGATATAGTCCGTCATTACCAACCTTTAACTCATACTTTCTGGCTATCTCTAAAATAGGAATGAAACGTCAGTTACCTAACATGCCTAATAATCATGTACAAAAGAATAAATATTCCATCACGGAAGCATAAAGCAATCTGCATCGCGATCCTATTGGCCTACATACAGCATTATGTACCATGATCCTAAATAGGACATAGTTCACAGGAATTCAATCAGATATGAAGCTAGCGGGAATACTGCTATTTGTAGAAATGTCCTAAATGACCTAGAATACAAAGCAAAAAATTTGCAAAAAAAAGTCAAAATGTAGAAGTGTGCTCTTCATGCAAATTCAGTGAAAGAAGATGTATGGGTTGTGGCAAGATGCCGAAGATGATAAAACCAATGAATTGTATGTGAATGTAGGGATTGGATTCACGGATAGGGGGGGTCGGTCCCGTGGCGTTGGTTGGAAACGAAGTAGGTAAGTAATAAGTGAAAAAAAGTTGAAAGGTCGGATCTTTCATGGAACGCCGTTCAGCTCAAGTGCGAGGCAACCGATATCCTACACGACTGGAGGGTCGCAACTGCCTCATACCCGTAATGTATCATTGTCAGGGCCTCTCAGACAAGTAGAAGTAGTAAAACTCTGAAAAATGCCATCGTAATTGAAGTGTGTTCTGTACCTTACCGGAAGACCCCTTGCCCAGCAGATGGTTGTACAAAGCCATCTGTACGGGGGCCTGTCTTCCTGCATGCAGAGTGCATTCCGCTCAACCGAATTCCAGGATTCAGGCTATCCTGTTGGAGCTTAACTCCGTCTTCTATCCCCACCACAAGAAAAGGGGGGAAACTGCGGGGAAAGTACTATCTACCCGCGCAAGGGTAGAAGCCCATTACTGTAGGCTTTCGATACCTTTCGATAATCCTTTCCAATGAGCCTACCGTAGTGCACTGCTGGTCTCTGTGGCTACCGGCGTAGGGTTCCTCACTAACACATCGCCGAATGCATTAGCCAAGTCACAGGCTAAGTGACCAAGCTTAAACCTGTTCACTTGTGTTACACAACAAAGATCTGGCGGGGTAGGACCAATGCCGGCTCCTGTAAGCGGACACTGACTATCTACACGAAGGAAAGGACTCAGAAATTGGCTCGTAGGCAAAAAATTGATGGATGTGGTACTACTGCAATTCCTCAGAGTGTGATATCATAAGGAATAAATGGAATAATCAAACGGTTCATGGTATGTGTTTGCGCGTTGGTTGTATGTGTCGTGTGATGAGGGAGGGAATGTGTACGAAAAATCCGATTAGGTCTGTCATGCATCTGTGGTGTTGTTGGGGGGGATAAAGAATGAGATGTGTTAGTCTGTAGACACCCAATGGAGCACTCTGAAACCCGGTAATTGAGGCTGTACCAGGCAATCTAGCGGAAATTAAAGAAGCGGAACGTACCCGTAGTGGTTCGGTAGCAAATTTGAGGATATACTAGCTTTTTAGACCAAAGGACCTAGGTCAATGATCGCGAGGGTTGGAAAAAGAGATTCATTCCTCGCAACCTGCAATTAATCAACAAACGTTGAGTGGATACGAACTGATTTTTCGTTGCTGCGATCCGGAACTCGCGGTCTATAGAGCAAAAGGTGGTCATAGAACTACGTAGGGCACATCAATTATGGACAATATTGCATGTTGAGAGTCATGGGCAAGCCCTTGCAATAAGGAAGCAATGCGATAAGTATTAAATGTATGATTTGCAGAGTGAAATGCAATGAATGAGTGACCTTTCGGAACGAAATGAATGAAATGCAATCCGAATGGAGAGTAGAATACGTCACTAGTCAAACGCTTGCCATGACGGCCATGCAGTCCGGGATGAGATGCATGGTAGAGTGAAATGAGGACAAATCACTTCCCAGCTCAAATGCAATTGTGCTCAAATGAAATACCTTGACAAATTCAGGCTTCCGGAAGAGTTCTCAGCACACGCATGAGTGGCGGATCGTGACCAGAAGTCATGTAGTCTATGCAGAGTCTCAGCAACCCAAGAGAGGGCGCAGACGGTGCTCAGAACTACATTGAACTATGTCGGGTGTGCGGTAAAGAGATAAATGTCAGTTAAATGGCATTGCACGCTAACATTCCGGCCTGCCCCTACCGGAATGGTTACCTCTACTACAGTACCAGCGCCTTGCGGCACTTTTCAATAAATTCAAGCAAGGAACTAATTTTACTTGAACAACGTACGCTGGCCCAGCTGCTGCGCGTCGTCCTCGTCGTTGTCGTCCTGCTGGAACTTCGGATTACTGGACTGTAATGTGCTTGTACTTAGGGTGCACAGAAAACCCTTTTGTCCTTGTCTTGCACTTCAAAATCAAATTGTTTTAAATGAATTTCTCCATTCCATTGATTCTTTGGGCAAGCACAAAGTAGGTAACAGCAAGAAGACGAGGTCGTGAACAAACATTGAGCTTGACCAACTGGCTGGTCCAGTAAAACGGGTTCACATGCCTAAATAACCAGAAAATTGGTGTAACAATAAATTCTCATTAAAAAGGCCATAAGACCTATATTTCTTTCTGAGCAGTCTATTAAATCACAGGCACTGTCAACATTACGTAGTTCACTGTCGGTGGCAGAAGACGGCGACAGCCGCGACAGGCCATCTGAGGCTTCCAAATAGCTTCAAAATAGCTTCTACCACATTGGAACCTTTTGAAACGTCATAAAACATGATGAAATCACATTATAAGCATATCAAATGTGATTATACATGTAAGGCTACTAATGTATCCTAGATCTCCGCTCCCTATAGTGTACCTGAGAGCTGTAGACTGTAGTAGTAAGCTATAGGCTTGAGATATAAGCCAAATATGAGCAAAACTCCTAGTGATCTAGCGTCTTGAAGCTTGGAGAGGTCCACTACAGGTCCCTCAGAAAGCTTCTGAGAAGCCCAAATGCCCCAACTTATTACAGACGGGGAAGCAGGGCTTGCTTCCAGGCCTGGCAGAGGGGGTTCAGGGCCGGCGTAGCGCGGTGGTGCTGGATTTCTTGGTCCTGACTGCCGGGGGGGGGCTGTCTCTTGGCATGCCGCCTCCTCCCATCACCCCGCCGTGGGCCGGGGGGGGAGGGGAATGGGTTTGTGCCTGGGTAGTGCAGGGTGCCGCACACCGCGGTCCGCCTGCCCCCGGTAGGTTGCCGGGGCCCACTTGCCCCCCGTATGGGCCCTCGAGGAAGCGAGGGCGGGTCTGGAAGGGTAGCTTGCGGGTCAAAGGGGGCTTCCACCGCGGTCCGGCTCCTCCGCGTGTTTGGGGGCAGCAGCAGTCATGATCCACCATCACCGGTGCCGCGCATCACAAGCGCACCCGCCAGAGCCATGGGCCGCGGCTCAGGGGGAGTTCCTCCCCCGGTGTCTTCTGGTGTGCAACTGGCAGGGGGGGTATGTGCCCAGGCTCGCGGGGTCATTGTTCGCTTGGGGCGGGGTCCCGCTGGCCGCTCTCGCCGCCATGGGCCGGCGCAGTGCGGTGGCGCGGGAAGGAGGGTACTGCGGCATTGCGGCTTGCCGTGGCCTACGCTGTGATGTGTTCCAGTCGTCCTAGGCTGCTGGGGGGGTGTCCCGCAGGTTCTGTGGCTCGGGGCAGCCTGGTGGTCCTGGGCGCTCGGGGCTGGCAGCCCGGGCCGCTCCGTTGCTGCCTGTGGGTGGCATGGGCGGGCGGTGTAACTGGGGGTCGGGGTTCGTGGGGTCCATGGGGGTTTGTTGGTCGCGTTTAGGGGACTGTGTTGCCATGCGCACCTCTGTGTCTCATGCCGCCGGCCCGTCACGCCAAACGGAATGTATCCCCTCCTGCGCTTCTTGGGCCGCTGCGGCCCTCCAGCGTGCAGGCTGCTGCAATAGGGTTGGCTTTCCCCCTTTGGGTTACCTCCCACGGCATCGGTCCGAAGACCGATCCAAGCCCCCCCCATACACATCATACCCTTGGGGTGGGATGCAGTAGATCCTAGGGGTGCTGAATTACTCCTTTTCTGGCCTGGTGCGCGCGCGACACAAATCGTGATCGGGCGTGAGCCTACTGAGTTTTTATTTTCCAATTCTGATTTCTGTGGGTCTGAATTTACGGGATCGTGGATTTCTGTGGTTTAAGACCCATACAATTTGATTGGTGCTCTTGATGTGGTGTGAGGGGCTGATTTTGCCGTTCACACATGTTAGAGGTCCGACACACACGAATCTTTGTCGCCGTAGCGTTGCTCGTGGTGTAGAGTACTCAATTGTGTCGCTTTGGTATTAGTAAAAAACTGAGTGTCTATTTGTTGTGCTCTTGTTTGTATGTTTACTTATCTATTTCATAGATAAGTATAAGATGACATTATGTAAGGTTCATTGTTCGAATGTTATGTGATACTCTATGTGAGAGAACTTCAACAAGGATCAAGACCAAGTGTGAAAAGTGTCTTTGCTCGCCTTTGTCATTGTGCATTTACTTTGATTGAGGTTTGTGGTGTCCATCCATGTACCATGCTAAAGAATAGACATCCTTGGTCATTGGCAAGTTGGAACATTTCGATTTTGAGTTCAAAAATTTCGAAATATCATTGGGAGAAAGTTATTTGACTTGACCAACATGGGAGATCCTTACAATCTTATACTTATCCTATGGTGGAGATGGATGGAATGGACTTCTTGCTCTTTGCCAAGACAACATTGGTTTGGTGAAGGTTATCACTGCTTCTTGCACTTCCCCCAATCCATTCTTGGAGAAATATTTAATTCGAAAAAATACTTGAAGGTCATCCACGGCCTTTTTGAAGGTCGCTCGACTCGAAATTACATGAGTTCGAATTTACTTCGACCTCTATGACGACGACTCCTTGCTCTTTACCAAGACTACATGGGTGTGGTGAAGGTTATCACTCCACTTGTTCATTTCTTGCACTTCTCTCAATCCATAGTGGGCGAACTGTTTAATTCGGAAGAATTATTTTCCTGAACCCACACCCTATTTCGAGGTCGCTCGACTCGAATTTGCATGAGTTCGAATTTATTTCGACCTGTATGGCACACAGTTTTATGCTTTTTGTTGGCCTGTTTTTGACATTTGTGGCCAGTTTGCTTGTGTGCACAGTGTGTGTGTACCCCCAAGTCACACACAAAGGTGTGTAGACTTTGAAAAATTATGAAGTGTGTACACCAACCCTATTTGAGAGTCGCTCGACTCAAATATGTTTAAGTTTGAATTTTTTTCGAATTTTATTGCATACTTTTTTGGGCTTTGTTTTGGTCATTTTTGACATTTTTGGCCATTTTTGACACTTCTTCACGTGTCACTTCCCCCAAAATTTTTTGGGTTGGGATACTGACGCGTTCCCGTGGGGGGCCTGGCCACGGGACGCTGCGGTGCACACGCACAAGTGAGCAGGCAGGCAAAGCACTACGCTCACAGGGGCATCAATGCGCTCATGTCATGTGACAAAGCGTTTCAGGATCCTTGCCTTTCTGAAACAAGGGAACAAAAGTATGTACAGCAACACATCAGGATATGTACACATGGGGTTAAGACTGAACGGGGGTAAGGGCATCACAGGACAATAGACACTGAGTCCTAACTCGTATCCCAATCCCAGGTCCGACCCTCTCAGTGGCTGGTGGGGGCGGGGGCTCAAACACAACCCATGCCCTGCTCAGTCAGGACACTGAAACCCTGCCAATAGGGGGGGTGTTCCGCCCAGCCACAGGCCAGTTCCTGGGAACCAAGATGGGTCCAAGGCCAGCCAACAGTGGCTTCCTATGCTCCCTTAACAGCAGGTTCGAACTCCCCTCTGACTCAGAGATATGGCTCCGCCATTATCCCCTAGGAGTTGGTAGCTGAAAATAGGCTGTTTCAGCCCAAACTGATATTGGCTCAAAAATCTCCAAAACATTGACCCCTTGTCTGGACCCGCCAGAGGTAGGGACGAGGCAACTGACCCTATGCCCTTCTAGTACGAACTCCTTGGAGCCCTCACCCAACCTGGTTCCCTCTGAGGTCCCGGCATCAGGGCACCACCGGTTCGTCAAGTGGGGTCATAAGTGCCATAATGGCAAAATCGGCCGTCTCGGGCGACCGTCCAGGGTAGGAAATCTTGGCGATATTGACGCGCCAAGCCTCGATTCACAACCCTCGATATCCCCTTTGGCACCATGCCCTGGGTTATCGCTTGCTGTCACGCTGGCTGCTTACTGTTCACCGAGGGGATGACCACACGGACGGGGCAGAAAGCAACATGCGGTGCAAAGGGGGGGATCGTGGATCGCACCAAAAGTTGAATAACTCCGGATGAGCCGGAGGAGCAAATACGTAACTCAATGGCATTCAACCCTTGGTCATTTGCTACAATATTCGCCCTTCGTCTCTGGCTAGATCCTGTGCCCCATGGAGATATGGTAATTCCAAAATGGCATACAATGGCAAAAACAGCGAAATATGGCCAAATCGGCCCGCACTCATGATTCCATATCTCCATGGCCACGGTGAGGATTCTTCCAACCAAGAATGCTAAAAACACAGAGGACCTAGCTCCCAATATATGCCACTTGCCAACCCTCATGATCGCCTCTAGCTATTTGTCCCATTGGAGGGAAAGTGACACACAAATGGGGCAGAATGGCAACATACCCCAAATTGGGTGACTCACAACTCTCCCATCGAGAGGAGAGGCCACATGGGGAAACACCCCATTCGATGCGGGTTCATGTGCCCTCTCCGAATTGCCCTTACCCTTGGTCAAGTGGCGCACGCAAGCTCGGGGGTGAAATCAGGGGGAGAAGGAGTTTGTGGCCATTTTGGGCAAAACGGCCAAAATTCACCCAAAAGTGGTCCCTCCAAATATCGTATCTCCGTAACGCAAGAGAAAGGAGCCTCGGGCCTTTGGCATGGATGCAAACCAAAGCTTTGCTTCCCTTTTGCAACAAGGGTTGAGGTTCAAAGCATAATGAAAGCATTTTTAACACCTCAATCCTTGAAGCACACTATTTATGGGAAAAAGTGCATATATCGGCGATATTGGCATGAACATATCTTTGGGACCTTGAGGAGCAAAAATATGAATAAACACCTTTGGAGTAGGCCCATAGTAGGTGCTTTCAAACATGCACACTATGGTTAGATTGTCTCCGCCCACTCGTGTCATTAGTGCTTGCATATGAGCGCGTGTGCAAAGAGGCAATATGGCACGCGTGCTCACAAGGCGAAATTATATAAAATAGAAGACAAGGTTGTAGAAATCAACCAAGCCATCCACAATGTCCTTCGTGGTCTCTACTTCACATATTGCCCTGATACGAGGCTCAACTCCCTTCATAGGCTTCAAGTACCAGCCTCGGGGGTTTGGCCATTTTCGCGTCATTTTCGACCGAAACTTGCCCTCTTTCGAAAATGGAGTTTTGGTACGCATTGAATTGCGTGGAGCCATCGTTGAGTTGGCTCGAAAGACGTAAATGGCCTTGGGCTTTTTGGTCTTGTGAGCATTGTGTTCGGTTCTTAACGTTCATGCTCACAAGGCCACAAAGTTAGCGTTTGCGCACGCAAATGACTTGGGTTTGCAAGACCCATAGGCTGCCTAAAACACCGCCATTGCCCGCTTCCCTATACAAAATGATATGCCCGCGTGAAAGGGCCTCCGATGTAAGGCATAGGGGGGGGATGTAGGGTTCCGTCCGAACTCATGGTACTTAAGAACCATGAGTTCGAGCGATCGACGGAAAAGCTTGCGCGCTGATTTTCTCGAAGACGCAACGGCGAAAAATTCTGGTGAACACACCAGATGAAAGTACAGAAAAAAACCGCTAGATTCAGCCCCTAAGTTCTCTTAGAACCTCAAAGGTACTCGAGAAAAGTCCAGAACAAAACTCGCCACGGAGAAGCGACGAAGGCGCGCGAACAGGCGACATCAGGCGGCGATTTCAAGACAATTAGAAATCGCGGTAGAAATCGGGTATTTCACCGATTTCCGACTGAAAATCGCCTAAGACGATAAAATTATGGTAATTCTACATCGATTTATTGGTTAGAAATCGGATTCCAGATTTCGCGGGTTAGAGAACAGGGATAGCCGGTGTCAACGGCTTCCGTACGGGTGTGACGGCTCACCGGCCTCCGGGCCATGGGCCATAACGGGTGTGACGGCTCACAGGCCTCCGGGCCATGGGCCATAGGTTCTGGGTACCGCTTCACCCCCCTCCTTAGAGCAAACCCTGGGGGGGGCTTGATAATACCCAAGCATGGCAGCGGCTACCCAGGACCATCCCCTGAAGGGGGGGGGGGATGGCCCAAAGCCTCGCCAACGAACCTTGAACTCCAGGCCTCCGGGTGCCGAGGCGTTCGGACGCCGAGCAAGGATCTTCTCGACTGTATAGTCGTCCTGCTCAGCATAGTCGTCTTCCGAATCGGCCTCATGTGCGGCGTAGCTCAGGGACACATGCTGACCACGGAGGTCGGGTCCCGCACACGGAGTTGACTCTCGTGGCGCTCCCGGAATTGTCCGTGACCCACCTTGATGCGGTAGGTGTCCTCACCAATCCTGCGGACCACTTCGCCGGGTTTGAACCAGGTTTTGGTGCGGTGGGTGCCCATAGGGCGGGGTCTGATCACCCACACCGGGTCTCCCACCTCGAACTTCTGCGCTGCCGAGCTCGGGGCGGACTTCTGACGCTCAGCATGCTCCTTCTCGAGTAGCTGGCGGATGTCCCGCGCCGTTTGCTCTTGCCGCGCGAAGAATTTTTTGGCGTCCATTGCCATACCATCACCAGACAAGGGAAGTCCCCGACCAAGGGGGTCCCTGCCGAACAGAATCTGGTGAGGGGACAAACCACCCGGCGTGGGGGTGTCATGATGGGCCTTCAGAGCAGGCCACTTCTCCTCAAACCAGTTCCGACGTGGATTGGTGATGTGGATCTTGCGCGGCTTCTCGAACAGCTGCCGTCCAGCCACTGCAGCACGGCCGTTAGACCGGCTGAGATAGGCGACACTCTTGGCATGACGTATCCCCATGAGGGAACACATAGCCTTGAACCAGCCACCAGTAAACTGGGGCCCTCAGTCACTGCAAATGGTGCGGGGGATGTCAAAGACGGTCAGCCAATGACGAATCATCATGACTGCCACTTCCTCGGCAAGCAACCCCTTTTTGCGTGCCGGAACGGCTACTACGTAGCCACTGTGGCGATCCACACAAAGAACCACACAGTCAAAGGTCTCCTTGCCAATGTGCACTTTGGGCATGGAGAAGACGTCCATGGCCACGCTCTCCATGGGCTGATCAGGAACCGGGGTCCATTGGGCTTCCCCCTTGCCGTTCCGGTTATCGGGATTGCAGGCCTTACAGACCGAGCCACCCTTCCTGACCTTCCTGATGGCGGTATAGAGAACGATATGGTCGATCTCGAACTGGCGCTGCATGTCAAGGGCTTGCTTCTTGACCCCTGGGTGCAGCATGTGGTTGTGCCAAGCTTCACAAAGCTCGAGCACCCGGGACTCCGGTACTAGCAGCTTACCATTCCGGTAGAGCTTGCCATCTTCCTCAGTCAGCCCCTTTGGCCACTTCTGCCCGTCATCAGGGTCGGTCACAGCCCTATACTCGGCCGCAAAGGCCTCAGACTTGGCGTAATCGTCGGTTCAGTCGTCCTGGAAGCAAGACTCCGGGAAGAGGTGCTTGTCGGACTCAGCTCCCTCAGGGGCGAGTACTCTGACCGCTCTGCCCATCCTCGTTCCGAGGGGGGCATCCGCAGCCATGACGACGAAGCATTTAACACCCTTCTCCTCCATCAGGCGCTCCATCTCAATGATCTTCTTGGCTTCAGCGGTCTCAGCCTCATCGCCATGGGCAGAGATATCCGTCATGCCCTTGCTGGCGGGATAGGCCCACCTACTGGGACAGTCCGCCACAGTGTTATCCTTTCCAGGAATATACACAACCGTGAGGTCGAACTTGGCGAAGGTCTCATGCCATCTTGCCCGTCAGGAGGCGGGACCAGAGGGGGTGTCCACGTGCTCCTTGTGCCACGACTGCAGACTCTGATGGTCGGTGCAGACGGTGACGGGATGCAGGGCTATGTACCCAGCCCATTTCCTGAGAGCCATGACGATGGCATACGCCTCCTTTTCACGGGGCGTCCATGTCCGTCTCCGGCCTTCCGCCAGGACTCGGCTCCAGAAAGCCACGGGCACGTGCCTCCGGTCGTCAAGCACTTGCTCCAACACAGCGCCAACGGTGTAGTCGGAAGCGTCGGTGCGCAGGACGAACCCTTGGTCGGGATCCACGAGGTGCAGACCCACTGCGGATAGCAGCGCCTGCTTCATCCCCTCAAAGGCACGGTCCGAATCAGCATCCCAGACCAGAGCCTTCTTGGACCCCTTCTTGGTCTCCTCTCGGTTGCCCTTGAGCATGGTCCTCATGGGGGCTGCATACTCGGCATACATTTTGATATACCCCGAGTAGTAGTTGCAGAACCCCAGATACGCCCGTAGCTCAGAGACCGTTTCGGGCTTTTCTCAGTGCTCGACCGCGGCCACCTTGCCAGGTATGGGCTTTCGCTGCCCGTTCCCAACTACGTGGCCAGCGAAGACCACCTCGCTTACCGCAATGGTGGCCTTGTCACTGCTGCCCGTGAGTTTGTGCCGAACCAGAAGGTCCAGCACTCGAGTGACGTCCCTCTCATGCGCCTCCAGGAGCTCCTCGTAGCTCATACTGGGGTCTCGGACGCGATGGTCACGTCGTCCACGAAGGGGTCCGCACAGTCATGCACCGGCTCAAGCAGGTTCTCCAGCATCGGCTGAAAAGCCGCATTGCCGTTGGTAACGGCTATGGGCATCACCTTCCACTGGAGAGGTCCAAGTGGGGTGCTCATGGCTGTGCAGGCACGGGACTCCTCGGCGAGAGGCATCTGATGATAACCGTGTTTCAGGTCAATCACCGTGAAGATCCTTTGCCGGTGTTGTTTTTGCAGCATATCCTCAATGAGGGGCAGCGTATAGCTGTTGTGCTGCGTTTGGGCGTTCAGGCCGCAGTAGTCGACCACGAGCCACCATTCACCAGCCACCTTCTTGGGGACGACGAAGCACGGAGAGGCCCATTCGGAGTGGCACGGCTCGAGCCAGCCTCTCTCGATGAAGTCACGGAGGATCTTCTCCATGGCCTCCTTCCTCTCGCCCCTCAGGGCAAACCCCCGGTGTCGATACACACGGGGGTCCTGCTTCAGTCGTGTCTTGGCCTCGCCATACGGTCCACGCACCGGTGGGGGAAACACAGGCTTTCCGCTGCAGAAGGTCTCGCCATACTTCTGCTTCAGACTGGCCCTCAATGCCTGAATCTTGGGGCGATCATCAGACTCCGCCTTGGCTTTTCCGGGCACTTGAACCACGGAGCTTACCTGAGGGGTAGCGACCCCGCTCGGTTTCGGCTCAGGTGGTCTTCCCAGGTGGCCCAAAGGGCCATCTCTGGTCTTGCCTCGGAACAAGTCGCCGTAGGTGGGTGGATTACCCCCGATTGGTTCGTCCTGGCTGGATAGGTGGTCCAGCACACTCTGCCCGAAGGTGTTCCCATCATAGGAACCAGAGACCATCGAGTCCACTTCCCACCAGGCTCTGTCCTGGCCCTTGCCCTCACGCTGGTTTCCCCAGTCGTGAAAGGGCTGATCCATATACCCCTGAACCAGATCCAGCTCCTCTTCTGTGAGGGGGTCCTCTGATTCTCCAATGTCAACAGGGGGAACCGCAAAGCATTGCCGCCATGGCTCTGCTATGATGCGGTTGACACACACGAAATCCGTGGCGTCGACCTGATCAAGGCCCCCATCCTCATAGTGGAATTCTGTTGGCCATCTCTGGGGTGGCATGGGCTGTCCCTTAGCGTCCTGATAGACACTCTCTCCAGCTGGTAGGACGACCTTGTTTAAGTTCATGTTGGTCAATGAGGCTACCCAATGTCGGGTACTTTCCTCCTCGGTGCATCCCATAGGAACAACCAGCACTGCCTTGGAGCGGTCCTTGCGTATCTTCGCTACCGCCCTTGGAATGTCCCATCGAGGGCATTGGATCCACATCAAGCCCTGATGCGGACCCCAGTGCTTCTTCCACGCGGAGTCCTGGGCACTCCAGTACTTCTCACACACCCGAAGATGGGCGGAGGTTCGTGAAAAGAACGCCCCGGGGGCCAGATCCGAAGCTCCCAGGTCCGCAACCACTCGGCTCGCCACTTCCGGCCTTACGCCGTACTCCTGGTTTGCTGGCCCAGTTGGCTCACTGCCCAGTGCGGCTACTTCGAGCTGATCGTGTTCGGGGTGGATCCATTGGCATTCCACATGGTGCTCAGGTGACGAAAGCCACAAGAGCTGGTCGTCCTGGTACGGGGTCATGGAGGCCTGGGCCGGGAGGACGCCAGAGTCCGTCCCCATCATGAAGTCGTACCCAACGATCATGTCCCAGTCCATCTCGGCCTCGTAGAAGCGACCGTGCAGGAGGATTTCCTTGCCGAGGTCTGGGCGGCTCAGCTCACGATGGTTCACGAACTGCAGCCCAATGGCCGCTTCCTTCGTGCCTCCCTCCATGTACTGGCCGTTCGCCACCTTCAGCCTGACAGGTTTCTGACTGTCGGTCAAACACTCTGGCGGAAGTAGGCCAGCCTTGACCAAGCTGACCTGAGCGCCCGTGTCGACCAACACGTCGAAGACCTTCTCCACTTCCCCGCATAAGGCACGGACCTTAAGGTGCAACTGCCGTTAGCGCCCAACTCGGCGCACTGCGTGCAAGCTCAGGATCTCCGGCCGTTCCAGAAGCTCAACAAGCGACTGGTGCAGGTTGTGGACAATGGGCTCAGGCTGCCCATCTGCAGCATCCAGCTGCGGTCCGGGTGATCCTCTGATGCTCTCGGAAAGATCTTGAAGTACAGCAAACACATTTTTGGTCGCGAAGGACGGACGGGTGCAAGGGTTCGTGCCTTCACTTGCGCTCACCCCGCCTCCGCGACTGGGTGCCGGACCGGGCCTTCCGCTCGCGGCAGTCCCCTTGTGCTTATCGACTCCCGACTGGGATGGTTCGGCGCTTCCCACGTCACCATCCTGCAACCGCCCTAGCTGGGGCCCTTGGCTGCAGGGGCTCCGCTAGGGGGCGTCGGTTGTGGAAGTAGGGGTGTTATCCTCCGCATCAACCTCGTAGACGCCCTTCTTCCTTCCCTTACGAGTAGGGTTCTTGTCCTTGTCCTTGTTCTGGTCGTTCTGGTTGTTCTCCTTGTTCTTGTTGTCCGACCTGGGGACCCAGTTCCTCTTGATCTCCTGGATCTCCTTGGCCAACTCGGTCCTCTGCAACACCAGCTTGGAGAGCTCGTCCCTGTCCACCTCCACCTTGGCTTCCCGGATACCCGCGGACGCACGCTTCTTCGACCCGTGCGCTTTCTTGTAAGCCTCCGTGTCGGCCTTGTGGGTGGGGCATGTTCGGTGGTCATGGTTGAAGCCTTCCTTCCTCCCATAACACACGAAACAGCCCTGCGGGTGAGCTCGTTTGAACTCCCCAAAGGACAGCGGAGGGTCGCCAATGCGGCGAGGGTCCCTCTTCTCCATCTTCTTCCAACCCGGCTGCAGGGGCTTCCAGCTACCCCGGTTGTTCCCCGCGCTCAGGTTGTTGGCCACGAAGGCGCAAACGGCCACCTCGGCGGGTTCATCGTCGTCGTCATCGTCGACAAGAGTCTCATCGCCGTCGGCTCCCGCTGGGTCCATGGCAGCTTCCCCGCCAGGTCCCTCGCCAACGTAGTTGACGTCGCGGTCGCCGGGCCTCAACCCGCGGGTGTGGTGCAGGTTCCGGTATTCCTTGAGCACCTCCTCTCCAACCCACTCCAGGATCTCGTCGCAGCTCATCTGCGCCGGGATGGCCTGCAGACGGATGGTCTGGCCGCTCAACTCACACTCGTCAAGGCGCCACATCGCGGTCTTCTCGCGATCGCCCGAGACGGTGATGAGGAGAGCGTTCTGCAGGGAGTGCCGTTTGACATCCCGGGCCACGTTCTTCCTCGTCCAAGCCACCATGTTCGTATGATACTCTTTGGGGAGCATCATCTTGACCGTGTGGTTGGACTTGGCCCGCTTGGCTTCCTCCTTGGTGACCCTCTTGATCCATGCTTCCGGCAGCATGGAGAGCAGGCGAGCCTGCTCGTCACCCTCGTTCCAATCCTCCACGTTGCGGCAGAAGAGGGTGTATTGCCCTGGGAAGTCACGCCAGTCCCGTAGGCGGATCTCCCGTCCATCATGCTGAAGCTTGATGGACTTCCACCGCTTGGCAGCCACCTGCGGAGCGTCCACCCGCTCCTGCTCTTTGAGCCACTTCTTGGCTTCCTTGTGGGTCTTGATTTTCCCCTCCTTGGTCGCCACGAAGTATAGCTCTTGGAGCACTTCCGGCAGGCGGTACCTGAACCGTCTGAAGACATACTTCTCCGCATCAGCGGGATGCATGTCCTCAGAAACGGTTACCCCCGAATCGTCAAGCTTCTCCAAGAAGCGGTCGAGGTTGGAGGGGTTGCCGTCGTACATGGGGGGCTTGATGTCCTTCAAGTCTTCCCACACGGCGGCATCCGCGGCCTTAGAGACCATGAACGCCGGCCGCGAGGTCGACCGAGGTTCCCATCGGCCTCTCCCACGGACTCCCACGGCCGCCACGTCCATCTCCTCCATGGAATCCCTGTGGCTATGCCGCGCTTCCTCCATGTACGCTGAACCTAGATGTTCACGCCGTACTCCTTCCATGTACGCCTCCTCATCACGGCGCCAGCGGCTGCGTTCAGCGGCCTCCCGTCGTACACCACGTGGCGGGCTGATGTCGAACTCCTCCAGGTCCAGGTCCAGGTCCTCACCTTCGCCGACATCCCACTCCACGTCTCCTCTGGGGACCTCATCCCTGAGTCCACCATAACGTCCACCAGCCATTGGGATTGGCTCCGGGGCTGGTGCGGGGCGACGGGGCCGTATCGGTGTCCGCGGTGGAGCACGGCGGTTGCGGTACTCCGCGCTGATCCACTCATCACGCCAATCCTCACTGCCACTGCCGGGCGGCACGCGCTCGTTGCGGCGGCCCGCGCTGTGGTGAGAGGGGGCAGTGAGAGAGGGGGCACTGGCGCTGGGGCGACTCCTGGGGGCTCCGCCGGGGGCGTGGGGTCTGCCTGGACCTGGTCCGGGTCCCCAGCTGTCGTCCGACGAGCCAGACTCCAGGGGTGGGTGGTCGCTGCCGACACTCCCACGGGCTTCCAGCGCGTCCAGCCTCTGCTGCAGGCCGCTGATGACCTTGTTCAGCGACCTGGTCTCGCCCCTGGCGATGTCCAGCTCTCTCTGCGCGCGCGCGCGGCGACCCTGGCGATGCGAGTCATCTCGCCCTTGCGCGTGTCTACCTCGCGCTCGAGGAACTGGACCCTCCTGCGGAGGTAGACAATCCGGCGCCAGGTGGTATCCGGGTCGCCGTCCCCTGGTGGGTCGTCGGGGTCCCCAGGGGGTCCTCCAGGAGGGCCTCCGCCGGGTCCGCCCGGTCCAGGGGGTCCTCCCCCGCCCGGTGGTCCGCCCCCAGGGGGTCCAATTGGTGGGCGTCCACGAGGGGGTCCTGATGGTCCTCCGCCAGGGGGTCCCGGTGGGTCTCCGCTGGGTCGCCTCGGTGGGTCCGAGGATGGGCGCTTCTTCGTGATGTCAAAGTCCATGTCGTCATCCTCGTCCATGTCGCCCCACCTGGGCGTCTCGGTCTCGGAAGACTCAGAGCTCCGGTAGGGAGGAGGGAGATCCTCATCCTCACCTTCCGGCTCCATGGGGACGTCTCCGCCTCCTCTGCCCGTCCAAGCCAACACTTGGCGATGTCGGCGGCCTCGTTCATCCCCGTCGCTGCCGGTACAGAGGGGGTCACTGTCGTGGGGGTGTCCACCGGCTGGCCTCCGCGGCCTCTCGGGGGTCTTCCCCTTGCACTTCCTCCATCGATGGGCAGTGGGGCCACTGCCCCCACTGCTGCCCGTGTCTGCCTCATCCAGCGTAATCTTGGAGGAGGCGTCCCCTTCGAAAAGCTTTCGAAGGGTCTCCACTCGTGATCCTCCCGGGGGAGTCTCGCGGCGGAGTTTGGCCTCTGCCTCCTGCATTGCGGCGGCGGTGGCTGCGGCAGCCCGCACTTCGGCTTCCTCCCGAGCACGAGCCGCCTCGGCATCCCGGGCCAGCTGCAGCCACGCCTTCTCCGCTTCCAACGCCGCCAGCTCCGCCTCCGTCTTGGCCCTCTCCTCAGCGACTTTCCGTCGCGCGGCTTCGATGGCGTCCTTCTTGGCGGCGTCCGCCTGGGCCTTAGCCCTCGCTTCGGCGTGGGCCCTTTCCTCCGCCTCCTTCTTTGCCATCTCTTGGGCAAGCGCCTCTTCCAGCGCCTTCACCTCGGCCTCCTTGCAGGCAATGGCCTCCTGCGTCAGGCGGGCTTCCTCGTCTGCTGCCGCCCACTCACTCTCGACCTGAGCAATCGCTGCCTCCCGGGCGGCTACGGCCGTGAGTCCGGCCGCAATGGCCGCCACGGTGGTGGCGTGGATGGCCATGCCATGCGCCCACTCCGCAGCCTCCTGCTGGGCGATGCCCCCGGCGCCCTCCACGGCAGCGTTCCGCTGCGTGGCCCGTTGCCGGGCAACCCGAAGGTTGCAGGGCACCCCACAGGCGCGCTCACAGGCGCGCGCCACGTCCCTTTGGTAGGGAGCGACGCTGCTGCTGGAGCTGGCCTGGTCGGCTGGCATCCTCCCGCGGTGGGCCGACTTCACGTCGCTGCTGGGGCCTGACTTCCTCAGGAGCAGCGGACGGGGCTTGGCCTTGGTCTGCTTGGCGACTTGGAAGTAGTCGCCAAGGGTGGTGGAGCCGGGGTGGTGACCGCCATTGGCCCGTTGGGGACTGGGGGCTGGGGTTCCGCCCTTGGCGCCTTGGGCGGCTTCGGCAGCCAGGGACTCCTGGTACTCCCGCCACTTCTGGTCCCGCTTCCTGTCCCCGGCGGACCGCTTCTCCTTCCCTGGAGACGCGCTGCTGCTGCCCTGCAGCCTGCGCTCGCTCCCCGGTTCTGGGAAGTTCTTCTCGATCATGTCCCACATGGAGACGTTGATCGAGGCGCCCGACGGGTACTCGTTGGGCTTCTCGTCCTCCTCAACCCCGTCGGGGCGCAGCCCTTCGCCGGGCCTGTCCGGCCGGGTCCAGGTCCCCCAGCGCCTCTGCTGGAAGCGGAAGGCAAACCCTTCCGCCCGCAGCCAGTCCTCCACGGCCTGCAGGCGGTCGGGGGCCATGTCCGTGCGGAGCTCAATGCCGCCTTCGCACTGGGGGTGGCTGTGGCGGTAGTGCTGGTCCCAAACCAACCCACGCAGTAGGTGCGCTGCATGGGAGTGGGGCCGCGGCCACGTCTTACCTGCTTCTTGCCAGTTTACCATGGCAGCGGGGGGGCGTACTTGGTCTTGAGGTCCTTGGCGTGCACTCCTTCCACTCAACGAACTGGTCCTGGTGGTGTTTGTTGAGGCGGGTGCTGCAGCACTGGACTGGGAGTGCGGCTCGTGCTGGTCAGCCGGTGGTTGTGGAGGTGGTTGACGCGCCTGGGTGTGCGGCCTTGCTGGTCGGCTGATAGGACTCGCTGATGAGGGAGTCCTGGTCTGTCCACCTCCTTCACGGTCACGGCGCGGTCAGGGCGATGCTCTAGACGGCGCTGCGGGCTCCGTGACGGACTCAGCGCTGTCGCTGGGCAGCGCTACGAGTCGCTGCGCTGCGCTGCGAGCTGCGAGCTGCGAGCTGCTGCGCCGCGCTGCTCGGGGTTGGTGGCCCCGAGTGGCACGCGAGGGATGGGTAACCCCGCGGCGGTGAAACGCTTTTGACGCGTTCCCGTGGAGGGCCTGGCCACGGGACGCTGCGGTGGACACCCGCAAGTGAGCAGGCAGGCAAAGCACTACGCTCACAGGGGCATCAATGCGCTCATGTCATGTGACAAAGCGTTTCAGGATCCTTGCCACTCTGAAACAAGAGAACAAAAGTATGTACAGCAACACATCAGAATATGTACACATGGGGTTTGGACTGGACTGGGGTAAGGGCATCACAGGACAATGAACACTCAGTCCTAACTCGTATCCCAATCCCAGGTCCGACCCTCTCAGTGGCTGGTGGGGGCGGGGGCTCAAACACAACCCATGCCCTGCTCAGTCAGGACACTGAAACCCTGCCAATAGGGGGGGTGTCCCGCCCAGCCACAGGCGAGTTCATGGGAACCAAGATGTGTCCAAGGCCGACCAACCGTGGCTACCTATGCTCCCTCAACAGCAGTCTCCAACTCCCCTCTGAGCCAGAGATATGGCTCCGCCATTATCCCCTAGGAGTTGGTAGCTGAAAATGGGCTGTTTCAGCCCAAACTGATATTAGCTCAAAAATCTCCAAAATTGACCCCTTGTCTGGACCCGCCAGAGGTAGGGACGAGGCAACTGACCCTATGCCCTTCTAGTACGAACTCAATGGAGCCTTCACCCAATCTGGTTCCCTCTGAGGTTCCGGCATCAGGGCACCACTGGTTCGTCAAGTGGGGTCATAATTGCCAAAATGGCAAAATCGGCCGTCTCGGGCGACCGTCCAGGGTAGGAAATCTTGGCGATATTGACGCGCCAAGCCTCGATTCACAACCCTCGATATCCCCTCTGGTCCC
Organism: Eutreptiella sp. 'Long Island Sound 2002'; assembly: GCA_964036045.1. Classification (NCBI taxonomy): domain Eukaryota; phylum Euglenozoa; class Euglenophyceae; order Eutreptiales; family Eutreptiaceae; genus Eutreptiella; species Eutreptiella sp. 'Long Island Sound 2002'. Next base: position 120,970,786 of record OZ038380.1, on the reverse strand, counting down.
ATGCCCTGGGTTTTCGCTTGCTGTCACGCTGGCTGCTTACTGTTCACCGAGGGGATGACCACACGGACGGGGCAGAAAGCAACATGCGGTGCAAAGGGGGGGATCGTGGATCGCACCAAAAGTTGAATCACTCCTGATGAGCCAGAGGAGCAAATACGAAACTCAATGGCATTCAACCCTTGGTCATTTGCTACAATATTCGCCCTTCGTTTCTGGCTAGATCCTGTGCCCCATGGAGATATGGTAATTCCAATATGGCATACAATGGCAAAAACAACGAAATTTGGCCAAAATGGCCCGCACTCATGATTCCATATCTCCATGCCCACGGTGAGGATTCTTCCAACCAAAAATCAAGACACATGGGACTTAGGTCCCAATATATGCCACTTGCCAACCCTCATAATCGCCTCTGGCTCTTTTTCCCATTTGAGGAAAAGTGACACACAAATGGGGCAGAATGGCAACATACCCCAAATTGGGTGACTCACAACTCTCCCATCGAGAGGAGAGGCCACATGGGGAAACACCCCATTCGATGCGGGTTCATGTGCCCTCTCCGAATTGCCCTTACCCTTGGTCAAGTGGCGCACGCAACCTCGGGGGTGAAATCAGGGGGAGAAGGATATTGTGGCCATTTTGGGCAAAACGGCCAAAATTCACCCAAAAGTGGTCCCTCCAAATATCGTATCTCCGTAACGCAAGAGAAAGGAGCCTCGGGCTTTTGCACGGATGCAAACCGAAGCTTTGCCTCCCTTTTGCAACAAGGGTTGAGGTTCAAAGCATAATGAAAGCATTTTTAACACCTCAATCCTTGAAACACACTATTTATGGGAAAAAGTGCATATATCGGCGATATTGGCATGAACATATCTTTGGGACCTTGAGGAGCAAAAATATGAGTAAACACTTTTGGAGTAGGCCCATAGTAGGTGCTTTCAAACATGCACACTATGGTTAGATTGTCTCTGCCCACTCGTGTCATTAGTGCTTGCATATGAGCGCGTGTGCAAAGAGGCAATATGGCACGCGTGCTCACAAGGCGAAATTAGAGAAAATAGAAGACAAGGTTGTAGAAATGAACCAAGCCATCCACGATGTCTTTCGTGGTCTCCACTTTACATATTGCCTTGGTTCGAGGCTCAACTCCCCAATGGCTTCGAGTACGAGCCTCTGGTATTTGGCCATTTTGGCCTAATTTTCGACCGAAACTTGCCCTCTTTCGAAAATGGAGTTTTGGTACGCATTGAATTGCGTGGAGCCATCGTTGAGTTGGCTCGAAAAACGAAAATGGCCTCGGGCCTTGGGTCTTGTGAGCATTGTGTTCGGTTATTAACGTTCATGCTCACAAGGCCACAAAGTTAGCGTTTGCGCACGCAAATGACTTGGGTTTGCAAGACCCATAGGCTGCCTAAAACAACGCCATTGCCCGCTTCCCTATACAAAATGATGTGCCCGCGTGAGAGGGCCTTGGATGAAAGGCATAGGGGGGGGATGTAGGGTTCCGTCCGAACTCATGGTACTCGAGAACCATGAGTTCGAGCGATCGACGGAAAAGCTTGCGCGCTGATTTTCTCGAAGACGCAACGGCGAAAAATTCTGGTGAACACACCAGATGAAAGTACAGAAAAAATCCTGTAGATTCAGCCCCCAAGTTGTCTTAGAACCTCAAAGGTACTCGAGAAAAGTCCAGAACAAGACTCGCCACGGAGAAGCGACGAAGGCGCGCGAACAGGCGACATCAGGCAGCGATTTCACGACGATCAGAAATCGCGGTAGAAATTGGGTATTTCACCGATTTCCGACTGAAAATCGCCTAAAACGATAAAATTATGGTAATTCTACATCGATTTATTGGTTAGAAATCGGATTCCAGATTTCGCGGGTTAGAGAACAGGGATAGCCGGTGTCAACGGCTTCCGTACGGGTGTGACGGCTCACCGGCCTCCGGGCCATGGGCCATAACGGGTGTGACGGCTCACAGGCCTCCGGGCCATGGGCCATAGGTTCTGGGTACCGCTTCAATACTAAGCCCAACAAAATTCGTCAAAGGGGCATACACCCTATTTTGAATACGACCCACTCGAATATGCATGATTTTGAATTTATTCCGAACTCAATTGTACATATCTCTGGGCTTTGTTTTGGCCATTTTTGACATTTTTGGCCATTTTTAGCATTTCCTCACGTGTCACTCCCCCCAAATTTTTTTGGGTTGGGAAACCAAGCCCAAAAAAATTCGACGAAGGGGCATACACCCTATTTCGAATATTCCCCACTTGAATGTGCATGAATTTGAATTTTTTTCGAACTCCATTGTACATATTTTGAGGCTTTGTTTTGGCCATTTTTGACATTTTTGGCCAATATCAACATGTATCGATATGCTACACCCCCCAATTTTTTTTGGAATGGTGCATCAAGCCCTAAATAATTGGAAAAGGGGGCATGCACCCTATTTTGAATGTGCTTGACACAATTATGCACATGGTTCGAATTCATATGAGTGCATTGACCCATTTTTTGGATGATTGCTTTGGTCACTTTTTGGCACTTTTTGCTCAATATTTGGGCCATAGTGACCAAATTAACATATCAAGGTATCCATTGCCCCTATTTTGAGAATGCCGGTCGCGATGAGAATAGTGGTGAGGCTTGAAAAGTTGCAAATGACCCTTGAATTTCGATTTTTGTGTTAATTTCACATGCTTTCTGCTTGCCCAGCCTACTCACCGCATACACTCTTTGTGATTTTTTCCTCAACCTACTACATGCTCAAGGAGAGGTTTCTTTTTATAAACAAGGACTGTATATTAGAGGATGATGCCTTGGTTGAAGCCTGGTATGTACATGTGGGAGTGTGGTATGTGTTTGGACCTAACCTTTCCCCTTTACCTCCAAGTCTCGCGAGACCGCCTGTTTGTCTCTATTTTTTCCCCCTACCTTTGGCAAGTAGGGCCCATCCCCTTCGGATGTGGGATGCCACATGTAAGTTGGTCTTCTTTAATTTACTGGCGCGACGTGACTTTTCATGGACTCTACTATTTCCACATCACACACACACAAACATACTCACATACACGTGTGTTTGCCCCGTCTAATCTTCTTGTGAGATGTCATTTAAGCTTGATGGCCCTCTTCCTCTTTGCCTTCTCTGCATATGTCCAGCACCGAGCACGGGGCTTGGTGACTGCACGGCGCGTTCGGGGAACGCCTACAACCTCCATTCCTACGGGGACCGGTGCTAGATGGACCATTCCTGGTGTCCCCCCGTTTAAGCTGATCTACGGGCACCTGACGTGCGGTATATGCCGGTTACAGGTGGTCATTCACCCCTCCTACACGTGAGCTGTCTGTAGAACAGGGTCAGGGGATCCGCTGCACTTTGGCCGTGATGTGATGTGGAGCCGCCGACACACAAACAAATCAAGTCTTGGGTGTGCATTGAGCTTGTCTGGTTTGGTGTTTTCCTTTCCCCCCCAACCCCCCATGTGTCCTATGCTCTTCTGCTTGGTCACATCTATCCCAACATGTATGGCTGTAGTTCCATACCAGCCCGGAGAGAGCCATGGCCCATCCTCACGGCCATAAAAGATATGAGGTTATGTGAGATGTTGTCTTTTGGGTCCTAAGGGCCCGGGAGGGCAGGTGCGGGCCACGTGAGCTGTCTTTAGCAGCTAGAGAGCGCACTGCACTTCGGCTGTGAGCCCCCCCCCCCCCTGGATGAGCGGTCAATATATTTTTCCCTCACTGGGTACCGCCGCAGCAGGCCCCCGCCAAGACGGCCCACGCCACCGTCTTAGGGGTAAGGGGCTCGCCGGAATGTGCTGTGGTGAGCCCTATGGCGAGATGCAGCGTGCAGGTGAACAAGACCCCCCCACCTGAACCTTGCTTGGTGTGCCGTTGAGCCGAGAGTGAGTCTTGTGGCCGGTACCCTCCCCCCCTCATGGTATGCAACTGAAGGTAGTACTGCTGGGCGAGCTCTGTTTTCTGCCACGTCCATTTTGGTTGCCGACGGGTAGTCAAGTGCGGCTACGAGGGTGATGGAGGTAGGGTTGAGTTGGGCCCCCATGTGTGACCTGCGGCAGATATCCCGCCAGGAGAAGGCCACGTGGTGTTCAGCTTCCGTGGGCCCATAACACCCCATATATTCAGGTGCAATGGTCGCTAAGGCCGTGAAGGCGTACTTGGGGTAGCACTGGGAGGGTGTGTAAGGAGGGTACACCTGCGGGTTGTGTTGCTGATTCCTGATTTTTGGCTTCTCTGGTGTTCCTGACGCCTGGAGTGCTGAATTTCTGTCACTCTGGACTCCTTGGGTCCTGAATTCTGTGACTGCTTGCTTTTGTGCTTGCCTGATGGCTGAATGTTTGTCTTTGTGTGTGAATTTCTGCCCTGTAGGGACCCAAGTGGTGCCGAGGCACTTGCGGTCTTGAACCCGCCCTACCACACCCACAACCACGCCCACAAAGGGACACATAACCCCCCCACATCACTGTTTGTGGTCAGCCAATCCTATATGGTTCTGGTTTCAGCCCAAACTTAGGGTTGCACCCTAAGTTCGGTCTTGGGAGGGGAGTGCAATAGGGTTGGCTTTTCCCCTTCCGGTTACCCCCCACGGCATCGGCCCCAAGACCGATCCAAGCCCCCCACACACACAACATACCCTTGGGGTGGGATGCAGTAGATCCTAGGGGTGCTGAATTAATCCTTCTGAGGCCTGGTGCGCGCGCGACACAAATCGCGATCGGGCGTGAGCCTACTGAGTTTTTATTTTCCAATTCTGATTTCTGTGTGTCTGAATTTACAGGATCGTGGATTTCTGTGGTTTTAGACCCATACGATTTGATTGGTGCTCTTGGTTTGGTGTGAGGGGCTGATTTAGCCGTTCACACATATTAGAGGTCCGACACACACGAATCTTTGTCGCCGTAGCGTTGCTCGTGGTGTAGAGTACTCAATTGTGTCGCTTTGGTATTAGTAAAAAACTGAGTGTCTATTTGTTGTGCTCTTGTTTGTATGTTTACTTATCTATTTCATAGATAAGTATAAGATGACATTATGTAAGGTTCATTGTTCGAATGTTATGTGATACTCTATGTGAGAGAACTTCAACAAGGATCAAGACCAAGTGTGGAAAGTGTCTTTGCTCGCCTTTGTCGTTGTGCATTTACTTTGATTGAGGTTTGTGGTGTCCATCCATGTACCATGCTAAAGAATACACATCCTTGGTCATTGGCAATTTGGAACATTTGGATTTTTAGTTCAAAATTTTCGAAATATCATTGGGAGAAAGTTATTTGACTTGACCAACATGGGAGATCCTTACAGCTGCGCACCACCGGCGTGCCACCCAGGGTCAGAGCACATGGGTCAGTGGGGGCGCCATCCCCTCGCATGTCTTGGCGTGTCGACGTCCGGCATGGGCCTGTGCTCAGTGATAGGGGCTCATGGTTTGTGTGGAGGAGCACTGCGGGTCATAGGCCTGCGCCCGCTCAGTTGGTGGCGCCGGCCCCCTCACCCCTTCTGCGTCCGCCACCAGGGGTCCGGGGCTCGGTCCACTGGGTGCTGGGCAATCGCCGCAGGCAGGCTCCGGCTGGCTGTGGCCAGCCCCCCTGGCCGCAGGTTCCAATGCCTCCGGGTCCTGCCGTTACCTGCCCCTCTGCTTTTGTGTGGTTGGGGATGCGGTGGCGGCAGGTTCCCTGAGCAGTAGCACCAGTGGAAGAGGGCAGCTCTCAGGGCCCGGGGCAGCCAGACATTGGCCTCCACGTCTGTGACGCGGAGCACTGCTCCATCCTCCAGGAAAGCCGGCCACCCCGGCTCCTGGTCAGGCCATCCCGCCCAGACCACGGTCCGGAGGATCATTTCGTGGTCCTCTTGTGCCACCCTGCCCCCTGCGGGAATTCCAGTTTCCCCCAATCCCGCCGGAAGAGCACATCGTCGAAGGGTCGGTTCTTCTTGTACCCCGAGGTGGCTCAGTTCAACCACCCGAGTTGTTCCAGCACCACAAAGAGGGTGTTGCCCCCCAGGGGGTCGGGGACGGCGTCCCAGTCCCGCACCAATTCATCCCAGTCCATCGCGGGACGCGGGGCCCCCACCGTCCCCCATGCCGGCTCTGCCCGGGGCACCTGTGCCGCCTGGGTGGCGGCCATCCGCGGCGGCTCTGCCCGGGTCTCGGCCGCTGCGGGGTTGGGGTTGTGCGAGGCACCGTTGTCTGTGGTAGCTTGGTGGCCGGGGAGCTGAAGGGGGGACCAGGGCCCGCATAAAGGGATGGATGTTGTAGATCGGCAGGAGCAGGTGGTGGTGGGCGTGTTGCGCCGCGATCTGCTGGATGCCGGAAGGGATGCACTGCACCGCCCGGACCTCTGCCTGGCACGCCGCGCTGCCCTCCTTCCCTCGCAGGCGGCATTCCTTGCCTTTCGCACCCCCTCCCGCCTCAGGGCCCTGTCCTGCCTGTCCGCGGTGGCCCGCGTTGCCACCTCCCTTCTTGCCCTCCGGCCACCTCCCTGCCCCTGGTCCCTTGCTCCTGTGCGCCCCCTCCCGTCTGCTGCTTTGTCCGTATCCCTTACCGTGCCTTACCCCCCCTCCGCTGCCGCCCGTGCCTTGGCCTTACCTGTGCGCCTGCCCATCCTATGCTGCTGCCTGCGCCTTTGCTTTTTCCGTGCGCCTGCCGCCTGCAGCCGCTGCCTGTGCCCTGGGCCTTCCCTGGCGCCTGCCCCCCCAACCCGCCGCCCTTGCCTTTGCCCGTCCCATGCACCTGCCCCCCCCCTCCCCCGCCTTCCACCATCCCTCGTTTGCCCTCGTGCCCCCGTGCCTCCGCGCTTTGCGCCCTGCTCTGCCAGATCCTTGTCTCCCCCACGGCCCTGTCCGGGATCTCTGTGTTCCCCGGCCCTCTCGTGCCCGGCTTGGACCAGGAGATGTTGCACTTGCGGCAGCGTGATGTCCATGGGCGTGCACTCCGGCGCCGGGGCGTGAGTGGGCCCGGCCTCCCTTCAGGGGTGGCGGCCTTGGGCGCTCGGGACCGTTTTGGCGGGTAGAGCTTGGGGGGAATCACGTCGGTGTGGCTGGAAAGGGTGTGAGCGCGGTACCTGGCGCCCTCCCTGCTCTCCTTGGCGCCCGCGGTGAGCACTTGCGGCCGGCCCGGCGAAGCGCCGTTGGCCCCTGCAGGGCCGGTCCCACGCCCTGGCGGCATAGCGGTGGCTGCGGCGTGACTGGCTTGAGCGGCCGCAGCGGTCCCATGCGGTTGGTCGAGCGGCCCATCTGGAACCCCGACCGGGGGAGGCGCGGGAAGGGCAGTAGCCTGGGCGGCCGGGGCGGCTTCTCCGGCCGGCACGGGTTCGCGGGCTGGCGGTTCAGCGTTGCTGGCGGCTTCGGGGCGCCCGGCTGGCAGCCCGAGCGGAGCCGCGTCCTCCGCCAGCCGCCGCTCCTCCTGCTCTGCGGGGGCTTACCCCGGGCATCCTGGGGAGACAGGGGAGGGTGAGCGGGACCGGCGGTTGAGGCGGTCGTCCCGCTGGGGGAGCCATCAGAGTCTGACATTGCAGCCTGTCCTACCATCTCTGAGTGCGTTGGTGGCGTGCGGCTGGCGGTGCAGTGTGGTGCCGGGGGGGGGGGTCGTCGTGGTAGCCCCAGGTGTCACAGGCCAGTGGTCATCCACCGGCCCTGGGGCAGGAGGCAGGCGAGCCATTCAGCCTGCACGTTCCCAGTCCGGGGCAGGGCTCAGAGGGAGAGCCGCACAAGGTGGACCCCCCTGACGGCGGTGACCTCCTGGCTCCGCAGGAAAGTGTGTACCCCGTCCTGTGCCTCGCGCGCTGGGAGGGGGGGGCGGAGCATAGGTGCTGTCCCATAGAGGTGGGTCGGGGTGGCCCCCAGGACCCGCTGCGGGTCCTCGTGGGTCACGACGGCGAGGAGGAGCGGGGGACTTCCCAGACGCCCTTGCCAGAGCGCCTGCCCCCTGTGGTGGGCGTCCCTTGTCCTGGGGAGGGGCAGGACAGGTGTAGGTGGGCCCAGCTACGAGGCGCGGGATAACGGGGCACCAGGTTGGCTCTCGGGGGAATGCATGGCACACGATTGCGTGTGGGGGGATCGCCCTCTTTCTGTCGTACACCGGGCTGGTCGGGCGGGGGCGGGGCAGAAGGGTGCCCTGCCCGCGCCTTCCAGAAATATCGTGACCTCACCCTACTTCCAAGTCCTCGTGCGGCGGGTGCAGGAGGTGGAGCGCCGCATGCAGCTTGGATATCCCTCCCGGGGACGTGGCCGGTGCTTGGTTCAGGTAGGGGCCACATCCATCCAGAGGCGCGTCCCCAGGACGTGCAGCAGGGCCTGGGCGCTGTTGTGGAGGGAGGTGCCCGACCCCTCGCCTGTTAACCGCAGCGCGTCCCCCATCGACAGGGACAAGCCTCTCTGGTTGGACGTTTGCCACTCCATCCAATACCCATAGAGGGCCGTCTCGGGCGCACAGCGTTCACGACTCGGTGCATTGCCGGGAACAGCGTGAGGGCGCTGCCGCGTTCAGGGCCCGGACAGTTGGGAGGGCAGCCTCCCCGAAGAAGGCCCTTGTGCTGCCCGCAGCGTAGTGCAGGGCAGCGGCACGTGCCGCGAGCGCTTTCGCCACCGCGCCCGCCATAATATTCCGCACGGGCGTCTGTTGTGCCCGGCAGCGGGCTCCGGTATGCGCCGGTCCGTTCCCCAGTCGCCAGAGCATTGTGTTGCGGGCCCCGCAATGCGCGGCGTTGGGTGGAGATTAGGGCGCAAACAGGTGCAACAAGTGTGCAACGGACGTGGGGTCCCTCGAGTGCACGTGTATCCACAGGAGGGCGGCACTTGCGGGGCCCCCTTGGCAGTGCGAGGGGGTCTATGCGCCCCCGACGTGCCATTGTAGCCATCCTCTTTGCATTCATGCAGGCCCGGGGGTGGCTCCGGCCAGGGCCACGCGGCCATTTGGGAGCACTGCTCGCAGCTGCAGGTGCCCGCTGGTACGGTGGAGGACCAAGTATCGCACAACCCGCAGAGATGGCAGGTGTGTGGCAGCTGGAAGGCCGGGGACCTGGGGTTGAGGCGGCAGAGCCAGAGATCGTCCCATCGGTGGCAGAGGGGGTCTTGGAGCTACGGCAGGCGGGCGGGGACGCGGCGCCAGTAGTCTACGCTGAGCGTCTTCTGCCGGAATGCCTGCCATGTATCATCAGGGAGTACCCTGTGGTCTTCGAAGGCCGCTATGAGGTCATCCTGATCTTGGCGGGGGTGTCCTCGGGCGGTCGTCATATAGGCGTGACGCCCGGCGAGATGGGGTACGAGAGCGTCCCAGCGGAATACATCTGCGTCCCCCCGGCCGGAGAGTGACAGCAGGGCGCCACGGGCAACGGCTTCCCACGCCGGCCTCAGCCTGTCCTGGCCGTCCAGCAATTGGCTCAGCGCGACGGCAAGGTTGGTGGGGAGCATGAGGACTAGGGGTCTCGGAAGTTCGCCAAGCTGGGACAGGGCGTCATGGTACACAGGCCACCCTTTCCTGAAATGTGCCACTGTTAGCCGCGTGCCCCCTTCCTTGGGGGGAAAGCACCGGACGGTAGGTGCGTTGCTCCCACCGCCACGTATGTCGCGGCCCAAAGTATTTTGGCCGTGTGTAGCAAGAGCCGGGGGGAAAGGGACGCCCAGAGGAGCGACGACAGGACATCCCGCCACCCCGTATGGGGCTCCTGGGCCGCCCGCAGCCATTCCGTCGTCTCCGCGTCGCACAGGCGCTCAGGGCCTGCCCCACGACTTAACATGGGTCGTTGTTGGGTGTGTGGTCCCGACCCCTCTAGCGGGACCGCCGTTTACTGTGCTGCCAGGGTCCCAGGTGGGTGTATCGTCGTACACCAGCGGCTCCACGCATGCGCCCATTCGGTGCCCACACTGCGCGCTTCTCACGCGGTCATCCAGTTGCATCCGATAATCCACGGTGGGGAGAGCAAGCCTCAGAGGTATTTTGAGAAACCCCATGGTAGGTCTTTGTAGGGGTTGGGATCTTCCCCGGCGGGGCACTCCAGAGTGCCGTTCACCAGGCAGAGAGAGGCCACAGAAGCCCTGCGGGGGTGCGGGGGAGGGGGGGCATAGTTGCCTCTTGTCGCTGTGAGCCACCGTTGCACCCTGGCCGCCGCGCTGTGGGGCGCGGGGTGGAGTTGTTGCAGCCGAAGGTTGCGGAGCTCCCATGCAAACCCCCCTAGCCGGAGCATGTATTGGAGGAAATTCTCCACAGAGGCCCCCCCGGGCGGGTTGTAGCGGGTAACTGTGCGGAGCTGTGGCTCTGCTGCCCCAGGTACCAGCCCGGAGCAGAAATTCTCTCGGCGCCGGCGGAGCGTCTTGAGGTGACCCACAGCGCCTAATCCCCGGGCCGGAGGTGTCGGGCCGCGTCTTCTACTGCCTGACGGTAGTGTAGCCAGAAGAGCCGTGAGTGGGTCCAGCCCACGTGCATGTGTACCGGAGCCCTTGTCTGCCCCTACGCCCGCAGCCCCTTGCACGGAAGGAAAAAGGGCAGCGGGCACCACCTGCACGCCCGCAGCAGGGAAGTAGGGGGAGGGACAGTGCCCAACCCTGGACACCCCTGACGGAGGCGCGACCCCCCCCCCCTCCCCGGGCGCCTTCCAGCTGCCCCCTCGCAACAGCGTGCGCTGTGAGGTCGGTGACGGACCCCCATGCCCGCAGCCCCCGCGTCCAAGGAAAAAGGGCAGCCAGCCCCTGCTGCACGCGCAAAGCACTAGCGGTTGGGGGAGGGAGAGCGCCCAACGCCAAAGCCCCTCAGGGAGGCACAAGGCGGTCCCTCCGGGGGCGCCCTCCTGCGGCTCCAACAGGGCACAATGCCAGCTGCCAAGGGCATGCGCTGTTTTGTTCGTGAGGGGTCCGAGGTCCGAACCCCCGCACCGAGGGCAACAGTGCAGCGGACCGGGCTGCACGCCCAAAGAACGGACGTTCGGGGCAGGGAAACTGCCTGACTCTGGAGACTCCTCACAGAGGCATGAGCCGTCCCCTCTGGGGCGCCCTTCTGCCGCCCTAACAGCGCACAACCCAAGCTCGCAAGAGCGCGTGCCATGGGGTCCTTGACGGGCCCCCACTTCGGCATCCCCCGCACCCGAAGAACAAGGACAGCAGACCCCGACTGCCTGCCCGAAGGACGGGCAGCCAGGAAAGAACGAGGGCCTAACCTAAGAAGCTCGTCACCACAGAGAGAGGATGTCCCCCGGGCAACCTCCTGCCGGGCCCACAGCGCACTATGTCCGGACGGGCATGCAAGCCAAGGGGCCAGTGCCGGTTCCCCCCACCCCCACACCCCCATCCCGAGCCTTTGGGCAGGCGAAACCAACTGCCTGTGAAAACGAAGGGAAGGCTGGGGAAGGTGAGCGCCTAACCCCAGACGCCCCTCACAAAGCCACCAGGTAACCCTCCCGGTCAAGCCCCAGCGCCACCTCCACAGCGTGCATCCCCAGATCGCAGGAACGTGTGCTGTGGGGTTGATGACATGCCACCACACCTGCACTCCCTGCGCCAACACAACAAGGGCGGCAGCCCCTGACTGCCTGCACAAAGGACGGGCAGCTGACCACGCCGAGGGGAGCCCACCCGGGCAACCTCCACCCTCCCCCACTGCGCACTATGTCCGGAAGCCAAGGAGCCAGTTCCGGGTCCCAACGCCTGCACAGCCGCACACATAGCCTGTGGGCAGCGCACCCCAACAGCGTGTTCACAGAGCAGGAGGATAGGGGCACCTAGGATCTTATGAGGTACCAGAATCCCGTAACTGAACCGTCCAAAAACTGCCGCGATCGCGATTTACGGCCCGCCGCAACCCAATTTTGCCGAGGTTTTGGTGATTAGTGCCAAATCTGTGCGCATCTGCCCCGATTTAGATAGCGCAATCGGTAGCATACGACGTTATCTAGTTGCTGTATTGAAACCACGTCGATTGGTTTACCGGAATTCCAGATAAACCCAAAATACGAACATTTTTGCCCATTTTTGCCACTTTTGGGTGATAAACGGTCATTTCGATGATGTCCTTGTGGTGTCACGAGATTTCAAATTGATCAACTTTGTCCTCAGTGCCCTGTGAGGCTAGGCAAGCAATGATTTGTGCCCGTGCCTGCCCTTTACCCAAGATAATAATCCGGAGGGTGCCAAAAAACGCCCAAACAGCTATATTTGCACTTTTGAACACATAAATGTTGATTAAAGTGATACGGCCGTGCTTTTATGTGATTTCAAATTGATCCCGTTTGTCGGCTGTGCTACATGAGGCTTGGCAAGCAATGTTTTGTGCCCGTGCATGCCCTTTACCGAAGATAATAATCCGGAGGGTGCCAAAAAATGCCAAAAACAGCTATATCTGCACTTTTGAACACATAAATGTTGATTGAGTGGTCAGTTGTAGGGCCCCATACCCTTCTTTGAGTTTGGTGGATTCAGAAAAACGTGTTTTGCAAGGTTTTGGAGCAAGTTATCGAGTGTTTCGGAGCCGCCACCACCAAAAAAAAACCGCATTTTCTGCCCAAAAATGGCCAAAAAATAACATTTTATAGCTTAAAACAGTGTTTTTGGGGCCTGAGTGGTCAGTTGTAGGGCCCCATATCCTTTTTTCAGGTTGCTGGACTCAGAAAAACGTGTTCTGCAAGGTTTTGAAGCAGATAATCAAGGGTTTCAGGGCCGCCATCACCAAAGAAAACGCATTTTTCGGCCAAAAAAAGCCATTTTTTGGCCTAAAACAGTGTTTTTGGGGCCTGAGTGGTCACAGGTTGGGCCCCACACCATATTTTGATGGTGCTGGACTCAAGAAAGCGTGTTCTACAGTCTTTTGGAGCCGATGATCAAGAGCTCCGGAGCCACCATCACCAAAAAACCGCTTTTTTTGTCCAAAAAATGCCAATTTTCTGGCCTAAAACAGCATTTTTTGGGCATGAGTGGTCATTTGTAGGGTGCCATACCGTATTTTGAGTGTGGTGGACTCAGAATAACGTGTTTTGCGAGACTTTGGAGCACCTTATTGAGTGTTTGGAGCCGCCATCACCAAAAAACCGTATTTCTTGCCAAAAACAAACATGTATGGTTTGAGCTATACAAAAGCTGCTATTCGCAACTAGGTGGTGAATGTCATATTTCTCGGATACGGCCGATTTTAGATGGAATCAAGCCTGCATTGTCAACCTAGGGGCTGGAAAATTTCCAATTTGGAGGGTGGGGGGGGGGCTAACTCCGGAAAATATGCTCTTTATGGTATAGATTGACAAAAAAAGTAGTATTTCTGACTGTAGCTGGTTTTGGGCTTTTTCGACCCCATAAAATCCTAGGTGGAGAGTGAGCACCAGTCCACAGACCCCCCTCACTAAGGCACGAGGCCGGCTGTCCCCAGGGGGTGCCTCCTGCCGCCTCCACAGCGTGCAACACCAGCTCGCAAGAGCGCGCGCTGTGGGGTCGGTGAGGGATCCCAACAGCAGCACCCCCGCACCCTAAGAAAAACGGCCGCGGACTCCGACTGCACGCCCAAAGAACAGGCGGTCTGGAGAGGGAGTGGGCCAAACCACTGAGTCCCCTGAACACCAACGAGAAACACGAAGAGAGACGCGAGGACCGGGACGCACCCCCGCCCCAACCTTCGACAAGCAGAGCAACGGACTCGAGCAGGAAACACTCACAGGCACATTCCTCTTGGTACGGTCCTACCAGCGTCCTGTGAGGGAACCTCCCAAATCGCGCACAGAAACACAGGGGGAGCGGGGGGCAAGCAAACACCACCAGTGCACGAGCACAGTAACACACAACCAACACGCCGTGCACACCAGAACAGATCTCTGACTGAGCACTGACCTCTTGGAATGGCGTACCAGCAGGAGAGGGCAAGGGACACCCAGACAGCACAACCCCCTACAGGGACTGCGAGGGACGCGAGGGAGGGACAGCAAGGGGGCAGGGGCGATGGGAAGCGGCACCGGCCTGCCCTCCTTAACTGCCTTGAGCGCCGCATAAACACCAAACGGGGCACTGCACCTGCCAAGTCAGTAGTGGCGCACAGCACCACGAACCACCTCCGCGGCTAGGCAGCCTCTGCGCCAGCCAATTGGGGTCCCACTGGCGACAAGTGAATAGCCCGGGCCCAGCAGCTCCGGCACCCCAGACGACCATGCATTAGGGGGAGGATGTAGTGGGTAAGCACCTGCAACCTAGTTGCTGAATGGCAGACCGACCGGGGAGTGCTGAAATGGGGAAGCCGGGAAGAAACAGGGCTCTGAGGCCCTAGAGCCCAGGGGACTCCGCCACCAGGCAGGAGGTGTGTCCTGAAAGGCCCCCCACTAGGGCCCCATGGGGAGCATATCAACTGGCCCAACAAGGTGGCCCTCCGGGACCCAAAGGCGTCTAGTACCCAAAGCTTCAACTCTGAAACGTGAAAGGCATTTTAAGGACGGCATATTTGTGCCTGAGGCACGACTAGATGGTTGCCTGCAGTGGGCCCAACTCACTTCTGGGCACATCGGCTGTAACCGCTTTGTTGACTTCTTTGGTGTCTACTCCCGACTAACCTTGTCCGAACTACCGTTGCTAAAGCAGGCGATAGCCCACTCCTGTGGCTGTGATGCCAGCAAACACAGCCACCCTTCTGCCGGGGACTGATCTCCAGTCTACCTATCACGTACTGTGCTAACTGTCTGCTGTATGTGGATTTCATCAAGGGTCTGCCTAGGTTTGGTGGTTGCGACGGTTATCTTGTCCACACCTGTGGTGTGAGTCGTTTCACCCTTGTCTTCCTCTGCAGCAAAAAGATTACAGGGGAACAAACTGTGAACATTTTGGTGGAACAAAGGTTTGAACACTATGTAGCACCTACAGAGGTGCACTCTGAGGAGTGCACCTCTGGAGTGATACTGGGTGGTACAAGAGAGTTTTGGATCCCCTGAACGTCCAGGTAACCAAAGTTGTGCCCTACGGTCACACTTCTAACCTTCTGTGCGAGATACAGAAGCGTGTGGTGGAGCTGAACCTGAGGATCCTAAATAAACAAGAATGTACTAAACATTGGGTACGCTTGTTACCCTCCCTTGTCTTAACAATGAACCCTCAACAGAGTTCCTCAACTGGCTATGTCCTCCACAACCTGTTCCATTCGGGGCGTTCTGTGTGGTGTTTCAAAGCCTCCTTCCCTGAAGACTACAAGAGCCCGGTAGGAGATTGGTTAGAACACAAGCAGGACCTGGCCAACGTGGCCAGGGCTATCCTGAAGCAGGTCGGTGAATGTCAGTTGACGAGGTGTAACCGCACGAGGCGTCCTGCCGGTTTCAAGGTAGGAAGCCTGGTGCTTTTAGGCCACTCCCGATTGCTCTCATGGCCCCGCCACTGTTGGCAGGACCCTTTTTTTGCGCCATATTGCATTATAAATAAATAGATGGATCCAAGATCCATGTGAGATGCAGCTCCCGCCGAGGTAGAGTGCTACTGTGTGCACCCATACAGCTGAGACACTAAAACTCTCCTCACGACGTGCCCTGGGATGAGTGGCGTCTCACTGACAGAGAGGTCGAAGATATCGGCCTGGAGAAAGCCGCCAACCGTGAGGAGGCAGATAACCTCAAAAGGATGACCGCCGATGACATGCCAGTTGATGGCTACAACGTGGTTCCAGGTATTGCTCGCCATGAGTATAAACAGGGTTGGAAATTTCTTACGCTGTGGGATGGCTATGCACTGTCCGAGGCAACCTGGGAGCCCATGTCATCCTTCATACAGACCGATGGGACTATCAATCCCATCTTTTGTTCCTACCTGGTTGAGAAAAACGAGAGTCAACTACTAACTCGCGCTGAGATCCTGTCACAGCGTAAGATGAACAACTAATCTCCTTGGGCCTATCTATTTGTTGCTCCAAACAGAATTCAGGAGGTTGCAAGCTTTAAGCGTCGCTGCTGCGTCCCAGACATCCCCCATCCCGTCTCCCCGTTGGGACTGTCCATCTCGCCACCCCTGCAGGAGTATAGGCTCCCCCCGGAGGTACACCTCTCCCCCACTGAGGATAGCAACACCTGTGGTCTTCAGAATACCACCAGCCTGCTTATCACGTATGCAGCGCAATGATCGATCAGTCCTACTTACCCAGCCTCCCACCGTACATTCATCCGCACGGTGTAGTATCAAGAACGCGCCCAAGCGCTGGACTAGGTACCCGTGGGGATGATTCAGTGCCGCACTCCCATCGCCATATGACGACCCCAACTGCGAGTCACCTGAACGGGCCGGCCTACGTGAACACCTTCCGTCCCTTCAGAACTCACAGTCAAGGCTCTTTGCTCTCAAGCCCTTCTGTTTCCTTACCTCCCAGGGGCGGTGAGCACTCTGCTCACGACTAGGCCTAATCAAAGTGTACCATGACAGGTTCAGGATCCCAGTATAGGTTAGAGGTTTGAGGTTTGATTTTGCGGGTACTAGACGCCTTTCGGCCCCGGGGGGCCACCTGGTCGGGCCAGGTGATGGCCTCCCCACCGCGTCCTAGTGGGGGGCCCTCCAAGACGCACCTCCTGCCTGGTGGTGGAGTCCCCCGGGTTCACAGGGCGCGGAGCCCTGTCCCTCCCCGGCTTCCCCGTTTCGCCACTCCCCGGTCAGTGCATGAATTCGCAGCCGTGGCCGCAGGCGCTTACGCACCGCGTCGCCCCCCTAATGCGTGATCGCCCGGGGCGCCGGCGCCGCCGGGCCCGTGCTACTGGCTTGTCGCCAGTCAGACCCCCTTGGGCTGGCGCGGAGGCTGCCTAGCCTAGGGGTTGGGGCGTGGCGCAGTGCGCCACTACTGCCTTGATGGGTGCAGTGCCCCGTCCGTGTGTGCGCGGCGCTCGCGGCCGGTTCACGGGGCTCGGGCCGGTACCTGGTGTTGTGTCTCTCCCGTTTCCTCCTTCCCGCCCCGCGTGTCCCGCGCTGCGTGTGGCCGGCCCTCCCGTCCGGGTGTCCCTTACCCTCGCTCGCTGGTACGCCATTCCACGCGGTCTGTGCGTTCCGCGAGCTTGGTCCGGTTGCCTTTCTGGTAGTCCCCGCGTCAGGATCCCAGTAGAGCTCCAGTTTCAGTGACTGTACTAACAGGCGCCTTCTTTCCGGTTTGGCTTTCCAAAAACATCCACATCTGCCGCCTTTCCTCAGCGCTGTTGCTGCTTTTGTGGTGCCCTACACTCGAAACCCTGTGGTTACAAGCATGATTGAGTGCCCTGTTGACCATGCGTTGCATTTGATATGCCGTAGTGCGCTGACCTTCGGGGAGCCAACGATGAGTGGTGGCTTCCTAGACGAGGGGGAAATGGCAAGTAAGGTGACGAAGGACTGCGTGTGCCCAACCTCCTTTGGGACAAGCGTCCCCACATTTAGACCCCGGACAGTGTCGCCACAGTTAGAACTCCTAACTGGTCCAGACACATTGGGTTCCACTCTGCTATACCTTGCTTGGCGGTGTTACAATCCCCCCAAATGTGCTACGTATGTCTGTATGTGTCTGGGATTTCCCCCGGTGGTAACCGCGGTAAACCGCCTTCACTGATGTCGGACGGAAGCCTCTAATCAGCTACTATGTAGGGCGCCCGGTTGCTATGCTGGCACCTATCCTTGGGGTAAAAAGCAAACGGCCTACTTAGTAAAGGGCAGGGGTAGCCAAGTGTGCCAAGGGCATACACAGCGCCCATTTTGCTAAAGTCCCAAAAACATCTGCCCGCGAGGAAACACACGCGAAGCAGGAGACACCACTACACTACACTCACTACTGCCAGCACCAGGCTTTGGAGGCAGGGTGAGCACAGCCGTACTCAGTCCCTACCAGGCTTGCTGACCCTAACACCTACACTTACTACTGGGTGCTGCTACAGAAGTTCTCTGAGGCCCTAATGACCGACCTGTGAAAGGGATAGCCACCACAGCGCAACTGGGCAACTGTGGGCTGACAGAGAAGCCCGCCACGGCAGTGAAGAAGGAGGGCACTGCTTGTACGCATAGTTTGTTGTACTTGTTGACCACGGCCATGTTGTCCTGTCTTACCCCATATCAATCTCAATTTTGTTTTGTCCGATCAGCCCCTTGTTTAGCTGGACAAAAAAAAATTGGATAACTGCACCAATCACCCTCAACCCTGCCCACCTGAGAGGTTCACATGAAAGACAGTATGGGCTCCGAACCTCACCAGCCTCGCTGTATTATACAGGTCTCAGACTGGCAAGCAATTCAACTATTTCAATACTCCCCTATCAAGCAGGAAAGCGTTGAGGACTCCGCTGTGTCTGTTATAGAACGTAGGGCCGAGCCCTGGGTAACCTGGC
Source organism: Eutreptiella sp. 'Long Island Sound 2002' (assembly GCA_964036045.1). Lineage (NCBI taxonomy): Eukaryota > Euglenozoa > Euglenophyceae > Eutreptiales > Eutreptiaceae > Eutreptiella > Eutreptiella sp. 'Long Island Sound 2002'. The sequence continues at coordinate 120,952,496 of OZ038380.1, read as the reverse complement.
AAGGGTATATAACGTGTGCACTGCACGTCGCCTAAGCACTGTAATGCATCATGAGCATGCAGAGAATGAATGCAGTTTTCTTTGGGTGCGGAGGATCACAACATCAACCAAGAAACCCAACCAGAAAGTGGGCTCCTCCTGGGCTTACTCACCTTACTCACCATGCACTGACTGTGCATGCCAAACCAAGGTGCCCAAGAACAACACTAAGCGCTTCAAAAACCCTACAAGGATTGAAAACAACCCTAGGCGATTAATGCATCGCGAGTATGACGCTGTTGTTTTCCCCTGTCACCTACAGGTTAGAGAACAGGATCGACGGCAAAAGCACGGCAAAAAACAAAGCCTACCGTTTCAAGCAACCCTACTTTAACATGACGGCGAACACAAGCACAGACAAGTCCCGTGTTTTCGACGTGTGGAAGAATAGTAAGGGTGGATGAGGGCACAGGGAAAACACAACACCGCGTGACCACCTGAGTTAGGCAGATGCATCACCAGCACAGCACAGCAGCACTAACCTTACGTGCGTGCTGCGTGCTCCATTCGTGTAGCATACCTTCCAATCGTTGTTTTACCTGTGCAGAGCAAGAAGCAGGAACACCCGAAGCCCAACAGAACCCACCCTGGTGTTGTAACAAAAGGAAGAAGACAAACACCATTTATGCTTGTGAAATGACAGGAAGAAACCTGAGAAGCGATTTGTCCGCTTGCCCTGTTGTGTTGGTAGTACGTCTATACGTTTTCCCAAAGTTTATCATATTTTTTGGGTGCAACTGAGGAAAAACCTCTGTTAATAGCTTTTCAAAACACGGTTCACACCCTTGTTCTTATTTTTTGTTTTGCTCCCGTGGCCTGCCTTTTGATGAGCGACGCTTTTCCTCCTGTCTGCGACTGTTAGATTTGCGATGAATCTGACAAATCTTAACGTCTTTACTCCAAATTTTAGCAACTTGACTTTTGAAATCGCTAACTAGTCCGCTAAACCAGACAATTCACTCCCTGTTGGTTTCCCCTTTGTTTCTTAGGCTCCTGGAGGTTTTGTGCACTCCATCACTTAGGCGGCTTAAGTTGCATGGTGAAAATGTGCCCAAAACTGCCTCTCTACTGCACTGCGAAAAAATAGTCCTTTTGGGGGTGCGTAAAACACAAGAACCAAAACTCCTGTGAAAAGCAATTAACTGGTCCATTTTCCTTTCTTATCGACAAAACCGACTGCCTGAGTAAATGATTTAATTCCACAATAATGAAGTTCTTTTTTGGGAAAACCACGACTTTTTGTTTCCTATAACACGTATGCTTTGCAAAAAAAACACCCATGAGGTTTCAATCTTTTGGAAAACCAGTTTTCGAAAACCATGTTCCACGCGGCACGACAAGAAGCACTTTTTGGCACCCCTTCTTTGCGTCAGGCAACGCGCAAACACCAACACAACAGCGCAATAAAATGCATCACAGAGAAAAATATGCCGCACAAAGTGACAGCATAAAGGTCGTCGAAGAGGAATGCATAGTGCCAGCCCTCGCACATAATATATCGAAACAAGCGAAGAAATCACCTTTTCTTCGGAACAGTTTGCATCTTAGAACCCATTGCCTCAGCAACGGACGTCTTACCCTTAGGCGGTGGCCTTGCGGGCTCGCTTCTTGGTTGGGACTGACGGGCTGGCTGCTTGAATGGAGCTCGGGCCCCGGTTTCCTCGGACCTCGGCTTCGCTGCCACTTTCTTTGCTGCACTGCCCTCAGAGACCCGCGCTTCCACCTCCTCTTCCTCCTCGCTCTCCTCCTCTTCATCCCCATCGCTCTCGTCAGATTCTGCACTGGTAACCGATTTTGCTGCCTGAGACTTGGAGGCAGTCTTCTTCTCCTTGGGGGCTGGTTCCCCACCAGTAGACTTCCGCTTTGCAGGGGCCAGTGATTCTGCAGCTTGACCTTTCTCAACAGTCTCTTCCTCCTTCAGCGACAACGCATCAGAACCGACCTTGTCATCGCGAACCCAAAGGGGGATACCACGGTTTGACCAGTTGGCCTGCTGGTCCCAATCACCAGACGCGTCCAGTTTCAACCCTTGTGTCAAGACGTGGTTCAACTGAGTCTGCACTCTGTTGACCCAATCGCAGAGATTGTCGGACGTAACACCACGAAGGTACATGCGATAATCCGGCTCGATGGACGCGATCTTGCACACCAGATCCGGCTGATGATCAATGAACACAAACGCAGGCTTGAAGCTCTTATCCTTCTTCAGGTAAAAGAGGTGAGTGTCGAAATACCACAGACCTGTCGTTATCGGAAGGTGACCGCCAAATTCCAACAGGATCCATCTCCTCTACTTGAGTAGGTCCAAACGTCAGATAATTCGGAATCTGCAATGAGGGAGAAGTTATTGCGCGAGGCTTCGCGCAAAGAGCGGATGTAATGAGGGAATTATACCTTTCTCGACCAGCTATCCGGTGACGAAATCAGCAACCAGCGAACGTCAAACGTTGTAGGATCCCCTGCAGGCTTCGGTTTGACTGGCCAAGTGAAGATGGGAACACGCAACATTTTAGCCATGCGCGGCGCGTTGAAATCATCGTTGAGACACCTATCTGTTTCCGTCTCCAGCACGTTGAACATGTTGTCAACAACAGTTTGAGAGCCGCAGATAAGGGTATCGGCACGCGCCATCTCTTCATACAGCCAGGCTGGGCACATCACTCCAGGAGCAAGATGTTCAAATATGTCGCCGTTGATGACAATCAGGTTCTTGTCAATCTCAATAAACCGCCTCGGTGGATCGTGGACCAACGCTGCAATTCGGGTCGCCTTAACTGTGATAGTTTGACTTGACAGTAATGGATCCTGCTGTTCCACTGTCTTGAAGTCACCAGTAACACCAGCAGCTGGGGGGACCACATGGCTCTTGGTAGGCTCTTCACCCAGAAGTTTTTGGACGTTCAGGATTTTCAGGGAAGCGGGTTTGCCTTTCTCTGCCACCTGCCACAGTGGTGCGCGAATGATGGATTTCCATGCCGGCCTTGGACCACGACGTTTGCCTTCAGGTTCCCGCTAATAGCCCCATGTACCAAGAGTCACCTTCAGGGCAGGCCTTCCAAGTGCAGCAACCTCTTTGCGGGTCCGCATGTCGTTGGCTAAAGAACAGAAATGGCGAAAGTGCGGCGCACCGATGCAGAAACGAACCCACGTTGCGTCGATGGTACACACCTTTCTCAGGTCAAACGTACTGGCCGTTGTGCGGGTGGTCCAGATGCATTGAGGTCCACTGCCCAGGGATGATGTCGTCAATCAAATTCGGCGAGGATTTAAGGGTTGTTTTTTCTTTCTGCATCACTTCTGCCACTTTCTTGTAGAACTCCGGCAACAGGATCCCGTCCAGTTTCTTCAGCGCGTTCTTCGTGACTTTCTCCCCTTTGTCATGGAACTTCTGCAGACCTTTCTCGGCTTCCGGACTAGCATAGTAGGCAAACGTCATAAAAGCTTTCCACAATTTATACAATTTGTCCTGAGAGTGACAACATTATGCGCAAGGCCTCGCGCAAGGAACAGCATCGAAACAAGGATTAATGAACAAAGGAATTGTCCAGGCTGCTTCAGTTCAGCGGTTGGAACCAGGGCACTCATCTGCACAGCATCCACAATGGCGATGTTGAGATTGCTGTACGTGTCAGCTAGGCCTTGCAGCCGCTGATCTTCAACACATCGAATAAGGTTATCTGCTGCCTCATACAGCGGAATTGGCTCAAGGTCTTGTGCGCTTCCTTGTGCTTGTCCTGCCAGCTTTGCACGGAAGGCCCACGGTGTCGTAGGCATCAGAATATCGGCGATGCATGTAGTATGACACTCCTGCAGATCCAGACACGCTGTGCGTCGCTCCCCCCGAATCTTTGCAATCGCTTCCACGCTGTGCTGTCCAGATACACACCAATAATCGCGATCTGCAAATATGAGACACGTTTATGCGCGAGGGCTCGCGCAACGGGAAGAGCGAACAGTCGGTTGGCAACATACTATTATCTTCCCAGAGAACGACGTGTAATGGGCCTGTTGGCGGTGCTGCTTCGAGCGACTCAATACGCTTCTGCAGTAACTTCGTTTCTTTCCGTCTAATCTGCCCCCTTGTCTTCTCCTGGTCGATTCTCATGTTGTCCAGCTCAACCTCAACCTGCCTCCCATCCAGCTTCAGGTGGTCCTCGATGTCAGTACCCAAGGTTCAGCCAGGATCTGGTGCTTCCTTCTTCTTACGCTCCTTCTTTGGTGTTCCAGCCTCCGATCCTGAGGTCCCAGGGTCATAGTTGGTATCTTCTCATTCCTCGGCTGTTTTTTCGGCGGGGCTTGCCATTCTGCGATAAGAAGAAAGCCTGTATTGAAGGAAACATAACATTGAAAAGGGTTAAAACTGTCGTCCATAATGCATATGTGAGGCGCTTTTAGCGAATACGAGTACAGTATGGTTGAGAATGCAAAACTGAAGGGGTTTGGCACTGTTTTTGACTGTTAACCTTGCGTGAGGCCTCGCACAAGAGAGGGGGTGTACTAACCTGTTGTTTCATGCTGTTTGCGCGAGGCCTCGCGCATCACTGCATGTTCTCCAATCTTCTTCGAACGTTTCGCAGCGTGTCGGCCTCTCTCTGTTCCTCCAACACACTGCGTTGGGGGATCAGCTCCGACAGTTTTCGCTTGGAACCAGCCTTAAGCGGTCCCTGCTGCGTTAGCACCAACAACACAGACACAAGGACTTGTTTGTAGTGGTTAGAACCCTTTGGAGTTAGAAGAGACGGTGGAAAGTTAGGTACACCCCTGCGCGGCCAATGCGCCGGAATTGTACAAGTAGGCTCAGCATACCACCTAACCCAAGGCACATATACACGCTCTGTGTTCAAGTGAGCAGTTAACCGCTGACGCACGGAATTGACAAAGGAATTAGGGATTTTGCAGACTTTCACCCTGTGACCTTCTTTGCGGATGGTGATGAGATGATACAGATGGTCAACATCTTCAATGGTTACTGCACCTCTGTTTTGTCCCTTCTTTGTCACAAGGCTGGATAGAAGACTTTCACAAAAATCTTCCGCAAAAGCCTGTTCAGGCATGGCGGTGTGCCATGCAGTGTGGCACAATAGCGCAGTTGCACCAGTGCGTTCGTATTTGAAAAGTGTGTCCCCCATGTTCAAACGGTCCAAAGGACACATAAGGATCTGCAATTCCTCGGAAGCAAAAGCACCCGTGTTGGCCGTCTTCCCAGCCCAATTACACTGCCTAACGAGGTGTCCTAGGTATAGTAACATAGGACAGTATTGTGTTAACAGAACCTGCATGGCCTTACACACAGCGTACCAGAGGGGACTTTGCCGATTTGCTGGACTTGCAAGCCCAAGGGAATGACATTTTCTGTTAAGGCGCCGTATGTGGGGGCCCATACCCAACAGCAGTGCGCCAACAGTTATCTCCATTGTGATCAGCTTGGGAAAACAGGGGACTGTGTCATCGCTGCGCAGCAAACCGTTACGGAAAAAAGTCACAATTGGCCAAAATGAGCGAAACGTTTTTGTAACGCAAAATTTGTACGCGTGCCAGAAACCATATAATATAGGGTGTGAACGCAAAAAAAGCCGGACATTCCAACCCGTTGTTTTTTCACCATACATCATTTTACAAATGCGGTAATGGATGTTCTCATCACATAAAACAGGGACAACTGGTCGAGTGTGCTGTGCCAAGTCCCTAGTGAATTGCAGTAGGTTAAGAAGCGATACTTCGCCGCTTTCCTTTTCTTTGCTTAGACAAAGGGGTCGCCAATGTAGTGTCTTGGCAGGTACAGGGCAAACAATGTCAAGCGGCGCCCTAATGTTTCGAACAACAGGTCGCGTGCTTGTAGATCCTAGATCACGCAGGATACGTGCAAATGTTCCCTCGGTGTTCCCCAGCATGCGTGCAACAACACGTACACGCCGTTCAAGCTCTTCCAGGCTAGGATGACCATGCCAGTAGCGCGGTGCATCCTTCAGTAGCAACACAGCCAACGCTGTTGCGTCAATGCTTTTGTCATTCTTGTCAGGATTTGTGGTAAACTGTTTGTTGTACCAGTTGTCCATCCACAACACAACCCACTGTTGGTGTATTTTGTTCCATGTAGTCCGTAACCTGACTGCGGCCCTCTCCTTCAGCGAAGGTGCCCTGTATCGCGCCAGACCTGACCTTGCTAAAATGCGACGCTGCGCCCTACTTCCCTCTACCGCAACAACTGACTTTGGTTTTCCCTGGTATGGAACTGCGCGGTGGGGCATCAGCAAAAAAAGGCGCCAGGCCTCCTCTATCAAAACAGCAACCCATCTCTTGCCTTCTGCCGCAATCGCCTTTTCAACGCTGCAACGCGAACGTTCATTTTTGCACAGGGGCAGAAAAAAACACAAACAACAATTCCGCGCCCTCGTCCCCCTGTTTTAGCCCTTCCCACAGTTCTTCTGCCGTGTGGTACAGCGGTTCCTCTGAGCAGACATCGCGGAAAACTCCAGATGCTTCGGCCACTGTCTTCTCAAGTTCCATCTCTTCTCGCAGGGGCATTGTTGCCGTGAAGAATAAATGCGTACCTTTATCTATGTAAAGATCCTGATTTGAAAAACGTTCTCGATTTCAAACATCAACCTGTCACAGAGTTTTCGCGCGACCAATTATTCTGTGATTCTCTTGTCGCATGCACCATTTCCGGTTAACTGTGACTGTCTGGTGATCCCACATTTGACTAGTTAATCCTGATTGCGGTACCTAGTTGCGGCGCGCTACCATTGCTGTTGGGCAGTGAAGCCAGCGGTGACCACAGTATGAAAACCAGAGATGCCGGCGGGACCTGTATGGGCGCCCATGCAGCAGCGCCGCATCAAGGGAATGCACATACTGTGTAGTTGGTGGATCTGTCCATTTTTGGTTTCTATGAGCGCTTATGAGATCAATTGCGCGAGGCCTCGCGCAATGACCATCGAAACTTGAATGTTTCTCATGCGCCGTTCCATGCGGGAGGCCTCGCCCTTGAAACTGCAGTCTGTTCCGGAACATTTATACTTTTCAAGATTCTTGCGTACACCATTGTTGCAGTTTATTCGTTAATAGATCCATATCTATCACGCAATCCTGAAAATGGTAGTAAGTTACGTGTATAAATGCGACAGGGTTCCATATTTTGACAACCTGCCTAATGCGTCGTGCTGTAGTACATTAATCTGACACAAATGAACGTCTTTGCGCGAGGCCTCGCGCCAAGAATGGTCACCAAAATATACTTTTCCCTGTCTCGCCCATTGGACACTTCATTCTTATGGAAATATTTATTCCGCCATACTTGTTTGCGACGGTTTTAATATATCCATCAAAAGAACTAATTTTTGATGCCTTTGGAAACCTGTCATTTTCCTACCTTTTCCTTCTTTTTTGACCATGCAACTTGAGCCGCCTAAGCATCAGGAGCATTGCTCCGCCCTGGCCCTTGGTCAGGACGTTTACTAAACCGCTGTTTATACAGCGATGGCCGTCCGCATTATAAGATTCGACCATACCCTAGTGGGTCACCATGTGTGCTCCAGGGCGGAGGTCCTGGGTTCCTTCCCCTTTGCGCCCCACATTTTGCGAACAGGTTTCCTCAACGCCGGCAACTTTTGATGAATGCCTCTTTGTAGAAACATCATACAGGGTAAATTACACTGTTTTACATGGTCCCAGTAGTGCGATAGGCCTCTATGAAGTGATGAGAGTGACAATTGCCGGTTGGGAGCATTTTCTGAGGTAATCTCAGGGACATTTGAGCCTTTTTCCTTGGCTCTACTAGGTTGCTCAACCAGTACTCCTGGGGGGAGGAAGAAAAATCACTACCATGTCTTTGTGGGGTACCTCATCCACGCCAAACCCCCGCGCCTATTCTTTGGACAGTAATGCAGACTGACATTTCATCATTTTAATCGGTCTTTCTACGGCTAAAGTACAATTTCAAAAGTAACTAGGGTTATAAACCTAGCCACATGAAAGCTACCTCTACCACCCACGTGAGTGGAGGAATCCTACTTCATGGAGGTTATACCAACTTGAAATAGGCACTTTATGCCTTTGTCCTTGTAGGTTAAGGCCAGTAGTCTCCGACCTCAGGACACATATACTCAGTTCTTTCACCTACTTATTGTGGTGCTACGTTTTAGATGATTCTGAATTCATTTGCCCCTCAAGCTGGTCAAGCCATATCCTGTGTCTGGCCCAGCCAACATGCTCCTGATTCCTAACCAACTCCATTGTACCTAAAGGTGTGCACATGAAGTGCTTGGGACTATCCTAGGGGCCAGGTGTATGCCAGGTTTCACTATAAAACCAAATGCCTTATTATTAGGTAGGTAGGTACATAGGTATCCTCGGGAGCTCAGCAGGCCTCCTTTGACACTGTAGGAAGAAGGTCTTACCAAGGTGACGTCCTGTCCCTCCTACTACTCTATGTCAGGTGCCCCTTGAGCTGCTCCCGCGGGCGCCTGGGAAGGCAGTGTTGCCGCCACTTGGTCCAGGTATCCCGATTGGGAGGTTGTCTGCACATGTGTACGTGGGTAGGGCCACATGTCTCCTCCTTTGGGTGGCAGCTTCTGGAAGGCTACCAAGCTCTCTGGAGGATCTCTCAGCACGGGGGTATTGCTCCTGCGAGTGTACGGTAGAACGAACTCACCGCTGCGGCTTGAGTTGCGGGACCTGGTTGCTTCGCTGGCTCCTGGAATGTGTACCGGCTCACCTGTCACCGGTTGCGTCCATGGCTCCGGGATATGTTTACCATGGTCTCCGATGCAGTCTGAACTGGCTCGGACCAGCAGCATTTGAGTACCACTGCTGCTCCTGACCCTTGGGATTTGGCTTTTTGTGCCCTCTTCCACTCCGACCCTAGGTGCGTACGCGTGTGCCGAGTTCATGACCCCTTGGCGCTCCTTCACCGCTCTGCTTGCTCGCCGTGGAATGCGCTTAGTGCGCTGTGTTTGCGGTGTCCATGGTCCTTTGGCCTTTGTTCACCGGTGTGTTGTGTGTGCGGTGTCCTCGGCCGGTTTTTGGTGTGTACGGTGTCTTTGGCCTCTTTGCGCTGGTGCAACGGTGCGTGCGCCCCCTGTTTTGTGTGCCTGGTGTCCTTGGTGTCCTTGTGCTTGTGAACTGGTGTGCTTGCTTGGTGGTTTGTGTGTTGCACCATAGTGTTTGTTCGGCAGTCTGCGCGTCTGGGGTATCCTCTGCGCGGTCTCAGTGGCACCTTGGTGTTTGTTCAGCGGCGTACACGCCCGCTGGTTTGCGTGCGCAGTGTCCCTGGCTGCTTGGCGGTTGTTCGGCGCAGTGCGCACCCGGCGTCCTGTGTGCCCTGGGCGCACTTGATGTGTTGTGTGTGTGGCCTGCAACCCCTCTGCGCTTGGTCATTAGCGTGCGTGCTTGGTGCGTTGTGTGTACGGTGCCCTTTGCCCCTTCCCACTTGTTCATTGGCGTGCGCATCCAGTGTTTTGCGTGTGCGCTGTCCCTAGCCCCTTGGCTCTTGATCACCGGTGTGCGTGTCCAGTGTAGTCTGTGCGTGGTGTCCTTGACCACTTGGCGCTTGATCAGCGACGTGCGTGCTGTTTGCTTTGCCTTTTATGGTGTTGGTGGTACCGCTGGGGCCACCTACCCCTCTTTTTTTTGCCTGTGTTGGTGTTTTGCTTTTTGCTGTTTTGTTTGTTTGTCGTTCTTTTTTGTTTTTGAAAGAGGGAAAAAGTGGAGAGGACACACGTACACCACAGGCACAGGTATCGGTGTTCTTCCTTGTGGTCACTGTCGTTTGCGTTGCTTGTGTATCTGTGGCGGCCGCGCTTCAGGGGTGCGGCACGCCCCTCATAGTGTACGGGGGTGCGGGTTGGTGTGGGTCTGGCTGCCCTTTTATTCAGGTCTAGGTAAGGTCTTGGGTGGTGCCTGTGGGCGTGGCTCGCGGGTTAGGACAATTTGGCGGGTTAGGCAGGTTCAACGGGCGCCTCCGTGGGTCTTGGCTTTTTTTCTGCTGCTGTAAGCTGCGTTGGGTTCGGAGGAGTAGGCGTCGTGAGGCGCGGTTAGTGCTCCTCTGCGGGTGCATCGGCGCTCATTAGCTCCTGGTTTGTGCAGCTTCTTCCAGATGGGGCTTGGCGCGTTGATCGGTGGCAGCGTTTATGCGGGGGCCGTGGCTTGGTTACTGCAGAGGGCAGTGCTGGCTGTTGCTGTGGGAGGATGGCATCTGTTGCCCGGACAGGCCGGGCCTCAGGCGGTTCGGCCGGTGGGCTGGGGAATTGTTGCTGGGCGGCCGGTGCCTCTGGTGTGGCCGGGCTTGGTGGGGGCGGGTGCGGGCTGCGGTGCCTTCCGCTGCTCTGTGGCTGGCGATCCTGATGGCGCAGAACGCGTGGCTTTGTGGTGTGCTTTCCTTCGTGACCTGGAGCTGGGGCATCCGGATCGGTCTGCCTGCGGCTGTGGACTGGGTCTGCTTGCCCCTTGTCGTGCTTGGCGGCGGGGAGTGAGGGTTGCGGCGGTAGGCGGCATCTTGTTGCCAGTAATGGCGGGTGCCAGCTGTGGCGGCCCGAGGTGTGTGGTCAGGTTTGAGCCGTCTGTTGCTTGTTGCTGGAAATGTGGGTCCTGGAGTTGGGTTATTGGGTCCTCTACTGGGTTTGGGCTGTGGTCGGTGGCAGTCGCGGTGGGGGTGGAGTATGGGCGGTGGTTCGCTCGTGCCGTTGCTTGGTGTGGCTGGTGGTCCTGGTCAGCCACTTGTTTCGGCAGCGGTGGGTGGGGGGAGGATTGAGAATGACGGCGATGTTTGCCTGGATTGGAGCCCGGGATGGTGGTGTCTGTGGTAGCATCGTGCCCGGCAGGGGTTGTGAGCTAGGACGCAGACGTGGGTGTCGCCTCGGCTGGGCAGCATCCAAGGGCCTGCTGTAGGTATCGAAGTTCAGCGCCATGGGTGGGCCTAATGCCGGGCCGGTGGTGTGCGTGCCAGCGTTTGGTGCCATGGCATGTGAGTGGAAAGATTGTTCGGGTTGTGGCGCGGCGGCCGGTGTGTGGGCCTGGGGTTTGATGGTGCTGGTTGTAAGTGTTTGTAGGAGTTTGCGGCTGATGTGGTGCAGGCAGAGGCAGGGATTGATGCTTCGGCTGGCCCGTGACCCGGGCTTGGCACAGTAGGCACCCACTGCCGGCTTACGCGCGGGCATCCCCGGCCAGAGGTCTGGCACAACGTGCTGTGTGGCGCGCGGGGCGTCCAGAGTGCTGTGGGTCGGGGTGGTGCCAGTGCCGCCGGTGTCCGTGCATCGGCACTTGCGGGGCTCTGAGAAGGTGCTGGGTCATTGGAACGCGCTTGGGGTGATGTCCCATAGGCGCTTTACTCCATTCCGCGTGGCCTGGAGGGCATCTCGCAGGCGCTTGAGGACATGCGAGTGGTCCCGGCCTGGGGGAGCTGGCGGGGATTGACTCCTTGGGGATGCAGCAGATTGGCCAGCATGGCTTCCGTTGCGTCTTGCAACATCCATCCCCTCGCTGGCCCGAGCCGACGTTTCTCTGTCCTCTTTCTGCGGGGCCGGCGCACCAGGCCCTCGCGGGAAGACCTCGCGCGGGCCCGATTCCGCAGCTCCAACACCTGCGTGTGGGTCCAGCACTGCCACTATGGCCCACGGGCGCGTCCGTGGCCTTGAGAAGGGGTGTGGGTCTCACCTTAGGCGTGGATGTGCGCGGCAGGGTTGTGGGGCCTGGAGGCCGCCTTGGGCCTGAGGCAGTATGTTTTCTCATAGTCCGGCGCCGTGGGGGTGCACAGGGAGTGGGTGTGGCTCGGGTGTACGCGGACACACGGACACCCTTATGCGGACTCTGCCTGGGGGTAAGGGGCGGGCCTGTTGCTGCGGCGGTAGTCGGGCATCTGCTGGACGTGGGCGGATATCGGGGGCTGGTATGGGGGTGGGAGCACTGCTGACTGACCTCCGTGTTGCTACGGCCTGCACATAACTTTTTAAAGGCAAGAGTGTGAGCATATTCCGAAAACTAAGAAAATGGCGGAGTGACTTGTTTTTGGGGCTTAAATATCATGCCAACCATGCTGCAAAACCTATTTTGGTGAGTCAGGCCCCTGCAAAATAGCGTGTGGGGGCCTTGAAGGCAGCCCCAAAGCCTACAACATGAAGACTTTCTGCAAAATGTTGGCAATTTCAGGCCATTTTTTGACACATAATGTCCTTCTTCAGGTCGAAGAGGCCCTGAGACAGCTATTTGCTGGGTCCAATGATTTTGAATACATCTTTAATTTGCGTCAGGCATGTGCGAACTAGGGTAGGGGGGGCTTGTACTGACCACCCGAGCTCAAAAAACAATGTTTGTTTGCCCAAAAGTGGCATTTTTAGGGCACCTCTGGGTAAGAAATGGCCATTGTTTATGGGGGGCGGCCCTGAATCACCCATTTACGGGGTCCCTATCCTGTAAAAAGAAAGGAGAATTTGGGCCTCTCAGAAGCTTTCCGGAGGATCTCTACCAGATCTCTCAGAGCTTCAAGGTCCTAGAACACAAGGATAGTTGCTCATATTTGGCTTATATTCCAAGCTCATAGCTCACTGCTATAGTCTAGTGCTCCTAAGTAGACTACAGAGAGCAGAGATATGAGATACATTAGTAGCCTTACCTGAATAATCACATTCCATATGCTTATAATGTGATTTAATCATGTTTTATGACATTTTAGAAGGTTCTAATGTATTAGTAGCTATTGTGAAGCTATTTCGAAGCTTCAGATGGCATGTTGCGCCTGCTGCCGTCTTCTGCCGCTGACAGTGATTTATGTAATGTTGACAGTGCCTCTGACTCAATATACTACTCAGAGAGTTGCTAAAATATGGGTTTTATTGCCTTTCTGATGAGAATTTATTGTTATATCAAATTTTTTTGTTATTTCAGCATGTGAACCCGTATTACTGGACCAGCCAGTTGGTCCAGCTCAATGTTCGTTCACGGCTTCGTCTTCTTGCTGTTGCCTACTCTGTTCATTTAAAATAATTTGATTTTGAAGTGCAAGGCAAGAACAAAAGGGTTTTCCTGTGCACTCTAAGTACAACCACAATACACTCCAGTAATCTGAGTTTAGTTCCAGCAAGACGGCGACGACAAGGACCACGAACAGCAGCTGGGCCACAGTACGCTGTTCAAGTAGAGTGAGTTGCTTGCTCGAATTTATTGAAAAGTGGAAGAGACCTTGAGAACCTGGAGGTATACTTCCATGTACCCCCATAGAAGCTTCAAAATAATTCGACAACTCGAGGAGCTCAGCACCAGGTGCGCTGCAGCGACGACGACAACCCCAGGGGCTGCAGAAGAGTTCGAAAAGACGCCAAGAGGGTTTATTTCAGTGAGTTTGAAGAAGATTTTAAAGGATTTCAAGTTGACAAGACGTTTCAAATATGTGGTGAACATGGACAACTCAAGGCGACTTGCAAGAGCTTCAGCGACGACGACGACGTGTTGGAAAAGCGGTGCCAGCACGCTTCTGCAGGCTTTCTTGAGGCTCCTTGAGGCCTGGAGCGATTAATTGTGTGCCTTTTGTTTGCTACATTTTGCATGCTTGTCGTTTTGCTTCTCAAAGCTTTACTTCTCCTTGCTTACGGTCCTACTAGTTGACCCTATGTCAAGGGAAGGGACTGAGAGGACGGTCCGTGACTCTAATTACCCACCCCAATCACGGTTGACCCTCTGTGAAGTCCAAGAGCTTTGAATTCTCTCACATTTCTTCCCATTTATTGGTGTATCAAAAGGCCAAACATGTCGAAAATGGCCTAACCCATTTCACGCATAAGTACTCGCCAGTGCGTTGTATCGCGCTAGTCGCCATTGTGAAGTAGAGAGCAGCAGCTTCCAAATGCGACTCTCACTTTGTTTTATCTCCCCTAGGGCCATTTTTCGTGATTTTTCGGAGATGGCCCCTGAATCACGTTTTGCCGGACCCTCTGAAACACTCCAAAATGACATTTGGCGTTTTATGCATATCTTCGCGCCACCGCGCTGGAAATGTCCGGACGAAGCATTTTTCAAAAGTAGACAGTAGGAGGCTCTCATTGCAGACTGGACTTATCTGAAATCCATTTTTTTGAACATTCCACACATCCCCAACAACGTCACCCATGAACAACCCTTTGGAAACCCCTCAAAAGTGTCCTTTGTGCTTCCTTCATATCTCCGAGAAAAAAAAGGTTTGAGGTTTGGCATTATTTTACTAAACAACACTGATGTACATGTTTTTTAACCCTGAGTCACTTTTTGTTTGCAAGAACTGAGAATGGTTATGGTAAACTTGCAACAATTTACCACACAAACCACTTGGTGAAAAATCATGAAAATAGATTTTGGAGGTTTAATCATTCCTCTTGGAGCAGAGTGAGTCCGAACCTGAATCAAGGTGTTTGACAAACACTGGAGCATGGAGTCTCGAAAACATGTTTACTTTGAATTTTTTTGGTCAAAAATGGCAGTTTTTCATTGTGGTTAACTTTGTGCATGAAGGCATGTTCTTTGGGGTCCTGATTGTAGAGAGTTAAGAACTTTCTCAGAGCATATGGTGGGTTGCACAGTCATGAAAGCTGTTTTAGAAAGGTATTGGTGCCTAGTTTGCAGATATATGATGCTTGGATTTTAAAAAAAATGGGATGACGGTCAAAAAGCTCAATTCCTTTATGCCTTTTTGATGGTCTTTTAGCATGTGTTTCATGTGAGATTCATGTACCTCCCCCAAACTACTATTTCTCTGAATCTATGATGAGTTTGGGCAACGTCAAATATGTTTCAAAAACACTAGGGCATGCCCTACACATTGCGGATATTCTTTATCTGACACCTCAGCAGCATAGTACAGAAAACAGATGTAAGAGTTGGGAATTTCCGAAGAGAAGGGTTTTTTACATCATCGCTTCCTCAAATCGTTCGCGAAATTGAGGTCTTCTAACCATAGATCATTGTATGATATTGCAGTTTGTGATTGTTTGCATCAGTTTTGATTCAGAGTAGCCTAGGTAGAAAGGTAGGTACCTCAGAATTACTTTGGACACACAATAAATAGTGAAACATGCTGTTTTCGTTTTCGGCCGCAAAACAAGCTTGGGTAAAACCATGAACAGACCGCCTGCGACTGCCTCATTCACCTTCCTATCCGCTCGGAGACTCCTCCGCACCTAGGGCCCTAATTACAGGATACCCGATGGTGCGTTGGCCCACGAGCTGGACATTGTCCCTGTAGCCGCGCAGACCGAGTTTGGGCCGTTGTCGTGAAAGGGGGCACCAGGGACGAGGGTGGAGAAACACGGCTGTGAGCGGAAGGCCGAAAGATGACTCAATGCAGGGACACCCAAGTGAAACATTAAAAGACCGCACTCGCTCAAACCATTGGCATTGACCTCTCTCGGGGTCCTTGTGACCATCCTTCGATGAGAGAGGTTGGTGGTGGTAACTGGTCGCGGAGCAAGCTTGCAAAACTTACTTAGTCCTACTTAGTTACTCTAGTTAGCTAGCTAGCTAGCTCACTAGCTAGTGTAGGAGATGCATCGACTTTATGGTAGTACGCTAATGCTAGCGGTTGAGTGTTTAACTCAACTTAATGTCTCCGGTCCTCCCCCTGTAGGGCAGGGTGTTGAGGCGAAGTGCCGCAAGGCGCTGGTACTGTAATAGAGGTAACCATTCCAGTAGGTGCAGGCCCGAATGCTAGCGTGCAATGCCATTTAACTGATTTTTGTCTCTTTACCGAACCACCCCATATAGTTCAATGTAGTTCTGAGCTCGGTCCGTGCCCTCTCTTGAGTTTCTGGGACTCTGCATAGACTACATGACTTCTGGTCACAGTCCGCCATTCATGCGTGTGCTGAGACGGTTTCTGGAAACCTGAAGTTGTCAAGCTATTTCATTGAGCACAATGGCATTCGAGCTAGGAAGTAATGTGTCCTCATTTCACTCTACCATGCATCTCATCTTTCACTGCATGGCCGTCAGAGCAAGCGTTTGACTAGTGCCGTATTCTACTCTCCATTCCGACTGCATTTCATTCATTTCGTTCGCTGAGGTCACTCATTCTTTGCTTCTATGCAAATCTTACATTTCATATTTATTGCATTACTTCCTTATTGCAAGGGTTTGCCCTAAACGCTCAACATGCAATAAGGTCCGTAATTGATCTGCCCTACGTAGTTCTATGAGCACCTTTTGCTCAGAAGACGCCGAGGTTTGGATCGCAGCAACGAACAATCAGTTCGTATCCACTCAACTTTTGTTGATTAACTGCAGGTTGTGAGGAATGAATCTCTTTTCCTACCCTTGCGATCATTGACCTAGGTCAATTGGTCTCAAGAGCTAGTTTATCCTCAAATTTGCTACCAAACCAGTACGGGTACGTTTCGCTCCGTTGATTTCCGCTAGATTGCCTGGTACAGCCTCAATTACTTGGTTTTAGAGTGCTCAGTTGAGTGTCCACAGTCTACAACATCACATACTCAGTCCCTGCCTACAGACCATCAGATTCATGACGGACCTAATTGGATTTCTCTTACACATTCCCTCCCTCATCACACCACAGATACAGCACACACACAAACACATACCATGCGTCATTTGATTATTCCATTTATTCATTTGGATGTCACACTGTGAGGAATTGCTGTAGTACCATATCCACCAAAACTTTGCCTACAAGCCAATTTCAAAGTCATTTCCTTCATGTAGATAGTCAGTGTCCGCTGATAGGAGGCGGCATTGGTCTCCGTGGACCACATCTTTGTTGTGTAACACAAGTGAACAGGTTTAAGCTTGGTCAGTTGGCCTGTGACTTGGCTAATGCATTCCGTGATGTGTTAGTGAGGGGCCCTACGCCGGTAGCCAATGAGACAAGCAGTGCACCACGGTAGGCTCATTGAAAAGGATTATCGAAAGGTATCTAAAGCCTACAGTAATGGGCTTCTACCCTCGCGCGGGTAGATAAGTACTTTCCCTGCAGTGGGATATTCCCCCCTCTTGCGGTACAGATAGATGACAAAGTTAAGACCAAAGAAGATAGCCTGAATCCTGCAATTCAGTTGAGCGGAATTCACTATTCATGTAGTAAGACAGGCCCCCGCACGGATGGCTTTGTAGAACCATCTGCTGGGCAAGAAGCTCGCCGTAATTGGTCTTCCGGTAAGGTACAGAACACACTTTAACTAAGATAACATTTTTCGGAGATTTACTACTTCTACCTGTCTGAGACAACTTCACATTTCGCGTATGAGGCAGTGGCGACCCTCCAGTCGTGTGGGATATCCGTTGGCTCGCATTAGAGCTGAACAGCGTTCCATGAAAGATCCGAACTTTCATTTTTTTTTCACTTATTACTTACGTACCTCGTTTCCAACCAACCCCAGGGGACCAGTGCACCGCTACCCGTGAACCCAACCCCTACATTCACATACCATTCATCGGTTTTGTCATCTTTGGCACCTTGCCGCAACCCATACATCTTCTTTCTTCGATTTTACATGACGAACACACTTCTACATTTTCACCCTTTCGTGCAAAAAATTTGCTTTTGGCAATCTAAGTCATTTAGGACATTTCTACACAAGTCAGTATTCCCGCTAGCTTCATTTCTCATTGAATTCCTGTGGGCTATGTCCTAATGAGGATCATGGTACATAATGCTGTATGTAGCTCACCAGGATCGCGATGCATGTTGCTTTATGCTGCGGTAATGGAATATTGATCCTTTTGTACAAGATTTCTAGGCATGTTAGTAACTCAAAAAAAGAGCAAAAGGGGGGGGGGAGAGGGGGAACAAAGGACCAAGAAGGGGCAACTCCAGCCTGGAGGGGGTCAAGCAAAGCAGAAAGACAGAGCGGCCAGAGGAAAAGGTGAGGCGCACCAAGACGCGCCCGGGAGGCCGGCCCGCCCGACCCAACCATGAAGCACGAGCACACGCACACATGCAGGGTCCCAGGCGTGGCGTCCTCCGACTCGCGGTGTCGGCGTCCACACGAAACAGCCCCGGTGCACAGGCCGAGTCCCCCGTCAGAAGAAGGACGGTACGGGGAACCGGACGTGTCAGTGACCTTGTCCACACACGCCAACCACCGCAGCGCACGCAGCCCAAGACCGACGCCAGAGGGACAAGCTAGGAACAACCCCAGCGGGGGGCCTCAAACGGGTACTACGCGGAGCGAGCCCAGTGCCCCTGCCACGGTGGGGGCCAGCGGCAGGCACCATGAGCCCGGTTCCCGGCCTACCTCCGCGTGCCCCGCGCAGCCGCCCAGTAAATCCGGGGGTGAAAGCCCCCGGTATGGGGAAAGGCACCACGGTGTCGGCAAAGTCGACCGGAGCGACGGAAGCGACCGGACCGGACGAGGCGCTGCGCACCACGCGAGGCCACAAGGCACGCTGCCGGCCACAACCACGGCAAAAGGACAGGTGCCAGGCAACAACAGCCGCCGGGTGCCGCCAACCCGGACAGCGC
The DNA here is from genome assembly GCA_964036045.1 of Eutreptiella sp. 'Long Island Sound 2002'. NCBI lineage: Eukaryota > Euglenozoa > Euglenophyceae > Eutreptiales > Eutreptiaceae > Eutreptiella > Eutreptiella sp. 'Long Island Sound 2002'. The sequence goes on along the minus strand of OZ038380.1, from coordinate 120,934,021 downwards.
ACACCACAACCACAGAACCACGGCCGAGGAGAGACACCGAAGGGAAGACGAGGCCAAGCAGCGCCAGAGACACCAGACGCCTCTGACTGGATCTTCTGGGGTGGGCCAAGCAGCAGGAACCGCCGCCCCCCGGACTGGAGCATACAGGGACCAGCGGCGGTGGACGTCCCCCGGACTGGAACATCCAAGGCGGAACAAGCAGCAGGCGCCACTGGGAGCCTCAGAAGCGGCCATGAGGACGAGGAGATGCAGTGAAGCGGAGAGGAGGACGAGGCCGGGGGGAAGCGGAGAAACCAACATTAGGACAAGGCAAAGGTGACGCAGCGATGCACACAAGAGGACGAGGACGGGGGGATGAGGTGGATCAGCCGAGGGGACGAGGCCGAGGAGAAGCAGCAGAGCAGCGACGAGGAGGATCCCGAGGAGATGCAGTGTACCGGTCACCAAGACGAGGACGAGCGCAAGCAGCCAAGAGCAGACGAAGACAAGGAGTGCCCAGGACTGGATCATCCGGGGCAAAACAAGAAGGAGGGGCCGAAGCAAAACGACCAGAAAAGGCGGAGGAAGGAGACAGGACACCCCCCAGACTGAAGCATCCGGGGCAGAACACGCAGCAGGGGCCGCCAGCCCCCGGACTGGAACATCTGAGGACAAGTGGCGGCCAGACGCCCCGGGCAGGAACGTTGGCCACCGAGAGCTAGGGTAGCGGCCACGAGGGCGAGGCAGTGGGGATGCAGCGAAGCGGAGTGGAGGACGAGGCCGAGGAGAAACAGAGAAACCAAGATGAGGACAAGGCCCAGAAGATGGAGTGATGCACACAAGTCGACGAGGACGCGGGGATGAGGTGGAGCAGCCAAGGGGACGAGGCCGAGGAGAAGTAGTGGAGCAGCGATGAGGAGGAGCCCGAGGAGATGCAGAGTAGGTGTCACCAAGACAAGGCCGAGCACAAGCAGCCAAGGGCAGACAAAGACAAGGAGTGCCCAGGACTGGATCATCCGGGGCAAAGCAAAAAGGAGCGGCCGAAGCGAAACGACCACAAAAGGCAGAAGAAGGAGACACAACACCCCCCGGACTGGAACATCCGGGGCGGAACAAGCAGCAGGGGCCGCCATCCCCCGGACTGGAACATCTGAGGACAGGTGGCGGCCAGACGCCCCGGACGGGCGCAACCGGAACAGAAGAAGGAGCAGCGGCAGCCGCCCCCCAGACTGGATCATTCGAGGACAAGCGGCGGCCGGACGGCACGGACGGGAACGTTGACCACGGAGAGCTAGAGTGGCGGCCATGAGGGCGAGGCAGTGGAGATGCAGCGAAGTGGACTGGAGGACGAGGCAGAGGAGAAGCAGAGAAACCAAGATGAGGACAAGGCCCAGGAGATGAAGCGATGCACACCAGTGGACGAGGACGAGGGGATGAGGTGGAGCAGTGAAGGGGACGAGGCCGAGGAGAAGCAGTGAGGAAGAGACCAGGACGAGACCAGGACAATCCGCCAGGAGCAGACGAAGACATGGAGTACCCAAGACTGGATCATACGGGGCAAAACAAGAAGGAGCGTCCGAAACAAAGCGACAACGAAATGCGGAGGCAGGAGTCACCACGCACCGGACTGGATCATTCGGGCGGAACAAGCGGCAGGGGCCGCCGCCCCCCGGACTGGGGCATCTGGGGACAGGTGGCTGCCAGACGCCCCGGACGGGCGCATCCGGGACGGAACAAGGAGCACGGGCTCCCCCCGGACTGGATCATCAGGGGACAAGAGGCGGCCGAACGCGACGGACTGGATCATCCGGGGTGGATCAAGCGGCACCAGCCGCAGCACCCCGGACGGGATCATCTGGGGACAAAGGGCGGCCAGACGCCCCGGACAGGAACATCCGGTGTCGAACAGGCAGCAGGAGCCACCGCACCCACGACACAAAAGTCAAGGGACACGTGGTGGGCAGATGCCCCGAACTCGAGCATCTGGGGCAGAACAAGAAGGAGCGGCCACAACCACCGGGGCCGGGGAAAGATGGTTGCCGCCCCGGGCAGGAATGCCCGGGGCGGATCAACCAGAAGGGGTCCCCACCCCCCGGGCTGGAGCGTCCAGGGGAAAGGGGCGGGCAGAGGCGAAGGAAAAAGGAGGCCAAGACCATGGTGGAGCAGCGAAAGAGACAAGGCCGGAAGCAACGCAAAGGACAAGGCCGAGGAAATGCAGGGAGGCAGAGAAGTGGACGAGGTCGAGGAGACACAGGGCAGCAAAGATGAGGACAGGGCGGTGGTGCAGCAGCGGAACAGACCTATGAATGAGGCCGGGGGGATGCAGAGAAGCAGCCGTGAGGTCAAGGCCGGGGTACAGCAAAGAAGCGGAGATCAGGACGAGGCCGCGGAGAGGTAGTGGAACCATGGGGAGGATAAGGCCCTGGTGATGCAGTGGGGTAAACAAGAGGCGGAGGCGGAGGTGAAGGGGAGCAGCAGCCATGGAGAAGCAGTGCGGCAGCCAAGAGGAGGAGCCCTTGGTGATGCAGTGATGCAAAGACCTGGATGAGGCCATGGTAATGCAGCGAAGCGGAGACGAGGCCAAGAAGTGCCTAGGACTGGATTGTCCGGGGCAAAACAAGAAGGAATGGCCGAAGCACAACGCGAGCATTAACCGGTGAAATAAGACCAGACGCCCCGGACTGGATCATCCGGAGCGGAACAAGCAGCAGTAGTCGCCGTCTCTCGGACTGGATCATCCAGGGACAAGTGGCGGCCTGGCGCCCCGGACTGGATATTCCGGGGCTGGCAGCCTGTCCGCACAAGATCAGGGCTCGACAGGCCGCGCTGAGGCGGGCCCTTGACCGGGTACAGTACAGACGTGAGTGCTGGTAGCTACGCCTCTCCGCACCCCCACCATGCATGAGACTCTCGTACCGCAGGTGGGATAAGTAGGGTGAAGAGGTGCACCAGAAGCCGACCACCCAGCTCAACCAAGGGCAGAGACACACACACCACAAAGAGGGCATCAACATGGACACCACGACGCAGGCGGGGCACGACAGCGGAGCACTCCATCTAACCAAGCCCTAGCAGGGGTACATGTGGTGGCGTCCCTGCTAGGCCACAGCCACAAACCAAAAAAAAAAACAACACGCGCTGTGTTCTTGTGCACAGGCACAGGTGGAACACATGGGCTGCCCACCCTGCATGACCCAGGGCGCGGATCAGACACAAAGCAGCTAGCCCGAGCCAGGTATGGGGGGAACAGCAGAAAGGAGGACCCACGGCCATGAGTGGCGAGGGACAAACATCAGAAGGGCAATGTGCCATAAGAGGTGTGCAAGACGACGTCAAGGACGGCAAGACAGCAGGCGGTGCAAGCATACAGAACACAGAACACAACTCCCCCCCAAGCCCCAGTGGGGGTACGTGTAGTAGCGTCCCTGCTAGGCCACAGCCGCCTGGACGCCCTGTGCTCTCGTGCCAAAGCATAGGTGGGCCAAAGGTGCCATGACATGGGAAAAGTGGCCAGACGACCCTGGCAGGAACGTGCGGAGGAGAATGCGCCGAGTGCGCGGAAGGAGGGGAGTGGATAGGAGCGACCCGTGCGAGGAGCACAAAACGGTCCCCGGATGGATGAGGATCCTGTGGGCCCGCACCACGGGGTTGCTGGTGGCCCGGTGGGGTATAAACACGGGACGAGGGATAGGATGGGGGCACGGAGCTAGGACAGGGCTGTGGCACGGGCCACACAATGGCCCCATGGGAACAGAAAAACCACGGGACGCGGGGATTTGGATGTGGTGAAGGGGAGCGAGACGCGGGATGGGAAGGGAGGCCGATAGCGCTAAGCATCAGCCGCACGGGATCCGGAAACCAGTCGCCATGGAGTGGTGAACCATGGGCCAACCATGGGGAGCCTGGCAACGGGAAGTCGGGAAAATGCCCTGAACTCCGGGACGGCCGTGAGGTTGCCGCAGGGGTGAGGGTTGACCCTGAGGTCCCCTGGTCAATGGCCCAAGTACACGTAGGTTCACGCGTGAGTGGTACCTAGGGGAACGTGGAAAGGGTCGCCCCCTGGCCTCCAGCCGCGGATGGACGACACCCAAGTGCATCCGGGAGCCGAGTGGGTACTCCAACCCGTGAGGGATGGGGAGTGGTGGAATGTGCTTGACAGAGAGAAATGCTCCGCTGTCGGCGAGGGCTATCCACAGGAAACCCGCCTGCAGGCGCCTGAAAGGCTGTGCCAGGGGGGGAAAGCCAGAGGATCCTTCGATGGGTGACCTGAAGGAGCTGAGACTGTGAGGGCAGCGACTGAAGGACACCTACGGCCGGTCATACCCCAAGGGAACGTTCTCGGCCGTGAGGTGAGAAAGGGGTCACCAGGGAACTGATGGTGGAGAGCTCTCCTTCCCGCCAGAGGCGGCCACCGTGTAAAACAAGCAAGGAGATGTCAGATGAGGCTGCGGACGCGGCCGCACTTACTTACTTACTTACTTACTTACTTACTTACTTACTTACTCAAATTCCAGCTTTAATTTAGAGATAGCCAGAAGTATGAGTAAAAGGTTGGTAATGACAGCTTATCTTTGAACGTTTTTTGGTTGAAGTATTAGTATGAATCCCCGTACCCCCAGACTGATCAATCCCCATGGCCGGGATAAGAAAGAGCAGACCCAGGTCAGATGAGCTGATGCCCTCATTGTGACTGCAACACCCCCACACACTATGGGTTATCTCTACCCGCTAAACTAATCGACAGGTAGCCATTACTGATGCTGCCTCGCGTTTGCTGTCCATGTAATGCAGGCCACGAAACCCATTGCATCAAATAGGTACAACAATGCAATCATTGCATTAGGTAGCCACATGTAACACGTCCTTTGAGTAAGGTGGTATATCCTCTCTTTGGATGACGAAGACAAGTTATGTCAATAGACAGCTTGAGCAGAGCTTGAATTTCCGGTTTACCCGTGCATGTTGCATTTCATTCTTAATTGTTATTGATTTTCCGTATAGCTCATTGCAATTTATACGTCTACACCTAGATGCATTTCACTTAGCCTCAATATTTGCCTAAAGGGTTAGGTTATCATTGTTCATACTTTGTATGTTAGCTTTTTGGTCAGTGTTTCTCATGTTTCATTTTGAGCCCTACCATAGTCAGGACTTAGGAACTTTACACTTTCGGGTGGAGATGGAGGGGGTAGTAAGACACTACATTAGACACTTACAACATTCGATATGAGCGTTTTTTATGCCCATACCCTGCCTTATGTTAGATGATCAGCTTATAATGAACATTCTTAGTGAGCGTGCATGACGCCTAGGAAGGGGGTGCAATAAGTTAGGGCAACTGGGCCTCTCACAAGCTTTCTGGAGGATCTCTACTAGACCTCTCAGAGCTTCAAGTTCCTAGAACACTAGGATATTTGCTCATATTTGGAGTATAAGAAAGTCACTGCCATGTCCTTCTCGGACGGCTTGATCGAGGCAAAGCCCCCCTTAAAACCCTTTTGTTGATTCTAAGACTTACTTAAGTATTTTTATCTCTGTTTTGAAGCCTAAAGTACACTTGCTCGAAGTAAATAGGGTTATAACCCTAGCCCCCCATGAGGTTCAACCCTACCACTCAACTGAGCGGAGGTATCTTCCTTCATGGAAGTTACACCGAAAACAAAAAGGCATTTCATGCCTAAGCCCTCTGAGGCTAAGCCTAGTGGTCCCCACCCAAGGACCCCTATACTCAACTGTTTCTACCACTTATTGTGGTTCTACTTTTTAACTGTTTCTGAATTCAGCTGCTTGGCCTAATCATATTCTGTATCTGGCCTAACTCCTTTGCCCCATATTTCTAACCAGCTCGGTTTCATCCAAAAGAGTGCACATGAAGTGCTTGATGCTAACATGGAGGCTGGAGTAAGGCCAGTTTTGATTCAAAATCATGTGTCTCATTCATTTGTGATTGAATCTTTGTATTTAAGCCTGCTCTGTCTATCTGCAGCCCTTCTGTGATACACTGTATTCCAAAACTATTCATTGATTCGATCCACATCCCGTTCTTGCTCTACTTACTGCTTCGGTTTGGGTTTTCAACATCAGAACCTGCAGGATTTCATCAAAATCATTAGGGCACTATTCAACGACATCTTTCCGGTAGCAAAGGCAACCCTTGAGAACCTTTCGAACCCACTCTGAGAAGTACACAAGCCAAAACCAGAAACAAAATGTCCACACCATCAGTACGGATGTCTGCCAGGACCTGGTGAATTCCGAGTGTACAAGTTCAACTTGGCAACAGTGGGCCCACCTCAACGAGTAAGCCCAAGGTCAGAGCTGCATCTGGGTCTCAAGAAGATCCAGTCCCAAGAAGGGCGGAACAAGAAGCGCCCAGATTGACCACAGAGGCCTGAGCGGCCCGTGGTGACAGCCTGCAGAATCACCACCGAAGAGTTGCTGCGTCTATCTCCCGATCTGTTTGCCCTGCTTCTTCTTCAACGGCTACTTCAGCTGGGGGACCTGAGGAACAAGGCGATTAGAGAAGGAGAATCAACGAATATATTCTCCACGAGGAGTACTACAGGTCCGTCACAGGAGAAGATGGAGAGGAACCACTAGATGCCTTGGGATCCCCACCGTACACGGACATGGGTTCCTACCCTTACTTCGGCCCACCTACGGACCTGGCCGAAACAGGCACCCAGGCAACCGAGAAAGGCAGTATGGCGTCCAGAGCTGCTAGCAGGAGCCCTGTGAAAGATCCCCATCTCCCAGACCCAACTTATGGGGCCCTGGATCGTACAGCCGAACTACTGGCAGAATTACTGTCTTAGTCTGAAGACCCTGATGTGACAGCCCTTTCTGAGGCTGTCAAAGCTAAAATGGGTATTCCTGAACCCATACCCCAGCCAGCACTGGCCTCACCGTCACTCAGACTGAGCACGCTGGCTGGAGATCTCAAAAGATCAAGGGTGTCCAGGTTGCTACCAAAGGTCACTTGCCCCAGCAGTTTTCATCCTCGCGCTAGGACAGTCCCTATCGCTGAACTACAGGACGTGCCTGTGACAGAGACTGAGAAAAGAGGGCTGTCAGCCCTGGCAGCCCTCGCCGGCGTACCTCCCCCCCCTTCAGCCCTAATCCCAGGGGGTGGGAGGATTGGCAGACCCATTCCCCAGGGGAACATCCAGCTGGAATTGCCGGAGTTCGACCCGAAAGATCTGCCCGAACTGGCAGAAGAATTTGCTTAGTTTCTTTTGCTGACTGCCCAATCCCATGTGGATGTGGCCACTAAATGTTCACTGTTGAATCGCTCAGGCAAAGAGGTGAAGCAGATTGTGAAAACCTGTTCAACATGGGCCGCAGTGCTCCAAAGACTGGGAACACCTTTCCTGGTCTATGAGACTGACCTCAGTGTGCGCACACAGATAGAGGAGCTACCTATGCTCCCTGAGTTTCCTTCCGCTGCGCGAGTCTCTGAATACGTGTGCGACCTAGAGTTTCTCTTTTCACGGATGACCGTGAGTTCCTATGGAGCCACACCTGTGGCTCATGAGTAAGATCTCTTCACGTATGTGGGAGGATTGCCGCACTACTTCTGAGAGGAAGAGTCGGACCCACACGTACGACGACCTGGTGGAACTGCGGATCGAGCTAGCCCTTAAGAGGGAGAATGAGTCGAACATGGAGAAATTTCTCAAGAAACACCTTGGTCGAGGTTTTCCCCCTACCCGCGAACGTGGCGACGGGAAAGGGCATAAAAATCTGACTAATGCCAACCAGGGTGGTGGTAAAGGAAGGAGTAACCTGCGCACCATGAATGAGGTTAAACCTGAAGCGGGTACACCCCCTCTGTTCCACTGTAAGCCTGTCAATGACAGGGGGAGACCTTGTCATGCCCCTGACTGTCAGCACCGCGGTGGTTGTATGCTGCAGATGAAAAGACAGCAGCACACCAAAGATGGGAAAACTGTGACCCATCAGGACCCCTTCAGGTGTACAATCACCTGTGGTTACTGTGGCAAAGGTCGTCACTACGAGGACGAGTGTCACAGAAAGAAAGGAGAAAGTGACAAACACAAGCGGCATGCCAGAAGACCCAAACACCAACCAGAACTCCCCAGAATGGGGATAAGGGTGGCAAAGGAGGTGGTAAGGGGGGTGGCAAGGGTGGAACTCCAAACCCGCAGAGGCGCTCATCAGCACCCGCTACCTCTCCCTCTCCTGCCGGGGGTGACCCCAAGAAGCGCCCACAGGGGGATAACGCCTCCCCTGAGGGGAATACCTCCAAGGAGAGGCGACTGGCCTGGATGGCCAAGTCCTTCATGGCTGCAGGGGTGGATGTCAAATTGCCTGCTGAGGAGTAGGGGGGCGGCTCCGAAGAGGAGGACATGGTTTTCTGGATTCTCGTGAAAGTCAGGGATCAAGTTTTTCGAGCAGTTCTTCACACCGGTGCAACCCTTTCTATAGTGGCCCGGCGCCTGCTAAATACTTTCAAGAAAACTAAGACGGTGGCCCCAAGAGTAGGGGATGGGCGTACCATCCATTCCTTGGGGGGGGTGGATGTGACTATTTGTCTTGGCGACGACACTTTGACCCAACACTGCAGAGTGTTGGACACTGACGCCTTTGACATCGTCCTTCGTACCGACTTCCTACGAACAAAGCCCCAGGTAGAAATGCTGTCTCTCCAGCGCCCCTATTCTCTGCACTGCAACCTTGGCAGTGGGCTCTTCTCCGTACCTTTGGAGCTGTCAGGACAAAAAGAGTCTGGGCTGCGCTACGCAGCCAAGACTAACTATCGTACTGAAAATTACCAATTCGCGCGTCACGTTCATGAAAATGGACTGGCGGCCCTTCAGGTAACCCTGGATGAGATGGGCGAACCGACAATTGCACATCATGCAGGTGTATTGCTCGAAACATTGGAACAACGCTTTCCGTTTCTTCTGAAAAGCAATGGGCCTAGCGTATGCTAACCCTCCCTTCTCCCTGTTTGCGAAGGTTCTAACCAAAATCGCTTATTAGGGAGGAAGGGTTGTCATGTGCACCCCTGATCGGGGTTGCTCAGGTGAACAGGCTTATTGGCGCCGTATGCTAGACCGAATGACCGTGGGAGGAGTGCAACTCCCCGACGGTCCCTTTTCCATGCTTGAGGACTCAGACACAGCTATGCAGGCCACTGAGTGGGCCAGCTTCTTATCCCTTGTCAATGGATCTCTCAATCCTGTACCCCGGTGTGATCTGGATCAGGTGCTACTGAAAGAGGTCATGGCGAAAATCGTGGTCTAACCCTTTCAGATCTCAGAAAGCGATCTCCAGGACGCCTATCTGCCACACTTACAGGGTGTGAATCTCCAGATGGCCATTTCAGAACCTGCAGTTGTAAAAGAGGGTGCTGACGACCAACTGTCTGAGATCGCCAGCACTATCCCTCCTGTTGATCCCAGCTGTGTTGAACTAAAACACAGTGCCTTCCTGGCCCAGCTTATGTTGGAGGAGGTACATCTAGAGTCAACCTCAGAACCAACTACCCCTGTTGGGAAGCCGGTGCTGTACATGCAGCATATGCACTCAGGTGAACCAGTGGCCCAGAGTCCTGAAGATCTAGCACGGCCTGCTTCCAATAACATGCCACTGTCTGAGCATGAAACTCAGGAACTCCGACGGCTGTTATACCTGAATGAGGAAGGTATTGAGCGCCAAGAGTGGCTACAATACCTCAGACAGACCTGAAATCCTCTATCTGGTCTGAGGATGACGATGGTTCCTATAGGCTGCCTGACCCTGAGATACCCCTAGTGTATTCTCTGCACTATGGGCAGTAATGTCCCCCTGAATGGGACGATGCTTCAGTACCTGCCAAAACTGCTGATCGGCAGAAATAGAAAGAGCATGCAAAGAGCAACCGCCATACTGAGGAGGATTTCCTGCAGAAAATTGAGAGTCTTAACCTTGACCGCCGACTGAAGAAACTGCTCCTACCCTATGAGGAGGTGTTCAGCGCCCTACTGCCTCCCTTTTCCTGTAAAAAACTGGTCCAAATTGACCTGAAACTGAAACCTGAATTTGAGAAGACGCAATTGAGGTGTCGTCCCTTCCCCACTCCTCAGGAACAGGTTGAAGAAATCGAGCGCCAGATCCAGGAATGTATTGATGCTGGCCTCGTGGAGGAATATAAGAAGGCGGACTACCCCCATCACTGCAGTCCCTGTTTCCAGGTTGCTAAACCAGAATCGACTGCCGATTGGTTGTTGAATATGGTGAGGTCAACAAGAAAACCCGGAACCACTCAGGGAGTATTCCCAACATGGAAAATACCCTGGAGCGTATTGTCAAATGCTGGTACAAGACCAAATGGACAAACGCAGTGGTTCTGGCAGGTAGACTTAACCGCCGCAGCTCAAAAACTGCTAGCCTTTGTTACCCCTAAGGGTCGTGTGTTTAAGTGGAAGGTCATTCCCTTCGAGGTGGCTAATGCCCGAGGACTCTTCCAGGAACTAATGAACAAAATTTTGTACATACCAAGGCACAGACCTCTAGTACAGGAGTTGATTTCCCGAGGTGCAGAAATGGACGCCCACATCGATGACGTGAGTCTGAGTACCAATACCGAAGAGGACCATGTCCTTCTCCTCCGTAAATTTTTCATTCTTTGTCAGGAAGACAATCTCCGAATCAAGCTCGAATGATTCGAGTTCATGAAAGCAGAGAGGGAGTATTTGGTTTTCAACGTTGGATATGGCTGCTGGAAACCAGCCGCGTCCAAGATGCAGCCCCTACAGGACATGCAGATTCGCAATGACCCTGAGAAAGGTCTACACGACGTGAGGAGTTTTGTGGGCGCCTGTAACGTCTTTGGGCGCCCCATCCACAATTTTACCTACTCCTTTGCCCGTCTCACTGACCTAATCAACGGAACTACTCCCCGGAGTCGGACCGCCAGAGAGGAGGAGTGTTTCCAGGAGTTGAAGAAGAAAATTGCCTCCTCCAACTGCCTGGGGGTACCTCGCCCTAAGGGCTAGATAGTCCTGATCACAGATCCCAGTGATGTAGGGGGAAGTGGAACAATATACCAATGGCAGAAGCTTAACCCAGCTGAACTAACCGGCTGCGATTATCGTACTAGCGGACTGAAACGTGATTGCTCCTTGAAGCATGACTATTATACCAGTGAGTGGCGGCTTGTGCCACCGAGACGATGGAACTGGAAATGGAACCAAGCGCGTGCCAATTACAGCACCCACGACCAGGAACTCCTGGCCGGTATGTTGGTGCTCTCATCACAGTCCCGACTACTGGGATCTCATCCTATTGTCCGGCTCTGTGACCAGGAACCGGTGAAGTCCTTTCAGAAGGGCCCACCACCGGAGAAAGCGAAACTAAAGTGGTGGTTCACTTACCTGAGCCAGTTCAGGCTGACAGTCCATCATATCCCTTGTATAAAAAATGAACTGTCTGACTATATATCGCGCAATAACCCCGATGCGCTTATTGGTGAGAGCTCTGAGGCGCTCGCCAAAGAGGCTTTCCAGCGTATGGATGCCCAACTTGACCTGTCCATGCGGACTGCTGGAATCCTCGAGGGTTGGAGGTAGGTAGGTAGGTAGGTAGGTGCACTCGGTCGTGGAGAGGCGCCCCATGGTTCGCCCTGGCGTCGCCCCTGTGACGAACAGGAGGAGGCTCCGCGCGTGAAGAGGGGAGGCAGCTTACATCCCGCTAGACCTGACTGTTGGCCCCCAACAAAGCGGCCCTGGGCTACATCGGGAGGGCTGATCGCCGCCAGCGTGACGTGCTTGTCTCGCCGGGAGGGTGGGCCCCCGTGCTTGCGCACGTCCCCTCCTTTGGGCGGAACCCTAGGGGTTCACCGGACTTCCTGGCGTATCCCGTTCCCAAGGCATGCATGCATGTTCTTGGAACTAGGGTTCCGAGGCGCTTGGGTGTCGCACGCTCCGCCTCGAGTCCCAAAGCTGCGCTGGCCTTAGGATGCAGCCTTACCCCCGGTCTCCGGATCTCGTTTGGCCGGGTCACCTGCATCTCGCGGGCTGCCTCAGTGCCCGGGCTGTGGGCACTTGATTTCCTACTGCTGGCTTGCGTTTGTGGTTGGGTCCGGGTTGCGGTTGGTCGTGGGTTTTGTTAACCCCTGCCCGTCATGGCTGGGGTCTTGGGTGGGTGTGTTTGGGCTCGGTTTGTGGTGTTGTCCCTCTTTTGCCGGCTGTTTGTGGTGTTCGTGGTTGGGCTTTGGTGTCGGCCTGCTTTCGGGTTGTGTGTGGTTTCGTGCGCGTTTCCCCTGCCCCCTGCCGTTTCCGGTTCTGGTGTGCGGGTGGGCGTGCGTGCTTGGCCCGGGTCTCGGCTGGGCCCCGCCCTTCTTGGCTGGGTTGTCTGGGTGTGTTTTTTTGCGCTTTTTTTTTCTTTTCCGCTGCTGGGTGTCCCTGTCCCGGGCCTTGTGGTCTCTCCCCCTGTCTCCTTTCTTTCAGGCTGGGCTGCTGGCATTTTTTTTTTTTTTGGTGTGTGTCTACTTGTTTCGGTGCCCCTTTACCCGCCGGGCCGCTCTTCCTGGCTTAGTGTTGCCGGTTTTGGCTGGGTGGTCCCCCTGTGCCTGTTTGGGGGTCCTGTCTTCGGTGGCCTCTGGGTGGGGGGTTTGGCCTCCTTCTGTGTTGATGGCGGGCGGTTTGGTGGCTGTGGGCTGTTTTCGCGCGGCCCCCCCCTCCCCCCCCCCTTTTTTTTTTTTTTGGTGGGGGGGCGGGGGGCGGCCTGGCTTTTCCCCCCTTTGCCTTCCCTCGATGGGCGCTTGCTCTGTGGCTGGTGTGTGGTGTGGTTGGTCCCTCGCCACTCCTGGCGGAGGTTCCTGTGTGCTACTCCCCGCCACTCCTGGCTGGGTTTCGCTGCCGGTGGTGGTGGGCGGTCCCCGGCACTCCTGGCTCGGGTCCGTTGGCGGCGTTCCTGTGTGGTGTGTGGTGTGTGGCGGTGGTGTGTTGGTGGGGTTGTGGCTGGTGTGTGGTGTGGTTGGTCCCTCGCGACTCCTGGCGGAGGTTCCTGTGTGCTACTCCCCGCCACTCCTGGCTGGGTTTCGCTGCCGGTGGTGGTGGGCGGTCCCCGCCACTCCTGGCTGGGGTCCGTTGGCGGCGTTGCTGTGTGGTGTGTGGTGTGTGGCGGTGGTGTGTTGGTGGGGTTGTGGCTGGTGTGTGGTGTGGTTGGTCCCTCGCCACTCCTGGCGGTGGTTCCTGTGTGCTACTCCCCGCCACTCCTGGCTGGGTTTCGCTGCCGGTGGTGGTGGGCGGTCCCCGCCACTCCTGGCTGGGGTCCGCTTGCGGCGGTCGTGTGTTGTGTGTGGTGTGTGGTGTGTGGTGTGTGGCGGTGGTGTGTTGGTGGGGTTGTGGCTGGTGTGTGGTGTGGTTGGTCCCTCGCTACTCCTGGCGGAGGTTCCTGTGTGCTACTCCCCGCCACTCCTGGCTGGGTTTCGCTGTCGCTGGTGGTGGGCGGTCCCCGCCACTCCTGGCTGGGGTCCGCTGGCGGCTGTGGTGTGTGGTGTGTGGCGGTGGTGTGTTGTTGGGGTTGTGGTTGGTGTGTGGTGTGCTTGGTCCCTCGCCACTCCTGGCGGAGGTCCCTGTGTGCTACTCCCCGCCACTCCTGGCTGGGTTTCGCTGCCGCTGGTGGTGGGCGGTCCCCGCCACTCCTGGCTGGGGTCCGCTTGCGGCGCCGGTGTGTGGTGTGTGGTGTGTGGCGGTGGTGTGTTGGTGGGGTTGTGGCTGGTGTGTGGTGTGGTTGGTCCCTCGCCACTCCTCGCGGAGGTTCCTGTGTGCTACTCCCCGCCACTCCTGGCTGGGTTTCGCTGCCGCTGGTGGTGGGCGGTCCCCGCCACTCCTGGCTGGGGTCCGCTGGCGGCGGTGGTGTGTGGTGTGTGGTGTGTGGTATGTGGCGGTGGTGTGTTGTTGGGGTTGTGGTTGGTGTGTGGTGTGCTTGGTCCCTCGCCACTCCTGGCGGAGGTCCCTGTGTGCTACTCCCCGCCACTCCTGGCTGGGTTTCGCTGCCGCTGGTGGTGGGCGGTGCCCGCCACTCCTGGCTGGGGTCCGTTGGCGGCGGTGGTGTGTGGTGTGTGATGTGTTGGTGGGGTCCATCGCCACTCCTGGCGGAGGTTCCTGTGTGCTACTCCCCGACTCTCCTGGCTGGGTTTCGCTGCCGCTGGTGGTGGGCGGTCCCCGCCACTCCTGGCGGGGGTCCGCTGGCAGCAGTGGTGTGCGTACTTTGCTTGGCCGGGTCGGGCGGGCCAGCCTCCCGGGCGCGTTCTGGTGCGCCTCACCTTTTCCTTTGGCCGCTTTGTCTTTCTGCTTTGCCTGGCCCCCTCCGGGCTGGGGTTGCCCCTCTCTCTTTCGCTGCTGTTGCCGTTCCTCTTTGGTTGTTTTTTTTCGGCCTCCCGCTGCCTGGCTGTCCGTGCGCTCGCGCCTCGTTTGTGTTTCCCGCTTGGCTGTTGGCTCCTCTTTGGTGGTTGCTCCCCCGCCCCCCCCCTTTTGTGTCTCGCGGTTTTCGTCGCTCCTGCTTGGTGCCTTGGTGTTTTTTTTTTTTCACCTTCTTCTTCTTCCTCCGTGCGCCCCCGTTGTCTCCGGCTTTCTCTGGTTTCCGGCCCCGGGTGCCCTGGGCCTCGGCGCTTGCGTTGTTTGTTTTGTTGGCCTTCCGCTTCTCGGCTCTCCGTGCTCTTGTCCCTCTTTCGTGCTTTCCGCTTGGCTGTTGGCTGCTCCCGCGTGGTTGCTGCCCCCTCCCCCCCCCTTTGTGTCTCGCGGTTTTCGTTCCTGCCGCTCGCTGCTGTGTGCCGTGTTGTGCTGTGCGTCCCTGGGTGCGGTGCGGCGCCGCGCCGCTGCGTGTTGTTTCGCCTGGTGTCGTGCTGTCGTGTGCTGTGTTGCGCTCGTTTGGTGCCGCCGTTTGTTGCGCCGTGCCCTCTGGCGCTGCCCGTCGCCCTGGGGCCCCGTGCTCTGCGGCGCTGTGTTTTGCGGTGTTCCACGCGCTGTGTGCTCTGTGCTGTGTGTGTTTTGTCGTGGCGCGGTGGTGCGTGCTGTTGTTTGCCGCTCTGCCTTGTGCTGTGTGTGTTCCGGGGTGCTGTGCTGTGCGTTCCCTGTGCTCTCCGTTCTTCGCGGTACTGTGCTTCGCTGTGCTGCTGCGCTCGCGTTGTGCTGTTCGTGTGGTGCGTGCTGTTGCTGGCGCCTGGTGCTGTGGTGCGCTGCTGTGTGTTGTGCTGTTTCCTGTGGTGTGCCGTGGTGCGGTGCTGGGTCTGGTGGCCCGTGGTTGTCTGCTGGTGGCGTGTTTTGGTGTCGGTGTCCCTGTCTGGCCGCGTGGTCTGCTTCCCTGTGGTTGGTGTGGTTTGCTGTGGTGCCCTGCTTTCCTGTGTCGTGTTCTGTGGTGCTGTGCTGTCGCGTGGTGCTGTGCTGTTGTGCTCTGCTGTCGTGTTGCGGTGCTGTTGGGGCTTGCTTTGCCCTCCTGTGGGCTGTCGTGCTGTGCTGTGTTGTGCTTTTGGTTGGCTGTGCTGTTTTTGGCCCGGTGGTGGTGTATGCGTGCTGTGGTGCTCTTTTCCTCGTCCTGTCTTCTCCGCTCTGTGCGCTGCGGTGCCTTGTTGTGCTGGCTGTGGTGCCCTGCTTCCCTGTGTCGTGTGCTGTGGCGCTGTGCTGTCGTGTGGTGCTGTGCTGTCGTGCTCTGCTGTCGTTTCGGGGTGCTGTTTGTGTTTGCTTTGCCTTCCTGCGGCCTGTCGTGCGGCGCTCGAGGGTTGGAGTCTAACCGACTATCAGTCAGAATATAAAGAGATTCTCTAGACCCTCAGCATTGGTCTGGAACCCCGTGTCGTTGACGGGCACCAGTGGTATAAAAACAACCCGTACCTCTTCTACGAAGATTGTATTGTTGTGCCTGTGGCCCGACTTGATGGGTGCCTACAGTGGTCCCATCTCACCTCAGGTCACACTGGCACTAACCGCTCAGTGCACTTCTTCTGTGAATGTTCCTACTCTAGTCTAACCCTGACTGGACTGAGGTTTCGTATGCAGACCATTGTGGATGCTTGTGGCTGTCATGCCAGCAAGCAGAGTGACGGTAGGGATAGGGGACTGTGTTTCAGCTTACCCATACGCCTATTGTACTAACTCTCTTCTCTATGTGGATTTCATCCGCGGGCTACCTCGCTTCGGCGGCTATGAGAGTTGCCTACTGGTCACCTATGTCCTGTCCTGCTTCACCCGTGTGTTCCCTTGCAATACGAAAATCACAGGTGAGCAGACTGTAAAAATGTTGGTCGAACAATGGTTTGAACCCTATGGGGCACCTAGGCAGGTGCACTCTGATGGGGATGTAGGCATCCGCAGTGACAGTCAATTGTACAAACGAGTGCTGAATGCCCTCTGCGTTGAGGTAACCACAGGTGTGCCCTATACCCACATGTCTAACGCTCCTTGTGAGAGACAAAACAGTGTGGTAGGACAGAACCTGAGAATCCTGATGAAACAGGAACGTATCAAACACTGGGTACGCCTGGTGCCCTGGGCAGTGCTGACCATGAACTCTCAGAGGAGTTCTTCTACGGGTTTCACCCCGCAGGAGATGTTCCATTGAGGACAACCTGCTTTGTTCTTCAAAACCCACTTTCCTGAGGACTTCAAGAGCCCTGTTGGGGATTGGCTGGAACACAAGCAGTCTATGGCTAACCAGGCGGGGACTAACTTGAGGCATATGAACTGAGCCGACGGAATCGCCTACGGCCACCTGCCAGCTTCAAGGATGGTGACCTTGTTTTAGTTCACCATTCGGGCCTGGCCTCCTGGCTCTTAACTGCCTACAGGACCCTTTTTTTGGGCCCTATTGTATCATCAGGATAGATGGATCTAGGATCCATGTCAGGACCAGTCCACGTCTAGGTTGTGAACTGCTTTGTGCGCCTAAGCAGTTGAGGCACTATCACTCCCCTGAACATTTGTCCTGGGATGACTGGCGCCTCAGCGACAGTGAGGTGGAGCGTATCCACCTAGAGAACGCTGCCAGCCCAGAGGAGGGAGATGAACTCGAGGAGATGACTGCAGATGGGATGCCAGTCAATGGCTACTACGTGGTTGCAGGTATTGCACGCCACGAGTATAAGCAGGGCTGGAAGTTTCCAACCCTATGGGATGGCTATGGGCTATCTGAGGCAGCCTGGGAACCCATGTCGGCGTTTATACTCCCAAATGGGAGTGTCAACCCCATCTTCCGCTCCTACCTCGTTGAGAACAACGAGGGACAGTTACTAACCCGTGCTGAGACTCTGTCCCAGCTGAAGAAAAAAAGCTCATTTCACTGTGTCAGTCTACTGACTGTCTTCTAACCTTTCAGGGGCGGTGAGCACTCTTGTGCAGAACGGCTAGACCTACTTAGTGTGTGCCGGGATAGGCTCAGAACTCCTGTAGACCTCCAGTTACGGTGAATGTAGTAACACCCACCCTCAATCAGGTTCGGCGGTCCAAACACGTACACATCTGCTGCTTGCGGAGCACTGTTCCTGCCCTGGCTGTGCCCTGCAGTCCGATGCTTATGACTATCAGTGTGAGCCAGATGGGCGCTTATGAAGTTTGCAGCCACCCTGCGGGTGTGTGCCTTGTTGACCATGTGTTGCATGGTGACTGCCCGGATGTAATGACCTTGGGGAGCCAACGCAGAACGGTGGCTTTCTACTCCAGGGGAAAATGACAAGCAAGGTGTTTTGACGCAAGGTGTGTCCACCCTCCATTGGGGACAAGCGTGCCCACAGTTAGGACGCCTTCCTTAGAGGGTTTACCATACCCCTCAGTGTGCTACGAATGTCTGTATGTGTCTCACTTCTCCCCCTGTCGTGGCTACCGGAGACCAGGCTTCGCTGTTGTCGGACCGAAGGTCCTAATCAGGTACTATCACCACTCCTACGGCACCCAGTTCCTGTGCTGGCGAAGATGGCAAAAGCCCTACCTACTCGAGGGGAGGGGTGGCCAAGTGTGCTAAGGGCATAATAAACCCCAATTTTTCTAACAACCAAAAGCTAACGCACTCCCCTGCCCACATGGAAAAGCACGCGGGACAGAAGACACCACTACACTACACTCACTAACGCCAGCACCAGCCTTCGAAGGCAGGGTGAGCACTCAGCACTTGCCCTCATCACCTACCAGGCCTGCTGACCCTAACACATACACACACTACTGGGCGTTCATCTCAAAGAGGTCTCGGGCCCGACTGACCCTCCTGTGAAACGACAAGAGAACACAGCGCTACTAAGCAGCTGTGGCCTAACAGGGACGCCACTACGCGTTTCCCTGTCAGGGCTTGGAGGGAAGGAGTGCTCAGATTGCGTGCACAACGTGTATGTCCAAGAGGTCGGACTGCACTGGCCACTCACGGCTGAGTTGCAGTTTGTTGATTGTGTGATCAGCGCCCGTTTTAGCTTGGGCAGAAAAGCTGAAAGTTGCCGAAGGCAACTGCAGGTGCACCAATCACCCTCACCTGCCCAACTGTAAAGCAAAGGCGGATGGACCTGGCAAGTGGCGGAGGAACCAAGACAGCCTCCACGTATTATACGCTTCGCAGGCTGCCCTATAATACACTGTCCACTTAGCAGGTTACAAGCAAGCAAGCTTAAGGAACTCCACCCGTTCTCTTAAAGATTGTAGGGTGGAGTCGCTAGGTAACCTAAACAAAAGTTTCGCCGTGCGCAACACGCGTGGCATACCCTTCAAAGCGCCATATGCATGCACAGGTATGCACAGTCCTTCCATCTCTCCTAATCTCACCAACAGAACCAAAACATAGTTTGACTCAACCAAGAGGTGAGCTCCTCCTGGGCCCACCTACCTTACTCACCACGCATCATGTGAATGCCGAAGGTAACACGAGCGCAGTACTTCCCTAAGCGCTTAAAGAATCAGAGAGTTTTATAGTAACTTCAACACTGTGTGTTTGTTGTGCCTCTTCTGCTGCTTGCTGCTGGTGTAGGGTTTCCTGCTGCTTGTTTTTGATGAGGTAAATTTTTTATTTGCTGAAATACAACCACTCCAGGATAGCCCAAGCCAGAGATAAGCAAGTAGAAGAGAATCAGGATCAAAGCATGAAGGGCTGCAGTGTAAACATGAAAGATGTTAGAATATTCACAGAAACTGCAACTCAGGGCAAATCGGATTGCATTTTCGCAAAGATAGCTGTAATATTTTGGAAAAGTAGTTGGAAAACTGCCCCATGGTCACTCAATCCCCATAGTGCCATCTCAGGAGATATGCACTCTTTGTTTTCGGTCCCATATGTGCTGAGGTAGCATGGCATGTGGCGATGAGGTCACTGCCATGTCACATGGGATCTTCCTACTTAGCTAGGCTGACCGGGAATTGAACCCAGGACCTCTCAAAAGGAGGTGCGCAGCCCCCTAGGGTGCATACCACTAGGATAGCTAAGAATTCATGAGAAAACATAAGTAAATTCATAGGCTCTGCCCTGGATAATTCAGTTCTCAGTCAACTCAGGAAAAAAAGAATTGCCTCATATTGATAGGTGATTAAGGGGTCCACTCCATATCCTGATTTAGTGTTTGGTTCCATTGGTCAAAATGTGTTATCACCACTTTTGGTTGGACCAATACTAAGTGAGAAATGCCTGTGTGCTTAGAGCACCTCTAATACAAGTCGATTATGCCTCAAGGCATTGGAAAAGCACTTTTTCTTACTCCCCCCTTGTGCTGTGGTGGCCACCACTGTCGCATTTTAGGAAAAAGGGATTTTTGCTTGCCCTATTCTTGGTTTCCACATCTACTTTAAAATACCTATGGCCTCCCTCACAGTGGAAAAATGGGCGCTCACCGGCTGGCGCCTTTTTGCTGCTGTGTTCGTGACATCTCCTACAGAAGGCTCAGCGCTCATGGCGCTGCCGGGGTTCCTGTGGCCCGGTTGGGTTAGGTTGGGAGCATGCCAAAACCATGTGCATGTGCATCCCCCCCTCCAAGACGCAGCGCGACATAAACCTAACGCCAGACTCTGTATGGACATCCGCTCCGGTTGTTAAAACCTGCTGGCGACCTGCTCTCCTGATCTTAGGGCGAAGGGAGTCGTCAGGAAATTAGATTGCCCCTTGGTGGGGTCTTGGGTTCTGCTCAGTTTCCTGGCTGCTGCTTTTCGGCCTAGAAAGCGGCCTACTCAGCGTCGCTTTTGCGAGGATATCTGCAGAGGCAGGAATGGGAGAATTATGGACGAATCCACGCAAGCGCGAAGCGACAACACCTAAATCTGTCAAATGACGGCCCAGAATTTTTCTAAGACAACACACCTGAGCAGAATCCAATTCTGCATCAGAAGCACATTCTTATAAAAATTGTAGTCATCTCTCGAATTTTTCAATCAAGAAATTCCTACGCATAAAAAGGCGGCGCGCAGGAGCGGCTCCTAGCGAAGCGCCGGAAAATGCAGAAACAATGAGATTATAAATGTATGTCTCACGTAGACTGGAATATGACGAGACACACATTAATAAATAAACATACAGATTCCACCTGCACACTGACAGTAAGAATCAAAAATCCAAGAATTCCAAAATCAACGAAAAGACTTCAATGAATCAGGTAGAAAACCTCAGGTGTGCTCGTCTCGTATGCAGCATGCACATTGCTCGTCTGCTGTCTCCGTGAACGAGTCTTGTAGCAGCGCCAACAAACGATAGAGGGTTAGATTAGAAAGATTGCAGATGATTACAGGTGAGATTAGGGAAGAAACAGATGGCCTTCGGCCAGGGAGTGGTTGTAACGGGGGGCTACCGGTCCTGCTTTGCGGTGCAATGCGGGGCAACTGTGACAACTGTTCTTGGAGCACAATCCTCCCTTTTTGTTGCACTGATTAGAACATACACACCGATGCATAGCAACGTCATGCTTGCGCTTCGTTTTTCTCCTCTCCTTGCTTCACTCTCCAGCGGTAGGTAAGGTAGGTAAGCCCAGGTGGGGCCACCCCCTGGTGGAGTTCGTGATTGTGGGTCAGATTGGCAGGTTTGCCAAAGCCAGATCGTCCACTCGTGCATGCTCGTGCATTCAGACACGCATTAAAGGGTAGGCCACGCGAAATGCGCACGGTAAACCTTGTTTAGGTTAACCAGGGGCTCCTCGGTACGTTCTATAGGAGAACCTGAGGAGTCTCTTAACGCTTGCTTGCTTGACAGGGCGTGTTTGAGGACAGTGTATTATAGGTCAAACTGAGAAGCGTATAATACGTGGAATGTGGCTTGGTTCCTCAGCCGCAGACACCCCTTCGTTGGCTTTTGCTTTACAGGTGGGCAGGTAGGGTGATTGCTGCAGCAGCGTTCCCCCTTTTTCTTGCCCTGCTAAACAAGGGCGCTGATCACACAAACAATTGACTGCACCTCAGCCAGGAGTGGCGAGGGCAGTTCGACTCCATCAACATCCACGCTGTGCACGCAACAAGAGCACCCCTTCCCTCCAAGCCCTAGCAGGGAAACGCGTCGTGGCGTCTCTGTTAGGCCACAGTTGCTTAGCAGCGCTGTGTTCTCTTGTCTTCTTCACAGGAGGGTCATTAGGACTCACGACTTGACCTCCAACAACACACAGGAGAGCGTGAGTGTAGAAGTGGTAATCCTGAGTGGGGGCTTGAGCCAGTTGCAGAAGTGCTCGCCGGCCAGGATGGTGCCACTGTAGGTAGGGTGTGTAGTGTAGTGGTGTCTCCTGTCCCGCATGCTTTTCCTCGTGGGCAGGGGAGTGCGTTAGCTTTTGGCCTTTAGCAAAAATGGGCGTTTTGTATGCCTTTAGCACACTTGGCAACCCCTCCCCTCCTGTAGGTAGGGCTTTTGCCGTCTCCCCCCAAGGATCGGCGCCAGCACAGAAATTGGGCGCCATAGGAGTGGTACCAGTACCTGACTAGGACCTTCCGTCCGACATCAACCAAGCCCTGTTGATTCGGGAGCCACGCCCGGGAGAGAAGTGAGACACACACACACATACGTAGCACACTTAGGGGTAAGGTTCAGTCCCTAGCTTTAGTCTTCGAGGCAAGCGTCTCAGCAAGCCTCAGCAACTCACCAAGGTTGTTCCGGGACAAGTAGTCAACCAGAACTGAGTTTAGGCGCCCCTCAGGTTGAACAAACGCAGAGAAGGGCTCCCATGTGGCCTCTTCGACTCCAAACCCTTCCAAGAGGGTGAGGAAGCGCCGACCCTGGCGATGGCGGTGGCGTAGGACAGACTTCACCAGGGAGAAGCCCCCCTTAGCCATCTCCTCGGCGTTCACGTCTGGGAGTTCCCCTTCAACTTCCATAGGGCTGGCAGCCCCTTGTAGGTCTAGGGCGGCGATTTCCTCGTCGTTCAGCTCCCACTCCTCCCCACAGAGGTCTTCAGGATCATGATAGTGCTTCAGGTGTTGAGCAGCGCACACCAGGGTCCCCCCAAGACGGGAAGAACACCGCACCGTGATACGGTGTTCATCCACTGATAGAATCTTGTACGGCCCGAAGTATGGGTCATCGCTGGTGGAGCGTGGCCAGGCGTGTAGTCGACTGTGGTGCACCAGCACCCAGTCCCCCTCTTGGTAGGTGACCGGTACTCGGTGCTTGTTCTTCTTGTTTCACTGACGCTCCGTCACTCTCTGGAGCATAGCCTTGGCCTTGTCCACCTTCACTTGTTGCTCTTGGACCCATTCACCCACAGAAGAATTGGTGTCCTCTGGATAGGGGGCATGTAGGAACCATGCCGGGCGCCCTAGGAATAGCTCATGGGGCCAGTAGCCAGTAGCTGAACTCTCTTGGGAGTTCATCATCAAGGATATGACGGGGAGTAGTCTCACCCAGTCTCTGGTGCGTTCAGTTTTGCACCATATCCTTACATTGTCCTTGAGGACACGGATCTGTCGGACCCGTAGACACCTGGACATCGAGGGATCTCAGAACCCTCTTGTACCAACCGGTATCTGAGCGTACTCGTGTGTCCGCATCGGAGTTGATCTCCTTAGGCGCCTCATAGACACAAAACCACTCCTCCAGGAGTATCTTGATAGTCTCCTCTCCGGTAATGTGCTTGGTACATGGGAACACCCTGGTAAACCTGGTCAACCCACAGGTTACCACGAGGGCGAAGTCATAGCCCCCGAACTTCGGCATCTCCGTGTAGTCCAGGTATAGAACACTGTTAGCACAGTGAGGGATGGGCAGGGTCGAGTAGAGCCCTCTGTCCCTGATATCCCCTGGTTTGCAGGACCTGCACGGGCACTTGTCCCCGATAGGCTGGAGGGTTTTCCGCAGTTGGTTGTCAGTCCACGTAATGTGGAACCACTGCTTGAACAGCCTCCGGGTACGGTCAGCACCCACATGACCGCTGGACTCATGGGTCCACTTCAGCAGCGCTGGGACCCTGTCACCAGGCACCTCGATGCGGTCCTCGTGCCAGAGGTAGCTCTTGTCCCTCTTCCACTGATCTTGGTTGACCAGGAGGGGTTCAAGGCGTTTCTCCAGACGCTTGTAGATATCCCCAAACTCCTTCAGGTACTCCGATTGTTGGAGTCCATCCAGGGGGCGTATCATCGTCATGTTGAGGTCCAAGTGGACCTCCATACGGCTGAACGCCTCCTTAGCCAGCGCTTCAGACCGGGCACGTATCAGGGCGTCGAAGTTGTTGCGGCTGATGTAGTCTGCACACTCGTTCTTCACTCCCTGGATATGGTGTACCGTCAGCGGTAGTTGACTGAGGTAGGTCCACCAGCGCCGGTGCTGGGCTTCTCAGGTGGGGGGCCCTTCTGGAAACTGCGGACGGGTTCTTGGTCGCACAGCCAGACAACAGGGTTACTCCCCAACAGTCGTGCTTGTGAGGATAGCACTAGCATACCGGTGAGCGATTCCTGCTCATAAGTGGAGTAGTTCCCCCTGGCCTGGTTCCATTTCCAGTTCCAGTGGCCCAGAGGTATTAGGACCCACTTGTCGTCAGGGTAGCTGTGCTTGAGGGTTCCATCTCGGTTGAGACCTTCCGTCCCCCATTTAGGAATGGCCGAGTCGAACTCCTCCTTCTCTAGTGCTTGCCATTGAAACAACGTTCCACCACCGCCATCATTGCTGGCGTCGGTCACCAGGATAATCTCCCCCTGTGCCCTAGGCACGCCCAAGCACTTAGCGTTGGCCCCAGCGCCAAGTAGTACTCTTCTTGATCAAGTCCATCGGAATGGCGCTGGTGTAGGTGAAGTTTTTGATATGGCGGCGATACAAGTTGCACGCCCCAATGAAACTGCGTACATCGTGAAGTACTTTCTTGGGGTCTTTGTGTCGTACCTTAGCATCCATCAGGGGTTTGGCCTTAGAGGCCGCTAGGGTCCACCACCCATAGCCAACGTCAAACCCGAGGTACTGCATGGTCTCATGCATGAACTCACACTTCTCCAGCTTGAGTCGTGTGTGGTTCTCCTGGCAGACCGCAAAGAACTCACCGGAGAGGATTAGGTGGTCCTCCTGAGTATTGGTCCCGAGGGCTACATCGTCGATGTGAGCTTCCATCTCGGCCCCACGGGATATAAGCTCCTGCACCTTAGGTCTCCTTCGTAGGATGGACAAGATCTTGTTCATCGGCTCTTGGAATAGAGCGGGTGCGTTGGCCGAGCCAAATGGCATCACCTTTCACTTGAACACCCTCCCCTGAGGGGTGATGAAGGCCAGTAGCTCCTGAGTGTTGGGCGTCAGGTCCACTTGCCAGAATTCGCTCCTCTTGTCCGTCTTGGTCTTGTAGCAATAGGAGGCTATCTTCACCAGGGTAGACTCCATATTGGGAATGGACCCTGAGTGGTTCAACGTTTTCTTGTTCAGCTCTCTGTAGTCCACTACCAGCCGTTTGGCTGTAGACCCAGGTCTAGCCACCAGGAAACAGGGGCTGCAGTGTAGGGGGTAGTCCCCGTCCCTGTACTCCAGGACTAGGCCAGCGTCGATACATTCTTGTATCTGTCGCTCAATCTCGTCGGCCAGCTCTTTAGGAGCTGGATAGGGTCTCCTCCGGATCTTGTGACCCACGAACTCGGGTTTCAGCTTGAGGTCCATCTGTACCAGCTTGTCACATGAAGCTGGAGGGGGTAGTTCTCCGAACACCTCCAGATAGGTCCTTATAAGCTTCTGCAGCCGCGGGTCCAATAGCTTGATTTTGTCCTCCATGTCCTCGTCAGAGTGTAAGTTGCTTGCCCCCTGAGTAGTAGACGTCGGGAGGTGATCCTCCACCGACTCTTCGCCCTTGGTAGTGTCCTTCAACCCTTGGTAGGCATATAGGAGGTCTTGTTCAACCATCTCCGATGGAGGATGGCAACATAGGCACGCTCGAGGGGGTTCACATACACATTCCTCCGAGAGGTCGTCCTCCTCTGGGATCCTCACATGGGCGCCCCACACGCTCTTCATGAGCTTAAGATCTACCTCCCTTTGCCAGGTGGTGATCTTCTGTTCGAGGTACCCCTTCAATTGGGATAGATCTCCCATACGTCCTTGCTTCAGTGGCCATGAGCTGCGGGTAGGCTTAGCGTAGCATGGCTTTTCCGCCACCAACTTCCCCTTGGAGTCCACATACTCCCTTAGCCTGGATCGAGGGTCCAGCTCTTCGTCCACGGGGTCTTCCACCCTCATGGAGAGTAGGGGTTTCAGTGGGGCGACGTACTCGGCGTTCTCCACTTCCTCCACACAGGTCTGCACGAAGAAGGCGTCGTGCTCAGTTTCGTCATCTGAGTGGATAGAGCTAGGTAGGTCAGATAGTCCACACTCAGAGACTCCATCAGGAACAGGTACATGGCAGGGAGAGTTGGGGGCGTTGGTGTCAGTCACCACGTACTCATCCCCTCCGGGTATAGTCTCAAAAGCATCTTGAGGTCGTAGTCGATCCTTCAAGTCACCCAAGGGGAGTTCATCGCTTTCTCGTTGTATAGCCTGGACCAGAGTCGGGTCCAGATCCTTCCAGGGGATGGAGGTAAGACCTCCGTCCACCACGCTGAGCATACTCCCCCATCCGGGTTTACCAATAGGCGTCTTACGCCCCAGAGGCACGTAGATGGCCTCATCAGGTATCCAAACAGAGCTGATAGTCAGCCTGTCCAGGAGGTTCCGCCAGTACTCGTTGCCCCCATGGGCTCCCCAATCGGGAGAACAGAGGACCATACGGGAACGTTCCAAGGCCTCCTTGGTCAGGACCTTCCCCAGTTCACTGAACCTGGGGTTCCCGTAGGCCATCCCAAAAGAGGCCCAGTAAGATTTGTAGCTGCAGTTCTTCCCCTTGCTGCAGTAAAGGTCCAGTACATGCTGCTTGTCGCTGGCGAAAAACTCCACATTCAGGTCTGCTCTAGAGTAACCCAACTCGTTCAGACCTTGGTCTAGGACTTCCCCCAAAAGGTGATAGTCCTCAGTTTTGGAGGCAGCCATCATGTTCGAAGGCTCCTCCTTTGATAGTAGCTCGAGGTATGTTCCAACTGCTCCAGTGGCACAGACTCTCTGCCGTGGTCCACGTAGAGGAGATAGGGCGCTTGCAGCGTCAGGGATTGTATCTGGGAGTGCTGCACGAAGAAGTCAGTCCCCAATACAAAGTCGAAGGCCTCAGTTTCCATCACATAGAACCGATGGGCGATAGTCCGGGAGCCCATAGGTACCTCCACTTCACAGTCCCCGCAGCTGTGCACCACATGTCCATCCCCCATTCGTATAGCCGCGGTGGTCATTATGTTCTTCAGGCTCGCACAAGGTAAAATTTTCTTGGCCACTATAGATATGGTGGCGCCAGTATCCAATACCCCCAGGTATTCACGTCCCTCTAGTCGGATATGTACCCAAAACACCAGGTCCTGGGTGCCACCGGAGCGTCCCCGTCAGAACTCCGCGGGACAGGTCACCTCGAAACCCCTGTTCCGCAATTTGCGGGCCATCCTCATGAAACGGCTCCTCTTCTTAGCGCTGCCGTCATCACCACCTTCATGCTCGCGCTTCGCTCCTTGTCCTTGCTGGGCCTGCGTTTGTGAGCGTGTGGTAGGACCAGACTGCCCTCCAGAGGGCTCGGAGTTCCCCCCTGGATTAGGGTTGGGGTTTTCTCTGTTCTTGTCCGTGTTCTTGTTGTCCTTGTCTGGCTGGCGGTTAGCGCCTCTTCCTCGTCAACCTTGACTCTTGTCTTGCCCTTGTCCACGTCCTTTTGACTTGCCCTTGCCGGAGTCGTTGCCTTTGCCTTTGTTTCCACCTTTGCCAGAGCCTTTGCCAGGATCCTCACCTTTTAGCTTCGCCGACAGGCGCTGCTTGTGGTAGCACTCGTCCTCGTAGTGCTTCCTCTTCCCGCAAAAGGCGCAGGTGATTGTACACCTGTAGTGATCCGGCAGCTTCGCCTTGGCGCCGGTGTTCTTCTCCTGCTGCTTCCCCTGGACTACGAAGCAGTCCCGCTGCTCGCAGTCAGGGGCGTGCTGCAGGTGGCCCTGCTCGTCTCTCGCATCACAACAGAAGAGCTCCTTGACGTTTTCCATGATACGGGCGTGGGCGTGTTTGGGGGTAGTCCCCTGCCCAGGTCTGGATCCTTGGTACCCTCTGCCATGGCCTCCACAGCCTCCAGATCCTCCACCTCCAGGGCGGTAGTTGTTCAGGTGCTGGTCGCTTTATTTCTCCAGCGCCAGCTCCAGGAGTAGTACAAAGAGATCCTCGTAGCGGAGGGATCTAGCCTTGCGCTCTGCTGTTGAACGGCACCCGTCCCACAGCTCTTCAGGGAGCTTAGCCACCAACCAGAAAAGCAGGTCGTCGCTGCTGTAGGAACCGGGCGTCAATCGTCCAGTCCAGCGATCCAGGTCAGCCAACAGCTCAGAGATCCTGCCAGGTTTGGGGTTGTTGGGCAGCTCGACCAGGTTTTGGATCTCGGCCCTGATGGAGAGGTCGGTTTCATAGGTCGGGTACTCCCTCTCCAAGGCAACCAACACATCGGCAAAGGTGGCGGAGTTAGTCACGATCTGTCTGACCTGCTTCTCCAGGTACTTGGTCTTGCAGCACTGCAGGAGCAGATCGCACTTGACCCGTCCACTAGCGTGGGTTTGGCCGGTCAATCGGAGAAACCGGCCAGAATTCTCAGCGAACTCGCTGAGGTCCTTGCCTGTGAACTCAGGCAGGTTCACCACGATCTTGGAGGTGGCAATAGCCTTAGCCTCCTGAGACCTGCGTCCCTCAGGGCGTCGGGTCTTCCTCTTCTTCTTCTTCTTCTTCTTCCCACTTGGGTTCTCGGGGTCCTCCGGGTCGTCGTCCTCCGAGGGCGAAGCAGAAGTCATCGACGGCGGCACATCATCGGTGGGGTCTCCGCCTACCTCACTAGAGCCATAGGGCTCCACGTCAATCATTGCCCTCAAGGCTGTCAGCCCCAGCCGGTCCAGCTCGGCTCTCGTAGAGTTCGTCACGTGGCTGTAGGGCGGCTGGGCCGTTCTCGGTACGAAAGGGCTTCTCGGTATCGCTGCAGGGGTCGGCATCGGTCGGCTCCTCAGGCTCCCAAGGGTGTTTGTCAGCCCTGCCACCAGGTGGTTGGCCTGTACTCGATGGGGTGACACTCCTACCGTTGTAGGTGACGCTTGGGGCGGTATCATCAGGGGCTCCAGTTTCTCTCGAATCTCTTGAGTGAGGTCGCCAACAATTTTAGGGATGGCTCCTCGGAGCACCTCGTTGATCTCCGACCGCGTCAGGGACCTGTTGGAGGACCTCCCCGATCCTCTACTCCTGCCTCCAAGAGACTCAGGTCCTCTCCTCAACCCACTCAAGGTTGCATACCCAGGAACATCCACATAGGCTCCCGTAGCGGGTAGAGGATGGTGATAGTCAGCCGCATACCATCGCGGCGCAGAACTGGCAGTAGTTGCCTCAGGAATCGCAGTCGTAGGTGGGCCCAAACCATGGGCAGGGTAGGTAGGCATACCAGTAAAGCCTGTGCCCTCAGCCATAGGCAGGTTGGTTATGGGTGTGGATGTTGCAGCGGCTGGGTCTGGAATTGGGAGTGTGGTGGTTATGGGAGAGGATGATGCGTGGAGGCCAGAAGCGCTTGGTGCGCCTTCAAAGGTAGGATCATTCGTCTGGTCGTGCCCTTGGTCTACTCCTTCGTCTGCTTCGTCTCCAGCATCCTTCTCTCTCTTTCTCTCTTCCTCTTCACAGGTTGGGTGTCCACCTCCTCGACTGCGAGGGCCCGGAAGGCCGACTGAAGTCCTTCCAACGAATCCTCCGCCACGTCCACTGGCCCATGTAAGGGCTCAAAAGGTACGACGCTAGGTCCGGGTCCAGGTTCACCAGGTGCTGGCATTGCTGGTGCCTCCCGCGCTGTCTTCACGTCGGTGTCCCCTTTCTTTGTGTCCACTGATCTCGGCGCACTGAATGTACGGCACGGGGTTGCTGCCGGTACGCAGAGACAGTCTGCCTCTTGCTACCAGAAAGTTTTATACTGATTTCAACACTGTGTGTTTGTTGTGCCTCTCCTGCTGCTTGCTGCTGGTGTAGGGGTTCCTGCTGGTTGCTTTTGATGAGTAAAATGTTTCATTTGCTGAAGTACAACCACTCCAGGATAGCCCAAGCCAGAGATAAGCAAGTAGAAGAGGATCAGGATCAAAGCATGAAGGGCTGCAGTGTAAACAGTGAAAGATGTTAGAATATTCACAGAAACTTCAACTCAGGGCAAATCGGATTGCATATTCGCAAAGATAGCTGAAATGTTTTGGAAAAAGAGTTGGAAAACTGCCCCATGGTCACTCAATCTCCATAGTGCCATCTCAGGAGATGTGCACTCTTTGTTTTGGGTCCCATATGTGCTGAGGTGGCAGGGCATGCGGCGATGAGGTCACTGCCATGTCACATGGGATCTTCCTACTTAGCTAGGCTGACCGGGAATTGAACCCAGGACCTCTCAAAAAGAGGTGCCCAGCCCCCTAGCGTGCATACCACTAGGATAGCTAAGAATTCATGAGAAAACATAGATAATTTCATAGGCTCTGCCCTGGATATGTCAGTTCTCAGTCGACTCAGGAAAAGATGAATTGCCTCACATTGATAGGGGATTAAGGGGTCCACTCCATATCCTGATTTAATGTTTGGTTCCATTAATCAAAATGTGTTATCACCACTTTTGGTCCGACCAATACTAAGATAGAAATGCCTGTGTGCTTGGAGCACCTGCAATACAACTAGAGTATGCCCCAAGGCATTGGAAAAGCACTTTTTCTTACTCAATCCTACGGCGATTTATAAACAACCCTAATCGATTAATGCTCTGTGTGTCATGCACGCTCTTCTTACTTTGTTCCCCGCAGAAAGAGGAGAGAGAATGGCGCACTGTACAGCGCAAAACAAGCCTAAGCGTTTTAAGCAACGCTATTTTAGCGCTACGGCAACACTAACACGAGCAAGGACTTTCTTGTCTAACCTGTGAAAAAAAGGCAATGGTGGATTAGGGCACAGGGAAAGCGACAAATCGTGTGAATGCCTGAATTAGGCATATGCATCGTGAGCACAGCGTGTACTCCAACCCTACGTGCGCACTGTGTGCTCCATTCGCTTTGCATACCTTTCATCTCTGTTTTCACCTGTGCACAGCAAGGGAGTTGAGCACCCCAACCTCCAAGGAACACAGCGGTGACAACCCTAACGTTTTACCGAAGCAAACAACACGAACGCAATGCATGCGTGTGAAATGACACTGACATATCTGAGAGGCGGGTTGTCCACCTGCTCTGTGGTGTGGGTTTCTTTTCAATACGTTTTCCTACAGTTTATAAAACGTTTGATGCAACTGTGCAAACAATTCTTTTGAAACTTTCAAAACTACGGGTCATACCTTCTCTTTCCATAGCCGTTTACGCGTGCGCAACTCTTTTACTGAAGTCCGCTTCTGTTGGGCTTGTCTGCAACTTTAGGTTTCAGTCTAAAAATGACGATTTCTAGCGTTGTTTCGTCAATTTTTAGCGATTCGACTTCTTAAATCGCTACACCTTCTGCTAAACCACAGCATTCACACCCTGTTGGTTCCATTTTCTCTTTTTTTCAGGTCCCGGAGATTTGTGTCCTCCATTGGGAGTATTGCTCCGCCCTGGCCCTTGGTCAGGACGTTTACTAAAACGCTGTTTATACAGCGATGGGCATCCATATTAGAGCGTTCAACTGTACCCTGGTGGGCAGGCATGTGTGTTCTAGGAAAGGCGTCCTGGTTTGAAACCCCACTACCCCCAAAATTTTACAAAACGTTTCTGTCGCACGCTGGCGACTTGTGAGGAACGCCCCATCGAAATGCCATCATTCACGCTACATTACACTGTTTTTCATTGGTTCCTACAGAGTGAGAGGCTTCTGTGAGCTGATGGGAATGTTTTTTGTTAGTTTAATGCACTTTCGGAGGTGACCTTCGGACATTTGAACCTTTTCCCCTGTGCCTAGTAGTTGGATCAACTAGTACTCCAGGGGGGAGTAAGAATAAGCCACTGCCTTGTCTTTCTTGGGGGGCTTGATCCAGGCCAAGCCCCCCTTAAAACCTATTTGTTGATGTTAAGACTAACTTAAGATTTTTTATCTTTCTTTTGAAGCCTAAAGTACACCCTCTCAAAGTAACCAGGGTTA
The DNA here is from genome assembly GCA_964036045.1 of Eutreptiella sp. 'Long Island Sound 2002'. NCBI lineage: Eukaryota > Euglenozoa > Euglenophyceae > Eutreptiales > Eutreptiaceae > Eutreptiella > Eutreptiella sp. 'Long Island Sound 2002'. The sequence goes on along the minus strand of OZ038380.1, from coordinate 120,902,497 downwards.
TAAACGTGGCCCCCCAGAAGTTGACCCCTACCACTCAACTGAGCGGGGGTATCTTCCTTGATGGAGCTCACACCGAAATGAAAGGGGCTTTCATGCCTAAGGCCTTGGAGGCTAAGCCTAGTGGTCCCCCACCCAAAGACCCCTATCCTCAACTGTTTCTACCACTTATTGTGGTTGTACTTTTTAACTGCTTCTGAATTCAGTTTCTTTGCCAAGTCATATTCTGTGTCTGGCCTAACTCCCTTGCCCCATATTTTTGACCAGCTCCATTTAATCCAGAAGAGTGCACATGAAGTGCTAACATGGAGGCTGGAGCGGACAGCCGCCGTCCGGATGGACGAGTGCGCGCCCAGAGGGTACCCAGCCCCTGCCGACTACGAACAGCCGCCGTCTGGATGGACGAGTGAGCGCCCTGCAGCGACCCCCCGCACAGCAACACCCCAAGCGCAACCCAAAGCACAGCACACAGAGCGAGCACACCGGTGAACAAGAGCCAAGCGGCCCAGGACACCGTACACACAACACAACCCACCGAGCGGGCACACGGGTGAACAGGAGCCAAGGGGCCCAGGACACCGTGCGGGCAACAAGACCCACCGAGTGGGCGCACCGGTGAACAGGAGCCAAGTGGCCCAGGACACCCCACACGCAACACAACACACCGAGGGGGCACACCGGTGAACAGGAGCCACGTGGGCCAGGACACCGCACAGGCAACACAACACACCGAGCGGGCACACCCGTGAACAGGAGCCAGGTGGCCCAGGACACCACACACGCAAAGAAACACACTGAGCGGGCACACCGGTGAGCAGGAGCCAAGTGGCCCCGGACACCGCACAAGCAAAGCAAAGGACGGAGCGGGCGCCCTGGTGCACAGGAGCCAAGTGGCCCAGGACACCACACACGCAACACAACACACCGAGTGGGCACACCGCTGAACAGGAGCCAAGTGGCCCAGGACACCGCACACGCAACACAACCCACCGAGCGGGCACACCAGTGAACAGGAGCCAAGTAGCCCAGGACACCGCACAAGCAAAGCGAAGGACGGAAGGGGCGCACCGGTGAACAGGAGCTAAGTGGCCCAGGACACCGCACACGCAACACAACGCACCGAGCGGGCACACCGGTGGATCGGAGCCAGATGGCCAAGGACACCGCACACAAGCAAAGCAAAGCACGGAACAGGCACACCAGTGAACAGGAGCCAAGTGGCCCAGGACGCCGCACACAAAACACAACACACCCGGCAGGCACACTCCTGAGCAGGAGCCAAGTGGCCAAGGACACCGCGCTCGCAAAGCAACACACCGAGCGGGCACACCGGTGGACAGGAGCCAAGGGGCCCAGGACACCGCCCACGCAACACAACAAACCACGCGGGCACACTGGTGAACAGGAGCCAAGAGACCCAGGACACCGCACACGCAACACAACACACCGAGCAGGCACAGCGGTGAAGAGGAGCCAAGTGGCCCCGGGCACCGCACACACAACACAACAAACCACGCGAACACACCGGTGAACAGGAGCCAAGAGACCAAGGACAACGCACACGCAACACAGCACATCCGGCGGGCACACCGGTGAACAGGAGCCAAGTGGCCCAGGACACCGCACACACAACACAACAAACCACGCGGGCACACCGGTGAACAGGAGCCAAGAGACCCAGGACACCACACACTCAACACAACACACCGAGCAGGCACACCAGTGACCCAGGGGAATAGCACACGCAACACAACACACCCGGCGGGCACACCGGTGAAAAGGACCCAAGTGGCCCAGGACACCGCGCACAAAACACAACACACCGAGCGGGCGCACCGGTGAACAGAAGCCAAGTGGCCCAGGACACCGCAGACGCAACACAAGATACCACGCGGTCACACCGGTGAACAGGAGCCAAGTCGCCCAGGACAACGCACACACAACACAACAAACCACGGGGCACACCGGTGAACAGGAGCCAAGTGACCCAGGACACCGCACACGCAACACAACACACCGAGCGGGCACACCGGTAAACAGGAGCCAAGTGGCCCAGGACACCGTACACGCAAAGCAACACACCGAGCAGGCGCACCGGTGAACAGGAGCCAAGTGGCCCAGGACACCGCACACGCAACACAACACACCCAGCGGGCACACCGGTGAACTGCCGTCAAGTTGCCCAGGACACCGCACACACAACACAACACACCGAGCGGGCGCACCGGTGAACAGGAGCCAAGTGGCCCGGGACACCGCAGACGCAACACAATATACCACGCGGGCACACCGGTGAACAGGACACACGTGGCCCAAGACACTGCACACAAGTAGGACGGCCGAGGGACGGGAAAGAACCAACACCCCATGGGTCGGCCGCACTTGGGTGACCCAGCCGACCCACCGGGCCAGTGGCAGGAGCGGTACTCCAAGGCCACTCGTCCGAGCCCGGCCAGGCTGCATCAGGGACCCTGGCAAACGTCACCCGGAGCCATGGGCGCAACTGGTGACAGGCGAGCCGGTACACAGTCCAGGAGGGGGTCGCCTGCCAGGCAGAGTGGCCCCGCAACTCAAGCCACAAGGGTGAGTTGGTCGTACCGTAGACTAGCGGGAGCAATACCCCTTGTGGTGAGAGATACTCCACACGGCTGGGCAGCACTCAGAGCTACCGCCCAAAACAAGGGGGCATGTGGCCCTACCAATGGACACATGTGGGGACACCCTCCCACCTGGGACACATGGACCGGGTGGCCGCGACAATGCCTTCCCAAGCACATGCGGGAGCGGCTCAAGAGGCACCTAACATAGGGCAGTGGGAGGGACAGGACGTCCCCTTGGTAAGACCTTCTTCCTGCATCCCGAACTCCCGAAGATACCTACCTACTACCTTGGAGGCTGGAGTCAGGCCAGCTTCCACTTAACATCATTTGTTTTATCCATTTGTGATTGAATCTTTCTATTTAAGTCTGCTTTGTCTATCTGCAGCCCTTCTGTGATACACTGGATTTCAAAACTATTCATTGATTCGATCCACATCATGTTCTTGGTCTACTTACTGCTTTGGTTTGGATTTTGAACATCAAGACCTGCAGGATTTCATCAAAGCAATTAGGGCACTAATCAAGGACATCTTTCTTTTGGCTTATATTCCAAGCTCATAGCTTACTGCTGGAGTCTACTGCTCCTAAGTACACCACAGAGAGCAGAGATCCAAGATACATTAGTAGCCATACATGAAAAATCACATTCCATATGCTTATAATGTGATTCAATCATGTTTTGTGACATTTTAGAAGGTTCTAATGTATTAGGAGTTTTCCTGAAGCTATTTCGAAGCTTCAGATGGCCTGTTGCGACTGTCGCCGTCTTTTGCCGCCGAGAGTGATTTACGCAATGATGACAGTGCCTGTGACTCAATAGACTACTGAGAAAGTTGGTAACATATGGGTCTTATTGCCTATTTAATGAGAATTTATTGTCATATCAAATTTCTTGTTTTTGAGGCGTTGGAACCCGTATTACTGGACCAGTTATTTGGTCCAGCTCAATGTTCGTTCACGACATCGTCTTCTTGCTGTTGCCTACTCTGTGCTTGCCAAGGGAATCAATTGGAAGGGAGAAACTCATTTATAAAAATTTGATTTTGCAGTGCAAGACAAGGACAAAAGGGTTTCATTGTGCACCCCAAGTACAAGCACAATACAGAACCCTGCAACACATGTTTGTTTGAGTCAGGCAGCTGCAAATTAGGGTGGGGAGGCTTCAAACTGACCATCTGACCCCCAAAACACTGTTTTCGGCCCAAAAAGGGCATTTTAAGGCCATTTTCGAGCAAAAATGGCCAATTTTGGAGAAGTGGCGGCCCTGAATCACTTGTTTGCTAGGTCGCTAACCCTGAACAACATGTTCGTTTGAGTCCAGCATCTGCAGAATAGTGTGTGGGCGTGTTGAACTGCCCACCTGAGCCGAAAAACACTGTTTTTCGCCGAAAACTGGCATTTTTAAGCCATTTTTGGGCAAAAAATGGCCATTCTTTCCGGGGGGCGGCCCCGATTCAACCATGTTCTAGGTCCCTAGCCCTGCAACACATGTTATCCTTGATCGGAGCAGGTGCGAGATTGGGTGGGGGGGCGTCGAACTCACCTCCGATCCCAAAACAAAAACTCTTTTTTTGGCCCTAAATTGGTATTCTTAAGCCATCTTTGTGCAAAAAATGACCATTTTTCAGGGAGGAGGGCTCTGAATCACCCATCTTCCAGATCTCTAACCCTGCAACACATTTATTTGAATCAAGCACCTGCAAGAAAGGGCGGGGGGGGGCGTCGAACTGACCATCCGAGCCAAAAAACCACTGTTTTTGGCCCAAAGGTTGGCAATTCTCATGCCATATTTGAGCAATAAATGGCCATTTTCCAGGGGGGGCGGCCCTGAATCACCCATTTCTTGGGTCTCTAACCCTGCAAAGCATTTTATTTGAGTTGAGCAGGTTCGAAATAGGGTGGGCTGAACACTAGTAACACCAGCATCATACTTCGTCCTTCTCCGAGAATAAGGCTCCAAAAATGGCCATTTCGTGCCCAATATAGAGTCTCCGTGGGGTTTAGTTCCGTCAATTGTATAGCCAAGAAGGGCAACAAAGTCATCTTATCTAATGTATCGTACATGGGAACTGCATGGCCACCTCTTTCAAGGAGCATGGTGGCCCAATGTGAGCCCCTTATGCAAGAAGGCTGAAAAGGCTCAAAAAGCGCTCAATTTTGTCAAAAGTCCACTGGGAGATTGGATCTGGGGAAATTTGAATAGTCAGATCTAGAGATGCGCTACAATCAATACTATTTAGCAATTCACTGCTACGCTCCCATTTTGCGAAAATTGCATTTTTTTGACTTTCACTTTGCAGTGATCGGTGCCGTGGCAGTTGCATGCGGGTACAGTCCGGCTCTGGGGAGGGAACTCAAACCACAGTGATTTAGGCAGCAAGAAATGGATCATTATTTTCCAGGTTTTCCTCGACAGTCACATTAGGACATTCGAAAAAAGTGCATTTCTGATTTTACAGACAAATTGGAATTTGAAAACCTATGCTGGGTGGGCGGGGGGCTTGTGTGTCCGGTGTGCGGGTTTCGGGCGGTGCGGGGATGAGGCGTGTCACGCCTCTGCCGCGGCGCCTTCCACCATGAGGGTGTTGGCGGCTGCGGCGGTCATGGCGGGGATGCGTCCTGCTGGTCGCTGCTGCTGCCGGGCTCTCTGGAACGGTGGCAAAGGTGGGACGTACTAGGGGACGTCTGTGGGGGGCTGCCCCTTGGTTGCCTGCTTGGCGCTGGTCTTGGGCTTGGGCTTGGCTTGGCGGTAAATTGGGGCTGTGGTGTGGTGGCAGATTTAGATTGCCGCTTGGCATTTGGCTCCAATGGTGGTTGGGCTTAGGGTTGTGAGTTGGCGGCGGGTTTGGGCTACTGGTGGGCTGTGGCTGCGGGCTTCGCCGGGGTGTGTTTTCGCCCCGCTTTGCTGGTTGTGGGTCGCGGGGCGGCGAGGGTCTTGGCTGCAGCAGGGGCGCTGGCGGCGGGAAGGGGTTTCAGGGCTCGTGTCAGCAGTGTTGTCTGCGGCTGGGGGGGCGCTGGCAATTTTGGATGCGAGGCGTTTGATGACGTTGTGCGTGTGGAGGTGGACCAGGTCGTTGTGGTAGTGGAGGATGGGGGGTTGGGGTCTAAGATAGTGGTGGAGTAGGTGGAGGGTGTGGACAGGAAGGATGCGGATGAAGATGAGATGGATGTTGGGGATGCGGGTGCTGGCTTTGGCTCTGGTGCTGCCCTGTAGGTTCTGCGGTCAAGGAGGGTGAAGTCTCGGGTTCGGGCATCGGGTGTGCACACGTACTTTCCTCTGGTGTCCCGTGTGCGTGCAGGTGGTGGTGCAGTTGGCCCTGTCATGTGTCGTGTGGTGTGGTGCTGCAGAGTTGTCTCCGTTTTGCCGGTTGGTGAGCTACTAAGAAGGGATCCATGTTAGACGACGGACTTGTGGGTGTCCTTGCTGGAGGGAGTCGAGGGTTCTGATGAAGGCCCGCTGGATGCCGGTCCTGTCCTCCCCCGTGATGTGGGGGTCTCCTCGTGCTAAACCTGGGACCTTAGCAGGCCGAACGTCCTGCAGGCGACCCCGCAAAACGCGTTGGGAATTTGTGCGCAGAAAAGAAAACGGTCACGACAAACATGCATTTGATGCTGGCAGATTTTAATATTCATATGCAGAAAAGCATTGTGATTCAGAAAGGGGTGCACTGCATCCTTGATTTCTGCAAAAACTCGCCTTTTTGCCCTCAGAAAAGACTGTTCTGTGGCGTATCCGGTTGATCAACCTATGTGAAATAGTTCCATGTGATGATTCCTGTGTATGGTGGTGTCAGATAGTCTCTCAGCACCTGTAGTATCTTAGCCCACGCAAACTGCACCCCCTTTTGGAAGAGAAGGACCTAAAAAATGACCGCCCGAAAAACTTTTTTTTTGGACATTTGCAGCACACATGACCCAGATACCACCGAAAGACTACAATTTTACCCAATTTGCTGCTTCTTTCCACTTTTTGTTTATCTAAATAAACTATTATTTTGTCTGATTTGAAGGGTGTGTTTTACCAATCTTGTCGTTTTTGTATTTCAAAACCCAACTGGTGCGTGCCTGTTCGGGAGCTCATTTTCAAAAATGACATTCTGCGGGTCTTCAGTTGCACCTGTGTTTGTCCTGCGAAATAAATTGCTTTTTCGTGTCCCTGAGTGGGCGAGGCCTCGCGCACTTGAGGTCATGGAAACAATTGTGTACAGAAGGCAACAAAAACAGGACAGGAAGTGCACAAGATACAAACAGTGAAATAAAAGGTCGGCAAAAGTGTACCAGCCCTTAAGGGCATATAATTGCATTCGCGTCGAAGGCGAGTGCGCGAAGCCTCGTGCACACATGACTGCAAAATAAGGCGAAACACTTGGGTTAATGGTGACTTATTTCTTCTTCAGTCCAGCAACCTCAGCCAACCTGGAACCCAGGCTTTTTGCCACCGCACTTGTCCCTCTTGGAGAGGCAACTGACCCACGAGACGGCTGGGCACCAGAACGTGAGGGCGGCTTGAAATCTGCACTAGCGGTGGCGGCAGTCTTCGCTTTCTTCTTCGGCTGTTCCTTTCCAGATTCGGGGCTTGCATCGAAGTGAGCGGCAGGTGCCCGCTTGCGCTTCTGCTGGGTCTTCAGTACTTGCTCCATATCCTGTTCTTCCTCCTCCTCGTTGGCATCGTCGTCGTCTGATTCCACGGGCTTGTCCAATTCCTTCCCTTTTCCTTTTGCCTGCTTTCTGCCACTCGAGGGGGTTCCCTTTCCGGCTGCACTACCCTGAGTTGGTACAACTTTGGCAGTCTTCTTCACCTTGGCTTGCATTGGCAAGGTAGGTGCAGGCGCAACAGGCTCAGTGTCGTCAGCGGGGGCCTCAGTTACGACATCTTCCCAGACGGCCTCTGCAGCATGCACCTGCTGGTGCCCTTCGTGCCCTCGGTAGCTCTCCAAAACCCACAGTGGAATGCCACGCTGTAGCCACTCTTCTTGAGTATCCCAAGTTGCAGCTTTTGCTCCCTGCTCCGTCTGATCATCCTCCAACATGTACCGCATGATGATTGCATGCTGCAGAGCACCTTCAACGGCATTCGCAAGGTCTTTTTGCTTGATCGTTGACACAGCCAGAAACGCCACTTTAGTACGGAGGTCGGACATCGCAATCTCTGCGGCCATGGCAGGCCTGTTGTCCACAACAACCACTGCATAGGAATACCCACTGCCCAAAAGATATTTGTCCAGGTACCGAAACACGTTAATCAGAGGCATGAAACCACCAAGGTTCTTGTTCTCCATCTCTTCGAAATGTCCAGCGGAATACGACACATAGTTTGGCAACTGTAAATGTGATGTATAAAGACGAATAACAGAGGCACCAGTTCGCGAGGGCTGGCGCACACAAAGGCATCGTAACAAGGGAAAGAAGCAGATATACCTGCTTATTCCAGCGACTCGTTGTTCCGATCCACATACAGTGCTCGTCGAACTGATACGTACTGCTGGTCACGGGACCCGATAACCAAGAGTATACCGGCAACCGAACATGGTAGAATGGCACTGTGGTTGGATCTTTCTCCTTCTCCATACACCAGAGCCTCTGTATGTCGCGGCCAATACGCTGCACAACATCAGTCTCGCCATTGAAAATGACGTCTTCCCCCAGCATCATCACATCGAACAGCCACTTCGGAACAAATCCTGCAGTGTCATATTCAACGAAAAGGTCAGCGTTGATGACCCACAACGGGTACTGCAGATCCCGGAAAAAAAATAAAAGGATAAGAGAAACCCGACGAAAAAAAATTTCTAAATAGCTGAAAATAAAGCTAAATAGCATAAAAAACGCTCTCCCGCAAAAAGCGCGCGGCGAAACGCGTTAAAACACGACGTGGAAAAATAAGAACCTAAATAGACAAATAAATAGCGCCGTAAGCGCCGTAACGCTGACAGGAACATAACGCCGTCTCTGCCGTCGTCTCATACGCCGTCTACGTAAGGAAAACTGCGTCACGAGCAACGCGTAAAACACGAAAAAAAATTTCGAAGCACGCCGCGCCCCTGTACTCGTCCCTCACGCCCTCTTCTTTTCGCCATGTACCTTCCCCTCCCGACCGTGCCCCACCCTCGACGCTTTCGCCTCCCTTCCGCTGCAGGTGGAACGTGCGCCGCGTCAAGTCCAGGACAACGCAACCACCAAGGCATGCCAGCACCGACACCGCCACAAATGCGGGCTGACATGTAAGATAATTGATGTTTTTTGTGCGTGCCGGCAGGGAGGGAAAGGGCACCACAGCACACAAACGCCACCACCGGGCAAGAAACAGCACAGACAACCAACAGCACAACACAGCACAGCACGGCGCCGCACGACAGGCCACAGGAGGGCAAAGCACACACAAACAGCACTGCAAAACGACAGCAGAACACGACAGCACAGCACCAGACGACAGCACAGTGCCACAGCACACAACACAGGGAAGCAAGGCACCACAGCCAGCACAACAAGGCACTGCAGCGCACAAAGCGGAGAAAACAGGGAACGCACAGCACGAGGGAAAGAGCACCACAGCACGCAGACACCACCACCGGGCAAAAGACAGCACAGCCAACGGACAGCACAACACAGCACAGCACAACAGGCCACAGGAGGGCAAAGCAAGCCCCAACAGCACCACAACACGACAGCAGAGCACAACAGCACAGCACCACGCGACAGCACAGCACCACAGAACACGACACAGGGAAGCAGGGCACCACAGCAAACCACGCCAACCACAGGGAAACAGACCACGCGGCCAGACAGGGACACTGACATGGACACACGCCACCAACAGACAACCACGGGCCACCAGACCCAGCACTGCACCACGGCACACCAAAGGAAACAGCACAACACACAGCAGCGCACCACAGCACCAGGGGCCAGCAACAGCACGCACCAGACGAACAGCACAACCCAAGCGCACCAGCACAGCGAAGCGCAGCACCGCACCGAGCAGAGAGAACAGTGAAAGCAAAGCACAGCACCCCGGGACACACACAGCACAAAGCAGAGCGGCAAACAACAGCATGCACCACCACGCCACGACAAAAAACACGTAGCACACAGCACACAGCGCGGGGGAACACCGCACAATACAGCACCGCAAAGCACAGGGCCCCAGGGCGACGGGCAGCGCCAGAGGGCACGGCGCAACAAGCAGCGGCACCAAGCCAGCACAACAAAGCAACACAGCAAACGACAGCACAACTCCGAGCGGCACAACGCGCAGCAGCGCGGCGCAGCAACGCACCCAGGGACACACAGCACAGCACAGCACACGGCACACAGCACCGAGCGGCAGCGACGAAAACCGCGAGACACAAAGGGGGGGGGGGGGCAACCAACAGGGAGCAGCCAACGGCCAGGCGAAAAGCATGAAAGAGGCGAGAGCGCACGGAGAGCTGAGAAGGGGCAGGTCAACAAAGCAAACAATGCACAGCGCCGAGGCCCAGGGCACCCGGGGCCGGAAACCAGAGAACGTAAGAGACAACGGGGCTGCACAGAGGAAGAAAAAAAAAAAAAAACCAAGGCACCGAACAGAAGCGAAAAAATCCGCGAGACACAAAAGGGAAGGGGGGGGGGGCGGCAACCACCAGGGAGCAGCCAACGGCCAAGCAGGAAAGACACACGAGGCGAGAGCGAACGGAGAGCCGGGCAGCGGGAGGCCCAGAAAAACAAACAAAACACAGCGCCAAGGCCCAAGGCACCACGGGCCGCAAACCAGAGACAGAAAGAGACAACGGGGGCGCACAGAAGAGGAGAAAGAAGAAAAAACCAAGGCACCGAGCGGGAACCACGAAAGCCGCGAGACACAGGGAGAGAGGGGGGGGGGGGGCAACAACCACCAGGGAACAACCACCGGCCACCCGGGAGACACAAAACGGAACCAGAGGAGGGAGGCAAGAAAAAAAAAGAAAAAAAAACACAGAGCACGGAAAGCCAGGCACAGCAGACAAAAACCAGCGCCAAGGCCCAGGGCACCCGGGGCCGGAAAACACAGAAAGCCCTAGACAACCAAACAAGCGAGAGCGCACGGAGGTAGGTAGGTAGGTAGGTAGGTATCTTCGGGAGCTCGGGATGCCTCCTTTGACATTGCAGGAAGAAGGTCTTACCAAGGGGACGTCCTGTCCCTCCCACTGCCCTATGTCAGGTGCCTCTTGAGCCGCTCCCGCATGTGCTTGGGAAGGCATTGTCGCGGCCACCCGGTCCATGTGTCCCAGGTGGGAGGGTGTCCCCACATGTGTCCATGGGTAGGGCCACATGCCCCCTCCTTTGGGCGGCAGCTCTGGGGGGCTGCCCAGCCGTGTGGAGTATCTCTCACCACGAGGGGTATTGCTCCCGCTTGTCTACGGTACGACCGCCTCACCCTTGTGGCTTGAGTTGCGGGGCCACTCTGCTTGGCAGGTGACCCCCTCCTGGACTGTGTACCGGCTCGCCTGTCACCGGTTGCTTCCATGGCTCCGGGTGACGTTTGCCATGGTCCTCGATGCAGCCTGGCCGGGCTCGGACCAGTGGCTTTGGAGTACCGCTCCTGCCACTGGCCCGGTGGGTCGGCTGGGTCGCCCCAGTGCGTCCGACCCATGGGGTATTGGTTCTTTCCTGTCCCTCGGCTGCCCTACGTGTGTGTAGCGTCCTGGGCCGTTGGGCTCCTGTTCACCGGTGTGCCCGCGCGGTTTGCTGTGGTGCGTCTGCGGTGTCCTGGGCCAGCTGGCTCCTGTTCACCGGTGTGCCCGCTCGGTGTGTTGTGTTGCATGTGCGGTGTCCTGGGCCCCTGGGCTCCTGTTTACCGGTGTGCGTGCCGTGTGCGGTGCGCGTGTGCCATGGGTGGATGTGTCCCACTTCCTCCCCCCCTAATGTTCGTTCTTTTTTTTTTTTTTTTGAAAAAAGAAAAAGAAAAAACAAAAAAGAGGAAAACAGAGGCGCGCGTACACTGCAGGCACAGGCATGGGCAGCTGGTGCGGCGGTGCTATAGCGTTGTGTCCTCTGGCGTGTGTCGCCGGTGCTGTGGCGGCGGTCGCGCCCCAGGGGTGCGGCTCGCGTGTCCTGATGTACATGGGTATGGGTCAGGGTGGGTTTGGTTAGGTGTCTCTTTGCTTCTGGTGCTGGCTGGTTAGGCGGCTGGGTGGGCTGTGGCTGTGGGTTGTGTCTACGCATTTCCCTCAGCGGGCCTGGTTTGGAGTCAAGGGTTGACGGTTTCGGGTTGTGGCTCGGTTTTGATTTGTGTTGGGGCTTCGGCCCGGTTAGGCTTGGGTCAGGGTGGTTTTGGTGAGGTGTTTCTTTGCTTCTGGTGCTGGCTGGTTAGGCGGCTGTGTGGGCTGTGGGTGTGGGCTGTGGTTGCGTTGTTCCCTCGGCGGGTTTGGTTAGGAGTCAAGGGTTAGCGGTTTCGGGGTGTGGCTCGGGTTTGATTTGTGCTTGTGTTCTGGCTCGGTTAGGCGGTTGCGCGGGGCCGGGCGTGTGGGTAGCGGCGTCCACGGAGTCGTGCGCCCGAGGCGGGTGCGGGGTGGTGCGTGTGGGCCGGCCGTTGGCCGGTGGCCTCACTGGGAGTCCCACACGGAGGGGTCGGCGGGCGCGCCGGGGGCGTACGCAGCGTGCAGGTTGGGCAGCTGCGGGCGCACGTGCAGGGCGTCGGCGTGCCCGATGGGGACCTCACTGAGGACCGAGGGGTTGGCGGTAAGTAGTATGCGATGCCCGGGAGGGGTGGTGGTGGGGAGCGGGAGGATGTCCGCGGCCCGCGACGTGGGGGCGAACACGGCGTGGGTCGGGTGCGGCCCTGGGAGGGGTGCTGGGGGGAGCGGGACCATAGGACGGCGGTCTACTGTGAGGTGCCAAGCGCCGCGATCTTGGAGGAGCCGGACTAGGGCGATGCTGTGGCGCAGTGTGTGGGGCTGGGTGCTGGGCGGTGTGGGGACGTGCGGCGGGAGGGGGGGGGGGGCGGGGCGGTGGCGTGGGAGGGGGCATGGCGGAGGAGTGACGTCAGTGACGTGTGTGTCGTGCTGAGGGTGGAGAGGAGCCCACGGTATCGGGCCCGGGTTCGGCGCCTTTGGGCGTAGTGGTGCTCGTTGTCGTGTGCGTTGGCTTCCTTCGGCGTCCGGTTTGTTTGGTGACTTCTGGGCGGGGCCTGGCGTGGCGCCCCGTGGTGGTGCTGTGCTGGATAACGGGGTTAGATGGCGGCGCCGCTGGCCGGGGGGTCAGGCGCGTCGTGTTGTGTGGCGCGCAGGGCTTCTGGGGTGTTGTGGGTGTCGCCGGTGTCGGTGCGCCGACGCTTGTGGGGTGGTGAGGGGGTGTGTGCGTGCGGGGCTGGGCTTTGGGTGATGTCCCACAGGCGGATGCCGTCTCGCCGTGCTTCCTGGAGGGTCTCCCGCAGGCGCCTGAGGACGTACGGGTGGTCCTGAGGCGCGGGGAGGTTGCGGGGGTGGACTCCCAGGGGGTGGAGCGCATCGGCCAGCATGGCTTCCCATGCGGCCTGCGGCATCCACCCCCCCGCCGGCCGGAGGCGGCAGTTTTCCACCGACCCCTTGCGGGGCCGATGGTCCAGGCCCTCGAGGGAGGGCTCTCCCCGGGCCCACTTCCGCAGCTCCCAGAGCTGCGTGTGGGTCCAGCGCTGCCACCACTGTTCCTGGGCGGGCCTGCGGTCTTGGGCGGAGGAGTGGGCGTGGGTGGGTGTGATGGGGTCGTGGGGGCCGGCGGCGGTGGCGGGCCTGGGGGATTCCTCGTAGTCCTGTTCCGTGGGGGTGCGTGGGGAGTGGGGGTGCACGCGGATGTGGACCCGCGGGTGTGCGCGTACGGTCTCCGCCTCGGGGTTGGGCGGGGATTCGTGGCAGCGGCGGTAGTGGGGCATGCGTTGCATGTGGGCTGTCATCGGGGGCCGGTAGGGGGGCGTGGGCGCTGCTGGTGGACCCCGGAGCGGTCCGTGGGCCCGGGGTGCGGGCTTTGGGAGGTGGTGGGACGAGGCCCGCCGCGCTTCGGCCGCGGCGCGCTCCGCCATGAAGGTGGCGGCGGTGGTGTCGGTGACGGTGGGGGGGCGCCGCGCTGGGCGCTGCTGCCTTCGGGCCTGGGACGGCTGGGGCCGGATGTCGTAGAGGACATCCTGGGGGGGCCGGGCCCGAGCTGCCGTCGTGGCGCCGGGTTTGGGCCTGGGCTTGGGCTTGGCTGCGGGCCGCCCTTTGGCGGTGGCCTTGGGCTTCGGCTGGGTCGTGGGCATGGGCTTCGCCGGGGCGTGGGCTTTGGCGGCGGTGGGGCTGCTCGCGGTGGGGGCGGGTTTGGAGGCCCGTTTGGGAGGTGTCCCCCGCGGCCTGGGGGGTGGAGTGCTGGATGAGGCACTGCAGCGCACAAAGCGGAGAAAACAGGGAACGCACAGCACGAGGGAAAGAGCACCACAGCACGCAGACACCACCACCGGGCAAAAGACAGCACAGCCAACGGACAGCACAACACAGCACAGCACGACAGGCCACAGGAGGGCAAAGCAAGCCCCAACAGCACCACAACACGACAGCAGAGCACAACCGCACAGCACCACGCGACAGCACAGCACCACAGAACACGACACAGGGAAGCAGGGCACCACAGCAAACCACGCCAACCACAGGGAAACAGACCACGCGGCCAGACAGGGACACTGACATGGACACACGCCACCAACAGACAACCACGGGCCACCAGACCCAGCACTGCACCACGGCACACCAAAGGAAACAGCACAACACACAGCAGCGCACCACAGCACCAGGGGCCAGCAACAGCACGCACCAGACGAACAGCACAACCCAAGCGCACCAGCACAGCGAAGCGCAGCACCGCACCGAGCAGAGAGAACAGTGAAAGCACAGCACAGCACCCCGGGACACACACAGCACAAAGCAGAGCGGCAAACAACAGCATGCACCACCACGCCACGACAAAAAACACGTAGCACACAGCACACAGCGCGGGGGAACACCGCACAATACAGCACCGCAAAGCACAGGGCCCCAGGGCGACGGGCAGCGCCAGAGGGCACGGCGCAACAAGCAGTGGCACCAAACCAGCACAACAAAGCAACACAGCAAACGACAGCACAACTCCGAGCGGCACAACGCGCAGCAGCGCGGCGCAGCAACGCACCCAGGGACACACAGCACAGCACAGCACACGGCACACAGCACCGAGCGGCAGCGACGAAAACCGCGAGACACAAAGGGGGGGGGCGGGCAACCAACAGGGAGCAGCCAACGGCCAGGCGAAAAGCATGAAAGAGGCGAGAGCGCACGGAGAGCCGAGAAGGGGCAGGTCAACAAAGCAAACAATGCACAGCGCCGAGGCCCAGGGCACCCGGGGCCGGAAACCAGAGAACGCCAGAGACAACGGGGGTGCACAGAGGAAGAAAAAAAAAAAAAAACCAAGGCACCGAACAGAAGCGAAAAAACCCGCGAGACACAAAAGGGAAGGGGGGGGGGGCGGCAACCACCAGGGAGCAGCCAACGGCCAAGCAGGAAAGACACACGAGGCGAGAGCGAACGGAGAGCCGGGCAGCGGGAGGCCCAGAAAAACAAACAAAACACAGCGCCAAGGCCCAAGGCACCACGGGCCGCAAACCAGAGACAGAAAGAGACAACGGGGGCGCACAGAAGAGGAGAAAAAAGAAAAAACCAAGGCACCGAGCGGGAACCACGAAAGCCGCGAGACACAGGGAGAGAGGGGGGGGGGGGGGCAACAACCACCGGGGAACAACCACCGGCCACCCGGGAGACACAAAACGGAACCAGAGGAGGGAGGCAAGAAAAAAAAAAGAAAAAAAAACACAGAGCACGGAAAGCCAGGCACAGCAGACAAAAACCAGCGCCAAGGCCCAGGGCACCCGGGGCCGGAAAACACAGAAAGCCCTAGACAACCAAACAAGCGAGAGCGCACGGGGAGCCAAGCAGCGCGAGGCCAGCAAAACAAACAACGCAAAGCGCCATGTCCCAGGGCACCCGGGGCCGGAAACCAAGAAAAGCAAGAGACAGAGGGGGCGCAAGGCAAAAAGGAACGGACAGACGAAAAAAAAAACACACACAAAAGCAAAAAGGGGGGGGAGAGGGCAAACAAAGGACCACAACAAGGGCAACCCCAGCCCGGAGGAGGCCCAGCAAAGCAGAAAGACAAAGCTGTGAGGCGCACCAGAATGCGCCTGGGACACCGGCCCGCCCAACCCGGCCAGGAGGGACATGCACACGCACACACGCACGGGACCCGGGCGTGGCGTCCTCCGACCCGCAAGGGGAGGTGTCGGTGTCCACACGAAACAGCCCCGGTGCACCAGCCGAGTCCCCAGTCGAACGACGGACGGTACGGGAAACCGGACGCGCATCCACCCAGTAAAGCCGGGGGCCCAAGCCCCCGGGGTGGGGAAAGGCACCACGGCGTCAGGAAAGCACCGAGAGCGACCGGACCGGACGAGGCGCGGCACACCACGCGGGGCCACCAGGCACGTCAGAGAGGCACGCCGCCGGCCACAACCAAGGCACACGGACAGATGCCAAGCGACGACGGCCGCCGGGTGCCGCAAACCCGGAGAGCGCGCACAACACGCACCGCACCACGGCACAGGAACAGGTGCCAAGCAACACCAGCTGCCCGGAGCGCCCGGAGGGTACCCAGCCCCTACCGGCTACGAACAGCCGCCGTCCGGATGGACGAGTGTGCGCCCGGAGGGTGCCCAGCCCCTACCGGCTACGAACAGCCGCCGTCTGGATGGACGAGTGCGCGCCCGGAGGGCACCCAGCCCCTACCGGCAACGAACAGCCGCTGTCCAGATGGACGAGTGAGCGCCCCGCAGCGACGCCCCGCCCACGCAACACCACACGCGCAACCCAAAGCACAGCACACAGAGCGAGCACACCGGTGTACAGGAGCCAAGCAGCCCAGGACACTGTACACGCAACAGAACCCACTGAGCGGGCGCACGGGTGAACAGGAGCCAAGTGGCCCAGGACACTGCACACGCAACACAACACACCGAGCGAGCACACCGGTGAGCAGGAGCCAGGTGGCCCAGGACACCGCACACGCAAAACAACACACCAAGCGGGCACACCGGTGAACAGGAGCCAAGAGGCGCAGATCACGGCACAAGCAAAGCAAAGGACGGAGCGGGCGCACCGGTGAACAGGAGCCAAGTGGCCCAGGACACCGTACACGCAACACAACACACCGAGCAGGCACACCGGTGAACAGGAGCCAGGTGGCTCAGGACACCGCACATGCAAAACAACACACCGAGCAGGCACACCGGTGAACAGGAGCCAAGTGGCCCAGGACACCGCACAAGCAAAGCAAAAGACGAAGCGGGCGCACGGGTGAACAGGAGCCAAGAGGCCCAGGACGACGCACACGCAACACAACACACCGAGCTGGCACACCGATGAACAGGAGCCACGAGGCCCAGGACACCGCACACGCAAAATAACACACCGAGCGGGCACACCGATGAACAGGAGCCAAGTCGCCCAGGACACCGCACACGCAACACAATACACCGAGTGGGCACACCGGTGAACAGGAGCCAAGGGGCCCAGGACGCCGCAGACGCGAAGCAACACACCGAGCGGGCGCATGGGTGAACAGGAGCCAAGGGGCCCAGGACGCCGCACACGCGAAGCAACACACCGAGCGGGCGCACAGGTGAACAGGAGCCAAGTGGCCCAGGACACCCCACACACAACACAACGCATCGAGCGGGCACACCGGTGAAGGGGAAGCCAAGTGGCCCAGGACTCCGCACACGCAAAGCAACACAACGAGCAGGCGCACCGGTGAACAGAAGCCAAGTGGCCCAGGACTCCGCACACACTACAACACACCCAGCGGGCGCACCGGAGAACAAGGGCAAAGTGGCCCAGGACACCGCACACGCAACACAACACACCGAGCAGGCACACCAGTGAACACGAGCCAAGTGGCCCAGGACACCGCACACGCAAAACAACACACCGAGCGGGCACACCGGTGAACAGGAGCCAAGTGGCCCAGAACACCGCACACGCAACACAACACACCGAGCGGGCACACCGGTGAACAGGAGCCAAGTGGCCCAGGACGCTGCACACGCAAGGCAACACACCGAGCAGGCGCACCGGTGAGCAGGAGCCAAGTGGCCCAGGACTCCGCACAAACTACAACACACCCAGCAGGCGCAACGGAGAACAGGAGCCATGTGGCCCGGGACACCGCACACGCAACACAACACACTGAGCGAGCACACTGGTGAACAGGAGCCAAGTGGCCCAGGACACTGCACACGCAAAACAACACACCGAGCGAGCACACCGGTGAACAGGAGACAAGTGGCCCAAGACACCGTACACGCAACACAACACACCGAGCGGGCACACCGGTGAACAGGAGCCAAGTGATCCAGGACACCGCACACGCAACACAACACACCGAGCGGGGACACCGGTAAACAGGAGCCAAGTGGCCCAGGACGCCGCACACGCAAAGCAACACATCGAGCAGGCGCACCGGTGAACAGGAGCCAAGTGGCCCGGGACACCGCACACGCAACACAACACACCCAGCGGGCGCACCTGTGAACGGGAGCCAAGTGGCCCAGGACACCGCACACGCAACACAACACACCGAGCGAGCACACCGGTGAACAGGAGCCAAGTGGCCCAGGACACCGCAGACGCAACACAACAAACCGCGCTTGTTTCCGCACGGCCAGCGTCTGTGGTAATGGAGGTGCGCCCTTGTCCACAGTCCGCCACAGAGGTGCTTTGGTCAACGTCTTCCATTTTTGCCACGGCGACCGATACTTCGTACTTGTTGCATCCGGTCAGTAACCCCAAATTCCCAGGCCAATATTTAATTGCGTCGTGCCCAGTGCTGCGACTTCTGCTCGGATCTTCGCATGGGCAGCTGTACGGATGCAAAAGCGGTGGTTGAGTGCGCGAGCCCTCGCGCACTGAAGCTGCGACACTGACGCATACCTGCGGTCTGGTTGACATACTACTTATTGTTCGGATGGTCAAGATGGAACATAACCCATTGTTCCGTAATCTGCGCGTCAATGTAGTTCTGGCTGGTGCGTAGGGTCGAGTCCTTCAGGTTCATGTGCGCACAGACTTTCTGCCATAAGCTCCGTAGATGCAGCCCCTCCAGCTTCTTGAAGGCATTCCTTGTAACTTCCTCTTTCCTGCTCCTAGTCTCGAGGTTCTTCATGACAGTAACCGCCTCACGACCGCAGTAATGAGCCAGGGAGAAGATGTCCCTCGAGTTCTTGAATGTGGATTCCAGCGAGGGAAAACAGTGTCATGGAGTGCGCGAGGCCTCGCGCACTGTAACCGTGCGATACAAGAATACATACCGTGTGTCCTGCTTCCTCCAAAGTCTCAGGTGCAAGAAACGCAGAGTTGACGGCAGCCTGGACAACAGCAATCTTGAACCGCTCGAAATCCTGTGGCTCTTTTTCCCACTTCTGGTCCTCAATGTACAACAACATGTTGTCCAGCGCCTCGGACAGCGGAATCCACGTCACAGACTGGCTGCCAGCTTGTTGCAATCCTGCAACCTTGGCCCGGATCCTCCAAGGTGTTTCGTATTTCAGAATGTCAATGTAGCAAAACTCCTGCCAGGCCCTCCAATTCTTTGCCTTCTGCGAGACGCAGTTCCTGAATCCTTCTGCATGTTTCTGTGCCATGTTGACCATTCAGAACTTAAAGTGAGCCATCTGCAAAGCAAATCACGTACCGAAGCAGAGACAAGAAACATCGTCGATCGAACGCGAAGCAAGTCATACCACTATCCTCCCACGCCGTTACACGCAACGATCCAGCTGGTGGCAGTGCTTGGTATCCCGCCACTCCCCTGGCAACGTGGTCAGAGTTGATTGATCGGATCTGTCCGCGCTCCTTGCTCTTGTCAATTCTCAAATCAGCAATCTTTACCTTCACGGCTATACCATTCTCCTGCCGCAGCCACTGTTGCACGTTGACTGTGAGCTTCATCTCTGGTATTGGCTTCTTCTCACCCTTCTTTTTTCGTCCTTTCTTCGGCCTGTCCCCTTGGTTGGTCCCTGGTGACAACTCCATGGCCTCTGCGTCTGCTGCTGGATGTTCAGGCGACCCTGGTTCACTCATGATGCCAAAGAATACCTAAAAAGGACAAATGTCATGACATGAAACACAGTCATTTGAACTCTGAAATCAGTCAGAACGGTATTTTGCAGGTCTTTTTCGCAAATCTGTTCCACAACCAACTTTGTGGTGACTAATTCCACAGGACTTAGCGAACTACTCAGTGCATGACACCTCGCGCACTCACATTGCATTACATACCTGTTTTTCGTAACGTTTAGTGCGCGAGGCCTCGCGCACTGCGGGCGTCAGTTACCGCAACTGTTGCCGCGCGTTGCGTGTTGCTGCTTCCTGTCTGTCGGCATCCATGTCTGTTCTCCGCCCCACAACAGCATCCAGTTTCCGGTTTAGTTGGTTGGTGGGACTTGTCTTCTGGTCGATGAGGGCATCTAGTACGCTGTGACCAAGTAGCCGGTAGTGGTCGTAACCAAGGGGTTGTGTAGGTGAGGGCAGAAATCTCGGTAACCTCCGCGGCCACTAAGTTGCAACGGTGCTGACTCTGTCCGACTCCCATTCCACATAGGCCATGCAAATCCGGTCTGTCGCCAGGAATCTTGTCAGTCGTTGTCGCATCCTGTGTACCAGGTTCTTGGGAATGTTTTGTATCCCCACGTGTTTGCCACCAGGACCAACCTTTAGTAACAAGTAATGGTTTTCCACCTCCTCAACAGTAACAGAACCCGTGTTTCTCGCCTTGTCCCTCACCAACTTGCTCAGCATCCCTTCTCCAAACACCTCTCAGTGTGCCTGACCGGGCAGGTCCGGGTGCCACTTGCTGTTGTACAACAATGTTCACATGATTGTGCGTTCGTACTTCAGTACGGTGTCATACGGTCCTCGACGCAGCCTCCTCAACAGACACCAACTCAACTGCAACACCTCCCAAGCTTGTGACCCTGTACTGTTGTTTTCCTCTGATTAGTTGCATTCCCGTACGACGTGGCCCAAGTACAACAACAACGGGCACCATTCCGGCAACAAATGCAGAACTGCATTTGCCACTGCTGCCCTGTTGGCATGCGCAGTGTCACGACCACTGATCCTGGTTGCAGCTTGTGCCTTGCGCTGATACGGGCGTAGTATTTGGGGTGTGGCAAGCATCAGCGCAGCAATAGTTTTTTCCATAACTATCAGTTTGGGGTATGATAGTATGGAGGAACCAGGTCGTAGCAGACCTTTCCGTAGGTAGGTTAGAATAGGCCAGAACATCCGAAGAGTTTGAGTAACAACAAACTTGTAGGCCTGCCAGACACCGTAAACTACAGGCACGTAAAGCAGGTACACACGCATGTTCCATCGTTGGTTCTTGGCACCGTACAACAACTCTAGTATCCTGTAGTGTATGTTTTTGTCAACCAACAGCGGTAGAACTCTGTTTGTCTGTTGTGCTGTGTCCTTTGCAAAGTGTAACAAGTTTAACAGACCAACGCCACCAGTTACCTTTTCTTTTGACAGGGCAAACGGGTGCCACAACGGTGCCTGCACAGTCCTTGCATCCCTCCTCACATCCAACGGTGCTCTCACGTTTCCGGTGTCTGGTACACACCCATCTGCATACCCCATGTCTGGGGGATTCTCCTTTCACGCTGTTGCAGAGCCCTTGCGACTGTCGTTATCCGTGCTGCCAGGTCCTCAATGGCTGAATGTCCTGCCCAATACGTGGGCCTCTGTTTCAGTTGAAGTACTGCCATTGCAGTACAGTTTTGCGACCGGTCACTTTCGTCCCGGTGTGTCGTGTATTGTGCCCGATACCAGTTGTCTATCCACAGCACGCAACACGACGAAAGCACCAGTGACCACGTTGCTTTAAGTGCTGCTGCTGCCTGTTCGTCCACTGTATCTGCGGCAGCGTCTGCTTGCCCAAGTACTTTTCTTCGTCTTTCTGTTTGCGTGATGTACCCTGTTTTGTTTCCCGGTTTTTTCCTGTTTGGTACTGCCTGTTGACGCATCAACAGGCACAGGTTCCAGCCCTCCTGTCGCAAATTGCGCACCCAGCGCTTGTCCTCCTGCCTGTTAGCTGCTGGTAAACTGTGGCGCGTTCCTTTTTTGAACCTGAGACGCTGTGCAAATGTTAACACCAAGTTGCGCCGCCAAATCGTTTCGTTTCAGTCCTTTCCACAGGTCGTCTGCTGTTTGGTATGCTGGTTCTGCCGCGCATGCCTCTCTTAGTGCTGCTGCTCCTTTGCTTACTTCTGCTATCATTCGATGCGTTACGGATTTTCTGGCTCGAAGTGGCATTTTACGTCTTTCTCCGTGGAATTAGATTTGCGCACATCTTTTGGTTATCGTTTCGCACAGCGATCTTTAACAAAAGTGTGTTTGAAAACATCTGGCCTTTTCTTGTCGTCATTTGTGGTGCGCCTGCTGCCGCCGCAAATTGTATTTGGTGTCTGCGTGCGCTCCGTTCCCAGTAACCGAAAACCGTTTTTGCAACCACAATTTCCTATTCTGTTTCCCTCTTCCAACCCAGTTGGAAAAGAAAACCATATCTACCGGGCAGCGAAGGCTACGGCCGCTTTTAGAACCGGACACGTCTGCCATTGAGTGGCTGTTGGGAAAAAGCAAATCGTTCCCCTGATTTCCTGAAAATTCTGACGAGGGTTACCGATGTATAATCGACTGTCACAGGTGGTAGCCGTGAGAGGGAATTTAAATACCGGCGTGCCTGACCTGACCTGCCTGCTTTTTCATTTTCCTCCATCGTTTAAGTGCACGAGGCCTCGCGCACTGATTGTTTCCCTGGGACAATGTTCTATACCTCGTTATATCTGACGAACATGGTGTCTACACACACATACACCAGAAAAATCAAATGTGTTTGTCCGTCTGGTACTGTACCTGCAATTGTAAGTGTTGTTTACATCCTGCAAATTCAATACAAAACGTGACCTGAGTGCGCGAGGCCTTGCGCAGTCCGGATGCCTAAATTTGTATTTTGTTTTCACTTTACAGTACATGTGTTTCCCCTAACATGGGAAGTCCGACAGTCATACACTTCCAATGCTCCTTGGGCAACACTATCCTACTTTTAATACCATGTGGGAGCTGCGTATTTCCGCAAGCGATAGTCCTTACGGGTTTTTAAGTTTCGTGATAAACTCCAGTTTGAATATCGAGGGTGCGCGAGGCCTCGCGCACTCAGAACGCCAGAGGAATGTAAAAAACGTCACCTTGAGGAACACAGAGTTGCGTAACACCAAAAAAGCAATTCTCCTCACTACGTCTAAAATCAAGTTCATCAAACATCCAAAAAAAACGTTTTTTTGCCCTGTTGCGAACCGCTTCTTTTCTGCAGGTCCGGCACGCAAAACAGGGTGCAGTTTGCGTGGGCTAAGAGTATGCCCCAAATGGTCCGAAAATGGCCCGGATCCTTAGAAAGGCCCATTTTGGGCACTTGGTGGTGTGGTGCAAGGGCTATGTGCATCCTCAGCGCAATGTAACGTGTCCAATGTCACAAATAGGTGACAAAACAAATCTTCAACTTGGGCTGCATTGGGGATGCAACTAGCCTACGCACCAGTGCTCAAATGGTCCACGAATGGTCCAAAATCCTCAGAATGGTCCATTGTGGCAGTTTTTGGTGTGTTTCAGTTCCTATGTGCATCCCCAACGCCATGTAACACCCCCAATGCCACAGATAGGACACAACGTGATAATATGCAACTTGGTTGGCATTGGGTATGCAACCAGCCTACATACCAGTTCCCTAATAGTCCACAAATGGCCCAGAAACCTCCAAAAACATGAGAATTTCATGGTTGTGTGCCTCAATTCGGGTTTGGCAGGCAGCCGATGTGCATATCCAACGCCATGTAATTTGGGCAATGTCACAAAAAGGACCTGATGTGATAATATGCAACTTGCTTCCCATTGGGGATGCAAATAGCCTAAATACAGGGACTCAAGTGCATAAGAATCGGCAATCAGCTTTGAAATTGCCCATTTTGGCACATGGTGGTGTGTTGTAAGGCCTATGTGCATCCCCAACACCATGTCATTCATCCAATGTCGTAAAAATGACACAGTGAGATGATATACAAGTCGGTTTGCATTGGGGATGCACCTTTGATGGTAATCCAGCCGGATGAAAACGTTCACGCTCAAAAAAACAGAAAAATGCCACAAAATGGCCATTGTTTTCCGCCAAAAACAGTTTTTCCAGCGCCCGGGTGGTCAGTTGTACCTACCATTCCCCAGTTTAAGCCTGCTGCAGTGGAGCATTCTCATCTTCACTGCAATGCGATTGCAAGAAGAACTGTGAAAGTGAATTGTGAAAGTGCTTTTATTGTAGCAGCCCGCATCCCAGCCTGGCCAAGCTTGCACTGTCACGTGCCTGGTTCTGGGCCAGGGGGGCGTAAAATCTCAAACCTTGTTCTATCCACCCCAAAGGTCTAAACTATGCATGTTTCTGCCTGTAGACCCCACATTAAGTTCGTGAGGGACGTTTGGCCCGCTAAGGTCTTAGGTGAACGCGGGGTCATGAGGCGGGCTGCCACCATGAACAGGCAGAACTGCAGAGAGATTGGGCGAGGGGGGGAATTGTTCCCCTGCAGTCTGGGGGTGCCTCCCTCTGCTGGGAACGGAGGATGACCCTCCATGTCCACTGCTGGGCAAGGCTCTGCAAGGACCGAAGGGCCCAGTTGGCAAGGCAGTACATTGCCCTGCCAAGGGCCTAGTTGCCGCTGCCGATGGAGTGCAGCGTCTCCAGGGATAGTTGCTCCGAAGTGCCCCGAATGTGGGGACCGTCAGGCCCGTCCACCCTGGTGTATCTGCCAGGGCCGGGGTTGTATGTGTGTGGGGGGGTGTAGTCTCAGGGAGGAGGGAGTCAGTGCCGTGGACGGTGCAGGTGTCAGATGGTGCGTGGAGTAGGTAGTTGAGACGGTGTATTGGCCGTTGTACATGGGGGTCATGTACGTGGAATCAGCTGGCTTGCGTTTTGAGGGGGCGGAGAAGTCCAGGTGGATGTGGTCCCTGAAGTTGCTCAATCAGACCACGCAGCTGACCCATGTCCTCCTCTTCCGTGGCATGGTTGCAGCTGGGGGGTTGTTGATTGGGGGCTGGGTCATGTTGCACTCAGACTAGCGGATGTGGCCCGTGGGAGATGCCCGCTGCGGCTGTGGGTGCCCAACAGGTAGCCGCCCCGAGGTCTCCTGGGACTTGCGAGGGTTTGCCGCGGAAGGTGGTGAGGGGGGGTCGCTCGTGTGGGGTAATTTGGAGGAAGGCGTTGATTAGGAGATCCCGGACGCCCCTGCCCGTCGTGAGTAAGCGAGTCGGTGGGTGGTGCGGTACTGCTTCTCCAGCTGGTCATGGGCAGCAGTGACCTTGGCCAGATCAGGCGCCATCATCGAGACCCCGAGCTGTGCCCCACTATGCAGCAGGGCCATGCGCTGGCCCGTTGCGACAGCCGACATCTGGCCCGCTGCGCCTCAGCCTGCGCGTGCCATGCCTTCGCCGCGGCAGAAAGGAACCGAGCGCCGGCGGCGATGGGAGCCTCCCCCCCTATCTCAGGCGTCGGGCTGTGGGCCTCCCCCTCTGCCGTGGGTCCAGGATCCCTGCCCGCCGGGGTCTGGCACGTTGAGCTGCCTCCTGGTCCAAGGGTTTCACGTTGATAGTGAGGCACTCCTTGTCGCGGTAAAGGGCGTCACACTCCACTTCAGCAGCCGGGCGGTCTTTGTTTGCCTTAGCAAGCTGCGCCTCCAGGTCGCGCCGTGCGCCGTCCACGCTGATCATGCAGACCTACGACGGTCCCTGGTATCCCTCCAACCATTCAGCCACATCACTCCTCATCCGCTCACGTGCCCCCGGCTCTGGGCAGGTGCCTGTACGCGGGGCTTCGGAGGGGCCTGGGCATGTGTCTGCTGTGGGCGGAGGCCTTTTCGTTTCCAAGCGCAGGGGAGGGGGTACGTCGCCTCTTCTCAACGTCAATGACGTCAGCCCGCCCCCCCCTTACTCCGCATCCTCCCCACATTGACGTGTATGGCAAGCCATGCCGCCTCCACCCACTCCGCCCTCCACTTCTCCTGTCCCGTGACCAGGGCCAATGACATTTTGCGGGCGTGGTCACCGTTACATCCTCCCCTATCCCACAAAATCCCGTCTGTGACCGCCAGTGCCTGCTCACCAGCTGGTCTCGCAAACCTGACCACAGGCTCGTGCCACTTGGGCAGGTTGGTACCGAACCCAGATCACAAGGGGGATCCCGCATTTGGCCTGCAGTCCCTTGGAGAAAAGGTATTCTGGTTTGCCTTGCCGGTGCTGGTGTTCCTGCTTGCTGGTTTTTGATTGATGAAAACCTTAGTGGATATTCACAAACTGCAAAATGACAAAGGACAGGTACAGAGCAGCCTAAATACTGGATGGAAATCAAAATCAGGTGATAATCCGTTCAATCCAAAGCATAACTTTCAAAGAGGGGCTGCAGATAGACAAATGTACATCTAAATACACAGCTCGTTTGATTTGTAAACAAAATAGATTATTTTATGTGTCCCCAAGATAGTACCAAGCACTTCATGTGCACTCGTTCGGATACAATGGAGTTGGTTAGGAATCTGGGGCAAAGGAACCGAGCCAGAAACAGGATATGGCTTTGCCAGCATGGCCAAGCAACTGAGTTCAGAATCAGTTAAAAGGTGGAACGCCAATAAATGATAGAAACGATTGAGTATCGGGGTCTTCAGATGGGGGAGAACTAGGCTAAAGCTAGAAGGCCCTAGGCAAGACGTGCCTACCTTTGTATTACCTCCATGAAGGAAGATAACTCCGCTCAGTTGAGCTGTATGGGTGAATTTCATGGGGGGCTAGGGTTATAACCCTAGTTGCTTAGAGAGAGTGTACTTCAGGCTTCAAAAGAGTGATAGAAATGATTAAGTGCTAGTCTCAACATCATCTCAAGGTCCAGGGGGGGCCTGGCCAGGACCACGTACTCCAAAAAAGACATGGTAGTGACTGCTTCTCACTCCCCCTCGAGTACTAGTTGATCAAGCTGGTACGACCAATCAAAAAGGCTGAAATGTCCCAAAATTACCTCACAAAATCCATGCAACCAGCCAATGACACTCCAATTGGCTCATAGAAGCCTACCACATTGTAGGTACCCTTGAAAGTCAGTGTCATGTACCGTAAATGATCTTTTTTCGATGAAGCATTCCTCAGGGGTCGCCAGCGTGCGTCAAAACCGTTTGGTAAAAATTTGCGAGTAGTGGGGTTTGAACCAGGACTCCCTCCCTAGAGTACACATGGTTGCCCACTAGGGTACAGTGGAACACTCTAATGCGAACAGCCATCGCTATATAGTCAGGGTTTTAGTAAACGTCCTGACCAAGGACCAGGGCGGAGCAATACTCCCAATGAAGGGCACAAAACTCCAGGAGCTGTAAAAAATAGAAATCAGAACCGACAGGGAGTGAATCCTGTCGTTTAGCGAAAGGGCTAGCGATTTGAAAACTCAAATCGCTGAAAATTGACGAAGAGACGTTGCAATTTGTCACTTTTGGTCCAAAATCCAACGTCTCGGACAAGCGCAACAGATCCGCACTACCAAAGAGCGGTGCGAAAGCTTAATCGGCTCGTAGATAAGAAGGTATGAGCGTGCCCCTTAAAGATTTTGGAAGAAGCTTTTGCACAGTTGCACAAAAATGATCAAAAAGTCTGGAGAACAGTATTTGACAGCCAACCACACAACAGAGCAGGTTGACAACCCGCCTCTCAGCTATTTAATTGTTATGTCACACGCATGCCTTGCGTTCGTGTTGTCAGTTTCAGTGAAACGCTAGGGTTGTCGGCGCTGCTTTCGTTGGGGGTTTGGAAGTTCACTTATCTTGCTCTGCACAGGTCAAAACAGGAATCAAAGGTATGTTAGACAAATTGAGCACACAGTGCGCACGTAGGGTTAGAGTATGAGCTGTGCTTGCGATGTATGCGCCAAATGTAGGCATGCACACGTCGTGGTACTTTCCCTGTGCATCCATCCGTTCATCCCCTTTCTCCACAGGTCAAAAAAAAAAGGTGCTTGCTCGTGCTTGCCTCGCTGTAGCGTTGACATAGGGTTGCTTAAAACGCTTAGGCTTCGTTTTGCGCTGTGCAGTTATTCACCATTCCCTCTGTTTCTCCTGTAGGAAGGAGGATGAGAAGTGCATGATACACACGATGCATTAATCGCTTAGAGTGCTTTTTAAAACGCTGTAGGGTTGTTTAAAAGCTTAGGACTGCCCTTGCGTTCGATGTCCTTCGGCATACACGAGATGCGTGGTGAGTAGGATGAGTAAGCCGGGGAGGACCTCACCTCCTGGTTTAGCTTCGCTGTCCTTGGATAAGTTGGGTTAATGTTGGAAAAGAAAAAATTGTTGTTGTTCGCCTCCCTTCCCTGCATACACATGATGCATTAGAGGACTGTAGGCCACGCGCTATGCACACGGTATAACCCTTGTTTTGGCTACCGCGGGCTCCGCCCTACGTTCTATAAGAGAACGGGCGGAGTCGTCAAGCTTGCTTGCTTGCAGGACAGTTAGAGGACAGTGTATTTTTTTCCAACCGAAGACCTGTATAATACAGCCAGCCTGGTTAGGTTCCTCAGCCGCTAACCATCCTTCATCCGCCTTTGTTCTCAGGTGGAATAGGGAAAAGGGTGAAGTGGTGCAGCAGCAGTTACCTTAGGCAACTTCCTATTTTTTTCGGCCAAGATAAAAAGGGCGCAGATCACACAAACAACAAACCGTGCATCAGCCCAGAGTGGCAGGGACAGTCCGAGCTCATGGCTGTGTAAGCTGTGCACGCTGATAGAGCACTCCTTCCCTCCAAGCCCTGACAGGGAAACGTGCTGTGACGTTCTCTTAGGCCAAATTTCCTTAGTAGCCCTGTGTTTTCGCTTGCAATTTGACAGGGAAGCCAATAGGGCTCGTGACTTCTTTGCCATGGCCACCCAGTAGCGTGTGTAGGGGTTAGGGTCAGCAAGCCCGGTAGGGACTGAGTGCAGTGGTGCTCAGCCTGCCATCGAAGACTGGTGCTGGCATCAGGGACTGTAGTGTAGTGGTGTCTCCTACTCCGCGTGCTTTTCCTGGCGGGTGGGGGAGTGTGTTAGGTTTTGGTTATTGGAGAAATGGGCGTTTTGTATGCCATTAGCACATTTGGCCACCACTCCCAACTAGTACGTAGGGCTTTTGCCGTCTTTCCCAAAAGTTGAGCGCAAGCCCAGAAATCCGGCGCCCTAGGAGTAGTAATAGTACCCGACAGGGACCTTCCATCCGACATCAGCGGAGCCTGAAAGGGAGCCACCCCGGGGAGTGAAGTGAGACACACACAGACATACGTAGCACACTGAGGGTATGGTAACACCGCCAAGAAGGGTAGAACTCAATGGTCCTGCACCAGATAGGGGTCCTAACTGTGGGCACGTTTGTCCCCAAACAGGGTGGACACACCTTGCTTCACAGCATTTTGCTTGTCATTCTTCCATGGACTAAGAAGCCACCCGGCTTTGTTGGCTCCAAAAGGTCATAGCATTAGGGCATAACCCATGCAACGGGTGGTCAACAAGGCACACACTCGCTGGGTGGCTGCAAACCTGATAAGTGGCCACCTGGTTCACGCTGGCCAACAGAACCATGGGACTGCAGGGCACCACCTAAACCTGTCCTTGTACACACTCATTAGGTGTAGTTGTCAGCATAACAGTGCTCACCGCCCCTGGGAGGAGGGAAAACATAGGGGGTTGCGAGTAAAGGGCCTCAACTCTTCGTCCCAATCGGGGGGGGATCTGTTCACCCAGCCCAGCGTGTTCAGGTTACCCGCAGTTGAGGTGGTATTATTGAGTTGAGCACCCCGGACTGAAGCGACCCCACGGGTACCTAGTCCAGCGCGTGGGTGCGTTCTTGGTACTACACTGCGCGGAGAATGTGTTGTGGGAGGCTGGAGGAATGCAACACACCAACCATTGGGCTGCAAACAACATGAGCGGCCTGGTCATGTTCCGACGACCCTCAGTGTTGCTTCCCCCTTGGTGCGGAGGAAGTGTACCTCCGCAGGGAGCCAATACTCCTGCACCAATGTCCCGAAGGAGACTCCCAACGGAAGGAGCGGATGTCCGGGGTATACCACAGCCTCCTGAAGCTTGCAACCTCCTTAGTTCGAATAGGCACAGTAAAAAGATAGGCGCAAGGAGATTATTTTGTCTTCCCACACTGGGTTAGTAGGTGCCCCTCGTTGTTCTCAACGAGGTAGGAACAAAGAATGGGGTTGATACTCCCATCTGGCTGTATAAAGGCGGACATGGGCTCCCAGGTTACCTCAGATAACCCATATCCGTCTTACAGGGTAAGGAACCTCCAGCTTTGTTTATACTTGTGGCGTGCAATATTTGCAACAACGTAGTAGCCATCGACTGCCATCTCATCGGCAGTCATTTCTTCGAGTTCGCCTGCCTCCTCAGGGTTGGCAGCGTTCGTGGATGCGCTCGACCTCTCTGCCAGACAGACGTCACTTGTCCCAGGACAGTTCGGCAGGCGAGTGGTAATGTCTCAGCTGTTTACGTGCACAAAGCAGCTTTCAA
Source organism: Eutreptiella sp. 'Long Island Sound 2002' (assembly GCA_964036045.1). Lineage (NCBI taxonomy): Eukaryota > Euglenozoa > Euglenophyceae > Eutreptiales > Eutreptiaceae > Eutreptiella > Eutreptiella sp. 'Long Island Sound 2002'. The sequence goes on along the minus strand of OZ038380.1, from coordinate 120,872,231 downwards.
CCTAGGTGGTGACTGCACCTCACATGGATCCTTGATCCATCCATCTTTATAATGTGGTAAGGCCCAAAGTAAGGGTCCCGCAGACAGTTGCGGGGCCACGTGGGCAGTCGCCAGTGGTGTACCAGCACAAGTTCCCCAACCTTGACGGTGGCAGGGCGTCTCGTGCGGTTACGCTGAGTGAACTCATGTTCTTGAACGTGTTTCAGGTTAGCTCTAGCCAGGTCAGTCAGGTCCCTCCCATGTTCCAGCCAGTACCCTACGGGGCTCTTGTAGTCCTCTGGAAAAGGGGTTTTGAAGAACCACACATAACGCCCCCCATGGAACAGTTCGTGGGGGGTATAGCCAGTTGAAGAACTCTCTTGAGAGTTCATGGTTAGAACAGCCCAGGGTAGGGGCGTACCCAATCTTTGGTACGCTCCTGTTTCATCAGAATCCTCAGGTACTGTTCCACCACACGGTTCTGTCTCTCGCATAGAGGGTTAGAAGTGTTAGTGTGGGGGACACCTGTGGGTACATGGAGTTTCAGGGCGTCGAGTACTCGCTTGTACCATCCGCTGTCACTTCTGATAGGTACTTCCTCGTCAGAGTGCACCTCCGTAGGTGGCCCATAGTGTCTGAACCATTGTTCAACCAATATTCGACAGTCTGTTACCCTGTGATCTTTTTGTTGCAGGAAAACACGCACGGGTGAAACGGGTCAGGCCACAGGTGACAACTAAACAACTGTCATAACCACCAAACTTAGGCAGATTGTGGATGAAATCCACGTACAACAGAGAATTAGCACAGTACCGAATAGGCAGACTGGAGGCCAGTCCCCGGTCACGTGAGTCGCTCTGTTTGCTGGCGTGACTGCCACAGGGGTCCACTATGGCTTGCATACAGGCACCTAGCTCAACACAGGCTGGTCAGGAGTAGAAACGCTCCCTGAAAAGGTCAACAGACCGGTTGCACCCTGTGTGCCCAGAACTGAGATGCCCCCACTGTAGGCAACCATCCAGTTGTGCCTCAGGCACGACTATACGGTCTTCATAATACAGATATTGGCTATCCTTATACCACCGGTCGCCGTCTATCGGGCGTCCCTCTAGGCCATCACTGAGGGAGTTGAGTACGCATTTGTACTCTGCATGCTAGTCTATCAGACTCCAGCCCTCCAGTACACCCGCAGTGCGCATGGATAGGTCCAGGTGGACGTCCATGCGCTGGAACGCCTCTTTTGCCAATGCCTCTGAGCTCTCACCTAAGAGGACCCCGAAGTTGTTAAGAGATATATGGTCAGCCATCTCGTTCTTTATACCCTCTATATGGTGCACAGTCAACCTGAACTGACTGAGGTAGGTCCACCATTGCTTTAGTTTCGCTTCTTAAGGAGGGGGACCCTTCTGAAACGTTTTCAGAGGCTCTTGATCACAGAGCCAGACGATAGGGTTGGTGAGAAGAAAGCACGAGCATCCCAGCCAGGAGTACCTGGTCGTAGGTACTGTATTTGGATCGTCCTCGATTCCACTTCCAGTTCCAGTGCCCAAGAGGCACCAGACACCATTCATTGGCAAGGAAGTCATGCTTCGGGGCACCATCTCGGTTCAGACCTGAAGTTTGAAACTGGCAGGGTTAAGCTCCTGCCACTGTTAGTGGGTACCCCTCCCTACACCACAGGCATCCGTGACGAGTCTTACTTCGCCCTTAGGACGAGGCAGTTGGTAGAGGAGATTTCCTTCTGCAAGTCCTGGAAACAGGCCTCCTCCTTGTCGGTCCACCGCCAGGAGTTGGTCTTTCTTACAAGGTCAGTCAGGGGGGCTGAGGAAACCGTGAAATAGTCGATATGGCGCCAGTTAAAATTGCATGCACCAATGAGACTCCGAAAGTCGTGCAGACACTTCTTAGGGTCCTCAGGTAGCTGCATGTCCAGCAGGCGTTGCATCTTACATGCGGCTCGTTTCCACCTGCCATACCCAACGTCAAAACCTAGATACTCCATCATTTCTCGAGTTTGATGCGGAGATGGTTTTCTTGACAGACAGTGCAAAACTCTTGTAGCAGGAGGATATGATCCTCCTGGGTATTACTACCAAGGCTCACGTCATCGATGTGTGCCTCCATCTCAGCCCTGCCGGAAACCAGTTCCTGCACTGAGCGGCTGCGTCTGAGGATATATACGATTTGATTCATTAGCTCCGGAAAGAGAGCAGGGGCATTTGCGACACCGGAAGGCATGACCTTCCATCGGAAGGAATGACCCTTAGGGGTTACAAAGGCGAGCACTCCCTGGGCTGGTTGGGTTCGGTCTACATGCCAGAAGCCACTGCGCTTGTCCATCTTAATTTTGAATGGGCATTTAGTGATTCTCTCGAGGGGGTTCTCCATGTTGAGGATACTCCCTGAGTGGTTTTGGGTCTTTTTGTTGACCTCTTCGTAGTCAACCCCCAAGCGCATAGCACTTGAGCCAGTTTTAGCCACCAGAGAACAAGGGCTACAATGACGGGGGTAGTCCCCGTGTTTATACTCCTCCACGAGGCCAGCAACTATACATTCCTGGATCTGGCATTCGATCTCGTTGATTTTGTCCTTTGTCCCGTCTCACCACAGACCCTTCGAACTAAGGTTTGAGTTTGAGGTCCATCTGGACATTTTTTATTGCAAGACGGCGGTGGGGGCAACGCTCCAAAAGCGTCTTGGTATATCTGGATGAGCTTACTGAGACAGGGGTTCTAGGTTCATGCTCTCCAGTTTATCAGGAAAGCCAACTCGGCATGGACGTTGCTCTTCTCTTTTTCCTGTTTCTTCATACGCCCCATTGTTTCAGGGGGTAGTTCATCCTCCAAGTCCTGGCGACCCTGCTGGGTATAGTGAAGAGAGTATACCAGAGGTACCTCATGATCCGAAAGAGTCATCTGTTCATCATCCTCCGCGGGCATATAGACATTCTCCAGGTCATCCTCAGCAGGTCTAGGCGGGTACGTCGCTCGATAGCTTCAGCCTTAGCCCATAGAACCTGCTGGAGATACTGTACATCGTACCACGAAACAGGCATGTTGTTGGATGAGGGTTTAGCGCCAGGTACCTGACCTGTAGGGCCATCTGTGGCTTGCATGGAGAAAATGGCGCCGTCATGAGACCCACCAGGAGTGGACTGACCGAGATCCACCTCATCCATGAGGAGCTGCCCTAGGAGAGCGCTGTGCTTCGGTGTCAGCACCTCTGGGTCAACCGGGAATATAGCAGTGGCGATATTTCTCAGGCGGCTGTCAGCATCAGCCAAAGGTGTGAGGACTGCTTGAGTCTCCTGCTCATCGGAGCACTCACCACTCGTAGTAGTGATCGAAGAGTACTCCGATCTGTTCTGAAGATCCAGGAGGGTAAGGCCTCTGTCTTCGGCCATCAACTCCTTGAGTACCACCTGGTCAAGGTGACTCACTGGTAGTGGGTTTACAGAGCCATCTACGATGGACAAGAAACTGCCCCGTTCAGAGGCGGGCATGGTCTCCTGAGGGTCCCAAGGGGTGTACATAAGACCGTTGGGGAGTTCGGGTCTTCCCACTGTCATACGATCCCAAAGATGCCTCCAACAAGCGTGTTCCCCTGTGGTACCGCAGTCGGGGGTATACAGGATCACTGTTGCTCCTTCAAGGGCAATTTTGGTCAGCACCTTAGCGAGTTGAAACAATAGGCGGTTAGCATAGAACAACTCCATCAATCTCCAAAAGAAGCGATAGGCGTTATTGAGATATCGCAAGCAATAGAGCTGCATCATATGGTGCTCCTTACTCGCGAACAAGTCCACCTGAACTTCATTTAGGTCTACCTGCAGGGCTGTGAGTCCGTTTTCCAATACGGGTCGCACCAACTGATAGCTTTCAGTTCGATAAGATCGGTTCACGTAGCGTAGACCGGATTCTTCTTGTCCTGACAGCTCCAGAGGGACTGAGAAAAGGCCACTGCCAAAGTCACAGTTAAGGGATTAGGGTCGTTGCAAAGACAACAGTTTCACCTGGGGGTTACAGCGCAGGAAATCTGTGCCTATGAGGATGTCAAAGGCGTCGGGGTGGAGCGCTTTGCAGTGCTGAGTCACCTGCTCATTGCCCAGACATACGGTCACATTGACCCTTCCCAGGGAATGGATCGTCCGACCATCCCCAACCCTTATGGCTACGGTTTTGATTTTCCGGATCTTTACTTGCTTGGGCAGTCTGCAGGCCACGATTGAAAGCGTAGCGCCCGTGTCTAAGACAGGCTTGTAAACCTGATCACCAATTTTCACGGTGATCCAAAAAACCAACTCTCATCCTCAGAGTCGCTGCACTATCTGTCTTCAGAAAACTTCAACCCAACACCAGCGGTCTGCGGGCACTTAGAGTGCCAGTTGAGGCGGCGCTTCCACCTATGATTTTAGCACCTACCTATGAACCATATGGAAATGGACCTCAAACGGTGCAAATTGGGCCAAAAACACCTCAAATGTTCATTGTTCATGCCATTCCTATGCACATAGTATCATATTTTATGTAGTTCGTATCATTCAAATGCATACAATACCAACCAAAGCCCCAAACATGTGTGTGGACGGTGATATGCGATCAAAGTCCTACCTATGAACCATCTGGATATTGGGCCCCATGGTGCATGAGAAAGGGATGAATAGCCTGAAATAAAGGCAAAGCATCGCTTGGCATGTAGGCCTCTACCAATCGTGATGACAATTTGTTCATATATCACCTCTATACCACCTCTTCCAGCCCTGTAAGGCCCTCTACATGGCGTCCATAGACCCTAAAACCATGAAAAAGAGTGGTTTTCGGCTACAAAAGTGTGAATTTCTCAAACCCTGTGCCTGCCAATCTGGATTTTCCTAGGTCAGCAGCAAGGTATTGATCTCGGGGACACGCTCATGGCTTTACTTTGCTTCCAACTGCGAAAAAAAGTGGACTTTTTGGCGATTTTCTATTTCGCACGGCGGTCGGGGAATCTGAAACTCGCGTACGCGGCAGTTGTTGACAGGTGTTCTGCGGCTTCAGCTCTAGAGACAGCATAATTGTGTTAAACCTTTGAGAAAACACAAAAACAACAGTACTACTGTGTGCAGTTTGATATCGCCGTTCTGGAAAAGCATGACTTTGAATTTTGGGGGGAAAAAGCTGCTAAAATCATAGGTGCTTGGCGTTCTTGCTGCTCTTGTCGGCGCCATCAGCGCTAGGGGTGGAGGGGGCAGGCCCTTTATCGCCAGACGGACCAGCCTTAGGTGTGGGCTTGGGTGCTCCTCTTGGACCAGTAGGGGGGGCTGAGGACCTTCGTCTTCCAGCAGGGTTACCCTTACTCTTGAAACCTCCAGGGCTAGGCCCCCCCTCTTTGAGTTTACCACGTTTACCGGCGTTCTTACGCCCGTCCACTTCCGCTTTCTTGAGTTTTTCGGATTCACCTCATTTTATGTTGCATTCATCTTCATAATGCCTCCTTTTGCCAAATTATCTGGATGTTACCGTGCAGCGGAAATGGTCTTGGTGCTTCACCTCCTGACCATCTTCGGTTTTCAGCGTGCACTTCAGTTGGGGCATGCACGCACTTTGCCCATCACAGTTTGGCGCATGGCAGGGTCAACCCTTATCGTCCGCAGGACGCCAGTAGAAAGGATTAGGGGCCCCTTTACCTTTGGGGGGGGGGGTCTCAGTCATGTGCTTCGGCTGCCCACCACGGCCCTTCCGAGGGTTGGAGTAGAGTTGAGGCGACCTCCCACCAGTAGCCTTCTCAGCAGGGGTCTTCCTTCGCAGATGCTTGCGCAGACACTTATTCATGTGGGAGTCATTTTCCCTCTGCAAATTGGCAAGGTCATGATAAGAGTGCGTCCGAGGTTTCTTCTCTGATGTCTCTCTGCAGTTCTCCCATGTTCTGGTAGGTATCCTCCCCACAAGCCACAGAAGGGTTTGAGGTTTGAGGTTTGATTTTGCGGGTACTGGACGCCTCTCAGCCCCGGGGGGCCACCTGGTCGGGCCAGGTGATATCCTCCCCACCGGGTCCTAGTGGGGGGCCCTCCAAGACGCACCTCCTGCCTGGTGGCGGAGTCCCCCGGGTTCACAGGGCCCGGAGCCCCGTCCCTCCCCGGCTTCCCCGTTTCGCCACTCCCCGGTCAGTGCATCAATTCGCAGCCGTGGCTGCAAGCTCTTACCCACCGCGTCGCCCCCCTAATGCGTGGTCGCCCGGGGCGCGGGCGCCGCCGGGCCCGTGCTACTGGTTTGTCGCCAGTGGGACCCCCTTCGGCTGGCGCGGAGGCTGCCTAGCCTAGGGGTTGGGGCGTGACGCGGTGCGCCACCACTGCCTTGGCGGGTGCAGTGCCCCGTCCGTGTGTGCGCGGCGCTCGCGCCTGGTTCGGGGGGCTCGGGCCGGTACCTGGTGTTGTGTCTCTCCCGTTTCCCGGGTCCCGCCCCGCGTGTCCCGCGCTGCGTGTGGCGGGCCGTCCGGTCCGGGTCTCCCTTACCCTCGCTCGCTGGTACGCCATTCTGGGCGGTCTGTGCGCTCTGCGAGCTCGGTCCGGTTGCCCTTCTGTTCGTCCCCGCGTGCGCTTTGCGTGTGTGTGCGCTCGCGCTCTCGCGGTGTCCGCTCCCCCCCCCCCCCCCTGGGTGGTGTGGCGTGCGCACCCCGCGCGGTCCCAGCACTGGGCGCTAGTAGGGCCGTTCCATGTGTTCTGTGCCCCTCCGCATGTCCTGCCCCAATCCCTTGCTCTGTCTGGCGTGCTTGCGGGGGGGCGGTCCGGTCCCGGTTCCCCCCTACCTGGCTTGGGGCTGTTGTTGCGAGGGGCGTCTGAGGTCAGGCGCTCCCCCTCCCCCGACTGCCCGCCCACTGGGCGGGCTGTTGGGGTCCGCTACCCACGTGCTGTGGGCGCGGGTGTCCGGGTGTGGGGCCCAACACTGTCCCCTTGGCCTGCATGCCCTGTGGGGGCTGCGTGCCGCGGGGGTGGTGTGGGGGGGGGGGGGCGTCCCCGGGGGGGGAGGTGGCCTGCCACTGTTGTGAGGGGCGTCTGCTGTCAGGCGCTGTCCCTCCCCCGACCGCCCGTCCTCTGGGGCGGGCAGCCGGGGTACCGCGACCCGTGTGTTCCGGGTGCGGTCGGTGCAGGCGTGGGGACCGGGCACCGGTTCCACAGCGTGCACCCTTGCGGGCCGGCGTTGCTCGCTGTGTAGGTGGCTACAGCCACAGAAACCAAGCCACAGAAAGGGTTCAGTAGGCCCATAGCACGACAGGTTCATACACCCCATGAGCTCTCTCAGCTGCGCCACGAACTTGGCGATGCGGGCAGCTGTGGGGAATTCGGGGAGAGGGGGCAACTCCTCCATCTCTGTTCCGACACTCCTCGGTCCGTTTCGTAGACTGGATATATTTGCTCCAGTTTTTTTCAGGAAGTCACCCCAGTTAGAGCTCTTCGTGATAGCGGTCTTGACTTGCCGATGGAGGAATTTTTTTTTGCACGACCTTCTGATGAGCGTGCATCTGGTTTGGACGTCAGCATCTTGCTGACACGTGAGGAGCAAAAACTCGGAAAAATCCTCAGCCCACTCGGGCAGGTTGCTGGGATCAAACTTGGGGAGTTCGATCTGAAGGTTCGCCGTAGCAATGGCCTCGATGCCCCTACCTGGTACACCTGGGTGACCTGTTCCAACTGAAGGGGGTGAGTGGTACACTGTGACCAGTGGGGCCAGTGCTGCCAAGCCAGAGCCTTTCATCTCAACATCTGTGGTGTCATCTACACTGCAGACAGGCACAGTCCTCACACGAGGGTGGAAAGGGCTGGGACAGGTGTCGATTTGGGAGCTGCGGATGCCTCTGCAGCTCTTCACATCCCTGGTCAACAGTTCCAGACCACAGGGACATCGTAGGGGGGGGCTTCTCTAAATCTGGGAGCCCCAGCTTTGGTTTGAGTGCTGCTGACAAGGCACTCAGATCAGGGTCTGCTTCGCTTGTACCCAGGACTCGGGAGAGCAGCTCCATGGTCTCATGGAGGGCGAGCTTGGGGGCTGCCATGCATGGCGGCAAACCCCTGGCTACGCATATGGAGTCTGGAGCGCGTGGAGAGGGTTCTCGCCCCATGCATACAGGTTCTTTCGTGGGTGTAGGTTCCCTGGATATGAAGTCAGGCTCCGCCTCGATGAGTGGGCCGACGCCGATGCAGCGCATTCGCCATAAGGTATCTCGAACTCGTCTTCCCACGTTGTTCCGAAGATGGTGTTCATCGTAGCCGCCTCCTTCCCCTCGCCTTTCCTCGCCGCTCTCCTCAAAGCTATGACCTTAGTATTGGCTACCTTGGCCATCTCGTCAAAATGGTGACTAGGCGATGATTCAGATGGGGGCAATGACGACACCACAGAAGCTAAGGCGGCCGCCACGGGTCTTTGCTTTCGAGGCGTCGGAGGTTCGCCTGCGTTAAGCCAGGCATCTCAGCGCTCGAAATAGATCCTTTCAAGCTTGTTCCTTTTTCCGCCCCTCTTGCACTGTGCTCTGCCTGAGGGCCAGGTTCTCGGGGGATAACTTCTCCTGTACATACCCCACTCAGGGATAGTGCCTGGAAATGCCCTGCCACAGGTTCTGCCATTGGTTGGGACCTGATTTGCAGGGTTTTTGCACTCATAGTGACAGACATGGAGAAGCTGCTGTTTCACTCGACTTGCTTTAGTTCTTCTCATGGGACTGCCCTCTGCTACCAGAAAAGGTATTCTGGTTTGCCTTGCCTGTGTTGTTGTTCCTGTTCGCTGGTTTTTGATTAAAAAAAACCTTCTTGGATTTTCCCAAACTGCAAAATGACAAAGGAGAGGTACAGAGCAGCCCAAAGACCAGATCAAAATCAACGTCAGGTGATAAGCCTTCCAATTCAAAGCATAAGTAGCAAAGATGGGCTGCAGATAGACAAATGTAGATCTAAATACACAGCTCCGCTGATTATAAACAAAATAGATGATTTCATTTCTGAAAGCTGACATGACTCAGGTCCCCAAGATAGTACCAAGCACTTCATGTGCACTCTTTTGAATACAATGGAGTTGGCTAGGAAACTGGAGCAAAGGAGGTGGGCCAGACACAGGATATGGCTTGCCCAGCATGGCCAAGCAACTGAATTCAGAATCAGTTAAAACGTAGAACCACAATAAGTGATAGAAGCGATTGAGTATAGGGGTCTTGAGGTGGGGGACCACTAAGCTTAAGCTACAAGGCCCTAGGCAAGAAGTGCCTACTTTTGTGCGGTATTACTTGCATGAAGGAGGATACCTCCGCTCAGTTGAGTGGTAGGAGTGACGTTTATGGGGGCTAGGGTTATAACTCTAGTTACTTGGAGAAAGCTTCAAAAGAGTGACAAAAATGATTAAGTGTTAGTCGCAACATCATCCCAAAGTTTAGGGGGGGCTTGGCCTGGATCAAGTACCCGAAGAAAGACATGGTAGTGACTCTTTCTTACTCTTGGCCTCCACAGCGAGGTCTCACACGGCGGAAACATGCCGTTGCCGCTCGTTGGACCCGGGCCCCAACCTCTGCAGTCAGGCAGGCTCCGGTTGACTGGCGGCCAGGCTGACCCGCGCCAGATGAGGGTCGAGGTGGGCCTTGCCTGAGTCCTAGTGTGACGGCACACAGCTCACCACCTCCCCTCTGGCTCCCTGCGCACGTTCCGCACCAAAGCTTGTCTCGCTGCGGCCCCCTGCAGTGCGTCCCCAGCGTGTGGAGGCCTTGTTGGGCTCACTTGGGGCCGGGCTTCGGGCCCGTCCAGACCTGGAGCCTGTTCGGTCTCCCCAACCCACACGTGCGCGCAATGATGCCGGGCAAAGAACCTGCGGCTGTGGTGCTGCACCTCTGATGACCACGCGTGAAACGGCACCGGCAGATGAGACAAAGCGTGTGACGTACCATTTGAGGAAGCGAGAGTGTGGATGCAGTGCCCATGGGCTACACCCAACGCAAACGGTACACAAATTCGAAATAAATTGCAGCAATTTGTACAAAACACGTACGAAATGTGTATAAATTTCGTACCAATTTCACAGAAACTTCTGTATTCACGCACCCGCCCTGACATTCATTGGTACGTAATTCGTGCAGAATTCGTGGGAATTGCATGCAAATATGGTCCAATTTGACAACAGAGCAAGCAAACACACAGAAATGTACAGCGGCCACACCATGCAATCACACGGACACGTGATTGGCCATATCCGAGGTTCGTGCACTACGGCTGCTGCCACGCTGGGGCAGTGTTGAGCAGATGCCACAGCCTGGTTCGTCTTAACGGGGGGTGGGGATGACGCCAGAGATTGCGAAGTGGATCTGGGACTCCGCATCGACATTGTTGTCCTTAATGATCTCAATCCGGTGCACTTTTACCACGAAAAAGAGCACGGACTCCTCCTGGGTAGCACCCCCCTCCCACAACCCCACCCTCCCAACCACCTCCTTCCCCACCAAAAACACCTGGTCCACGCTGGGGCAGTCCTAGCTAGACAAATCCCCGAACAACAGTTAGAGCCTCTAGGGGCGGGGGGGTCAAAGTGGGTTCTGTTGCCTTGTTGGTGGCGGTGCTTGATGTCAGAGGTCCACAACTCAAAAAAAGTCCCCCGCAGTCTACTCTTGGCGTCATGGAGGGCAGAAATCCGGTAGTGGCGGCCTATGGCCACCATTAGCAGCTAGCGTGCCCCCCCTCTACTGCTGAATGGTGTTGCAGCACACCTCTGCCGCCTCCCCCAGGGCCGTCCCCGCCAGAAACGTTTATAGTGTTTTCAGCACTGTGTTTTGCCTCTCCTGCTGCTTGCTGTTGGTGTATGAATTCCTGCTGCTTGTTTTTGGAGATGAAAAGCTTTGGTTTTGATGAAATACAGTCACTCCAAGTCACTCCAGGATAGCCCAGGCCAATAGTATGCAAAAAGAAGAGGATTCAGGATCAAAGCATGAAGGGCTGCAGTGTAGACAGTGAAAGATGATTGGATATTCACAGTAACTGCAACTCAGGTAACATATGAATGCATATTCACAAAGATAGCTGAAATGGTTTGGGAAAAGAGTTAGAAAACTGCCTCAGGATCACTCTCTCTCCATAGTGCCATCTTAGGGTATGTGCACTCTTTGTTTTGGGTCCCATATGTGCTGAGGTGGCATGGTATGTGGCGATGAGGTCACTGCCATGTCACATGGGATCTTCCTAATTAGCTAGGCTGACCAGAAGTTGAACCCAGGACCTCTCAAAAAGAGGTGCCCAGCCCCCTAGGGTGCATACCACTAGGATAGCTAAGAATTCCTGGAAAAATATAGATAAATCCATAGGCTCTACCTTAGGTATGTCAGTGCTCAGTCAACTCAGGAAAAGATGTTTTACTTCACATTGAAAAGGGGATTAAGGGGTCCACTCCATATCCTGATTGGGTGTTTGGTTCCATAGGTCAAAATGTGTTATCACCAGTTTTGGTTGGACCAATATTAAGATTAAAATGCATGGATGCTCAGTGCATCTCTAATACAACTAGAGTATGCCTCAAAGCAATGGTAAAGCACTTTTTCTTACTCCCCCCTTGTGCTGTGGTGGCCACCACTGTCGCATTTTAGGAAAAAGGGAATTTTTCTTGGCCTTTCCTTGGTTTCCACATCTACTTTAAAATACCTACAGTTTCCCTCACACTGAAAAATGGGCGCTCACCATGGCTGGCGCTCTTTTGCTGCTTTGTATGTAACATATCCTCCAGAAGACTCAGCGCTCATGGCGCTGCCGGGGCTCCTGTTGCTTGGTTGGGTTAGAATGGGAGCATGCCAAACATGTGCATATGCATCCCTCCCTCCAAGACGCAGCGTCGACACAACCCAAACGCAAGACACATTATACACACTCACATGGGTTCTCGTAAACCTGCTGGCGACCTGTGACCTGTCTTAGGGCGGAGGGAGTCGAAAGAAAATTAAAATTGCCCCTTGGTAGGGTCTTGGTTCTGCTCAGTCTCTCCAGGCACCTGCGTTTCAGCCCGACCACGGCCTACTCAGCGAGGCTGCGCGTGGGTATCTGCAGAGGCAGGAATGGGAGAATTATGGACGAATCCACGCAAAAACGAAGCGACCACACCAAAATCCGTCAAATGACGGCGTAGAATTTTTCTGAAACGACACACCTGAGCAGAATCCAATTGTGCATCAGAAGCACATTTTTATAGAAATTATAGTCATCTCTGGATTCTTTAAATCCAGAAATTCATACGCATAAAATGGCGGCGCGCAGGAGCGGCTCCTAGCGAAGCGCCGGAAAATCGAGAAATAATGGAATTATAAACGTATGTCTCACGTAGTCTTGAAAATGACGAGACACACATTAATAAATAAACATACAGATTCCACCCACACTAATAGAAGCTTCAAAAATTCAAGCATTCGAAAATGAACGAAAAGACTGCAATGAATCAGGTATAACCTACAGGTATGCATGCGAACGTTCGTCTCGTATGCCGCATACACATTGCTCGTCTCGTGTCTCCGTGAACGAGCCTTGTAGCAGTGCCAACAAAGATAGAACGCGATAGAGGGATTGATTAGAAAGATTGCAGATGATTAGCGGTCAGATCAGGGTGATTAGACATACACACAAGTGCATTGCAACGTTCTTCGCGTGCGCCCCTCACTTGCTCTCTCTCCCAGCGGCAGGTAAGGTGAGTAAGCCCAGGCGGGGCCACCCCCTGGTGGAGTCCTTGATTGGCACTGAGATGGGCAGGTGTGCCCAAAACGTTCGTGCATACTCGCGCATGCACACACGCATTAAAGGGTAGGCCACGCGAAGTGCGCACGGTAAACCTTGTTTAGGCTACCCAGGGGCTCCTCGGTACGTTCTTTAAGAGAACCTGAGGAGTCCCTTAACGCTTGCTTGCTTGACAAGGGTAGCTGCTTCTGCAGCGTGTTTGCGGACAGTGTATTATAGGTCACACTGAGAAGGGTATAATACCTGGAGTGTGGCTTGGTTCCTCCGCCGCAAACGCCCTTTCATTTGCCTTTGTTTTACAGGTGGGCAGGTAGGGTGATTGGTGCAGCAGCATTTTTTTTTATGCCCTGCTAAACAAGGGCGCAGATCACACAAACAAGTAACTCCGCTCCGCCTGTGGCAGAGCAGGGAGTCCGACTTCATCGACATCTGCGCCTTGCACGCGAGAGCACTCCTTCCCTCCAAGCCCTAGCAGGGGAAACGCGTTGTGGCGTCCCCTGTTAGGCCACAGTTGCTTAGCAGCGCTGTGTTCTCTTGTCATTTCACAGGAGGATCGCTAGGACCCACGACACCTTTGACTTCGCAACGCCCAGTAGAGTGTGCTTGTAGGAGTGGTAGTCCTGCGTGGGGGCTTGAGCCAGTTGCCCCAGTGCTCGCCCACCAGGATGGTGCCACTGTAGGGTGTGTAGGACCTGTAGTGCGTGTGTCACTGTCCCACCCGTTTCCTGCAGTTTTAGCAGGGTTGGTGGGCTGTGGCAGTGGTTAGGTCAGTGTTTTGGCCACATAGCAAAACGGCGTTTTCATGCCTTCATAGCTTTTAGCCACCCCTCCCTGTAGTAGACAGATAGGTAGGGAAAACAATACCTGGATTAGCACGCTGGGTATTCCCCCAAGGTTTTGCGCCAGCACAGAAATTGGGCGCATAGGGGAGGGGAGACCCGGGGCGTACCCCGTGGCATCAATAAGCCAACCCTCCAGGTTTAGCAAGGGCGCAGACTTGGGTATAATTAGGACACCACTTCTGCCGCTTGCTCTCAGGACCTTAGGACTAGCACACTCACACATACACTTTGGCAGGTAAGGGTAAGGTTCAGTCCCTAGCTTTAGTCTTGGAGGCAAGCGTCTCAGCGAGCCTCAGCAACTCACCAAGGTTGTTCTGGGACAAGTAGTCAACCAAAACTGAGTTTAGGCGTCCCTCGGGTAGAACAAATGCAGGGAAGGGCTCCCAGGTGGCCTCTTCGACTCCAAACCCTTCCCAGAGGGTGAGGAAGCGCCAACCCTGGCGATAGCGGTGGCGTAGGACAGACTTCACCAGGTAGAAGCCCTCCTTAGCCATCTCCTCGGCGTTCATGTCGGGGAGTTCACCTCCAACTTCCATAGGGCTGGCAGCCCCTTGTAGGTCCAGAGCGGCGATTTCCTCGTCATTCAGCTCCCACTCCTCCCCACAGAGGTCTTCAGGATCATGGTAGCGCTTCAGGTGTTGAGCAGCGCACACCAGGGTCCCCCCTAGACGGGGAGAACACCGCACGGTGATACGGTGTCCATCCACGGATAGGATCTTGTACGGCCCGAAGTATGGGTCATCGCTGGTAGAGCGTGGCCAGGCGGGTAGTCGACTGTGGTGCACCAGCACCCAGTCCCCCTCTTGGTAGGTGGCCGGTACTCGGTGCTTTTTCTTCTTGTTTCACTGACGCTCCCTCACTCTCTGCAGCATAGCCTTGGCCTTGTCCACCTTCGCTTGTTGCTCTTGGACCCATTCACCCACAGAAGAATGGGTGTCCTCTGGATAGGGGGCATGTAAGAACCATGCCGGGCGCCCCATGAATAGCTCATGTGGCGAGTAGCGAGTAGCTGAACTCTCTTGGGAGTTCATCATCAAGGATATGACGGGGAGTAGTCTCACCCAGTCTCTGGTGCGTTCAGTTTTGCACCATATCCTGACGCTCTCCTTCAGGACACGAATCTGTCGCTCACATAGGGGGCTGCTCGTGTGAGAGTAGGGAATCCCCGTAGACACCTGGACATTGAGGGATCTCAGGACCCTCTTGTACCAGCCAGTATCTGAGTGTACTCGTACGTCCTCATCAGAGTGGATCTCCTTGGGCGCCCCATAGACACAAAACCACTCCTCCAGGAGTATCTTGATAGTCTCCTCCCCGGTAATGTGCTTGGTACACGGGAACACCCTGGTAAACCTGGTCAACCCACAGGTTACTACGAGGGCGAAGTCATAGCCCCCGAACTTCGGCATCTCCGTGTAGTCCACGTATAGAACACTGTTAGCACAGTGAGGGATGGGCAGGGTCGAGTAGAGACCTCTGTCCCTGATATCCCCTGGTTTACAGGACCTGCACGGGCACTTATCCACGATAGGCTGGAGCGTCTTCCGCAGTTGGTCGTCAGTCCACGTAGTGTGGAACCACTGCTTGAACAGCCTCAGGGTACGGTCAGCACCCACATGACCACTGGACTCATGGGTCCACTTCAGCAGCGGTGGGACTCGGTCACTAGGCACCACGATGCGGTCCTCGTGCCAGAGGTAGCTCTTGTCCCGCTTCCACTGGTCTTGGTTGACCAGGAGGGGTTCAAGGCGTTTCTCCAGGCGCCGGTAGATATCCCCAAACTCCTGTAGGTACTCCGATTGTTGGAGTCCATCCAGGGGGCGTATCATGGTCATGTTCAGGTCCAGGTGTACGTCCATACGGCTGAACGCCTCCTTAGCCAGCGCTTCAGACCGGGCACCAATCAGGGCGTCGAAGTTGTTGCGGCTGATGTAGTCGGCACACTCGTTCTTCACTCCCTGGATATGGTGTACCGTCAGCCGTAGTTGACTGAGGTAGGTCCACCAGCGACGTAGCTTGGCCTTCTCAGGTGGGGGACCCTTCTGGAAATTGCGGACCGGTTCTTGGTCGCATAGCCAGACCACAGGGTTACTCCCCAACAGTCGTGCTTGTGAGGATAGCACCAGCATACCCGCGAGCAGTTCCTGCTCATAGGTGGAGTAGTTCCCCCTGGCCTGGTTCCACTTCCGGTTCCAGTGGCCCAGAGGTACTAGGACCCACTTGTCGTCAGGGTAGCTTTGCTTGAGGGTTCCATCTCGGTTGAGACCTTCCGTCCCCCATTGGGAAATGGCCGAGTCGAACTCCTCCTTCTCTAGTGCTTGCCATTGGAACAACGTTCCACCACCGCCCACATTGCTGGCGTTGGTCACCAGGATAATCTCCCCTTGTGCCCTAGGCACGCCCAAGCACTTAGCGTTGGCTACCTTGTCTTTGAGCTCGTCAAACGCTTGTTGTTCTTGTGGGCCCCAGCGCCAAGTAGTACTCTTCTTGATCAAGTCAGTCAGTACAGCGCTGGTGTAGGTGAAGTTTTTGATGTGGCGGCGATAGAAGTTGCACGCCCCAATGAAACTGCGTACATCATGAAGTCCTTTCTTGGGGTCTTCGTGTCGTACCTTGGCATCCATCAGGGGTTTGGCCTTAGAGGCCGCTGGGGTCCACCACCCATAGCCAACGTCAAACCCCAAGTACTGCATGGTCTCCTGCATGAACTCACACTTCTCCAGCTTGAGTCGTGTGTGGTTCTCCTGGCAGACCGCAAAGAACTCACCCAAGAGGATTAGGTGATCCTCCTGGGTATTGGTCCCGAGGCATACATCGTCGATGTGAGCCTCCATCTGGGCCCCACGGGATATGAGCTCCTGCACCTTAGGTCTCCTTCGTAGGATGGACAAGATCTTGTTCATCAGCTCTTGGAACAGAGCGGGTGCGTTAGCCACGCCAAACGGCATGACCTTCCACTTGAATACCCTCCCCTGAGGGGTGATGAAGGCCAGTAGCTCCTGCGCGTTGGGCGTCAGGTCCACTTGCCAGAATCCACTTCGCTTGTCCATCTTGGTCTTGTAGCGACAGGAGGCTATCTTCTCCAGGGTAGACTCCATATTGGGAATGGACCCTGAGTGGTTCAACGTCTTCTTGTTCAGCTCTCCATAGTCCACTACCAGCCGTTTGGCTGTAGACCCAGGTTTAGCCACCAGGAAACAGGGGCTGCAGTGTAGGGGGTAGTACCCGTCCTTGTACTCCAGGACTAGGCCAGCGTCGATACATTCTTGTATCTGTCGCTCAATCTCGTCGGCCTGCTCTTAATTAATGCTCTTAATTAGGGGCTGGATAGGGTCTCCTCCGGATCTTGTGACCCACGAACTCGGGCTTCAGCTTGAGGTCCATCTGTACCAGCTTGTCACATGAGGCTGGAGGGGGTAGTTCTCCGAACACCTCCAGATAGGTCCTTATAATTTTCTGTACCCGCGGGTCCAATACCTTGATCTTGTCCTCCATGTCCTCGTCGGAGTGTAAGTTGCTTGCCCCTTGAATAGACGTCGGGAGGTGGTCCTCTACCGACTCTTTGCCCGCGGTAGCATCCTTCAGCCCTTGGTAGGCATACAGAAGGTCTTGCTCAACTAAAGAAGGTCCCTACCAGGACCGGCCCCCGCTGTGCCCCTTCCGCCAGTAATCCCCGCTGACTTACTCCGGATCAATGCTTGCATTTATCAAAATCAAGGGTCCAAAACCAAAAATATAGAAAATAGAAAATACAATCCTCCTTCAACCCTGAATGGCAACCAGAACCCACAAGTATGGCAATAACCCAATTCACAATCCAAATCAGGCTGCGGGCTTTCGTTCAGCACACCGGTATTCCCACGGTGACAGGCATGTACAAGAATTGCACCAAGGAAGAAAGCCCTGAAATTGGCATATGAACACAAATAAAGCAAAGTTGGGGAGAGATGGAAACTTGCACAATCACAGCCATAGACCCATCATTCCCTGGACTCAAGACCTTCCCTTGACTCACCAACATGCTGCCCTGAACCCAGTCCAATAAGATGGTTAAATACCATATGTCAAAAGTCACTACATAAACCCCAAAGATGTGTTCACTTCCAAGCCTCTAAATCCTAGCCCAATAGGGAAGGTGGCGTGTCATGGCCTAGAGTGGCACTCGGGACCATGCCCTACCCTGACATAACCTTGGTTGGACTTGGAGTCGAATGGGCTTAGAGAAATGACCTATGAGTTTGAACTCATAACATGCCAAAAAACTGCCAATTCACACCATATTGGCCATATATCAAAAATATGCTCAAAATCGTAGTTACTACTTATCCGAAGGCTCCAAGCATGCATGGAATCGAAGTCTACTATTCATGGAGGATAGAGACCAAAAGCCAATGCCCATGTACATCCCCATTTTACCCTCGAAACCCTTTCGGATATGGGCGCCACGCACTGCCCAAGTCAGCCCATGATTTTGAGACCAATTCATATAATCCTTCGTGCGCCAAGCCAAATGGAGTACGCGATCCGGCATATGGTGGTGTTCAACTCCGAAGCATATGCCAACATATGAACAACATACCATGGTTCGACTTTCCATAGGCTTCTTGCTGTTAGCTGACCAGGCGAGTACACAAAACGCAAAAATGAGCAAAAATTGAGGTCAAAAACATGAAAATATGACCAAATACAAAGCTGTCATGATAGTATATCTCTATGCTCACCCATGATATCCGCTCATGATTCAATACACAAATGATTGAGACCATTTGCGAACAATTCCGTCACTTGGATCCCCAATCGGGCGCATGGAGATACCTTCGCCACTAATATCTACATGCCCCATGAAAATGGGAGTGCACCCATGGATCTCTTTGTCAAACATACCATGAGCAATACATACGCGGTAGACTTGGTCTAGCGCTTTGAATTCCACAATTGGGACATTGGCAATACCCTTGTCACGTATGGCTCCCCATCTCTTCGGCCACACGAAGATATATAACATGTGCGTGAGCATATCCAACATATACCATGCATATAACAAATACCCTCAAAATATGGCTCCCACCATGATATGCCATGTCCCTCCATTGACATAACTTCACGTTAAAAATACGTAGGAACCCAAGGAAAGTTGCTATGCAACCCCAACACTCATGCGGCACACTCGGAAGTCGCATTAAAATATTCGGTTGCACGGTCCAAGATATATACATCACTTTATACCCTCTTGACGCTCTTCCCTTGCTACACCGGGCATGTGTGCGCACCAAAGGCGTTTGATGCTTCCTAAATTAAGCTGAGACCAAGGCAGTTCGAACCCAACCTTCATTATTCTTTTTCCTCACACTCGCGCGTAGATATGGCTCTTCAAAGTGATCCCACGCTTCGCTTTTGTTTCCCTTATATCTCCAAGTCAAATGGGTGGCAAGTATAAGGGAAACCTGATTCGGGCATAGGGAAAGGAGTATGACCAATCGAAGAAGTCCAAATCAAGTGCGGCGATGTCGAAGTCGAAAATCCGACTTCGACATCCCGAAACATTCGGATTAAAGTTTCGAGTGCTTATTTAGAAAAATGCGGAAGCAACGAACCCTTTACAGATGAAATCTGACCCTTCAGAAACGTTTCCGCAAAAATATCTGGAAATAACAGTTAACCAATCGGTTAACGCAAAATCGCGAGCCAACTGACAGTCGCCGATACACTGACTATCAGAACGAAAGGCTGAAAAATTACGGAAACATTATGATAATAAAACCCTGTTGATTCCTGATATTCCGATATATAAATCTCCGCTGGCGGTGCCTCGGTTCTGAATATGGCCGCTCATAGCCGGAATGGCCAAACCTATCACACTATCACATCGGGTTAGTACAGGTGGATGGGAGAGTATGATATCAGCCAATGGCGGCTTGCTGGCACATAGATACACACCCCAAGTGACCCCAAGATGGCCACGGGGGTCCGAACCGGCTTCACCCCCCTTCTCAGAGCGTTGTATCCGCTCGGAAACCAATGAAGAGAGGACGGGAGGACCCCAATGGACTCCAAACCCCCCCTCCATGTCCCAAGGACACATGGAGGCCCCACACACGTCGTAGGCGTCCCCCATGCCCCAAGGGAGGGGTGAGGACACTGATAATCAGCGCTCTACGCCATATCCGGTCTCCTCTTGATCTACAACATGGACCAAGGGGATCAAAGATAGAAAAACGTCGTCGGTCGACCTAAATAAGTATACCACAATGCAATATATATGTGGAGATCGAGTGAAGGGGGTATATGGCCGATCAAGGCCGAAAAATCCCCGGATGAACGCCCTCACTTGTCTCCCCATTCACAGAAACAAACAAAATGCCAAGGGGGGATCCATTACGGTGCTACAGCAGCAACCAAATGGACCAATACGTCCTTGACATCCAAAGAAATACCCTTTTTCTTTAGGTAGTCCATCCAGACCGTGGTATACCTCGGCACGAAACTGCTCGGAGGTTCCCACGAGTCCCTGGACGCGGCGAATCCCTTCCATCGGACTTTATAAAGCCTTCCCCCAGGCGTCCCCGGGTCCGGCTTGTCCGCCAGGATCTTCTCCGCGGTGAAATCGTCGTCCTCACCCTCGTCGTCCGAGTCCACATCACCGGCCGTGAACTCGAAGGTGACGGGACGTCCGCTGGGGTCTGGTGCTCGGGGACGAAGCTGGGTGTGGTCGCGGTCCAGGATCTTGTTATCCCCCACACGAACCGCATACACATCCTGCCCGACCCTCCGCACGATTACCCCCGGCACATACCAGGACGCCTGCCGATGCCTGGACAGGACATCCTTGTGGTGCCGCTCCACCCACACGGTGTCTTGGAGAGCATACTTCTGGACTTTTCCCTGCTTGAAGTACTTGGCCCTCTTGTCATGCTCGTCCTGTAGTGCCTTACACACCTTGGCCGCCGTGTCGTCCGCCTCAGACATCATAGCGTTCGCATCCCGGGCCACTTTGCCATGGTTCATCCACGGGAGAGTGCGTGACACTCGATCCCGCAGGAACAGGATGCGATGGGGCGACAATCCAGTGGGTCCCGGAAGGTCGTGGTACGCCTGGAGCACTCTCCACAGCGAGTTATACCAGTTCCGGCCCGGTTCGTCAATGTGCAGCTGGCGGAACTTCTCGAACATCTGACGCCCGGCCACCTCAGCACGGCCATTCGACCGGCTGTGGTACGCCACGGTCTTGGCGTGCCGAATCCCCATGTGCTTGCACATCGTTTTGAACCACGTCCCCACGAATTGACTGCCCCGATCGCTGCAGATGACAGCTGGGACATCGAAAATCGTCAGCCAATGCCTGATCATGGCATTAGCGACGGTCTTGGCCTGCAGCCCCACTCCATGCTTGTCCTTCTTGTCCTTCTTCTTGGACTTCTTGCCCGGGACTGCCACGATATACCCGCTGTGCCTGTCCACCGCTAGGATGACACAATCATATGTCTCTCCTTCCACGGTAACCTCCGGCATGGCGAACACATCCATGGCCACGGACCGCATAGGGGCCTCCGGTATAGCCGTATACACCGGGTTGCCCGCTGTGGAGTGGTTGGGGCTCTTCGTGGCCCGACACACGGCACAGTCGCTGCAGTACCGGTCCAGGATGGCGTAGTACCCCGGAGGGAACTTGAAACGCCACTCCAGGTCCTGCTGCATTTTGTCTCGGCCCGGATGCATGAGCTGGGCGTTGTGCCAATGGTCAATGAGCTGCTCCACTCGGTTCTCGGGCACCAGCAGCTTGTCCTTGAGGAACAACTTGTCGCCATCTTCGGTCAAGCCCTCAGGCCATTCGTCGTCCGACGGGGCGCTCACGGCATTCCAGTACTTGCCCCAGTGCTCGGATGCCGCGTACTCATCCGACCAGTCCTCTGTGAGCACCAACCTGACTAGCTCTACAGGGGCCACCATCCATTGCTCGAGGGTTTCCTCTCGAATAGCTTGGACGCGGGCACCCCGGAACTTGGCCAGGTCCGTACGGTTTGCCATCACCACAAAGCACTTGACCCCTTCTTGCTCCATGACCTTCTCCATCTCGATGATGCGCTTGGCCTCCTCGGTCTCCTCGGCGTCGCCATGGCTGGATATGTCCATCCACGCCTTGCCCGCGGGGTAGGCCCAGCGACTGAGGCAATCTGCCACAGTGTTGTCCTTCCCCGGGATATACACTACGCTGAGGTCGAACTTGGCGAACGTCTCGTGCCATCGGGCCCTCCTAGCCGCTGGTCCTGAGGGGGTGTCGACATGCTCCTTGTGCCAGCTCTGTAGTGACTGGTGGTCCGTGCAAACCACCACCGGCTGCAGTCCGATGTGGCCAGACCACTTCCTGAGCGCACATACAATGGCGTATGTCTCCTTCTCCCTCGCGGTCCATGTTCGGCGTTGGCCCTCGGCCAGGATCCTGCTCCAAAACGCCACGGGAACATGAGTCCCGTCGTCCCGGACTTGCTCGAGGACTGCCCCCACGGCATGGTCCGAGGCGTCTGTCCGTAGCACGAATCCCTTGTCCGGGTCCACCAGGAACAACCCCAACTGCCCCAGGAGTCGCTCCTTCAGGCGGTTGAACGCATCCTCAGCCTCAGGGGTCCAGGCAAGCTTCTTTTTGCTCCCCTTCCGGCCATCGAACTTGCCCACTTGCAGCATCTTGTGCAGCGGCCCCGACAGTTCTGCATACATCCGGACATAGCCCGAATAGTAGTTGCAGAACCCCATGAAGGACCGGAGTTCGCTGATGGTCTGGGGCTTCTCCCAGTGGTGCAGGGACGCCAGCTTCCCAGGCATGGGACGGCGTTGCCCGTGACCAACCACGTGACCCGCGAACTCCACTTCCTTCACGAATAGTGAGGCTTTGGTGGGCTTGCACACCATGTTGTGTTTGTCCAACTCGCTGAGCACTCGGCGCAGATCCTTCTCATGCGCGTCGATGAGCTCATCCTCAGTCATGTTCTCCGTGCCGGACCCGATGATGATGTCATCCACGAGGTGATCGGCACAGTCCCGGACAGGACCGAGTAGGTCCTCCATCATGCGCTGGAAAACGGCGTTGCCATTCTTGGCACCCATAGGCACCACTTTCCACTGCATGGGCCCAAGCGGCGTCGACATCGCTGTGCAGGGCCTGGAGTCCGGGTGTAGCGGCATCTGGTGGTAACCGTGTTTCAGGTCCAACACCGTGAAGATCCGCTTTTTCTGTTGCTTTTGGAGGATGGAGTCGATCAGGGGAAGCGAGTACGAGTCGTGCTCGGTCTGCTCGTTCAAACCCCTGTAATCCACCACCAACCTCCACTCGCCCTTCTCCTTCTTGGGTACGATGAAGGCTGGGCTGGCCCACTCACTGTCGGAGGGTTCGATCCATCCCCGCTCAATGAACTCGGCCAACAGCTTCTTCATGGCCTCGGCCCGATCGCCCTGAAGTTGGTACTCCCGGTGACGATAGATCTTCGGCTTCGGCTTCAGCTTGATCTTCGCTGTACCAAACCTCCCACGATCTGGAGGGTTCTTGTTGGCGACGCCACTGAATAGCCGCGGATAGGCCTTGATCAGCCTCTCCTTCAGCTCGGCGACCTTCGGGTTCTCCTGGGCCTCTTCAGCCGCTTGCTTCGGTATAGACACAACCGACCGCACTGCGGTATAGGCCTCTTCCGGGTCCGAGTCCGACTTCTCCTCGTCCGATATGCCGTCTTCATCGTCGTGGGTCGCGATTCCCACCGATAGTCTTCGAAAATTTGCGGCCTCGGGCTGGTGCTCGTCCCTACCGGTTCCCACACTTGGACAACCCCACGTTGGTGGGTCCGACCCAACCGGACCATCGTATTGGTCCGCGATGTGGTCCATGACCCTCGCCACGAACTCATCCTTCTCGTACTTGCCGGTGACCAACATCTTGTCATCCCACCAATGCGGAGATGTGACCATGGCCCGCCTCTTCTTGGCTGCCACACGGTCGTGCATCCCCATCCGCATGTAGTTGACGACGTCGTCGATCTCGGCGTGGGACAGGACGTCAATGCCATCAATTGGCTGATCCGTCCCCTCCTTGGGCTCAAACATGACCTTCATGGGCACCGCCTCCACCCTACGGATGAATGCTTCATCACCCGTGGGCTGGGCTTGCGTCCCATCCACCAGGAAAGCCTTGGTACCCCACGCTTGACCCGGGGAGGGCATTGATACACCCTTGGCGTCGATGAACAACTCCTCCTCTGGCCCGAATGACATCTCGTTCAGGGTGATGGAGTCCAGCGTCGACTTGAGACCCTCCAGCGGACATGGGGTGGATCCTATGCCGGTTATGACCAGGATCCCCTTCGCCCTATCCGCGATGATCTTCTCCACCGTACGTCTGGTAATGTCCAGGGAGCCATGCCAATACATGGGTCCCCACTCCTTCAAACCCCAATGCCTGTGCCAGGCTGAGTCTCCTCGATGCCAATGCCTCCTACACTTCCGCAGAAGTGGGGCATCCCGGGAAGCGAAGACGTCTGTCTCGGGCGCTTCGGCTCCCAGCGTCTGAATCATCCTGGTGTACACTTGCGGCGCCATTCCATACTCCGTGAGCTGAACTACACGGTCTCCTCTGGACTTGGCACCCACAGCTTGCACCGCTCGGACGATCCGATCCTCTTCCTCAGCGTTCCATTGGGATGACCCGCACGCATAATCCGTGGACAGCCATGTGAGGCATTCATCGTCCTCCCGGACCAGCGTTGCGCGATGGGGAAGGGCTCCAATGGCGTTGGCCACCATGAAGTCGTACCCCATGATCATATCCCAATCAGTAATGTCGGCCACATGGAAGTTCCCGGATAGAGTGCTTCTCTTCGCCTGATCAGGGCGGTTCAAGCGCTCATGCTCCCAGAATTCCATACTGATAGTGGCCTCATGGGTGCCACCACCCATAATCTCTCCGTTGGCGACCTTCAGGCGGACCGGTCTCCGGCTGGGCTGCAGGAATTCCTCCTTGAACAACCCTCTCCGGACCAGGCTCACCTGGGCACCCGTATCCACCAACACATCCACCACCTTCTCCTCTCGTCCGCACCGTACTCGCACTTTCAAGTGCAACTGCCGCTCGTCGCCATGAGGTGTATGGACGACTCTCACGGCATGCAACTCTAGCACGTCCGGGTGCATCAGGACTTCAAGGGTATGGTCACGGATGGTGTAGATCTTGGGTTGGTCCTGCCCGTCCACGGGGCTCTTTGTGGTCGCTCCTTCCTTCCTGCCATGTCCCGTACCCACATGTACTTCCCTTGGCAGGGCGCTCCAGGGGTTGGGAGTGGCGAAACTCAGTGGTTTTGGCTCTTCCGGAGCCTTCTTCGGCACCCGATGTGCCTTCGCCTTCTCAGGGATTCCACTGATTTTCGGAGGAGAGACCTCCGAGGTCCCACTCCCGTGGGGGCTCCTCTAGACTTGGCTTCCCGCAGCCCCTTCCGGCTGCGATCCGCCAGGACTTTGTCCTCCACTTTGCTGGGCTTTGAGTTCCGCCAACGTCCTCAACATGTCCTCAGCAACTTCCTCGATCGACCTCACTCGTCGATCTTGACCAGGTCCACCACCATAGCCTCTTCCTCAGCCTTTTCCTTGGCCTTTGCCTTGGCCTTTTCCCCCGTCTCCGCCCTTCGCTTTCCAATCGGAAATCCGCTGCTCCTTGGGCTTCTTCTCGGGATGAGCGGCGAAGTAGGCCTTCTTGTCCGCCTCATACACCTTGCACTGACGGTGGTCGTGTGCATGGTTGTTTCCCTTGCCATAACAGACCCAGCACCCGTCGTGCTGAGACCTGTACTCCCGGAACGAGAGCGGTGGGTTCCCGCTCCTCCTTGGCTCTTTGCCCTTCTTGGGTCCCATCTGGCTCCATCTGGACCGATCCTGTCCATGGTTCTTCACGTTATGCGCCACAAACGCGAAGAAATGGGCCTCCTCGTGATCCTCCCGGGACCAGTGGTCTTGGCCACTTCCACTACCATCCTCCGCGGAGTTGGCCGTGTCCTCCTGGATCTCCCGATGATGGCGGTCGTCTCGGTGTCCTCGTTGTCCATGACCATGCCGATCCTGCACGTGGGCCTCGTTCTTCGCATTGAGCTTCAACTCCACCGTGATGTACTTCACGATCTCGTCCAGGCTCATGCGAGCGAAGATGACTTGCATCTTCAGCGGCTCCCCGCGCCTCCACTCCACGTTGTTGAGGCGCAGCAACCTTTGCCCCATGGAGTCCCCGAATACCTCCACGTACACGGCGTTCTTCAGGCCCAACATCCGGTCGGGTTCGCCCAGGTTCCTCCTGAAGAACTCCATGATACCCGCATGGGTATCCTCCGCCGCCATAATCCTCACCGCCACCCGTCGCTTGGCGCGCTTCTTCTCCTCGTCCTCCACTCTCCTCTTCCAGCTGCCGGGGAGGACGTCCTTCAGCAAGTGGCGGATCTCACTGGCCTCGTTCCAGTCTTCCACCAACTTGAGGCATCTGCGGTACTTCCGCAGATACCGGTTCCACTCCCGGACCCGCAACTCACCGCGGTCCAGCGGCAGTGGAATGGACCACAGGTCCTCAAGCTTCTGGTTGGGAGCGTCCACCCGCTCCTCGTCCTCCAACCACTGGAGGCAGGCCTGCTCCGTCCGGATCAATCCTTCCCGTATCTGATCCCGCAGCTCCTCCTTCAGGTCCTGCGCCAAGCGGTGTGGGAATGTCCGGCACACCCACTTGTCCCGCGGCGCCCCCCGCATCTCGCCGACGACCTCCTCGGCGAAGTCCTCCGAGTCCAGGATGAAGTCATCCAGGTTGGACGGGTTCCCGTCATAATAGGGGATTTTGATTCCCCTGAGGTCGTCGATCCTGATGGCGTCTCCGACGTCTCCAGCCACCACTCCGCCGAGACGGATACCACCTGTGGCTGGGGGGTTTGAGTACACTCCCCGTACATCCCTCTCCTCCATGGAGTGCGGTCCAGTTGGGCCTGAACCCATGGGGTTTGGAATGCGGGAAGGACTTCTTCCATCGGCCGTCCATATCCCCGTATTGGGGTCCTTTGCCCACAGATTTCCGCTTGGATGCCCTCGACCATGTCCGTCGGCCCTTCCCATGGTTTGCCCCTGCGTGGTTTGGTTCTGGATCTCCTCTTCCGCATAAACTGCATAGGTAGTCGTGGATGGCGGTAGATCCTGGGCAGCGTGGGACATCTGCACTGTCCGGCTCCTCGGGTCCGTGGCTACGTGCCCTTCCCGCATGGACCCAGCCGGTGCCGTGTGTTCCCCGAGCATTGTTGACTCGCTGAACAGGGGAACAAACGGCAGCGCACCCGGGTCAACACGCGGAGGCGCGTAGGGTGCCTCTGCAGGGCCGCCCATGGGTTTCTCCATGGCGCTCCTGAGGGTCCTAACCCGCTCCACCAGCTCTACCGCGGCCGGCTTTGCCGGGAGCTCCGGACCCGAGGCGAGGGGCTGTCGCTCCTCTAGCCTTCTCAGGCGTCCCGACATGTCCTCCACTAAGTGGAGGAGGCTGTCCACCACTTGCTGCTGCTTCTGCAGGGCCAGCTCCAGATTCTCCCGGTACCGGGCCTGATCCGCTCGCAGCTCCTCCATGTGGTTTTCCGCGGCCGACTGGTCGTCCAGGATCCCCGCGACGTCCTCCTCTAGAGCATCCTTGGCGTTGTCCAGGCGGTCAAGATGGTTCACGATGGCGTCCATCCCCATCTTCGGGTACTTGCCCATGAGGAAGGACACGTGCTCGCAGTGGCACGCAGCGTGCTTTCCGCCGGATTCAGCACATCCCGCGGTTCCCGGCACCTCAGACTCATCGCCCATAGGCGTATCGCCTATGGCGTCCGTCTCTGGGCCCGTGTGCCGGGGCACAGGTGCCGTCCGGGCCCTGGCTGGCCTCTCCAAGCCCTCGGCGTCGTGCTGCAGGGCGGGCTCGGGGGCCGTATGCGCCCTGGCGATCGGCGCGGACATCTCCGGCTCCGAAGGTGGCTCGTGGGCTGTCCGATAGCCCTCGGAGTGCCCCTCGGATTCCCACAGCCTGACCGGGCTGGGGTCCGTGTCCATAGCCCCGGTGTCCCTTGCCGCGGACTTGGGTGACCCGCGCTTCCGGTAGCGCCGGGCCCGTCCTCCACTGCTGCCTGAATGGCATGCCTCATCAGAGTCCTCCGCGGCGGAGCGGAGGTTGCCCGCCTTTCGGCAGCGACGCTCACACATGGAGACGAGGTCCTCCATGTCACGTCCTCCTCTTCCCGAGTGTCGTTCTTCTCTTCGGGCTTCAAATTCCGGAGTTCGCCATGCTCTTGAACGTCTCGGTCCTTCTATGGCTCTAATCTCCGGCGTGGTCTCCACCGAGTCCACAATACGCACCCGGGGCGTACTTGGGCAGGGCTCATGAGGGCCCAAGTCCCCGGGTCGGCGGTTGGTAGGGGCAGCAGGTAAGCCTCTGCTACCATAAAGAAGGTCCCTACCAGGACCGGCCCCCGCTGTGCCCCTTCCGCCAGTAATCCCCGCTGACTTACTCCGGATCAATGCTTGCATTTATCAAAATCCAGGGTCCAAAACCAAAAATATAGAAAATAGAAAATACAATCCTCCTTCAACCCTGAATGGCAACCAGATCCCACAAGTATGGCAATAACCCAATTCACAATCCAAATCAGGCTGCGGGCTTTCGTTCAGCACACCGGTATTCCCACGGTGGCAGGCATGTACAAGAATTGCACCAAGGATAAAAGCCCTGAAATTGGCATATGAATACAAATAAAGCAAAGTTGGGGAGAGATGGAAACTTGCACAATCACAGCCAGAGACCCATCATTCCCTGGACTCAAGACCTTCCCTTGACTCACCAACATGCTGCCCTGAACCCAGTCAAATAAGATGGTTAAATGCCATATGTCAAAAGTCACTACATAAACCCCAAAAATGTGTTCACTTCCAAGCCTCTAAATCCTAGCCCAATAGGGAAGGTGGCGTGTCATGGCCTAGAGTGGCACTCAGGACCATGCCCTACCCTGACATAACCTTGGTTGGACTTGGAGTCGGATTGGGCTTAGAGAAATGACCTATGAGTTTGAACTCATAACATGCCAAAAAACTGCCAATTCACACCATATTGGCCATATATCAAAGATATGCTCAAAATCGTAGTTACTACTTATCCGAAGGCTCCAAGCATGCATGGAATCGAAGTCTACCATTCATGGAGGATACAGACCAAAGGCCAATG
The DNA here is from genome assembly GCA_964036045.1 of Eutreptiella sp. 'Long Island Sound 2002'. Lineage (NCBI taxonomy): Eukaryota > Euglenozoa > Euglenophyceae > Eutreptiales > Eutreptiaceae > Eutreptiella > Eutreptiella sp. 'Long Island Sound 2002'. The sequence goes on along the minus strand of OZ038380.1, from coordinate 120,843,454 downwards.
CCCATGTACATCCCCATTTTACCTTCGAAACCCTTTCGGATATGGGCGCCACGCACTGCCCAAGTCAGCCCATGATTTTGAGACCAATTCATATAATCCTTCGTGCGCCAAGCCAAATGGAGTACGCGATCCGGCATATGGTGGTGTTCAACTCCGAAGCATCTGCCAACATATGAACAACATACCATGGTTCGACTCCCCATAGGCTTCTTGCTGTTAGCTGACCAGGCGAGTACACAAAACGCAAAAATGAGCAAACATTGAGGTCAAAAACATGAAAATATGACCAAATACAAAGTTGTCATGATAGTATATCTCTATGCTCACCCATGATATCCGCTCATGATTCAATACACAAATGATTGAGACCATTTGCGAACAATTCCCCCACTTGGATCCCCAATCGGGCGCATGGAGATACCTTCGCCACTAATATCTACATTCCCCATGAAAATGGGAGTGCACCCATGGATCTCTTTGTCAAACATACCATGAGCAATACATACGCGGTAGACTTGGTCTAGCGCTTTGAATTCCACAATTGGGACATGGGCAAAGCCCTTGTCACGTATGGCTCCCCATCTCTTCGGCCACACGAAGATATATAACATGTGCGTGAGCATATCCAACATATACCATGCATATAACAAATACCCTCAAAATATGGCTCCCACCATGATATGCCATGTCCCTCCATTGACATAACTTCACGTTAAAAATACGTAGGAACCCAAGGAAAGTTGCTATGCAACCCCAACACTCATGCGGCACACTCAAAAGTCGCATTAAAATATTCGGTTGCACGGTCCAAGATATATACATCACTTTATACCCTCTTGACCCTTTCCCCTTGCTACACCGGGCATGTGTGCGCACCAAAGGCGTTTGATGCTTCCTAAATTAAGTTGAGACCAAGGCAGTTCCAACCCAACCTTCCTTATTCTTATTCCTCACACTCGCGCGTAGATATGGCTCTTCAAAGTGATCCCACGCTTCGCTTTTGTTTCCCTTATATCTCCAAGTCAAATGGGTGGCAAGTATGAGGGAAACCTGATTCGGGCATAGGGAAAGGAGTATGACCAATCGAAGAAGTCCAAATCAAGTGCGGCGATGTCGAAGTCGAAAATCCGATTTCGACATCCCGAAAAATTCGGATTAAAGTTTCGAGTGCTTATTTAGAAAAATGCGGAAGCAACGAACCCTTTACAGATGAAATCTGACCCTTCAGAAACGTTTCCGCCAAAATATCTGGAAATAACAGTTAACCAATCGGTTAACGCAAAATCGCGAGCCAACTGACAGTCGCCGATACATTGACTATCAGAACGAAAGGCTGAAAAATTACGGAAACATTATGATAATAAAACCCTGTTGATTCCTGATATTCCGATATATAAATCTCCGCTGGCGGTGCCTCGGTTCTGAATATGGCCGCTCATAGCCGGAATGGCCAAACCTATCACACTATCACATCGGGTTAGTACAGGTGGATGGGAGAGTATGATATCAGCCAATGGCGGCTTGCCGGCACATAGATACACACCCCAAGTGACCCCAAGATGGCCACGGGGGTCCGAACCGGCTTCACAACCATCTCCGGTGGACGATGGCAACATAGGCACGCTCGAGGGGGTTCACATACACATTCCTCCGAGAGGTCGTCCTCCTCTGGGGTCCTCACATGGGCGCCCCACACGCTCTTCATGAGCTTGAGATCTACCTCCCTTTGCCAGGTGGTGATCTTCTGTTCGAGGTCCTCCCTCAATTGGGAGAGGTCTCCCATACGTCCTTGCTTCAGTGGCCATGAGCTGCGGGTAGGCTTCGCGTAGCATAGCTTTTTCGCCACCATCTTCCTCTTGGAATCCACATCCACGGGGTCTTCCACCCTCATGGAGAGTAGGGGTTTTAGTGGGGCGGCGTACTCGGCGTTTTCCACTTCCTCCACCGCGGTCTGCACGAAGAAGGCGTCGTGCTCAGTTTCGTCATCTGAGTGGATAGAGCTAGGTAGCTCAGATAGTCCACACTCAGAGACTCCATCAGGAACAGGTACATGGCAGGGAGAGTTGGGGGCGTTGGTGTCAGTCACGACGTACTCATCTCCTCCGGGTGTAGTTTCAACAGCATCTTGAGGTCGTAGGTGATCCTTCAAGTCACCCAAGGCGAGTCCATCGCTTTCACGTTGTATGGCCTGGACCAGAGTCGGGTCCAGGTCCTCCCAGGGGATGGTGGTAAGACTTCCGTCCACCACGCTGAGCATACTCCCCCATCCGGGCTTCCCAATGGGCGTCTTGCGTCCCAGAGGCACGTAGATGGCCTCATCAGGTAACCGCACAGAGCTGATAGTCAGCTTGTCAAGGAGGGTTCGCCAGTACTCGTTGCCCCCATGGGCTCCCCAGTCGGGGGAACACAGGACCATACGGGAACGTTCCAAGGCCACCTTGGTCAGCACCCTCCCCAGTTCACTGAATCTGGGGTTCCCGTAGGCCATCCCGAAAGAGGGCCAGTAAAATTTGTAGCTGCAGTTCTTCCCCTTGCTGCAGTATAGGTCCAGTACATGCTGCTTGTCGCTGGCGAACAGCTCCACACTTAGGTCTTCTCGAGAGTAACCCAACTCCTTCAGACCTTGGTCTAGGACTTCCCTCAATAGTTGGTAGTCCTCAGTTTTGGAGGCCGCCATCATGTTCGAGGGCTCCTCCTTCGATAGTCTCAGGTAACTCGAGGTATGTTCCGACTGCTCCAGTGGCACAGACTCTCTGCCACTGCCGTGGTCCACGTAGAGGAGGTAGGGCGCTTGCAGAGTCAGGGATTGTATCTGGGAGTGCTGTACGAAGAAGTCAGTACCCAGTACAAAGTCGAAGGCCTCAGTGTCCATCACATAGAACCGATGGGCGATAGTTCGAGAGCCCATAGGTACCTCCACTTCACAGTACCCCGCAGCTGTGCACCACATGTCCATCCCCCATGCGTATGGCGGCGGTGGTCATGGTGTTCTTCAGGCTCCCACAAGATAAAATTTTCTTCGCCACTATAGATATTGTGGCGCCAGTATCCAGTACCCCCAGGTATTCGCGTCCCCCTAGTCGGATACGTACCCAAAACACCAGGTCCTGGGTGCCACCGGAGCGTCCCCGTCAGAACTCCGCTGGACAGGTCACCTCGAACCCCTTGTTCCGCAATTTGCGGGCCATCCTCATGAAACGGCTCCTCTTCTTAGCGTTGCCGTCATCACGACCTTCATGCTCACCATTGGCTCCTTGTTCTTGCTGGGCCTGCGTTTGTGAGCGAGTGGTAGGTCCAGACTGCCCTCCAGAGGGCTCGGAGTTCCCCCCTGGATTAGGGTTGGGGTTGCCTCCGTTCTTGTCCTTGTTCTTGTTGTCGGGCTGGCGGTTAGCGCCTCCTCCTCGTCCACCTTGACCCTTGTCTTGACCACCTTGACCACGTCCTTTCGACTTGCCCTTGCCGGAGTCGTTGCCTTTGGCCTTGCCTCCACCTTTGCCTGAGCCTTTGCCAGGATCTTCCCCCTTAAGCTTCGCCGATAGGCGTTGCTTATGGTAGCACTCATCCTCGTAGTGCTTCCGCTTACCGCAGAATGCACACGTGATGGTGCAGCGGTAATGATCCGGCAGCTTCACTTTGGCGCCGGTGATCTTCTCCTGCTGCTTCCCCTGGACGACGAAGCAGTCTCGCTGCTCGCAGTCAGAGGCGTGCTGCAGGTGGCCCTGCTCATCTATGGCATCACACCAGAATAGCTCCTTCACGTTCTCCATTAGACGGGCGTGGGCGTATTTGGGGGTAGTCCCCTGCCCAGGTCGGGACCCTTGGTACCCTTTGCCTCCAGAACCTCCACCACCAGGACGGTAGTTGTTCAAGTGCTGGTCGCTCTCCTTCTCCAGCGCCATCTCCAGGAGCAGCACGCATAGATCCTCGTAGCGGAGGGATCTAGCCTTGCGCTCAGCCGTCAAACGGCACTCGTCCCATAGCTCTCGGGGGAGCTTGGCGCACAACCAGAACAGCAGGTCGTCGCTGCTGTAGGAACCGGGCGTCAGTCGTCCAGCCCAGTGATCCAGGTCAGCCAACAGCTCGGAGACCCTGCCAGGTTTGGGGTTGTTGGGCAGCACGGGCAGGTTCTGGATCTCGGCCCTGATGGAGAGGTCGGTCTCGTAGGTCGGGTACTGCCTCTCCAGGGCAACCAACACATCGGCAAAGGTGGCGGAGTTAGTGACGATCTGCCTGACCTGCTTCTCCAGGTACTTGGTCTTGCAGCACTGCAGGAGCAGATCGCACTTCACTCGCCCACTCGCGTGGGTTTGGCCGGTCAGTCGTAGGAACCGGCCAAAGTTCTCAGCGAACTCGCTGAGGTCCTTGCCTGTGAACTCAGGCAGGTTGACCACTATCTTGGAGGTGGCAATAGCCTTCGCCTCCTGAGCTCGGCGTCCTTCAGGGCGTCGGGTCTTCTTCTTCTTCTTCTTCTTCTTCTTACCTTTGGGGTCCTCGGGGTCCTCAGGGTCTTCGTCATCTGAGGGCGAAGAAGAATCCATCGACGGCGGCTCGTCATCGGAGGGGTCTCCGCCAAGGTCACTAGAGCCATAAGGCTCTACGTCCACCATAGCCCTTAAGGCTGTCAGCCCCTGCTGGTCCAGCTCGGCCCTCGTCGAGTTCGTCACATGGCTGTAGGGCGGCTGGGCCGTTCTCGGGACGAATGGACTTCTCGGTACTGCTGCAGGAGTCGGCATCGGTCGGCTCCTCAGGCTCCCCAGGGTATTTGTCAACCCTGCCGCCAGGTGGTTAGCCTGTACTCGGTGGGGTGACATTCCCACCGTCATAGGTGGCGCATGGGACGGGATCATCAGGGGCTCCAGTTTCTCCCTGATCTCTTGCGTGAGGTCGCCCACGATTTTTGAAGTGGCTCCTCGGAGCACCTCGTTGATCTCCGACCGCGTCAGGGACCTGTTGGAGGATCTTCCCGATCCCCTACTCCTGCCTCCCAGAGACTCTGGTCCTCTCCTCAACCCACTCAAGGGTGCATACCCAGGTGCATACCCAGGAGCATACCCAGGAACATCCATATAGGTTCCAGCGGCGTGAAGTGGATGGGGATAGTCAGCCGCATACCATCGCGGCGCAGAGCTGGAAGCCACCGGCTCACTGGCAGTAGTTGCCTCATGGAGCGCAGTGGTAGGTGGGCCCATACCATAGGCGGGGTAGGGAGGCATGCCAGTAAAGCCTGTGCCCTCTGCCATAGGCGGGTTGGTTGTGGAAGTGGATGTTGCTGCGGCTGGGAGTGTGGTGGTTATGAGAGAGGGTGATGCGTGGAGGCCAGAAGCGCTTGGTGCGCCTTCGAAGGTAGGGTCATGCGTCTCGTCTTGCCCTTGTTCCTCTCCTTCGTCTGCTCCTTCACCAGCATCCTTCTCGCTCTCGTTCTCTCTCTTCCTCTTCACAGGCTGAGGCTGAGAGACCACTTCCTCAACCGACAGGGCCCCGAAGGCCGTCTGGAGGCCATCCAGGGAGTCCTCCGCCGTATCCACTGGCCCATGTAAGGGCTCCACCGAAGGTACAGCGCCAGGCGCCGGCCTTGCCGGTGCCTCAGGCGCTGGCGCTGTCTTCACTTCGGCGTCCACTCTTCCTGGGTCCATCTGAATCCGCCCTTCTGCTTATTGTGCTTATTGTACGGCGCGGGGTCGCTGCCGGTGCACAGAGACAGGCTGCCTCTTGCTACCAGATAAGTTTATAGTGTTTTCAGCACTGTGTTTTGCCTCTCCTGCTGCTTGCTGTTGCTGTAGGGATTCCTGCTGCTTGTTTTTGGAGATGAAAAGCTTTGGTTTTGATGAAATACAGTCACTCCAAGTCACTCCAAGATAGCCCAAGCCAATAGTATGCAGAGAGAAGAGGATTCAGGATCAAAGCATGAAGGGCTGCAGTGTAGACAGTGAAAGATGATTGGATATTCACAGTAACTGCAACTCAGGTAACATATGAATGCATATTCACAAAGATAGCTGAAATGTTTTGGGAAAAGAGTTAGAAAACTGCCTCAGGATCACTCTCTCTCCATAGTGCCATCTTAGGAGATGTGCACTCTTTGTTTTGGGTCCCATATGTGCTGAGGTGGCATGGTATGTGGCGATGAGGTCACTGCCATGTCACATGGGATCTTCCTACTTAGCTAGGCTGACCAGGAATTGAACCCAGGACCTCTCAAAAAGAGGTACCCAGCCCCGTAGGGTGCATACCACTAGGATAGCTAAGAATTCATGGAAAAACATAGATAAATCCATAGGCTCTACCTTAGGTATGTCAGTGCTCAGTCAACTCAGGAAAAGATGTTTTACTTCACATTGAAAGGGGATTAAGGGGTCCACTCCATATCCTGATTGGGTGTTTGGTTCCATAGGTCAAAATGTGTTATCACCAGTTTTGATTGGACCAATACTAAGATTAAAATGCATGGATGCTCAGTGCATCTCTAATACAACTAGAGTATGCCTCAAAGCAATGGAAAAGCACTTTTTCTTACTCCGCCTGCACATGCACCTGGTACTCCTCTGAAAGGGCGGAAAAGCTACTCAAGCGCCTCTCTGGGTACAACAGGACACACCATGCACGGGCAAAGCCAAACAGTAAAACTACCCTACAACGATCTAACAAACTGCAACAGCACTAAGCCGCCCCGTGAAGAGTGAGCTCATACAACCACTCGAAGACTCCCTCCACACCACCTTGTACTAAGTGCCCCCCCCCCGGACAGCCTCCCGACACACCTACAGAAGCCCCGCCTCCAGCCCGCGTCCTAGCAACTGCCACTCCTCATCCGACACCACAGATGGTACATGCGTCTCTCCATCCCTATTCCTCTATAGTACTCCAAGTGCATCTGCACCAACATGGAGCATGGTACCTGAGACCAGTTCAAGACCTGCCCACTGTACCCGGTAAACAACACCCTCACAGACTGGAACACGGCCCACCACATCGCACAACACGCCGGAGGGCCGACACAGTCTACAGCGGCCAGACAGCTCACCAGCAGCCTGAGGCAAACACGAGTGCTCGAAGCGGTCCGCAGGGGGCTCATCCCGACAGCCGTCTATAACCTACTACGCACCAAGCTGGAGGACTTCCAGGCCATGGAGGCGCACATGCAACACAGGGCCATCAGCAATGCGGCCACAGAGCTCATGCACCGCTTCCACAATACCTGCAACACAGAGCCAGACAACCCACAACAGACTAAGGCCTGCTCTTCAAAAGCCTGCTCTACTAGCCCTGACACCCCAAAACACCCACAAGGACCAACAAGAGCGGCAACGACACCCGTCCCTTCACGCCGAGAACCCCCCCATCCGCGCGCCACCCTCCACACATAGCACCACCACAACAGAAACATGCACCACAAACACAGTGCGCACGCCCGGCAGTATGCACACACTGCGGACCCGCGTGCCCTGATACCGCCATCTGGTTACTGCTATTCTAAGCCGCCAGCCACCGCGTGCTGCTTTGGCAAGCACCATCAGCTGCTGCAAACAGCCCTGCCCAGAAACACAAACCACTAGATATCCGCCGGGGGTGCACACCGCCTGCTTCGCTGCCCCCCTTTGGGAGAGCGGGGCCCATAGCACCACACGCAGCCCGCCGCTCCAGCCGCAGCCCAGCCACGCCAGCCACCCCAGCCTCTTTAAACCCCTCACTGACACCCACCTGGCTTACCTGAGGGGACATTACCTAGCTGATGCGGCGGACCGCGCATGGGCCGTCACCATCCCGAACGAGGACACACACCTATCCCCGCACAGCCCACCCGTGCGCCACAGTGGGTGCAGCCAGAATGTGGCGGCCCGCCACACCCTCTTTGCCCTCCATGGCCGCAAAATCCAGCCCCCTACATTGCGGCCTCAACACAGGAGGCATGGGAGGCAACAGCGTTGAAGGAGCTAGCTGTGTGCCTCCCGCTGATTCAACACCGCCTCTGGCCGGTGGAGAAGAACCCCCTACCCCCTCATCCAGTTACTCTACCCCTCAAACCCCCCTTCCTAGTTGGTGCCAGGAGAGAGCTGCGCAACCTTCCGCGACACCCACCTCAGCGCTCCCAGCAAAGCCACTGCCACACAGATGGCCCCCACTGACGAGCGCAGCTAAGTCCGGGGCCACCAAATGATCCTTAGAAAGGCACATCACTGGCACACAGGCTTCCTCTCCCCGAAGAGGACAAGGGAGGCCACCTGCCTCCGACAAGCATAGAGCAAAGAAGGTCAAAATGGGCCAAGAGCCCGTCAACGCGCCCGCCAGCAAGGCAAGCAGCACAGCACCCACCAACCGGGTGCAGAACCCTAGCCAGACCAGTGGCCGCGACACGCCGCAAAACCCCATAGTCAGGACCCAAGCAGACGCCATGTCCAGCAATACCCTCTCCAGCGCCCACTATCGCCGCAGCACCGCGACACCGCTGCCCACCAGCAGCACCAGCCGGCCTACACTGCACGAGGACCGCCACCCCTGAAAAGCGAAGGGGCATGGGACCACCAGCAGTAGAACGACGAGCACATCATCCCCGATCCCCGCCTCCCAATGCTCAACTACAAGGGCCACCTCCAACAGCCCGGACAGCACAACGCCCCCACAGCAGCTGGGACACATGGGCCGCCCACCCCACACAACACACTAGGCCAGATCCCCGACAGAATGGAATACTTGGTACACCACCACCCCCAACCCCACCCGCACCCCGCGCCACACCACCACGTGCATCACAAACAGGCCAGCCCTCATCACCATCCTGTGCCTCTCCACCACCACATCCATGCAACCCCGCCCCTAACCACACCACGGTACCACACACAACCGATGCACCCTCTCCCACCAGAGTCACTACCCTTACACAAAGTACTAGCTCTGCACCATGTACCACTCGAACAGGTCAGACCCGCAGCCCTGCAGCCATGGTGCAGCCCGTTAAGCTCACAGGAACCCGAGCGTGAACACTACCAACACCACCTGTACCCGCCCCCAAGCCAGCAGAGCGAACCATTCCATGCGCACGGAACACTCAACCAAAACCTACCACCCTAGCTGCGCCCCCTACCCGCAGACACCATGCACCAGCAGGCGCGGGCCGCGAGGGAATCGCACCCAGATCTGGACCATCGTGTACCCACCACCCCTTCCCGCATCTCGACCGGCCAAGAACCCCGCGGCCTGCGAGCCACGCACGGGCCCCAACAACAGCACCCTGAACAATGCCCACCCAACCCGCAACCTCACCCACGGGATCCCACATGGCGCAACATGCACCCCCGCTGCCCCTCCGCCCCAGATACCCCCCGCAAGCCGTGAGCGCCAGCTCACCACATCAGAACACCTGACAGCCCCTGCAACCACGCCCCCGCCAGTGCAGCAGCCACCCGGCCGCCGATCGACAGGTTCACACTCCCACGGCCGCCGCAAAATACTCCATCACTCGACCCGCCATACGCCAACAGGGGCTACCCCCCCGCCCCAATTTACACAACCACGCTGAGCCCACACAGCACAACGAGGTGCCGCCCCAGCTGTGCCACGCACCACCTTGACGCTCGACAACCCCCCCGCCCTGAGACGGTACGTCCGAATGGTAGAGGTGTACAGAGAACTGCTTCAGCTCTGCTACTCAGGAAGCTGATAGTCGATCCGGCAGGAACCCTTATCCAGGCGGATGCCCTGGGTGAAGGTTTCCGGGACTTCTTCTATGCCGCCTTTCTCTATGTTGCCTGGCCTGACCACCCCCCCTGCCCCCCCCCTGGACGGCGAGCAGCCGCCCCCCCAGGGGAATGCATCTGGATGCCCCGTGAAATGAGGGCTGCATCCCGTCGGGCACCCCGAACCAATACCGGTGGCCACAAGCGGTCAGGCCCTTTACCCCGACCCCAACATGATCCTTCTCTGATCGCATAAACTCGAGGATGACCGGATGGACTGGGAAAGAGAGCCGTGGGCCGACCGCATGGCCTCCGTAGAGCAGCTTCAGGGACGTCTACGCAAGGATCCCCAACCCCTCAGACCACGAGCCGCCCCCCTCCACGTAGCCAACCATCCTCTACGACGGCCACTCCATCCTGCCCACCACCCGCTGGCATGCCCGGTCCAACACCTGGGTCGTCCACGGCACGGAATCAATCCTCCCCGCCGACTACACCAACCCGCCCCCCCCTACGCCCGCAGCCCTGATACGTACCTTGGAGCACACTTCTGCAGGGACGCTGATCTCAGTCCACAGCAACCGCCTGACCGTTGGCAGGGCATTGTATTGCCTTGCCAAGTGGACCCAACAGACGTGGTAGATTGCCCCGGATTGATCCGCATGGAAAGTCACCCTCCGCGCCCAGCGAAAGGAGGCCTCCCTGAACTGCGGTGGACCAACCCCCCACTGCCCATGTCCCTGCAGCTCAGTCCGTTCATGTTGGCGGCCCACGTCATGCACCTACACTGGCCCGAGAACACCCCTACTGAACACTTCCACCACCTCACAGAGGAGGACATGGCGGGGATTCAACGGGCCTTCTTCGGCTGCATCCACCACCTCCAGAAGCACACCGGCATCCCCTGCAGCAAACCTTACCCTGCCCAAAAAGGCCACTACACCAACGAGCCACAGCAACCCATCAATGCCACAGCACACAACACACAACACGACCTTTGATACAGGCACCTGCATGCACGCCTGGCACCACCAAGGAAAGCGCGCACGCACACCAGAAGCGCAGACCAGAACTCTCATCCTCATTGCCCAAGGGGTCCAGACAGCGGCACCAAAGCTGACGCCAAGCAGTGGCCGCAAAGACGGCGAGGACAACACGCCCGCGATCGCCACATCCTCCTCATCAGCCTCCTCATCCCCTGCATTTGCTTCCTCCACTTCTTCCACTTCCTCCACCTTCCCGGCCTCCGCAGCCACCTTGTCCACCTCCACATCCACAACCACCTCCTCAAACAGTCAGTAAGTAAGTAAGGGCGGTCGCGTCGGAAGCCTCATCTGACATCCCCTTGTTTGTTTTACATGGTGACCGCCTCTGGCGGGAAGGGGAGCTCTCCACCATGAGTTCCCCTGGTAACCCCTGTCTCACCTCATGGCCGAGAAATTCAACCAGGTTCCCTTGGGGCATGACCGGCGGTGGGTTTCCTTCAGTCGCTGCCCCCACGGTCTCAGCTCCTTCCGGTGACCCGTCAAAGGATCCTCCGGCCTTGCCCCCCTAGCACAGCCTTTTGGGTGCCTGCAGGTGGGTTTCCTGTGGATAGTCGTGGCCGACGGCGCAGCATTGCTCTCAACCACATTCCACCGTTTCCCATCCCTCACATGTTGGAGTACCCACCCGGCTCCCGGATGCACTCTGTTGTCGTCCATCCGCGGCTGGAGGGCAGGGGGCGACCCTTTCCACGTTCCCCCGGGTCCTGCTCACGTGTTAACCTACCTCACAGCTGTCTCGGAGTTCAGGGCATTTTTCCGACTTCCCGTGGTCAGGCTCCTCATGGTTGGCCCACGGTTCACCACTCCATGGCGACTGGTTTCCCGATCCCACAGGGCTGTTGCTTGGCGCTTTCTGCCATCTTTCCCTGCTCTGTTTCTTTTGCAACACCGCGATGTCCCGTTCCCCTTTGCCACATCCCGTCAACGGCCCAGTCCCCGCGTCCCGCGGTTTCCCCTCCTCTAGGGGCTGTTGTGCGGCCCTTGCCACACTCTTTTGCTTGTCCCGTCCCCTCATCCCATCCCTCGTCCCATGTTTATACCCCACTGGGCCGCCAGCAACCCAGTGGCACGGACCCATCGTATCCTCATCCATCCGGGGAGCGTTTCGTGCTCCTTGCACCGGTCGCTCCTATCTCATCCCCTTGTGCAGCGCACATGGTGCGTATTCTTGACCAGTCCTGGTTGATCCTGTCCGGGGCTTCTGGCCACATTTCCCATGTCGAGGCCCTATTGGCCTGCATGTGTATTGACACGAGAACACAGCGCCCCTATGCGGCTGTGCCCCACCAGGGACGCGACCACACGTACCCTCACTAGGACTTGGAGGGGTGGTGTGTTCTGTATGTGTGCAGCGCATGTGGTCTTGCCCTCCTTGACGTCGTTGTTCAGTCCTCGCCATCCCCGGCAGATGGCCCTTCTGATGTTTGTCCCTCCCCATTCCTGGCCGAGAGTCCTTCTTTCTTCTCTCCCGCCCATAACTGGCTCGGGTGTGTTGCTCTGTGTGTGCTCCGCGCCCTCCGTTATGCATGGTGGGCTGCCCAATGGATCACCTGCGTTTGTGCACGAGAACAGAGCGGCTTTTCGTTTTTGCCGGCTGTGGCCTGACAGGGACGTCACTACACGTACCCCTGCTAGGGCGCTGACTGATGGAGTGCGTTGCTGTTGTGCCCCGCTTGCGTACTTGGCGTCCAAGATGATGCCCCCCCTCCGATTCGGGGGGAATGGCACTTCAATTGTTGTTGCCTCACCATTCCTGGTGTGGGTGCTTTCCTCTGTTGTTCCCGCCATTCCTGGCTCCGGCATCGTTCTGTTCTTGTGACTCCGCCGTTGGTTTTACTGGGTGGGCGGCCCTGGTTGCACCACTTCACCCTTCGCGTCCCACCGGCGGGAGGAGGGACTCATGCATGGTGGGCGTGCGGAGAGGCGTAGCTACCAGCACTCACCTCTGGCCTGCTATACGCGGATTACCGGGCCCGCCTCTGCGCGGCCTGTTGAGCCCAGCAATTGCGCGGACAGGTGGCCAGCTCCGGATGATCGGGTCCGGGGCGCCAGGCAGCCTCTTGTCTCTGGATGATCCAGTCCGGGGGGCGGCGGCTCCTGCTGCTTGTTCCGCCCTGGATGATCTAGTCCAGGAGCCGGCGGCTCCTGCTGCTTGTTCTGCACAGGATGTTCCAGTCCGGGGCGTCCCAACTCCTCCCTCCGCCGTTTGCCGTCGTTTTGGTTTTGGCCGCTCCTTCTTTTTTTTTTCTCCGGATGATCCAGTCCAGGGAACTTCATGGTTTCATCACGACATGGCTGCATCACCATGGTCTCCTCCTGGCCTCATTCTTACTGCATCCCCTTTGGGCTCTGCATCTTGGCTGCCTCATTGCTTCCCCTCAGCCTTGTCCTCTTGGCCGCTGGCCCGCATACCCTCGGCCTCGTCCACTTGTGTGCCCCTCCGTTTCACCTTGGCCCTTTTCGTCTTCATGGCTTCTCTGCATCTCCTCGGCCTCGTCCTCATCTCTGCTTCTCTGCATCCCCGCGGTCTATCTCCCTTGAGTGCTTCCCCGCTTCTGCTCGGGACGCCACTTCTTCGCTGTTCTGCATCTCCTCTGCCTCATCCTCTGCCCTGCTTCTGTGCCCCACCCTTGCGTGGTCTTTTGTGTTGTTTCCGGAAGTGTCTAGGGGGCAGGGGCTCCTCCTGCTTGATCCGCCCTGGACGATCTTGCCCTGGGCGTCTGGCCACTTTTCCCCGGCTGATCCTGTCCTGGGGATTGTGGCCTCTCCTTGTTGCTTTGCCCCGGATGATCCGATACGGGGCGTCTTCTGCCGCTTGTCCCTGGATGCTCCAGTCCGGGGGGCGGCGGCTCCTGCTGCTTGCTCTGCCCCGGACGTTCCAGTCCGGGCCGTCCGCCGCCACTTGTCCCTGGATGATCCAGTCGAGGTGGCGGCGGCTCCTCATGCTTGATTCGCCCCGGATGCTCCTTTCCTTGGTGCCTGCCCGCCCCCTGTCCCTGGATGATTCAGTCCAGGGGGCGGCGGCTCCTGCTGCTTGCTCTGCCCCGGATGTTCCAGTCCGGTGCATCCGCTAGCTCTTGTCCCTGGATGATCCGGTCCGGGGTGGTGGCGGCTCCTCCTGCTTCATCCGCCCCGGATGCTCCTTTCGTGGGTGTCCTCCCCCCCTTTTGTCTGTGGATGATCCAGTCCGGGCGCGGCAGCTCCTGCTGCTTGGTCCGCCCCGGATGATCCTTTCTGGCGCGTCTTGTCTCCTGGGCGCCCCTTCGCCACGTCAACGCTGCGCTGCTGCTCCCCGGCCTATCCGCGTCTCTGCTTCCCCTCCGTTCCTCGGGCTAAGCGGGCTGCGGGGGGTTTTTGTGGCAGGCGTGCCTCACCTGGTTGGGTGTTGCGTGGCACCGACTTGAGTGCCGTGGTTGTGCGGGTGTGGCGCGCGCTGTCCGGGCTTGCGGCACACGGCTGCCGTTATTGCTTGGCAAGTCATTCTGTGCCGTGGTTGTGGCCGGCGGCGTACCTCTCTGGCGTGCCTCCTCGCTCCGCGTTGGTGCGCCGTGCTTCATCAGGTCAGGTCGCTCGCGGTGCTCTGGTCAGGTTTCCCGTCGCCGTGGTGCCTTTCCCAACCCCGTGGGCGTTCGCCCCCGGACTTACCGGGCGGCTGCGCGGGGCCGAAAGCCGGGCTCATTGTGCCTGCCGCTGGCCCCTATCGAGGCAAGGGCGTTGGGCTCGCTCCGCATCGTACCCGTCCGGCGCCCCGCGAGTGGGTTGTCTCTGGCCCGTTCTTCCGGCTTTGGTCTTGGGCTGTGTGCGCTGCGGTGGTCGGGCGTGTGTCGACCTGGTGACTGACGTGTCTGGTTTCCCGTCTCTGTCCGTCGTTCGACGGGGGACTCGGCCTGTGCACCGGGGCTGTTTCGTGTGGACGCGGATACCTCTCCTTTCGGGTCGGAGGACGCCGCGCCCATGTCCTGTGTGCCTGTGCACGCGCTTCTTGGCCCGGTCGGGCAGGCCGGCCTTCCGGGCGCGTTTTGGCGCGCCCCACCTTTCCTGTGGCCATTTTGTCCTGCTATTTTGCTCAGCCTCCTCCGGTCTGGGGTTGCCCTTGTTGTGTTCCTTTTTTCTTGAGTTTCTCTTTCTTTTTTTGTCCGCTCCCGGTTGCCTGCGCCCCGAATGTCTCTGGCTCTTCGCGCTCTCTGGCCAAGGGTTCCCTTGGCCTTGGCGCTCTCGTTCTCTTATGCTCCCCCCCCTTGCCCGCGCACGCCCGTTTCTTCTTGTCTTGTTGCACCGCCTCCTTTTTTTTGGCATTTTCTTTTTTACCCCCCCTCCTTGCCAACCCCCCTGTTTCCCTCCCCCCCTGGTGCCTTCCTTTGTTGTGTTTTTTTCTTTTTCTTTTTTTGGGGGGGGTTTGTTTTTTCTTTGTTTAGGGGGTGGGGGCTTTGGGGGCTCTCCTTGCTCCTTTGCTCCCCCTTGGGGCTTGCGGCTTCCGCTGCTGTGTGTCCGCGTGGTGTTGTTGTTGTGCTATGCGTGTGCTGTTGTTGGCTTGCTGGGGTGTGTTGTCTTTGTCTCGCTTTGTGCCGTGCTGCTGCGCGGTCCCCAGTGTTTGAGTCGTCCTTTGGCTCACTTGTTCGGCTCTCCGCTTGTGCTCCCCCCCCTTCCCCGCCCCTGGTGTTGCTCCTGATGTTGTGTGGTTGCCTTTGTGCTCTCGTGTTGTTATGCTGTGTTTGTGCGCCCTGTTGCCTTCGTCCTCCTTGGCTCTGCTCTTTGCTGCTCTGCATCTGTGTTGTGTTGCGCCTGCTGGCAGTGCACCGTGGTGTCCTGCAGTGCGCTGTGTGGTGCAACGTGTGGTGTGCCCCCGCCCTGGCGGCCGTCGCTTTTGGTGTTTTGTTGTGGGGTGTGCCGTGTAGCCGCTGTAGTGGTGTGCATGCGTGCCCTTTGAGGTTCTCTGCCTCGCCCTGTTGTGCTGTCGGTGTTTCCTCCTTATGACGCATTGTCCGGGGTTGTGTGATTTTCCCTGCAGTCGTCCCTTGCCGCGGCGCATTGCGCCGTGTTGCTTGGTGCTCGTGTCCCGTGGTGCTGCTGTGCCCCTTGATGCTTTTGTTGTCCGGCGGTGTATTGTGTCTTGTTCCTTGGTGCCTCGGTCTCGTGTGGGCTATTTTTTGTAGTCCACAACCCTTTACACTGCTGCGCTGTGCTGTCTGATTTTTGAGGTGCCGTGCTGTTTGATGTGCTGCCATGCTGTCCTGTGTGCACCGTTTCTGCTGGTGTTGTGCGGGGCCCTGTTGCGCCGTGTTGTTTGGTGCGGTGTTGCATTGTGTGTGGTGCCGCCGTGTGTTGATGCGCGCTGTGGTGTGTTCCACCCAGCGAATCCGGGCGACCACCCTGGTCCAGGCAGACACAGTGGGGGAAGGCGTCCGAGACTTCCTCTTCGACGCCTTCCTCCACGTTGCCCGACACGACCGCCCCCCACTCGCCACCCCAGACGGTGAGAGTCAGCCCCCCAAGGGGGACCGAATGTGGGTGCCCCCCATCGACTGGGGGCGAGGCCATCCGGACCACCCATATTCCCCTTTCCCACTCTTTGGTGTCGCTGGGGGTGGCGCTGGGTCGTTGTAGCGGTTCCGGCCCTTGGTGTCCACCCGCCCCGGCACGGGATGTCCGACTAGGTGTCCCTGAGCAACTCCAGGCACCACGTCCCGGGGGACGTCCCCACCCCCGACGACCAGCAACCAGCCCCCTCTACATACATGACCCTCATGTACCGTCTGCACTACACCCTCTCCACCACACACTACCACACACCAACTGGCCACTGGGTGGTGCACGGCACCGACTCCTTCCTCCCCGCTGACTAAGCCCCCCTCCCCACACAACCCAGGCTCCGACACGTACACCAGGGGGGACGAGCTGGACGACCCCAACCTCTGGGGCATGTGGGAATGCAAGTCCCTGCACACGCTGCTCTCCATCCGCAGCGGCAACCAGGGCTTTGGGTTGGCGATGTATTGCCTTGCCAAGTCGACCCAACGGACCTGGGGGATCCCCAAGGACCGGTGGGTGTGGAAGGTCACGCTGTGCCCCCAGCAGAGGGTACTCGTACATGGTGGCATCCCGCCTCATGGCGCTGCTGTGGCCGGGCCCAGACACCGCCACCCAAAACTAGCCCCACCTCACGGAGGAGGACATGCCCCGCATCCAGCGATGCTTCCTCCACACCCTCGACTACCTCCAGTAAACGCACCCACATGTCCTGGAGCAGATATGGACACACCCCAGGTGACCCACGTGCCCGCACAGCTGAGACAACGCCAACCCACCACCAAATTTACCTACACGGGCACCAGCACGCACGGGTCACCAGGGAAAGCGCGCGCACACGCCCGGTGCCCAAACCAGCACCCTCGTCCTCATTACTCGCAGGACCCAGCATCCTACGCCCGCCTCAACAGACCAGGGCCCTCTGCCGTCCACCACAGCACTCTTCTCCGCCTTTGACTCCACAACCTCCACCACCACAACCACCTCATCCGCCACCACCACCATGTCCTCGTCCAGCACTCCACCCTCCAAGCCGCGGGGGAAACCTCCGGAACGGGCCCCTGGTTTGTCAAAGACAGTCCATTTCGGTCTTCTCGGCTTTTGGTTTCTTTTTCTTTGCGGGTGGGTCCTTGGGATCCCCACCTGTTTACACATATGATGCGCCTGTTGCCTACCCAACGTACAGTGGTCCGCTGCCCACTCCTGCATACACACAGGTGTATTGAGCAGATGCCCAAACTGCATTTTGCCAGCAACTTATTTTGTCTTTTCTTAACGCAACAACCCAGGTGTCCATCCCACATCTCCGTTGCCTCTGCATGGCAGTGTGGTCCGCACAGGTCGGACCGAATGTTTCATCGAACCCATGCCGGCGCCTATGTGCACTTTTCTCGCATCTTGCCCAACGATGAGAAAAAGTCCAAAAAATAACCGTTTTTTGGTCAAAAGTTGAGTTTTTTGGCCTCAGACAAGCGGTTGAAGACCATTTTTTTTCCAAAATCGGCCAAAGAAGGCAGTTTTTTGGTCAAAAATTGAATTTTTTTGCCTTCAGCCAAGCAGTTGAAGACCCCCCCCCTATTTTGAGGGTGCTGGATGCGATAAAGCAGGTTGTAGGCACACACAGATCAGGAAAACACAATTTACAGCATCCATATGCACCAAAATTTCCCATTCTTCATGGAAAAAAACGGCAAAAAATGGCCGCTTTTGGGTCAAAAATTGAGTTTTTCGGCTTCAGACAGGCAATTGAAAACCCCCCGCCCTATTTTGAGGGTGCTGGATGCAAAAAAGCAGGTTCTAGAGAGAGACAGATCACGAAAACACAATTTACAGCATACATTTTTCATGAAAAAAAGGCCAAGAATGGCTGTTTTTGGTCAAAAATTGAGTTCTTCGGCCTCAGACAAGCATTTGAAGACCCCCCCCCCCCTATTTCGAGGGTGCTGGATGCGAAAAAGCAGGTTCTAGGCAGACACAGATCACGAAAACACAATTTACAGCATGCGTATGCACCAACATTTGTCATTTTTCATTAAAAAAATTGGCCAAGAATGGCCGTTTTTTGGTCAAAGATTTAGTTTTTCGGTTGTTTTTTGGCCAAAAATTGAGTTTTTTTAGCTTCAGATAAGCAGTTGATGACCCCCTTCCCCTTTTTTGAGGGTGCTGGATGCTAACAAGCAGGTTGTAGGGGCACACAGATCACAAAAACGCAATTTACAGCATGCGTATGCACCAAAATTTGCCATTTTTCATGGAAAAAAACGGCAAAAAATGGTCGCTTTTTGGTGAAAAATTGTGTTTCTTTGCCTCAGCCAAGCCGTTGAAGACCTCTTCACCCCTATTTTGAGGGTGCTGGATGCAAAAAAGCATGTTGTATGGGGACACAGATCGCCCAAACACAATTTACAGCATGCTAACTACTTGAAGGGGTGTTTTTTTTTTATGTTGCAGGTTTTGGGATTTTTGGACGTCATAAAATCCTATGTGAACCCGTCCCCACCGCGAGCAACCCCAGAGCTGCCAAGGCCCACGCCCCGATGAAGCCCGCGCCCGCAGCCCGGCGGAAACCCAAGACCGCGCCAAGCAGCCACCCGGATCCGTCGGCGCGCTGCAACCGCAACCCGCAGCCAAACCCAAGCCCAAGCCAAAGCCCAGCGCCACGACAGCAGCGCGAGCCTGATCCCCCAGAGGACGTCCTCTACGACATTCAGCCCCAGCCATCCCAGGCCCCGATCCAGCAGCGCCCAGCACGGCGCCCCTCTACCGTCACCGACGCCAGCGCCAGCACCTTCATGGCGGAGCGAGTGGCAGCCGAAGCGCAACGCACTTCGTCCCGCCACCTCTCAGAGCCCGCACCCCAGGCCCACGGACCACCCCAGACCGGACCGGAACGCCAGCAGGGTCCACCAGCAGTGTGCCTGCCTCCCTACCAACCCTCGATGTAAGCCCACATACAGCAAATGCCCCGCTACCACCGCAACGGCGGATCCCTACCCTACCGCCAGGCGGAGACCTTGCGCGCATACCCGCGAGTCCATATCTGGCCGCGCCCCCACTCCCCGCGCACCCCCACGGCACACGACTAGAGGAATCCCCCCTGCCCGCCACCACCACCAGTCCCCCTGACCACATCACACCCACCCACGCCCACTCCTCCGCCCAAGGCAGCGGCCCCGCCCAGGGACAGTGGTGGCGGCACTGGACCGACCTGCAGCTCTGGGAACTGCGAAAGTGGGCCCGGGCAGAGCCCTCCCTCCAGGGCCTGATCCACCGGCCCCGCAGGGGTCGGCGGAGACCCGCCGCCTGCAGTCGGAGGGGGATGAATGCCGCAGGCCGAATCGGAGCGCATGCTCGCCGATGCGCTCTACCCCCTGGGAGGCCACCCCCGCAACCTCCCCGCGCCCCAGGACCACCCGCATGTCCTCAGGCGCCTGCCGGAGACCCTTCAGGGGACGCCACAAGATGGCATATGCCTGTGGGACATCACCCAAAGACCAACCCGGCACACACACACACCCTCATAAACCCACAAGTGTCGGCTCACCGGCACCGGCGGCACCCACAGCACCCCAGAGGCCCTGCGCTCCACGCAGCATGACAAACCTGACACCCCAGCCAGCGATGCCGCCACCTGACCCCATTACCCAGCCAGCCACCGCCGCGGGGTGCCACGCCAGGCCGAGCCCAGAAGATGCCAAGCGAACAGGAAGCCGAAGGACGCCAGGGCACACGCTACCAAAACAGCACCGAACCCAAGCTTGCAGCTGTCGAAACGCCTAACCCAGCAAAGCCCCAACAAAAATCAAACCCGAGCCGCCCCCAATAACCGCTAACCCTTAGCTCCTAACCAGGCTCTCTGAGGGAGCAACATAGCCACAGCCCACACCCACAGCCCACACAGCCGCCTAACTGGCCAACACCAAAAGCAACAAGGCAACTAGTGAAACCCGCCCTGACCCGTACCCGTGTACATCAGGATGGGCGAGTTGCACCCTTTGGGCGCGGCCGCCACCAAAGCACCGACAACATACGCCAGAGAACACAACTCTATTGCACCGCTGCACCAGCTGCCAATTCCAGTGCCTGCAGTGTATGCGCGCCCCCCCTTTTTTAAAAGAAAAAAAAAAGAGGAGGCACCACAAAAAAACCAAAAAAAACAAAAACAGGAAAGAAAATTGGGGGGGGGGGGAAGGACACAACCACCATAAAGAAGGTCCCTACCAGGACCGGCCCCTGCTGTACCCCTTCCACCATTTCCTGTCACTCCTATGGTCTTGCTTCTCACCAGGTTCTGCATGATCTTGCCCTATCCTGCACAATTCCCACAAAACAGAGTAAAATATGGCTCCTTGACACAAATCCTGATCCCTTGGGATAACCAACTCCCAAGTACAATAGCTCAAATCCAAACAATCCACACTGAGGGCTTCCAAGGGTGTTTGAGATCCCGCGTTGACACTCAACAACTCCTTTCAACACGACGGTCGTCTCGCGGTGCACACGGAGACACGGGCGTTGGGCATGTACATAGAATTGCACGAAAATCAATAAAGAAGAAGCCCTGAAATTGGCATATGACCACAAATTAAGCAAAAGTGGGGAAAGATGGAAACATACGCAATCACAGCCATAGACCCCTCATTCCCTGGACTCAAGACCCTCCCTTGACTTGCCAACATGATGCCCTGAACCAAGTCAAATAAGATGGCCAAATGCCATGCGACAAAAGTCACTACACAAACCCCAAAAATGTGTTCACTCCCAAGCCCCTAAATCCTAGCCGGATAGGGGAGGTGGCGTGTCATGGCGTAGAGTGGCACTCAGGACCGTGCCCTACCCTGACATCATTTGGTTAGATTTGGAGTTGATTGGGCTTGGAGAATTGCCCCATGATTATGACCTCACAACATAGCAAAATTAGGCAAATGACACCATAGTGCCGAAAATTCAATTATATACTCAAAAATGCATACGGCAAATATTCGAATGCTCCATGCATGTGTCAAACCGGAAAATAATATACAAGGGTGATATAGACTAAGAGTTTGTGCCCAAGAATATAGCAACATTGGCTCCCAAACCCCTCCGGATATACACATGCCATGCTTCACAAATCAACTCACGTATTTGAGACCTAATTTTGTGAGGCCTCATGTGCCACGCCAAAGTGACCACGTGATCCGGCATATGGTGAGGTGCAACACCAAAGCATCTCCCAACGTGGGAAAAACATACCATAGTTCACAGATCTCTAGGCACTTTGCTGTTAGCCCACCAGTTGAGCACATAAAATACAAAAGTGAGCATAAAATGAGGTCAAAAACATGCAAATATTGCCAATTTCAAAGTAATCACAATAGTATATAACTTCGCTCACCCATGGTATCAACATATGGTTCAACACACTATTGTTTGCAACCATTTGTAAAAAATACCCCCACTTGGATTTCCAAATGGACGCATGAAGACACCTTGGAACCTCCTCTCGACATGCATCATGAAAATCCGAAAATTGGAAATGGCGCTTATAGGTCGCTCTGTAAGGCTTCCCACGTGCACTATATGTGCGGTAGACTTAGTCTAGCGCTATGGAGCTCACCATTGAGACATGGGCGAAGCCCTTGCCACGTCTGACTCCACATATCTTCCTACAAACGGAGATATATAACATGGGCGTGAGCATAGGGGAGCACATACCATGCATATAACACATACCCTTAAAAGTAGCTCCCACCATGGTATGCCATGCCCCTCCATGGACATAACCTCACGTTAAAAATACGTAGGAACCCAAGGAAAGTTTCTATGCAACACCAACACTCATGCGGTACACTCGAAAGTCACATTAAGATATTCGGTTGCATGGTCCAAGAGTTATAAATCACTTCCTACCCTCTTGACCATTATCCCTTGCTACACCAGGCATGTGTTCACATCAAAGGCGTTTGACGCTCCCCACATTAAGTTGAGACCAAGGCGACTCGAGCCCAAATCTCAAAATTGAAATTCCTCGCAGTGAGCCAGAGATATGATTTTTCAGGGCCTGACGAATCAATTTTGTTTCGCCTATATCTCCAAGGAAAATGAAGGAGACAACAAAAGAAAGGTTGATTCGTGATCAGGGAAAGATGTAGGACAACTCGAAATTCATCATATCCAGTGAGGCGACCTCGAAATCAAAAATCCGATTCTGAATGTCCGAAAAATCGGACTAATTTTGCGAGTGTATAAAATGAAATTTGCGGAAGCAACGAACCCTTTTCTGATGCGATTTGACCCTTCATCGGGGTTTCGCTAAAATATCTGGAAATAACAGTTAACCAATCGGTCACCGCAAAATCGCGAGGCAACTGCCAGTCGCCGATACATTCACAATCAGAACGGATAGCTGAAAAATTACGGGAAAATTATGATAAAAAACCCTGTTGATTCCTGATATTTTGATATATAAATCTCAGCCGGCGGCGCCTCCGTATTGAATATGGCCGCTCATAACTGGAATGGCCAAGCCTATCACACTATCACATCAGGTTAGGTCAGGTGGATGGGAGAGTATGATATCAGCAGATGGCGGCTTGCCGGCCCATAGATACACACCCCAAGTGACCCAAGGATGGCCACAGGGGTCCGAACCGGCTTCAACAACCACCAACGCCACACGTGCACCGCACACCGGTGAACAGGCCCCACGTGGGCCAGGACACCGCACACGCACATGCACTGAGGGTAACAAAGAGACCAAACACTACGGCCTGTCACACCGGTGATCCGGAGCCAAGTGGCCCAGGTCACCGCACAAGCAAAAGGAAAGACAGAGCGGGCACACCGGTGAACAGGAGCCCAGTGGCCGGGGACACCGCAAGAGCAAAGCAATGGACGGAGCGGGCACACCGGTGAACAGGAGCCAAGTGCCCCGGGACACCGCACACGCAACACAACACACCGAGCAGGCGCACCGGTGAACAGGAGCCAAGTAGCCCAGGACACCGCAGACGCAACACAACAAACCACGCGGGCACACCGGTGAACAGGCGCCACGTGGGGCAGGACACCGCACACGCACATGCACCGAGGGCAACAAAGGGACACCACAGCCTGGCACAGCGTTGAACAGGAGCCAAGTGGCCCAGGTCACAGCACGCACAAAGCAGCACACCGAGCAGGCACACCGGTGAACAGGAGCCAGGTGGCCCAGGACGCCGCACAAGCAAAACAAAAGACGGAGCGGGCACACCGGTGAACAGGTGCCCAGTGGCCCAGGACACCGCACGAGCAAAGCAACGGACGGAGCAGGCACACCGGTGAACCAGAGCCGAGTGGCCCGGGACACCACAGATGCAACACAACACACCAAGCGGGCACACAGGTGAACAGGAGCCAAGTGGTCCAGGACACCGCACACGCAAAGCAACACACGGAGCCGGCAAACCGGCGAACAGGAGCCACGTGGCCCAGGACACCGCACACGCAACACAACACACCCAGCAGGCACACAGGTGAAACGGAGCCAAGTGGCCCAGGACACCGCACACACGTAGGGCGGCCGAGGGACAGGAAAGAACCAACACCCCATGGTTTGGACACACTAGGGCGACTCAGCGGACCCACCGGGCCAGTTGCAGGAGCGATACTCCAAGGCCACTGGTCCGATCCCGATCAGGCTGCATCAGGGACCATGGCAAACGTCACCCGGAGCCATGGAAGCAACCAGTGACAGGTGAGCCGGTGCACAGTCCAGGAGTGGGTCGCCTGCCAAGCAGAGTTGCCCCGCAACTCAAGCCACAAGGGTGAGGCGGTCGTACCGTAGACAAGCGGGAGCAATACTCCTTGTGGTGAGAGATACTACACACGGCTTGGCAGCCCACAGAGCTGCCGCCCAAAGGAGGGGCATCTGGTTCTACCCATGGACACATGTGGGGACACCCTCCCACGTGGGACACCTGGACCGGCTGGCCGCGACACTGCCTTCCCAAGCACCTGCGGGAGCGGCTTAGGAGGCACCCGACCTAGGGCAGTGGGAGGGACAGGATGTCCCCATGGTAAGACCTTCTTCCTGCATTGTCAAAAAAGGCATCCCGAGCGCCCGAAGATACCTACCTACCTACCTGTGGTGTGTTCTTTTTGGCTGTGTGGTGTCGTGGTGCGTTGTGTCGTCTGGTGTGCTGCTGTGCGGTGCTGCGCCGTGCTGGCTTTGCTGTGCTGTCCGGCACTGCCCCCCCCCCCTCTGCTGCTGCCCTTGTTGGTTAGCTGTGCTCTGCGTCCTGTCGTGTTTTGCCGTGTCCTGCTGCGCGTGTGGTGTTGTGCTGCCCTGCGCCGGTGCTCTCGCTTCTTGCTGCCCGTTTTGGTCTGTGACGTTGCCTTTGCCTGGTGCCCTGGTGTGTTGTTGTGAGCTGTGCTGTTTCCTTTTAACACAAAGCAACATTTAAAGCCTGGCCAAGGCTCCACACGAATCAGTTCCTCGAAGGACAGCCGCAATATGAACAGACCAAAGAGTTGGTTGTCGTGGTGGAGCAGTCAGGATTGAGGCAAGTGGGAACGCCTTGAGGTTTGACAATGGAAGAGAGGCTGAGGGGGGGGGTCGTCTCTGCGTTACACATATGATTTTACGATGTCTCCAGATCCCAAAATTGGTCAAAGATTTAGTTTTTCGGTTGTTTTTTGGCCAAAATATGAGTTTTTTTAGCTTCAGATAAGCAGTTGAAGACCCCCCCCCCTATTTTGAGGGTGCTGGGTGCTAACAAGCAGGTTGTAGGGGCACACAGATCAGAAAAACACAATTTACAGCATGCGTATGCACCAAAATTTGCCATTTTTCATGGAAAAAAACGGCAAAAAAAGGCCGCTTTTTGGTGAAAAATTGTGTTTTTTTGCCTCAGCCAAGCAGTTGAAGACCTCCCCACCCCTTTTTTGAGGGTGCTGGATGCAAAAAAGCATGTTGTATGGGGACACAGATCGCCCAAACACAATTTACAGCATGGTAACTACTTGAATCGGTGTTTTTTTTTATGTTGCAGGTTTTGGGATTTTTGGACGTCATAAAATCCTATGTGTAGGGGCAGAACTGGAAAAAAGAGGTGTTTTTTCGTGTGCCCGAAGTCGATGGAGTGTGCTTTTGGCGGCAGTTGGGCCGCGGCGTGCTGCTGGGCGGTTGCTGTGTGATGTTGCGACGTCTTTTTTTGCTGTGGCTGTGGCCGTTGCTTTGGACGTGGTACTTCAGCGTTTAACAGAAGATCGAAGGGGGGGGGGGTAGGTGGGTGGTTTTGAAGGCGAGGCTTGCCCGTGACATGCTGTAGACGGCAAAAGGGGTTCTCCGGGGGTTGTCGGAGGGGGAGGCGAGGCAATGGCAGTGGTACCGATCTTCGAGCGAGATTTTCATGGAGACGCTTCCTTGCTTGGCGAGGAAGGTCCACAGGAAATGATGCAGGGAGTGGACCTGATTCAGGATAAGTGGATGGGCAATGAGGCGGTAGCACAGAACCAAGATCAACTGGCTGTTTACCAAAGAGACGAGCTCGGGGGAGGTGAGGGGGATCGGCTGGAGGCGGTTGAAAAATGAAGCAACTTCTCGCTTGGCAAGGGCCAGGAGTGTTTGGGGGTGGCTGTTTGTGAAGGTCTAAACACCGAGGAACTTGTAAAACTCTCTCGGAAGTTTTTGGCAGAATCATGAGTGTCAAAGACCTGTCCGGTGGGAGAGGTGAACTTTTGCCTCGACGCCCCAATGAGGGCTTGCAACTCTGTTTTTCATTTTCATGTCCATTCCCATCATGAGCGTTACGATGCTTACGATGTTAACTAATCAGCTATCTGAGGCGGAAAAATTTCCGTCGCTTTTTTACGCTTTTTGCAGAGCGCTTTTTAACCTAAGCGCTTTTTTTGTGCTAATTAGCTTTGTTTTCGGCCATTTAGATTTCGATTTCGTGTTTTACCTCTCTTTTTAATTCAAGCTGGCACAGGATGCCAGCGCGCGCGACACCGGCCAATAGGGCACTCCCCCTGTGGAATGAGGGCTGCGTCTCGTCGGGCATCCCGCACCAATACCGGTGGCCACGAGCGGTCGCACTGGTTATGCCGACCTTAACATGATCCTTCCTTGATCCCCAATACTCCCTGATGACTACATGGACTGGGAAAGGGAGCTGTGGGCCGACCGCGCGGCCTTCGCAGAGCAGCTTCAGGGACGTCTACGTAAGGCTCCCCACTCCCTAAGACCACAAGCTGCCCCTACCATCATCTACGACGGCCACTTGATCCTGCCCACCAACCGCTGCCGACCC
Organism: Eutreptiella sp. 'Long Island Sound 2002'; assembly: GCA_964036045.1. Classification (NCBI taxonomy): domain Eukaryota; phylum Euglenozoa; class Euglenophyceae; order Eutreptiales; family Eutreptiaceae; genus Eutreptiella; species Eutreptiella sp. 'Long Island Sound 2002'. The sequence goes on along the minus strand of OZ038380.1, from coordinate 120,816,937 downwards.
ACGTCCACCACCTCGGTCGTACACGGCACCGACTCAATCTTCCCCGCCAACTACACCAACCCCCCCCCCTCCTTACGCCCCCAGTCTCAATGCATACACTAGGGTGGACGGGCCTGACTGCCCCCAGATCCAGAGCACATTGGAGCACGCGTCCGCAGAGAAGCTGATCTCAATCCGCAGCAACCGCCTGACCGCTGGCAGGGCGATGTATTGCCTTGCGAACCTGACCCAACAGGCGTGGTAGATTGCCCGCAACTAATCTGCAAGGAAAGTCACCCTCCGCGCCCAGCGGAAGGAGTCCCCCCTGAACTGCGGCAGACCCATCCCCCACTGCCCATGTCCCTGCAGCTCAGTCAGTTCATGTTGACGGCCTGCCTCATGCACCTACTCTGATCCGACAACACCCCTACCGAACACTACCCCCACCTGACGGGGGGGACATGCCCGAGATTCAACGGGCCTTCTTCGGCTGCATCCACCACCTCCAGAAGCACACTCGGATCCCCTGCAGCAAACGTGACCCTCCCCCAAATAGCCACTACATGCATGAGCCACAGCAACCCCCCAATGGCACAGCTCACAACACACAACACGACCTGTGACACAGGCACCTGCATGCACACCTGGCACCACCAGGGGAAGCGCGCACGCACACCAGATGCCCCGACCCGAACCCTCATCCTCATTCCCCACAGGGTCCAGAAAGCGGCATTAAAGCGGTCGTCAAGCAGTGGCAGCAAGGACGGCAAGGACCACACGCCCGCGATCGCCACATCCTCCTCATCTACCTGCTCATCCTCGGCATTTGCTTCCTCCACCTCTTCCACCTCCTCCACCCCCCCCGCCGCCGCAACCACCTTGTCCACCTCCACATCCACAACGGCCTCCTCAAACAGCACTTTACATCCAGAGTCCCCACCACCTCCTCCAGCCACCGACACTGGCGGCCAGCCGGGCCCTGCAGGCTGCCGCCACCGCCAGAGCCCCCGCCGCAACCAGTAGCTCCCCAGCCTGAAGAGGACCCTCAGCCAGCAAAATGAGGCAACAGTGCATGCCAGCGACACCCGCACCCACTTTACAGCCCGAACCTAAGCCGACTGCCAATCTAAACCCCAAACCGGTGCCAAACCACAGCGCCAGCCCATCGCCAAGATGAAGCCCAAACGCGCACAAAAGCAGAGGCCCAGTCAACCGCCAAGCCAAAGCCCGAGCCCACAGCCAAACTACAACCCGAACCCGTCGCCAAGCCAGAACTCCGGCCCAAGGCATCTGCGGACGTCCTCTACCGTGTCCAACTGCTAATACAATCCCAACGGGCGCGGCAACAGAAGCAGTCGGTGCAACCCCCCACTGTACCTGACACCGCTGCTGCCGCCTTCATCGCAGAGCGAGCCACCGCAGAGGCACAACAGGCCTCCTTCCCACACCTCCCAAACCCCACACCCCGTGTGCACAAACCGGCCTGCCCAGGCTGGGGTAGCACCAGTGGTAACCAACAATGCCTTCTCCCCCAGACTAGCCCCCCATGTCTGCGCACATCCAGCAGACGCCCTACAACAGCCGCAGCCGCAGACCCCACCACAACCCCAAGGCAGACTGCCTGGTTCACGAGGCACGCCGCTCCCCGGGCACACCCAAAACACACGAGTACGAGGAGACGAACTCTTCTAGACCGCCGACCGCCACCCAGCCCCGGATCCCACCGCACAGGCCCACGCCCACACGAAAAAGCACACATACGCCCACACCCACAACCTGGGGCCCGCTCCAGTGCCGTCATGGCAGCGCTAGACCGACATGCAGCATGAGAGCTGCGCAAGGTGGCCCGCGGCGAAAACTCTCTGGCTGCCCTCGTGCGGCGGCCTCGCAGGTACACGTCGCAGAATTGTAGGCTCGGCCCAGGGGAAGGATGTATGCCGCAAAAAGCATGGGAAACAATGATGGCCGCCGCGCTGCAACCCCATGGGGTGCACCTTCACCAGCTTGTTGCAGGCCAAGACCACCTGCAAGTGCTTGCCCGCCTGCGCGAGGCCGTCTGACAGGCGACACGGGGGGACACACACTTGTGGCACATCACCGCGAGCCTGCCCTAACATGCCTCCACCGCCAGCCCCACATGATCCCGTCACCACCCCACAGATATAGCGGCATGAGCACCAGGATTGCCAACAGCAGCCCGCCGTACGGCACCCCTAACAGCAGCGGACCACACAGGACCATGTCGCCAGCCGCCAGGCTGGCGACGACCCAACCTGACCCGGCACCTCGCACCAGCGGGACACAGCGCAGGCCACCCGCAAGCCACACCAGCATCAGCCTGCGTCATGCACCATCCACACCAAGCCTGCCACTGCTATAACCCCAGATTACGAATACTGCGAAGTGCCACACGCGCGCATCAGCTGTGAACCCCTTTCCGCGTCCAAAGACATCCTCCCCCCCCAACCACACTCAAAGGGCCACCGCTAAGTAACACCAATTCGCCTGTACAGCACACAGCCCGCCACACACACCCAAACACAACCACCACAGACAACATCGGGAGAAACGGCACAACCCCTCAGGCACAACAGACCACCTCAACACCAGGAGAAACCGGCACTGCCGTGCCTGGCATCGCACCCACCTGCCACAGCCAGCCCCATCGCCTGGATCCCGGCCCTAGCCCGGTGCAACCCACTGGCCACTCAGGGCCCCATCAGATGCCACAAGACCCGGCAAACCAACCGACCGGACCCGAAACCACTGCTTAAATGCGTAACCAGGCCAAACACGATGCTACAGTCGCAAATTTCCGCAGCCAGCGCCTTCCAGCCCAACAAGTGACCCACGGTGCACACCCAGGAAGAGCGCCCATCTGCCACAGCCCACGACCACCGCCGCCGAACCCAGCAGCTGATGGAATGACCTTGCCCAAAACCACTAGGAGGATCCAGCCGCAAACCTCTGCACGCGGTGCCTTCAAGACCAATAACCAACCCGAGCCCGGCGCCCGGCAAGCACCACCGACAGCGCAGCCCGCAGCCATCACCGTGGAACCCAGCAGCTAAGCAGATGACCCAGATGAGAGCCAGGAGCCGAGTCGAGCCGCAAACCCGGCACCCAGCCTTTGATGCCCAACAACTGACCCACAGTCGACGCCGAGCAAAGCCCCACTGTCCTCTGCAGCCTGCACCCACTGTTGGCTGGCCAAGCAGCTGATGCGATGACCCAGGCCAAAGGCACCAGCCGCATCAGTCCGCACCACCAGCAGCCCGCCACCAGGAGCCGCACGCTTCCAACACCAACCTGACTTGCCGAACTGCCCGAGGCCCAAACCCCAGCGAAGGCCAAGCACCAACGAGCAAAACCCGCACCGGGCGCAGCCCCAGCCAGCTGCTAACCCAGAGACAACGCATCGAACCGCCACCAAAAGCGTAACCAGCCCCGCGCAGAAAAAAGGGTCGCCAACAACCGCATCCGACTACAACGAGCCGACCCACCAACCCACTAGCTGTGCCCGAACACAGCAATCATATCCTAACCCAGCCCGCCATGAAGGATAGACCACCAAAAGCAACACCCAACAATAGGGTAGGCGGCATCTGACCCACAAGCTGTGCCTGCGGCCAGGACACAGAGCCTAACGCCGTCCCCAAACCGCTGCCCTAGACCAGACCTATGTACAATAGAACACGCGTGCCGCATCCTTGGGGCGCGGCTGCGAAAAGAGAACAAACGCAAGGAACCCGACGAGGCACACAAAAGTACACTACAGTCATGCGCGGAGCCCTTGTCGATGCCTGTTGAGTGCGCGCACTGCGCAACCCCTTTTTTTAGAGAAATAACAACACAAAACAAAGAGACACAAAAGACCAGTCCCCAACGATCCACATGCCCGACACACAGAGCGCACAAGGGGCGCACACGGGTGCACGAGTGCCAAGGAGCAATCAAAAACGCACACACCGAGCCATGGACACCGCACAAGCAACACACCACACGTGCACACCGCCGAACGCGCGCCAAGGGGTCATGGACACGGAACAGACAACACACCAGGCACTCACACCGGTGGACGACCGTCAAGGAACCGAGGACACCCTACATACCACGCACAAGACATAAACACCGATGAACGAGCGCCAAGGGTCTATGGACACCATGCACACAACACACGAGGCACAAGCAGCGGTGGACAAGCGCTGAGGAGCCATGGACACCGCAAGCACCTGCACACCCAGGGTGGCCAAGCCGCACGTTACAACAAACCACACCCTACTGATCACACACACTGGAGCGAGCTAGCCGATCTGCTGGGCCAGCAGCACGCACGGTAGCTTAAGGCCGCTGGTCAGAGCCCCGTAAGGCTGCAACGGGGTCAATGGCAAATGTCACCCGAAGCAATGGAAAGAACCGGTGATGGGCGAGCCGGTACCCAGCCGGGGAGGGGGTCGCCTGCCAAGCAGCGGGATCTCGCAACTCAAGCGACAGGGATGAGTCGTTTATACCGTAGATAGCGGGAGCAATACCCCCTGTGGCGAGAGATACTCCACAAGGCTTGGCAGGTAGGTAGGTAGGTAGGTGCTCTCGGTCTTGGAGAGGCGCCCCATGGTTCCCGCTGGCGTTGCCGCTGTGACGAACAGTCAGAGGCTCCGTGCATGAAGAGGGGAGGCGTCTTACATCCCGCTAGACCTGACTGGTGGCCCCCAACAAAGCGGCCCCGGGCAACACCGGGAGGGCTGATTGCCGCCAGCGTGACGTGCTTGTCTCGCCAGGAGGGTGTGCCCATGTGCTTGCGCACGTCCCCTCCTTTGGGCGGAACCCTAAAGGGTCACCGGACTTCCTGGCGTATCCCGTTTGCAACGCAAGCATGCATGTTCTTGGTAATGGGGTTCCGAGGCGCTTGGGTGTCCCACGCTCCGCCTCGAGTGCCAAAGCACCGCTGGCCTTACAATGCAGCCTTCTCCCCGGGCTCCGGATCTCGTTTGGCCGGGTCACCTGCATTGCACGGGCTGCCTCAATGCCCGGGCTATGGACATTGGGTTTCCTACTGCTGTGTGGCGCGTATGTTTGGGTCTGGGTTGTGCTTGGGCGCAGGTTTCGGCTGCGCCCTGCCACTCCTGGCTTGGGTGTTGGGGCCTGTGTGTGTTTGTGTGCGCGCTCCGCTTGTACCCCGCCACTCCTGGGTGGGGTGTGCCGTGTGGGTGTGCGTGCTTGGGCTGGGGTTTCGGCTGCGCCCTGCCACTGCTGGCTGGGGTGTTCGGTTGTGTGTGTGCTTGTGTGCGCGCTCCGCTTCTACCCCGCCACTCCTGGCTGGGGTGTGCGGTGTGGGCGTGTGTGTTTGGGCTCTGGTTGTGGCTGCGCCCCGCTCTTCCTGGCTGGGGTGTTGGGGTGTGCGTGTTTGTGTGCGCGCTCTGCTTGTACCCCGCCACTCCTGGCTGGGGTGGGCGGTGTCGGTGGGTGTGTTTGGGCTTGGTTTTTGGCTGCGCCCCGCCTCTCCTGGCTGGGGTGTTGGGGTGTTCCTGTGCTTTTGTGCACGGCCCGCTTGTACCCCGCTATTCCTGGCTGGGTTGTGCGGTGTGAGTGTGTGTGCTTGGGCTCGGGTTTCGGCTGAGCCTTACCACTTCTGACTGGGGTGTTTGGGTGTGTGTTTGGGCGCTCCGCTTGTACCCTGGCACTCCTGGCTGGAGTGTGCCGTGTGGGTGTGTGTGCTTGGGCTGGGGTTTCGGCTGCGCCCTGCCACTGCTGGCTGGGGTGTTCGGTTGTGTGTGTGCTTGTGTGCCCGCTTCGCTTGTACCTCGCCACTCCTGGCTGGGGTGTGCGGTGTGGCAGTGTGTGATTAGGCTCGGGTTTTGGCTGCGCCCCGCCACTCCTGGCAGGGCTGTTGGGGTGTGTGTCTGCTTCTGTGCGCCCTCCGCTTGTACCCCGCCACTCCTGGCTGGGGTGTGCGGTGTGGGTGCGTGTGTTTGGGCTCGGGTTTCGGCTGCGCCCCGCCACTCCTGGCCAGGTTTTTGGGTGTGTATCTGCTTGTGTGCGCACCCCGCTTGTACCCCGCCATTCCTGGTTGGGGTGTGCGGTGTGTGTGTGTGTATGCTCGGGCTCGGGTTTCGGCTGCGCCCCGCCTCTCCTGGCTGGTGTGTTGGGGTGTCTGTGTGTTTGTGTGTGCACTCCGCTTGTATCACGCAACTCTTGGCTCTGGTGTGCGGTGTGGGTGTGTGTGCGTGTGCTCGGGTTTCGGCTGCGCCCCGCCACTCCTGGCTGGGATGTTGGGGTGTGTGTGTGCTGGTGTGCGCACCCCGCTTGTACCCTGCCATTCCTGGGGTGTGTGGTGTGGGGGTGTGTGTTTGGGCTCGGTATGTGGCTGCGCACCGCCTTTCCTGGCTAGTGTGTTGGGGTGTGTGTGTCTTTGTGCGCGCTCCGCACGTACCCCGCCACTCGTCGCTGGGGTGTGCGGTGTGGGTGTGTGTGTTTGGGCTCGGGTTTCGGCTGCGCCCCGCCACTCCTGGCTGGGTTGTTTTGGTGTGCGTGTGTTTGTGTGCGCGCTCCGCTTGTACCCCGCCACTCCTGGCTGTGGTGTGCGGTGTGGGGTTGTGTGCTTGGGATCCGGTTTCGGCTGCGCTTCGCCACTCCTGGCTGGGGTGTTGGGGCCTGTTTGTGTTTGTGTGCGCGCTCTGCTTGTACCCCGCCACTCCTGGGTGGAGTGTGCGGTGTGGGTGTGTGTACTTGGCCTCGGGTTTCGGCTGCGCCCTGCCACTCCTGGCTTGGGTGTTCGTTTCTGTGTGTGCTTGTGTGCGCGCTCTGCTTCTACCCCGCCACTCCTGGCTGGGGTGCGCAGTTCTGGGCGTGTGTGTTTGGGCTTGGGCTGTGGCTGCGCCCCGCCTTTCCTGGCTGGGGGATTGGGGTGTGCGTGTTTGTGTGCGCGCCCCGCTTGTACCCCGCCAGTCCTGGCTGGGGTTGGCGGTGTGTGTGTGTGTGTTTGGGCTTGGGTTTCGGCTGCGCCCGCCTCTCCTGGCTGGGGTGTTCGGGTGTTCCTGTGCTTTTTTGCGAGCTCCACTTGTATCCCGCCATTCCTGGCTGGGTTGTGCGGTGTGGGTGTGTGTGCTTGGGTTCGGGTTTCGGCTGAGCCTTACCACTCCTGGCTGGGGTGTTGGGGTGTTTGTGTGCGCGCTCCGCTCGTACTCCGCCACTCCTGGCTGGGGTCTGCGGTGTGGCTGCGTGTGCCTGCGCCCCGCCACTCCGGGGTGGGGGGTTGGGGCGTGTGTGTGCTTGTGTGCCAGCTCCGCTTGTACGCTGCCACCCCTGGCTGGGGTGTGCGGTGTGGGGCTGTGATCTTTGGCCCGGGTTTCTGCTGCGCCCCGCCACTCCTTGCAGGGCTGTTGGGGTGTGTGTCTGCTTCTGTGCGCGCTCCGCTGTACCCCGCCACTCCTGGCTGGGGTGTGCGGTGTGGGTGTGTGTGTTTGGGCTCAGGTTTCAGCTGCGCCCCGCCACTCCTGGCCGGATGTTCGGGTGTGTGTCTGCTTGTGTGCGCACCCCGCTTGTACCCGGCCATTCCTGGCCGGGCCGTGCGGTGTGTGTCTGTGTGTGCTTGGGCTCGGGTTTCGGCTGCGCCCCGCCTCTCCTGGCTGGTGTGTTGGGGTGTGTGTGTGTTTGTGTGCGCACTCCGCTTGTACCACGCCACTCTTGGCTCTGGTGTGCGGTGTGGGTGTGTGTACTTGTGCTCGGGTTTCGGCTGCGCCTCTCGACTCCTGGCTGGGGTGTTGGGGTGTGTGTGTGCTGGTGTGCGCACCCCGCTCTTACCCCGCCATTCCTGGGCTGTGCGGTGTGGGCGTGTCTGTTTGGGCTCGGGTTGTGGCTACAGCCCACCTTTCCTGGCTAGGGTGTTGGGGTGTGCGTGTTTGTGTGCGCGCTCCGCTTGTACCCCGCCACTCCTGGCTGGGGTGTTTAGTGTGGGTGTATGTGTTTGGGCTCCGGTTTCGGCTGCGCCCCGCCACTCCTGGCCGGGATGTTGGGGGGTGTGTGTGTGTTTTTGAGCGCGCTCCGCTTGTACGCCGCCACTCCTGGCTTGGGTGTGCGGCGTGGGTGTGTGTGCTTGGGCTCGGGTTTCGGCTGCGCCCCGCCACTCCAGGCTGGGTTGTCTGGGTGTGTGTGTGCTTGCTTGCACGCTCCGCTCGTACCCCGCCACTCGTGGCTGGGTTGTGCGGTGTGGCTGTGTGTGTTTGGCTCGGGTTTCGGCTGCGCCCCGCCACTCCTAGCTGGGGTGTTGGGGTGTGTGTGTGTCTGTGTGTGCGCCCCGCTTGTACCGCGCCACTCCTGGCTGGGCCAGGCGGCGTGGGTGTGTTCGCTTGGGCTCGGATCTCGGCTGCGCCCCGCCACTTCTGACTGGGGTGTTAGGGTGTGTGTGTGCTTGTGTGTGCACTCCGCTTGTACCCGGCCACTCCTGGCCGGGACATGCGGTGTGGGCGTGTGTGTTTAGGCTCGGGTTTTCCCTGCGCCCCGCCTTTTCTGGCTGGGGTGTTGGGGTGTGCGTGTTTTTGTGCGCGCTCCGCTTGTACCCCGCCACCCCTGGCTGGGGTGTGCGGTGAGGGTGTGTGTGCGTGGACTCCAGTTTTGGCTGCGCCCCGCCTTTCCTGGCTGGGTGTGTGTGTGTTTGTGTGCGCGCTCTGGTTGTACCCCGCCACTCCTGGCTGGGGTGTGCGGCGTGGGTGTGTGTGCTTGGGCTCGGGTTTCAGCTGCGCCCCGCCTCTCCTGGCTGGGGTGTTGGGGGGTGTCCGCATTTGCGTGCCCGCTCTCCTTGTACCCCGCCAGTTCCGGCTGGGGTGTGCGGCGTGGGTGTGTGTGCTTGGGCTCTGGTTTCGGCTGCGCCCCGCCACTCCTGGCTCGGGTGTCTGGGTGTGTGTGCTCCTGTGTGCGCGCTCCGCTTGTACCCCGCCTTTCTTGGCTGGGGTTTGTTGTGTGACGGTTTGGTGTTGCTAGGCACCTGTTCTTGTGCCGTTGTTCGTTGTGTGTTGTGCGCGCTGCCCGGCTTTGCGGCACCCGGTGGCCGTTGTTGCTTGGCACCTGTCCGTTTGCCTTGGTTGTGGCCGGCTGCGTGCCTCTCTGGCGTGCCTCGTGGCTTCGCGTGGTGCGCCGTGCCTTGTCCGGTTCGGTCGCTCTCGGTGCCTCGGTCGCATTTCCCCACCCCGCGGGCTTGCGCCCCTGGCTATACTGGGTGGCTGCGCGGCGCACGCGGAGGCCGGCCGAGAAGCGGGCTCATTGTGCCTGCCGCTTGCCCCCGCTAAGGCAGGGGCGCTGGGCTTGCTCCGCTTCGTACCCGTTCGGGGCCCCGCGATGGGGTTGTCCCTGGCAGGTCCCACCAGCGTCGGCTCTCAGGCTGCGTGGGCTGCGGGGGTTGGTGTGTGTGGACCCTCTGGCGTTCCGTGTCATTTGGCCCGGGGTGCTTTGGGCCTTGGCGTCTTCTTGTACCCCCCTCCCCCCCCTTTTTTCTTTTTTTTTCCCGTGCTTTTTTCCTTTTTTTTCCTTTTTTTTTTCTTCCTGCTTTTCCCTGGGCCCTTGATTTTTTTTCCTCCTTTGTGCGCACCCGTTGTCTCTGGCGTTTCGTGTGTTCTGGCCCGGGGTGCCTTGGGCCTTTGGGTCTTGTTGTCCCCCCCCGCCCCCCCCCCCTTTTTTTTTCCTTCCTTCCGGTTTGTTTTGTTTTTTTTTCTCGTCCGTGCCGTGCCGCTAGTGTGGTGCGGGCCTGGTTTGTGTGTCCTGGGCTGTGAGGTGTGCTGGTGTGTGCTTTGATGGTGTTGTCGCTGTCTTTGCTCTTTGTGCGGTGCTCTCTCGCCCCCTGGCGCTGGCTGATGTTGTGTGGTGTTGCCTGTAGTGTTTCGGTGTTTGCTGTTGGGCCTGGCTGTCCTCTGCTGCCTCCTGCTGGGTCTTGGTGTCGTGTTTCGGTGGTGCTCTCCCTGTCTGGCCGCGTGGCTCGCCGCCCTGTGGTTTGGTGTGGTGTGTTTTGGTGCCTTGCTGCCCTGTCTTGTGTTCTGTGGCGCTGTGCTTTCGTGTGGTGGTGTTTTTTTGTGCTCTGCTGTTTACTTGCGTTGTTGCCTGTGCCTGTTGTTTGTTTCCTGCCGCTGCGCGTCTGTTGTGTGTGCTCTTGGGTGTCATGTTGTGCGTTCCCTGTCCTCTGCGCCCTGTGTCGTGCTGTGTTCCGCTGTGTTGGTGCCCCTGCGTTGTGCTGTCCGCGTGGTCTGCACTGTTTCTGGTGTCCGGTGCTTTTGGTTCTTGGTGTCGCTGCGTGTTTTCAGGGGTCTGCTGGTGGCTCTGGTTGTTCGGCGTTGTCGTTTGGTGGTGTGTGTCGGCCTTGGTGTCCGTGTCTGGCCGCTTCTTCCGTCCCTCGGCGTCTTCCCCGTGGTGTCCTGCTCCCCTGTGTTGTGTCCTGTGTCGCTGTGCCGCCGTGTGGTGCTGTGCTGTGGTGCCCTGTCGTTTCTTTTTGCCTTGCTTGTGGCACTGGTTGTCTGTTTCCCCTAAAAATTTCCTGGGTTCCATTTTTGAAAATAAATTAAAATTATACTCTGCGCAATGCACGCACGTGCACCAAGACCACATTGTTCTCTCTGACGTACGTGTTACCCGTCGGCCTCCGTGGCGTCGTTGTTGAAAGTACTCGCAACTCCATTTGCCATACTTGATGTTGTAGGTCGTGGTCTTGACCTCGCGTATTTCCCGACTTCAGCGACGAGGAGGCAAAGGCGCTGAGGGGGGAGCACGAGCGGGAGGGAGAGGTACATGGTGAAGAAAAGAGGGCGTAAGGAAGCGAGTGCAGGGGTGCGGCGCGTTACGAACATTTTTTGTCCAGTTTTACGCGTTGCTCGCGACGCAGTTTTATTTGCCTGGACGGCTTATTAGGCGACGATGGGCACGGCGTTATGTTTCTATTAACGTTCCCGCGTTTACAGCGCTATTTATTTGTCTATTTAGGTTCAAATTCCTCCACGTTGTGTTGTAACGCGTTTCTGTGCGGGTTTTTTCACCTAGCAGTTCTCTATGGTATTTAGCTTTATTTGCAGCTATTTGAAAAATTTATTCGTCGTGTTTTTCTCATCTTTTTCTTTCATTCTCAGTTCTGGCGCCAGCGCGTGCAACCTTTTACGCATGGGAAACAAGGCTGGGCAGCCCCTCAGAGCTGCAGTCCAAAACAGGGGACATGTGGCCCTACCCTCTCACTCGGGACACCTGGACCGGGTGGCGGAAACAATGGCTTTCAACCACCTACAGAAGCCGGTTCGGATCCAGTTTCTTGCTGCAATCTGTCCAGCTCATCAGCGATTGCATCGATTCCAGGGATTACTGGTATCAAGTCAGGGGAATTCCGAATTTATACTGTCGCCAATCTACTGAATGCAGAATTTGACATTTGAGGTTCAGATCGGGCCTGCTGTGTGTGCGCGCGCCCTTCTTGTGTTCCTGGTGGCGTGCGCGTACTCTCTGGACTTCAATGCGGGTCGATGGTCTGAATGTCCTTCCCAACAGGTGCTAATAGAGTTAGACTCTATCCTGTTGCTGAAATGGATGCGAATCCAAGGCTAGGGCAACTCCGGTGAATGATAGAAGGCCCGTAAATATTATCTGGCTAATCTCTGGTGTGGAGCCCCCGCCCACAGCGGCAGGCCACGTAAAAAGAGATTGGTACGCATTAATGGACGCATTTCCTTTGGAGTTTGCCACGCCTACCTACATGGGGGATCACGAGTCCCTTGAAGCTGAAGAAAGCTGAGTGACACAGGAGTTGAAGTGGAGGTAGCTGAGGTAGGCGCACTGGCCGGGAAAAAACTAACTCGGTCGTTGCCCCGCAAGGCAAAGTAAGTCTTCATTTTTTGCACATCATTCGGTTGCCTTGCATATGCGTTGTGGCAACTTGATCTTCGTTGGGGTCAAACAGCGTCAATCTTTGAAGACTGTGAGTGTTGAACATGTTGTGTGCAAGTCCAAAGGGTAAACATGCTAAAGGTGGACAATTGCAAGTATGACCTGGTTGCTAACCTCTTATCTCCCGTCTCACACCTGTGAGCCACTATCCTTCCCTTGTCAGCAAGCGGTAGGGCATGAGTTCACTTGATTTGGCAATGAGATCAAGGGATAAGCCTCGGGCAGAGTTGTTCAGTCTCATTCCAAGTGCGTGAATGCTCTCCTCGGTCATGGCTAGGCGAACCTCTCCCTCCATTCACATGCTCCTGGGATCAGATTTTCTGAGGTTATCTCTTTTCGCCATGGATTGGTTGGGTTCTCTCCCTTGGGCCATGTATTAGTTAGGTTCTTTCACACGGCATCTATGGTGTGGGACCATATCTCTCACGGATTTGATTGGGGCGGGACCATCTCACTTTGAGGCGGGAGTATCTCTCCTTGGGATGGGGCAATCTCACCATGGATGTGCTCTCATTTGACCTGGAATATCTCTCTTTATGCACTTACTCTGCGGGCCGCCTCTAGGTCTCTACGAGTGACCCGGGGCATCTGCTTCCCCACCTTTTCCCAAGTAGCATGTGTCGAATTGGTTCGGTGTCACACAAACATGCAGCCAGGCAATATTGATTTCACATGTCCAGGGGTGGATGGTTTCCAATGCACATGACGATTTGTGTTTGCCAAAGCCTTTGGGTCCCAGGCATTTGGGCACCAATTGATGCGACTGAGGGATGGCATGAGAAATATGTTGTCAGTTGGTTTCTCCATTCATGTCTTTGGTTCACGAAACCCTGACCGTATGGACCCGCCAATTGGTATGTAGCATACATTAAACATGTCAGGTTTTGTGGGCTGGCCCTTCTTGATGTTTGATTTGCAAGCCTCAGGTAAACCCGGCAAGCTTATTCACTTGCTGGCCATTGTTTATGTTATTGCTGAGTGAAGGGTACCCGGTGTCCGGTGTAAAGTACTGAGGCGTTGGCAGCATGAAGACATATGTGAAGTGTCACAGCTGCCAGGTGTCAGATAGTGTTTACGATTGCCATATAAGGCCATATAAGGTCAATCACCCGATGGACATTTAGTGATTCTGGTTGTAAATTCTTCATATGTGCACTTTGGTGCCTCATGAGGGTGGACAAGTCATGTATGTGGCCATGCCATACTTTGTGTTAACGGGGGCCATGGTGCGATGCTGGATCCACGGTGGGAACACTTCACATGTTTGGAACCCATATTTCTATCTCCATTTTACCGTCTTGTGGGCAAGTGTGAGGATGGACCGTGTGTGTCGAAGCATTAGGAGGAACCCAATGATGCCATTATGTTTCATATGCTTTTCGTTGTGTTTTGCCATAAACCTAATGGTCTGTATAGCTGTCATTGTGTCATGCATGATCTTCCAATGTGTTTTCTTAAGCCGTTGTATCAAGATTGTGTTAGCATGGCGCATTTGTTCATAATGGAAGCATGGCGCATTTGTTCATAATGGAACGCAGAGTTCCAGTTGGGATGGTATATAAATCGATTCCTGCAGTAGGGATGCAACATCGTCGTGGATAATTGCATATCTTATTCAAGGGCTTCATCTTCACTTCTACTTCTCCCGAGCCGACGCAAACCGCAACCCCTTTTGGAAGAGGCGGACAGAAAGAGCGGCAGCTGGAAAAACTATTCTTTTTGGACATTTGCAGCACGCATGAATCAGACACCACAATGGTTTTTACGCAATTTGCAGGTTTTTTCAATTTTTTGTTCAACAAACAAAACTATTATTCTGTTTGATTTGCAGGGTGTGTTGTTGTGTATGTTGTTGGTTCTGTGTATTGAGATCCCACTAGCGCGTACCTTTTCAGCAGCTCATTTGCAAAGATGAAATTCTGTGGATCTCCGGGTGTACCAAGGTTTGTCGTGCAAAATAAATTGCTTTTTCCTTCCCTCACTGCGCGAGGCGTCGCGCACTCAAGGTCGCGGAAACAATTGTGTAAGAAAAGCAACAAAAAGACGACACGAATTGCACAACATACGAGCCTTGAGGAAAGAATGGGCAAAAAAGTATAAGCCCTTAAGGGCATATAAGTGCATTCGCGTCGAAGGGGAGTGCGGAAAGCGTCGCGCACACATGACTGCCAAAAAAAAAGGAAAACACATGGGTTAATATTGACTTACTCCTTCTTCGGTCCTGCAACCTTAGACAGCCTGGAACCCAGGATTGCCGCCACCGTACTTCCCCCCTTTTGGGAGACAACGGTACCACGGGATGGCTGAGCACCAGGACGCGAGGGTGGCTCGAACTCTGCACTAGCACTCCCAGCGGTCTGCGCTTTCTTCTTTGGCTTGTCCTTACCCAAATCATCGGGACTCGCATACAAGTGAGAGGCGGGCGCCCGCTTGCGCTTCTGCTGGGTCTCCAGTACTTGCGCCGGATCTTTTTCCTCTGTCTCCTCGTCGGCATCGTCCAGGTCTGACTCTTCAGGCTTGTCCGATTCCTTCTCCCTTCCTTTCGCCTGCTTCTTGATACTCGAGGGGGTTCCTTTTCTGGTTGCAGTACCCTGAGTAGGTACAGCCTTGGCACTTTTCTTCATCTTCGCTTGGCTTGGCAAGGTAGGTGCAGGCGCAATAGGCTCACTGTCGTCAGCGGGGGCCTCAGTCAAGATCTGTTTCTGGACGGCTTCTGCAGCATGCACGTTCTGGTGTCCTTCGTGCCCTCGGTTGCTGTCCCAAACCCACAGTGGAATGCCACACAGCAGCCACTCTTCTTGAGTATCCCAACTTGCAGCTGTCACTCCCTGCTCAGGCTGATCCGCTTCCAACATGTACCGCATGATGATCGCATGCTGGAAAGCACCTCCTCTGGTACTCGTATTTCCTTTTGTTTGATCGCTGACACAGCCAGAAACGCCACTTTAGTCCTCCCGAACTCGTCCGACATCGCAATCCTTGCGGCCATGGCAGGCTTGTTATCATCAACAGCAGCTGCATCAGCATGCCAACAGTCCAATAGATACTTGTCCTGGTACAACAGCACGTGATTCAGAGGCATGAAACCACAGAGTTTCTTGTTCTGCATTTCTCCGAAACGTGGAGCGGAATACGTCGCATAGATCGGCACAGGAAATGCGATGAATAAAGACAAATACCGGAGACAGCATTGCGCGAGGCCTTGCGCACAGAACGGCATCGAAACCAGTGAGAGAAGCAAATATACCTGCTTATCTCAGCGACTCGTTGTTCCAATCCACATACAATGGTCGTCAAACTGATACATGTTCCTTGTAACAGGACCCGACAACCAAGAGTACACCGGCAAGAGGCATGATAGAAAGGCGCTGTAGTTCGATCCTTGTCCCTCTCCATACACCAGAGCCTCTGCATGTTGCAGCCAATGTGGTGCACAACATCAGCATCGCCATAGAAAATGAGGTCCTTTCCCAACATCAGCACATCAAACAACCACTTCGGAAAAAATCCTGCAGAGTCGTCGTCCACGAGAAGGTCAGCGTTGACGACCCACAACGGGTACTGCAAGTCCCAGAAAACGGGTGTCTCTTCGATATCCTCACTACGGCATGCAGGCAAAGTGCACTTGTTCCCTTGGTCCTCCTGCTTGCAGTCATTGATCACTTCGCCACTACTCAACTGTGTCTATGGAGGTGCCGATGCTGGTGCGTCAGCCTTCCTTTGCAGTTGTTTCAGCACGGCCAGCGTCTGCGGTGACGGCGGTTGACATCAGCCTCGACAACAGCAGTTTTGAACCATTCGAAAACCCGTGGTTCCTTTTCCCGCTTCTTCTCCTCAATGTACAACTGAATGTTGTTCAGCGCCTCGGACAGCGGAATCCACGTCACATACTGCCTGCCAGCTTGGTGCAACCCTGCAACCTTTGACCGGACCCTCCAAGGTGTTTCGTACTTGAGAATGTCGACGTAGCAATATTCTTGCCAATTCTCCAGTTCGCTGCCTTCTGCGAGCCGCATTTCCTGTAATCTTCCTGCACTTTTCTGTCCCATTTTCACCATTCAGAACGTAAAACGAGCCATCTGCATGACGAGTTCATGTAACACAGCAAAGCCAAGAAATGTTGTCGATCTAATGCGAAGCGCGTCATACCACTATCCTCCCTTGCCGTTACGCGCAGCGGTCCAGGTGGCGGCAGTGCTTGGTATCAGATCTGTCAACGCTCCTTGGTCTTGTCAATCTTCAAATGAGTAATCTGTAAGTTCAACGCTTTTCCATTCTCCTTCCGCAGCCAGGGTTGAACGTCAATTGTGAGCTTCATATCCGGTATCAGCTTCTTATCCCCCTTATTCTTGTGTGCTTTCTTCAGCGTGTCTCCTTGGTCGGTCCCAGCTGATGACTCCAGCGCCTCTGCATCTGGTGGTGGACGTTCTGACAACCCTGGTTGACTCATGGTGCCCAAAAATACCTACAAAGGGCAGATGGCATGACACGACACACGGTTACCTGGACACTGAAATCAGTCAAAACGCCATTTTACCACACGTTTTCCCAAATCTGGTACACAATCTTTTTTCTTGCGACCAATTACACCGGACTTAGCGACCTACTCAGTGAGCAAGGTCTCGCGCGCTCACATGGCATTAAAGACCTGTTTCTCGGGTAATTTAGTCTGTGAGGCCTCGCCCCTGCGGGTCCTAGTTACGGCATGTGTTGCCGCACGTTGCGAATTGCTGCTTCCTGTCTGTCAGCATCCATATCTGTTCTCTGCCTCACAACAGCATCCAGTTTCCGTTTCAGGTGGTCGGTGGGGTTTGTTGTTTGGTCAATGAGGGCATCCAGTAAGCAGTGACCGAGTAGTCGGTAGTGGTTGTAATTCAGAGGTTGTGTTGGTGCGGCTGGAAGTCTCAGTAGCCTCCGCGGCCACGAAATTACAACAGTGATGCCGCAGTCGGGTTCCCATTCCTCGTAGGCCATGCAAATCCGGTCTGTCACCAAAAATGTTGTCAGTAGCTGTCGCATCCTGTGTACCAGGTTCTAGGGAACATTTTGCACACCCACACGTTTCCCGCCTGGACCAACCTTTGGTAACAGGTAATAGTTTTCCACCTCCTCACCTCAGAACCAGTCTTTTTCGCCTCGTCACGCACCAGCGTGCTCAACATACCTCCTCCAAACTCCTCTGGCCAGGCAGGTCCTGGTGCCACTTGCTGTTGTACAGCAATGTGCACATGAAGGTGCCTTCGTACTTCAGTACGGTGTCACATGGTCCTCGTCGCAGCCTCGGCAACAGACACAGACTCAACTCCAACACCTCCTGGGCCCCCGACCCTGTACCGTTCTTTCCCCCCGCCCAGTTGCACTCTCCTACCAGGTGACCCATGTACAACCACAATGGGCACCACTCCGACAACAAGTGCAACACTGCCTGTGCCACTGCTGCCGTGTTGGCATGCGCCGTGTCACGACCACTGATTGGTGTTGCAGCCTGTGCTCTGCGGCGATACGGGCCTAGTATCCTAGGTGTGGCAAGCGTTAGGGCAGCAAGGGCTTTTTCCATAACTATCAGTTTTGGGTAGGAAAGTATGGTTGAACCAGGGCGTGGCAAACCCTTCCGTCGGCAAGTTAGAATAGGCCGGAACACCCAAAACGTGTGTGTAACAACAAACTTGTTTGCGTGCCAAACACCGTAAACTAGAGGTACGTATCGCAGGTAGGCACGCAAGTTCCATCGTTGGTTCTTTGCCCCATACAAAAACTTTAGTATCCTGTAGTTCTCGTTAACCAACAGCGGTAGAACGCCGTTTGTCTGTTGTGCTGTGTCCTTTGCACACTGCAACAAGTTTCACAGACCAACACCACCAGTTAGTTTTTCTTTTGACAGGGTAAAGCAGCGCCAGACCGGTGCCTGAACAGTCCTCATATCCCTTCTCACATCCAACGGTGCTCTCACTTTTTCGGTATCTGGTACACAATCATCTGCAAACCCATGTCACGCAGAGTCTGGGGGATTCTTCTTTCAAGCTGTTGCAGAGCCCGTGCGACTGTCGTTGTCTGTGCTGCCAGGTCCTCATTGGCTGGATGTCCTGCCCAGTACGTTGGGTCCTGTTCCAGTTGAAGTACTGCAATTGCAGTACAGTTTTGCGACCGGTCATTTCCGTCTGGGTGTGTCGTGTATTGTGTCCGGTACCAGTTGTCCATTCACAGCACGGAACACGTTGCAAGCACCCGTGTCCACTTTGCTTTAAGTGCTGCTGCTGCCTGTTCGTCCACTGTATCTGCGGCGGCGTCTGCTTGCCCAAGTCGTACTTTCGCTTGTCTTTCGGTTTGCGTTGGGGGTACAGGGTGCAGTATGCGTGGGCTAAGTTCTCTTCTGTTTTCCCTTGCCCGAAAATGTCATTATTTGTTCCCTTCTCCATGATGTCCATGGATTGAAGGACTCAAGCCCATCTGAATTCTTGGAATTGGAATTTACTGCCAAGGGTTGCTAAGGGGTTGCAGGAGATTTTTTAGAATTTGAAAATCTGAAATTGGAAAGCATGGAAGCTTTTAGGAGATCAAGGAC
This sequence comes from Eutreptiella sp. 'Long Island Sound 2002', assembly GCA_964036045.1. Taxonomy (NCBI): domain Eukaryota; phylum Euglenozoa; class Euglenophyceae; order Eutreptiales; family Eutreptiaceae; genus Eutreptiella; species Eutreptiella sp. 'Long Island Sound 2002'. The sequence goes on along the minus strand of OZ038380.1, from coordinate 120,798,489 downwards.
CACCCAGGTCACGGGGAAGAACGTGGAAAAATCGGGAATAGGCAGTGGAGCACGCACAATCGCACGGGCTTGTCCTAGGGACCTTCTTTATTTCTTTTTAGGCATGGCGGTCGCCCGCCCAAGACTACACAAATCTGCTCAAATGCGAGGGTCCCCGAAGAACAGCCGCTACTTACAGCAAAAGAGGGAAGTATTCAGGCATAAGGTGTCGATGACAATCTCCAAAAAGAAACCATAGGCTTAGGCCCGAGCTGCTGAGTTGCTGTGGGGCTCCTGCAATTGCATTTGTGTGGATAAAATTACTGAGGTTCCTTCAGTGAAAAAGTAAGTTGTGTTGAGGTGAAAGGAAAAGAGGGAAACCTAAGATGTGATGCGAGTGACTAGTTTCCTCAATTGGTGCTGATTGAATGGTTCTGATTGGTGGACTAAAAAAAAAGACAGAGAGGTTGATATTGACAGGACAACATTGGGCCAATACACAGGCAGTGCACAAGAGCAGGCAAGCATGGGATCAATGTACCAAGAAAAACAGACAGAGTTATTCAGGCCCCTGGGTTCTCTATTGCTGCAATTCATCTAACTGCTTTCCCAATCTGTATTTGAATGTTCTTACCAGTAGGTTGGCCATGTCCGCTGAATATGGGTGACGAGTTTGGGCGAATGCGGTGGTAGTCCAGTCCCAGGATGCTTGAAAGACGTCGACATATTCTTCGGCTGATTGCAGTGTCCTTTCAGGTTGCTTGAGAAGTGAGGGATCTTTCCATTGGAAGTCTGACAACGTGACCTGAGGTGGAGAGGTCAATAGAGTGGAAGAGCTGTGCAGGTGTGGTAAGTCATCGGACAGAGAATCTCTGTCAGGTTCTTCAGAGGAGTGTGTATCCTTATCCTCATCACGGCTTTGAAGTGATGAGTCTTCGTCGGCAGAGTTTTCTTTCGATGCGTACAGTTCGGAAACCTGGAGTGATGAGTGTTCCTCGTCGGAGTCGGCGTGCGATGCACGCGTATCTGAGGTGTGTTCTTCGATGTAGTTGCACTCGTCGTGGGCTGCGAGAGATCCTTGGTCGTTCTTATCGTTGTAGATCCCAGGGCAGTGCATGGAATTCTGGAGCGTTGCATTCATCGAAACCTGTCGTGTGTGATGATTGAGCTGTGTTTTCCGCGGGTTTGGCTAGTTCGGGGTTGTCTGTTTGCAGCTTTGGGGCTTTTCTGCGGGGTACTTGATTCTTAGAGTGATTGGTGAGTGGGTTCTCTGAGTGGTCTCTGTCATTGCATAATATGCTGGCGTCACTCACGCTGGGTTCGGTGAGTCGGTGTGAGATATTTTCTTATCGAAGAATGGTAGGCAGAGATGTTTTTGTTGCGCTTGATTGTTGTGCTCCAAGGCGACGTGCCTGCTGGCAGAAAGGCAGTGTAGAGGGTTGTTTTGTGAACCAGGCGGCTTCTCCTGCCGTCAGTTGAAACACCGAATTGCTTTCCTTGCATATGTCCAGCTTGTTAGCTGGAGATTAGTGTGAAGATTTGTTGAATTCACGTTTAGGGCGGAAGATGGATTGCCAGGCGTCATCAGAACCTTCGCTGACCTCTGACTCAGTGTGGCGGCTTTGGCTCTCGTTGATGTCTGGTGCATAGCTTGTTGCTTGTAGGGAGCCGCTCCTCTGCTTCCAACCGGTGGGCTGTTTAGCTGGAAATATATAGCTAGTATGGTTCGTTGATTCGAGTGCATGCTTGCTGTGGGGAGAGGAGATACCTGTGCTTTCTTCTTGACTCCAGTTGGTAGTTTGAGGGCTGGAATGAACGGAGGTCGGAGCTCTGTCATATCTTTGTCAGAAGGTAGGTGCAGGAAGATAAGGATTGTGACAGAACTGACAGACAGGCGATGCCGAGGGCACTAAGCCGTGGTTGAACCAGCACATTTGTCCGTATTGACAATTGGACGAGTGTTTGCAGGGAGTTTTTGCTGCATTATTTCGGAAATTGATATAGACTTGCAATAGGGACCAGAATTGCGGTGATTTGTTAGATGCGAACAAATTATCCAGTATTCTCACAGCGTCTTCGTCTGCGCTTTCATTTGACTGCATCCATTTCATTGTAATCGATTTTGGATGTAAAATCATTCATTGTAGCCAGATGTCGGTTAATTGTTGCGAATTGCTGTGACCATTGTTGTAGCGTGCGCGACCTTCTTTATGGTAGCAGAGGTTTACTCGCCTCCTACCGCCACCAGGGGGGGGTCGGGCCCTTCATTAGCCCTGACCAAGTGGACCCCGGGAAACCATTGACAATACCATCCGGGTTTTCTTTGTTGAAGCCGGAGAGAAAAGAAGATATTCTGAAAGAAGAATGCGTAGCGAGATGGAGGACATCATCACCTTTTCTTCAAGGAACATGTTGAAAACAATGTCATCTCTGAGTACCCACGGAGGCATCGGACGAGGAGTTCACACGATGCAGCAGTGGCTCAAAGACTTGGCGCTATGGAAAACGCGGTTAGCCAAAACTGTCCAAGGGGGCTGCGGAATCAGCGATGGAAACGACGCCGAGCCCCGTACACCGCATGTTCAGTGCTCGGTTGGACTTCGAGGGATATCATAAGTGTGACCTTTCGGATATTGCCGTTGCACCGCCAGTTTTCCTGGCGGGGCAATGGCATACCCCCCCGAAACCTGGACCTGCTCATGATGCAGAACGGGAACTTTTAACGCAAACGTCAGTGACAACAAGAGTCCCAAGACACACCGTCGACGATATCGGAATGATGAAACCGGGCCACATCCGTGATGCAGGAGAAGCTGAGGAGGAAAGGAGGATCGACAATGCCACGGCAAGCGACATTGTGATATAAGGATGATCCGACGCCGGAAAGCCGGTAGCCAGAAAGAGATGGTCAACCTCTGCAAAAGGACGCCAAGGAAGTGGTGTGCGGGGACACGGCACGGTGAAGATAACTGCCGTTGCCAGCATGCGGACTTCCTCATTGGAAGTTATCCCCGGTCCGGCAAAGAGGCCCTTATTCAGGGAATCAACAAGCTGGAAGACACCATCTCTGAAATTCCGGAGCACAAGGCAATCTTGGACAATGATCTACAGACAATCCGGTCACATCAAGAGGACTACCAGGCCTAGCTCGAGAGAATGCTGGCACAGCAGCAAGCGGTGGTGGATAACATGATGAAGTACTTGGAGACATTACAGGACAGGATGAGGGAGTTCAAGAGGCGTGCTGGAGTCGGCATACCTGTCCGGGTACCATTTCCCGCCCTGCCGGCGGATACTGCCCCAGAGCCTTTGCTGAAACGGGTGCCAGCCTTGAGGACAGCCGCAGAAGGACTGGCGCCCATGGAGTGTCCCATGGAGTTGGCCCCATATGCTCCGCCACCGGTGAACCCCTTCTTATTGAGGGACATCCTGCTATTCTCAGCCGGTGTCATGCTGGAGGAGAATGTGCAGGAAAAAGGCTCAGGGATTGGTACGCCCGAGCGTGATACCCGTGCGGGGACGGTTGAGATTGACAGGAGCAGCTCACGAGCTGCGACAACGTTCGACACCGGAGCTGCTTAGGCGGCACATGTGGACAAAGAAGTGTTGAGGTGAGCGGCTCGCCGAGATGGATCAAGTGGATAATCATGCGTCCAAAGTTCCATCGGTGAACACGTGGGTCATCGTCGTTGTGAGCATCGATGAAGCGAAATCTGGACTACGAGACAGCGTGGAGATCCAAGGAGTCTACTCCCGCTCCCGTGGGCATGGGAGTGGTGGAAGTATCGGACTTGGGGGCGTCGTTGCTTCGGCTGTTGGGGAGACTGTGCGCATCGAATGCGTCCGGCGTGTGAAAAGACTCGATTACGACGTGAACCCGCCAACTTGGACGACTTCATCTTAGATTGGGAAGACTTTGCCTGAGAAGACGTGGGTCAGATGCCGTTCTTAGCGTTTGTCCGAGACGAGTGGACATGTCGTACTTTCGCGCACTGTCCGGCCCCGGAGTTGAAGGCAGACTTTGGTGACGTGATTCAGGAGAAGAGGATGTGTACGGAGAACCAGTGTTTGAACTGAACCGAGCAGGAAAGAAGGGCAGATACCCCCAACCAAAAGCTGGATGACTTGTGAACAATACCTCTCAACTTGGAACTTGGGGAGTTGCGGTTGAGGGAACATTGGAGGCATCGCCGAAAGTACCGCGAGACTCTCAGACAGGTGGAGGATTGGTCGGAACGGGGTGAGCTTCCCCACCTCTTGCCTAATGTCCTTCCAGCCTATTGGAAACATTCCCTGGCAGACAAGGAGAATAAGCGGGCCAAGACGTGTATGGCAGTACGCATCATGTCGCTCCTGGAGCAGCACCTGGACATAAACGAATATGTCCGACGGCACCTCGGAGCGCCGGAGCGGATGATCTCGCTCAAGAACTCCCTCTATGTGGAGGTATTTGGCGAGACTGCCGGAGGACGCCCCTTTCGGCTCAACAATGTCAAATGGAGCGAGAAGCTGAAGCTGCAGATGATACCCGCGGAAATGAGCCTGGATTCAACAATTCAGTATCTGAGCGTGAAACTGATGCTGAACTCCAGAATTGAAGCCATATTGAAGACCGTCACAATCATGAAAACCATGATCGCCGCAAGGGTCGAAATCATCGAGAGATCCAAGCAGATCGCGCCCTGAATTCAGAAGGTGGTCGAGGGTCATCCAGGGGGGGAAGTATGACCCGCGAGAATCATGAAGAAGCCCATTTCTTTGTGTTTGTTGTGCACAACACGAAAGAGCATGCGCAGGACAATTTGAAGTGGAAGAGACCACTGGCCCGCGGAGGAATGCGGAAACCGACGACAAGGATCGGCAATTCCCCGCTCTCCTTCAAGGAATACAGGCGGACACATGACTGATGCTTGATCTGTTATGGGAAGGATATCCCATACAAACACGTTCCTAAGACGTGCACGATCTATGCGGAGGACAAGCGGGGTTACTTGCAAGGCTGCCCCGAGAGGGCGCCCAAAGAGAAGCGTATAGAGGCTTTGAAGCGGGGGCAAAGTACTGGTGGAAGTTTTGGACGACAAGGGCATGGAGGTTACCGCCGAATTCACAAATCGAGGAAGCGGTAGATTTGTCGGTGCGGGGCATGGAGGCGCGAGACAAGTGCCCTGTGGCCGGAAGATTTGCAGCAAGACAGGGATGCGATCGACCGAACATAGAGAAGCCCCCACGGGAGTTGGGTGCTGCAGCATTCTCTTCCGAGAAGACGTGGAATCCAATCGAAGGGGGCATCAAGTGTGCGGAAGAAGGCTCCGAAGGAGCCAATGCCAGTGAGATTTCCGAGAGGTAATCCATGGGTTGCCCTGCCATGGTAATTACAACCGCATATGGGCAGCTGGGGCAGGAAGGTTGAAGAGGCCACGGAGAGTCCCGTGCAAGAGCAGGACCAACCGGAAATCGAAGAGACTTAGGCGGCTTAAGTTGCAGGGTCAAAATGGGCCCAAAAGGGCCTTTCGGCAGCACCTGGGAGAAATAGTTGTTTTAGGGGCCTGAAAACGAGGAGACGCTGAATCAAGTGAAAACGTCATTACTTGGACCGCTTTGTTTTGTTCTTAACAGAACCGAATGCACCAAGAAATATATTATCTCCCGAAAAAAGCACTGCTTTTTGCGAAGACCATGACTTTTTCTTACTTCTACTATTCATGCTTTCGTATTAAAATAGCCATCAGCTCTCAATTCTTTCGGAGGACAGTTTTTGAAGCGAATGTGGCACGCAGCACTACGAGGGGCATTTTTTGTCATTCTTCTTTGCGCGAGGCCTCGTGCAAACATCAGCTCAACACTGCAGTGAAATGATTCACAGGGTGAAAAGTCCTGCACAAAGTCACAGTAAAAAGGTCGTCGAAGAATAATTACTAGTGCCAGTTCTCGCGCATAATATATCACAACAAACAATTGAATTACTTTTTCTTGAGAACCTTTTGTACCTTAGCACCCATAGATTTAGCCACGGACGTCTTACCCATTTGAAGGTGGCTTTGCGGGTTGATCTCTTGGTGCAGGCTCATGAGCTGGCTGCGTGAATGGAGCTCTGGCCGGGCTCCCCTCGGACCCTGGTCGTGCTGCCGCTTTCTTTGCTGTCTTGCCTTGGGAGACTTGCGGTTCCTCGTCCTCTTCTTCTTCGTCCTGCTCCTCTTCATCTCCATCGCTCTCGTTGGTATGTTCACCGGTGACCGATTCTGCTGCCTGGGGCTTGGAAGCAGTCTTCTTCTTCTTAGGGTCAGGTTCCTCACCAGTTTACTTCCGCTTTGCTGCAGGCGCCTGTGGGGCTGCAGCCTGACACTTCTGAACGATCTCTTTCTCTTTCAGTTCGCACGCATCCGAACCGTACTTATCATCCAGAACCCAAAGGGGACTACCACGGTTTGTCCAGTTGGCCTGCTGATCCAAATCGCCAGACTCGTGCAGCTTTGACCCTTGTGTTAAGACGTGTTTCAGCTGATTCTGCACTTTGTTGACCTGATCAGCGGCACTGTGCGGGGACACACGAAGAAGGTACATGCAAGAATCAGCGTCGATGGACGCAATCCTGCACGCCAGGTCTGGTCGATGATCGATGAACGCAAAACGACCTCTGAAGCACAAGGTCCGCTTCAGGTGCTGGAGGTGAGTATTGAAACACCACATGACATGCGCTATCGGCAGGGGGCCGCCAAACTCTGCGTGTTCCATCTCCTGTACTTGAGTAGGCCGAAATGTCAGATCATTTCGAACCTGCGAACAGGGAACAGTTATTGCGTGAGGCCTCCCGGGAAAGAGAGGACACAGCGACAAAATCATACTTTTCTGCTCCAGCTATCTGGTGACGTAATCAGCAAGCAGTGAACATTGAACAATGTAGGATCCCGTGCTGGCCCGGCTTTGGTTGACCAACTAAAGATTGGAAGACGCAAAATGATGCCCATGCGCACCAAGTTGAAATCATCCTTGAGACACCTCTCTGTCTCTGTGTCCAGAACTTCGTACATATTGTCAACGACAGTCTGAGATCCGCAGATAAGTGTGTCAGCATGCGCCATTTCTGCATACAGCCACGTCGGGCACATTGCCTGGGGGGCAAGATGTTCAAATATGTCGCCGTTGATGACACCCATTGTCTTGTCGATCTCCAGGAACCGCTTCGGTGGTTCATTTGCCAGAGCTGCTATTCAAATCGCCTTAACTGTCATAATCTGACTTCTCAGCATAGGATCCCGCTGTTCCACCGTCTTGAATTTACCCGTAACCCCAGCAGACTGCGGGAACCACACATTTCTTGACGACCTCTGTGCCCAAGAGTCTTCAGACATTTAGGATTTGCGGGTTAACGGGTTTACCTTTCTCTGCCTCCTGTCACACTGGTGTGCGCAACATTGACTTCCACACCGGCCATGGACCGCGACTCTTGCCTTCAGGTTCCTGCCAATAGCTCCATGTACCAAGAGTCACCTTCAAGGCAGCCTTCCCGAGTGCTGCAGCCTCTTCGGGGTTGCGCATGTCTTTGGCCACAAAACACGAAAGCAGAATGAGTCGCACAGCCGTGTGGAAACACAACCCAGGCCATGTCAGTGATGCACACCTTTCTCAGGTCGAACGTACTGGATGTTTTGTGGGTGATCCAGATGCATCACGACCCACTGTTGGATGATGATGGTGTCAATTTACTTCTGCAACGACTGGAGGGTCGTTGGTTTGTCCTCCATCTCAGCTGCCACTGTCCTGTAGAAGTCCAGAAAGCTGATACCCTCCAGTTTCTTTACTCTGTTCTTCGACACTCTTTCTCCTTTCTCATGCAACCGTTGCGAACCTTTCACAGGATCCGGACCAGTGAAAACATCATTAAATCTTTCAACAATCTTCAAAACGAATGCGCAAGCTTGGGTGTGCGGTGTGGGTGTGTGTGCGTGGGCTCGGGTTTTGGCTGCGCCCCGCCACTCATGGCTAGGGTGTTGGGGTGTGTGTGTGTCTATATGCGCGCTCCTCTTGTACCCCGCCTCTCCTGGCTTGGGTGTGCGGCCTGGGTGCGTGTGCTTGTGCTCCGGTTTCCGCTGCGCCCCGCCAATCCTGGCTGGCGTGTCGAAGTGTGTGTGCCCCTGTGTGCGCGCTCCGTTTGTACCCCGCCATTCCTGGCTGGGGCTTCTGGTGTGTGGGTCCCTGGTGTTGCTTGGCACCTGTTCTTGTGCCTTGGTTTGCTGCGTGTTGTGCGCGCTGCAGGGTTTTGCGGCACCCGGTTGCCGTTGTTGCTTGGCAACAGTCCGTGTGCCTTTGTTGTCGCCGGCGGCGTGCCTCTCTGGCGTGCCTCGTGGCCCCGCGTGGTGCGCCGCGCCTCGTCCGAACCGGTCATTCTCGGTGCTCTGGTCGGCTTTCCTGAAGCCGTGGTGCACCCCGGGGGCTTGCGCCCCCGGATTTACTTGGTCGCTGCGCGGGGCACGCGGAGGCCGGCCAACAACCGGGCTCATTCTGCCTGACGCTGGCCCCCGCCGAGGCAGGGGAGCTGGGCTCGCTCCGCGTCGTACCCGTTTGGGCCCCGCGATGGGGTTGTCCCTGGAGGGTCCCTCCGGCGTCGATCTTGGACTGCATGCACTGCGGTGGTTTGCGTGTGTGGGGCCCGGTCACTGACGCGTCAGGTTTCCTGTACCGTTCGTCTTCCGACGGGGGACTGGACCGGTGCACCAGGGCTGTTTTGTGTGGATGCCGACACCGCCCCTTTCGGATCGGAGGACGCCACGCCCGGGTCCCGTGCGTGTGTGCGTGTGCGTGCCCTGCTTGGCCGGGTCGGGCGGCCCAGCCTCCCGGGCGCGCTGTGGTGCGCTTCACCTTTTCCTGTGGGGGCCCTTGCTGCGCTCTTTGCTCGGCCCCCTCCGGGATGGCGTTGCCCTCTTTTCCTTTTGGGTGCCTCGGTTGTTCCTGGCGTTCATTGTTTTCGGGCCCGGGCTGTGCTGTGGTGCCCCGTCGTCTCTTGTTTTTTTTGCTTTGCTTGTGGCGCTGGTTGTCTGTTTCCCCTAAGGATTTTCCTGTAAAACCTGTAGGAAAAACTTTTCCGCTTTTGAAAGAAAATTGAAATTATACTCTACACAACCCACGCGCGTGCAACAAGACCACCTTGTTCTCTCTGACTTACGTGTTACCCATCAGCCTCTGTGGCGTCCTTGTTGAAAGTACTCCCAACTCTTTTTGCCATACTTGATGTTGTAGGTGTTCGTCTTGACGGCGCGTATTTCCCGCCTACAGCAAAAAGGAGGCAAAGGCGCTGAGGGGGGAGCACGAGCAGGAGAAGTGGTACATGGTGAAGAAAAGAGGGCGTAGGGAAGCGAGCGCAGGGGTGCGGCGTGTTACGAAAATTTTTTTCGAGTTTAAACGTTGCTCGCGACGCAGTTTTCTTTGCGTAGACGGCGTATTAGGCGACGATGGGCACGGCGTTATGTTCCCATTAGCGTTACGACGCTTACGGCACTATTTCTTTGTCTATTTAGGTTCAAAATTTTCGAGCTCGTGTTTTAACGCGTTTCGCTGCGCGCTTTTTGACCTAGCCGTTTTTGTATGGTATTTAGCTTTATTTGCAGCTATGTAGAAAGTTTTTTCGTTGTGTTTTTCTTATCTTTTTTTTCATTCCCAGTTCTGGCGCCAGCGCGGGCAACCTTTTACGCATGGGAAACAAAGCTGGGCAGCCCAAAGGAGGGGACATGTGGCCCTACCCTCTCACTCGGGACATCTGGAGCGGGTGGCCGGAACACTTCAAACACCAGCAGAAGCTGGTTCGGATCTAATTTCTTGCTGCAATCTGTCCTCCTCTTCAGCGATTGCATCGATACCAGAGATTACTGGTATCAAGTCAGGGGAATTCCGAATTCATACTATCTGCAATCTACTGAATTCAGAATTTGACATTTGTGGTTCAGATCAGGCCTGCTGTGTGTGCGCGGGCCTTCTTGTGTTCCTGGTGGCGTGCGCGTACCCTCTGGACTTCAATGCGGGTCGATGGTCTGAAGGTTCTTTCCAACAGGTGCTAATAGGGTTAGATTCTATCCTGTTGCTGAAATGGATGCAAATCCGAAGGTAGGGCAACTCCGGTGAATGATAGAAGGCCCGGAAATATTATCTGGCTAGACCCTGTGTGGATCCTCCGCCCACAGCTGCAGGCCCCGTAAAAAGGGATTGGTACGCATTAATGGGGGCATTTGCTTTGGAGTTTGCCATGCCTACGCATATGGGGGCTCACGAGTCCCTTGAAGCTGGAGATGCCCGAGTGACACAGGAGTTAGCTGAGGTAGGCGCACTGGCCGGGAAAAAACTAACTTGGTCGTTGCTCCAGAAGGCAAAGTAAGTCTTTATTTTTTGCTCATCATTGGGTTGCCTTGCATATGTGTTGCAACTGTTGGAGCTTTCAAGAGCTGCAGCAACAGTAGACCGTAGAGATGCCTGAAAATTTCGATCGGGGTGGGGGGATCTCACCATGACGAATTGCGTTAACGTGATGCCAGTTTCCGGCTTGACCCCGGAGGCAGTTTGAGCCAAAAGGAGGCGACACAGAGACGACTCTATGTTCTGTTGGGACACATGCAGGAGGGACATCTGCTGTGGCAGGCTCAGTGGGGAGCGGAGGGAAGAAAAAACATCAGAGACCATGCCTCGAATGCCAGAATGGGTCACCATTCCTTGGTACATTTTTGACTGGCTGAGGCGTTTCCACAGCCTAATCCTATTGGCGGCTAGTCGATTGTTTACTGGGCGTTTGGTGTGTTTGATGTTTTCGATTCGAAGTTTTCGATTCGAAAAAGATCTATGGCATAGCATTCCTCAATGGGAGTCATGACCCATGATTCAACACCAAGGCGTTTCATGAAGTTGTACATTTGAAAGACCTTGCTACCTGGTTTTGAAGACAGCGAACGTAGAATTTTCAGTGTGTGGTCTCTCCAGCGTTCAATCAGCTTACGTCCCAGTGATTTGAAAAAACGCCGGAGACGTGTCTTCTGTATCCGCACCGCCGTCTGGCCAACGGCACCAATGTAAATGTCTGAGCAGTAGGGTGACCATATGGCATATATTCCTATAGTGGGGAGGATGAGTGGGATGTTCGGAGAATCACCAGAGGGGGTGAGGGGAAGAAGATGGCGCACATGGGGTAAGTTCCAATAATTTTTTTCCGTGATGTCTGAACATGCGGCTCGCGACCCATCGTCATCCAATTTCATTCCTACACCTTTGCCTACTACTGCTGCTTCCGACCCCGGCCTACGCCCCTCCTCCACTGCATCCCAAAAAAAAGACAAAGAAAAAAAAGGAAAGGCAACAAAGGCCACGGCTGCAGGCTTGAAGGCTAAGCCCAAACATCGCCAAAGCATTGACACAATGCCTGCGCACGTACAAAGCCACCTTGGCACGGTGACTGCTCCGCACGTTACCCGCTCTTTACCACCTTCCATTGCTCGTCACGAACAGTCCTTTGTAGCCCCGGAGAATTTTAAGAAAAACTGTAGCCCAGGACGGCCTTGCTTCTATGGAAGTTGAAAGGGAAAAAATATTATGGCAAAACAAGGGACGATGAAGCTGCTTTCTCGGAGGCGGCAGATGAAAAAAACGATACCGAATCTCTCTTGCTCGAAGAGGATGATGGGAGCCCGAACCCACTCTGAGATAGGGCAATGGACGTTCATACCGAACTACCCGCGTTGACCGTCCTGCTTGCACCTTCCTCTTTGCCCGTGAATCCACATGATGGCCCACAAGCCCATGATCTCACCGGAGCCGGCGCTGCAAGTGTGGATACACCCAAACAGGTTCTCCGCAATGCTTTTGTTACACGATCTAAAGCGCCCATTCCTCATGACACCCGGCCCCCCGAATGAGATGCTCTAACTGACATTGCAGCGCGTGCACCGCTCCCTTTGCCGTTGGACCCGGTCCAAGTCATCACAAACCCGAATTTCCGGCCCGACGGTACCCTCCCTACAGGCTTTCCTGAGACACGGGACTTAAGTAAGGGCGTATAAGCCGGTGAAATCCCGCGGGCAGTCACGCTTCTCGAAAGTGGACATTTTGTCCTCATCTCCACTACTACACCATGATGCCTCCCCACTACCGCCTCCAAGCCTCCTTGCCCACCTGAGTCCGGCGCCACAAGTGTTAGTCTATGGCGACGGACACCCTTAGAATGGTTTTTTATGGTCAATTTCCATTGCGGAACTTCCGTCCATGGAATGGAAAAAAATAGCGGGGCTTACTGTTTTTGTTATGCTCCCTTCCTCTTCTCCGTTTGATGATGAGCCCCCATTTTACCCCACAAAACAACAGTTAAACAAATAGTGTCCCTGCTTCGCTTCTCTAAAAAAATGGAAAGACCACACACATATGGCTAGCTTACATCTCTAGGTCCAACGTCGCCGACAGCAGTTTTGCCACGTTGCTGGACCGAAAGATAGACCTCATACCTACACTCTCGTTCCTACACCTATCTGTTGTGTGTCGCATACTCCATTTGGCAATGAGAGATGCCAATACCAACCTCATCGTAGAAAATACCAGCCCTCTGGACCACCCTCTCATCATAATGCACCTCACATCATCCCCACTACCAAACAAACATGTGGCGCGCACCGTCGAGTTTTTGCCACGGGTAGCCCATAATGAAGCAGTGTCAGACTCCATCTACCACCAAAAGGCCACACTATTTCAGCCTTCAAAAGTGGTCTTCCATTACGAGGGGTCTGAGGTGACATGGGACATCACCGGGACCCTTCCCCCCATGCTCATGCTAAACGTCCTCAGCCCCGACGACACATCAACCGTGCTACGGGACATCCTTGCATCCAGGATCACTTTTTTTTTGAATGTTCTTAACCGCATCAACTTGTTCTGGGGCTGACGTCCCCCAATGAAAGTATATACATCAACATATAAAGATATGTAGACGGCTGCTCTGATGGTTAGGTTAGATGAACGCTGATTTACCCTGTGGGGAAGGGGGGGGGTTCCGGAAGGGGCGGAGGGCTGAAGGGGTCGAGAGGAGGAGACAGAAAATCGCTGGATGGGCGGAAAAAATTCCGGATGTCCCGGGAGGCGTTGGAGTGGGGGGGGGCAGGGGCAGTCGGGCCTGGGCACCCAGTAAGGGTGGGCCTTGAGGGGAGAGGTAGGCGTGTTTGACGGTAGCGTGTCTTGGAGCTTGGGGGTGGGAGGGGGAGAGCGGTCTTGGCGCGCTTTGGGGGCGCCCAAACGATTGTGGCCTGGTGGGTTTGTGGTGATCGATGGCGTTTTTGTGGTGGCCGTGGGCGTGAGTGTTGAGGAGGGCGGGGAATGGCCGAGGGGGGGGGGGGGCGTGGTGCGGATGCGCGGCTGGACGGGCGTTTGGAATTTTTCGGCGCGCGGCGCGTGGTTGGTTGTGCTTTGGCTGACGCTGGCTTGGACGGTTTTTTTAAGGCGTGTTTAGGGAGAGGTGGGGGGTGCTGGTATACGGGGCGGGTCCGAGGGGGCATGTGGACGGAGGTACTGAACGCACCGTGCGAAACCGAGAAGGGGTTGGGGGGGTCGGAGGGGTGCGCCCAAAGTATTCGGGCCCAAGGGAGAGGATTGGAACACAGCCAATCATGTGCTTGGTGGGCAGCCTTGTCCAGGTGCTTTACGCGTTCCTCCAGGGCTAGGCCAAGCAAGGCTCTGTGCTCGGCGCGAGTGGAGCCCGGGATCGGCTTGGAGAGGCAGGACCATAGGGACTTTGGTACCAGAGTTCTCATGAAGTTCCTGCGGTCAGCTTTTGAGGGTCCAGAGAGCCACCAGTGCAGGACAATGGGGCTGAAAAGGGTTCCCCAGGAGGCGACGTATGCCTGGACGTGCTGGTCCAACGCTTTGCAGAAGGCCAGGCATGATAAAGGGTCGAAAGGATGGTGCTGTCCGCACCTGGAACAGTGGTAGTCGTGGAGCATATTGCTCCACTGGTACCCGTGCACATTGTAGCACCCGGACGCCAGTTTGAAAAACAGGGACGAAAACCAGGAAGTTTTGTTGTACAGGCTGAAGCTGGGGCCGACGCTATGTTGCTATGGGAATGCCGCGGCAATAGGTGGCGGAATTGCTGTACCTTAGACTTGTGGAGGACAGGCAGGTGGTGTACCGCCACTGATCCCAGGGGGGGTGGGGGGGGAGGTCCGGGGTAAAATCAGGCTGTGAGCTGCCCATTTAGAAAAATGGTCGCAGATTTCGTTGCCAATAAAATTGGCGTGACCTTTAATCCACATGATGTGGAGGGGGTTGGTAATGAGACGTAGGGCGCTGTGTACGGCGACGGTCCATGTGTCGTCTTGGAACGGGCTGGGCCTACGGACTTGGCATTTCTGGAGGGTGGACACCACCTGTTCGTTGTCAATCAACAAAGATACTTCGTATTGGGAAAGTTCCCTGTGGATCCAGCGAATGGCTGCTACCGCCCCCCAGAACTCCGAACCCAGAGAAGAGGGATGCGGTGAGGATAGGCACAGGACTCTAGTTGTACCGTCGGGTAGAAAGGCCGTGATGGCGGCCGCATGGCCGGACTCTCCGGAGGAGCCATCGGAATATAGCCACACCCGCTGTAGGCCGGGGGTCGGCGGCCTGGTTAGTGCCTCCGCGGCATCGTGGCATCCCCACTCGTCAAGAGACTTCTTCTCTAGGTTGTGTTGTGCCTGAAGAGCGAGGAGATCGCCGTGTTGGCTGATTCCCAGTGCGTGTGCGTTGTGCGGTGGCGCTGAGGGTTCGGGGATGGTCTCTTGAGGGCGCAAAAATTCAGGGACTAGCTGGAAGTGAGAGGGGCGGGAGTAATCCATGACGGCGTGGCATGGCATGTGCATGGTGTAGGACGTGTGGGTATCCACCGAGTAGACCCCGTCGTGGAACGAGACGTTGGCCCATTTGGAGGTGGCCTCGGTCACTCTTCCTGTGGCCTGTCCTGACTTGAACCTAACGGTTAGCTGGGTACCAGGCGTTAGATCCTGAATAGCAGTGGGTCTCCACGGGCCTATGCTGTGGAAGGATATGCCAAGGGCATGGATGGAGTCCATAAAAGAGTATTGCACCGGGTCTGAGGCCCTCTGGTTCGAGCTAAGTAAAGACTGGAGATACAGGGGGTCAACTGACTTTGGGGCAAGGCCGCAAAGGGCCCGTAGTCCATAGTTCACTGTGGCAACGTGGACGCTGTGCGGTAGGAACTTCATTCCCAACCCTCCCTTTGGGCGAGCCGCGAAACGGTCTTTGGGGGAGACTAGACGTGTGATGCTGCGAGACGGAACTCCCGCCCAGATAAGTGCCTGAAGCTTTTCGAGCTGGTTGGGGGAAAGAGAGTGGGTGATTAAGCGGTAGGCGAGTGCTGGGACCAGCTGAGAGTTCCTCAGTCGGACCTTCTCACTAAGTGTAAGAGGCAAGGGAGAGAGCCGGGCAAAATAACTCTGGATCACCGCCTTTAGCATGTGAAACAGGCCCTTTGCCTGGTGGCAAGTAAAAAGATAAACCCCCAGGTATTTATAGCATGTGTGCGGGCGACCCGTTTTTTTGTTGTACGTGTGAAACTCCGAGCCCCTGGGTGTCAGAAACTCTTTTTGGGGGGCTGTGCCATTGGCGTGGACTGCGGTCTTAGACACATTCATGTCCAGTCCCCAGTCCCTGGCTGGCCCATCGAAGTAGTTGAGGCTGTTTTGGACGTAGTTGACGTCCTCACTTCTGATCAGGATGTCGTTGATGTAGGCGTGGTGGCTAGTGCGGGCATTTGCCCGGGGGGGGGGCACAGTGGCAAAAAAATGGTGGAAGAGGGAGTTGAGATAGAGAATGAACAGTAGGGGGGAGAGGGGACATCCTTGTCGGAGGCCCCTGGTCTGGAGGTGTGCGTGGGGAGTGCGGCCATTGATGATGGGGCTGTCTTGAGGGAAGGAGTATAGTTGCTTTATGAGAGAAATTGTGGAAGCAGAAAAATTTGCCCGTTCGAGGACGGTCCAGAGTGTGCCATGAGGCACTGAATTAAAGGCTTTATTGAAATCGATGAACAGCGAGTAGCTCTTCTTCGATTTTGCATAAAGGGCTTTGAGGTGATACAGATGATCAGCGCATTGGTGGCCGGGAAGGCAACCGTGCTGGATTTCTGAAAGGATGTCGTGTGCAAAAGCCTGAGCACGCAGGTGTTTGCAGGCAAAAGTGGCCAAGAGTTTGTAAATACAGTTTGAGAGGGCAATAGGGCGGTAGTTTGAAGGGGAGAAAGGGTCGCCTTTTTTATAAAGCAAACATATTTTTGCGCATAGCCAGTGCGGCGGCAGCGGCGAGTGGAGGAAGCGGTTTAAAATGGAGTGGAAAAAGCGTTGAATGGGTTCCGGACAGAGGGCCAGGATGTAGTTGTTTGTTTTGTCCGGCCCCCCCGGCTTTTGATGGCTTACTGTGCTTTAAGTGGTTCTGGAACTCCTGCCAGGTCACAGGAGGTATGTGGTCGTTCTTGGCAGAAACGGGGCATGTGGGGGAGTGGGACAGGACCTCGTCGACGAAGTCCTGGGGGGGGGCGTAATCTGGATGCCCTCCAAGATGAAGCAGGGTGTCCCCAAAAACTTTAGCTACATCCGCCGGGTCACTCAGGAGCTCTTTGGTGGCTGGATCTCTGACTACGAGAGGCTCTAGGTCTTTAGGGCAGAGGGTGCGAGCAACTGTGGTTTTCATCTGGACCCCTCGGACCAGACTACTGTGAAGTTTTCTCTTCGCTTTGGTTTCGTCCGAGGACCGTAGGGTGTTTACCACGGACTGAACTTCCGCAATGTGCTCGGGAAATGCTGGGGAAGAAGGAGGCGGGGGTGAGCGTAATAATTTCCTGAGCTTGCCGTAGCCCTCTTGGTCCTTGCGCTGCGGCTTCGGACGCGTGATTTTGTGGTACGCAGACCCAACCTGCATAAAGAGAGAATCAGTGGCGGCGATGACCTCTTCCAATGGGGCCCTGGCAGGGGCGTCCTGGAGGTCCCGGCACCAGTCGGACATGAGCCGTATGCTATTGGAGAATTGTTGCTTTTCGTCACTAGAAAGCTTCCGAAAAATGCAAGGGGGGAGTGGGGGCTGAGACAGAAGGATCGGGGAGGGGCACTGGAAGACCGCAACCACTGGGTGGTGGTCGGAGATGGTGTAGTCCGTGAGGACCGACGCATCCAGAAGGGGAAAGTGCGACACTAGGCGAGGGGACGCAAAGATGTAACCCAGCCTTGCTTCGCTGTCCCAGCGGTCGCTTGCGTAGCGGTTGTACTGCCTGAGGGAGGGTTGCTCTGACCTGAAAGTGTCCACCAACCTAGATGGGAGGTACTCCACTTCCCCCGTGAGCCAGTGCCACTCATGTAGATCGACCAAGCTGTGCTGATCAAGTTCAGGATCCAGAACGCAGTTAAAATCCCCCCCCAGGATGTGATTGGGATGATCGTTGAAATAAGAAGCAAGAACTCGCTGTATGGTGTCGCGGTACGGAGCTGGGGCCCCCGTGCGCACCGGGGGGGAGTAAACTGAGAAGACGTGTAAGGGAGTTGCCTGCGGTAGGGATAGTTTGGCACCACAGATAAGGCCGTCGCTGTCTCTGGGCGGGACACAGCTGGTATATCTCGCGATACGCGGGCCTGCAATGACCGACACCCCGTGTCTGTGGCCGCAGACATTTGAGAAGACCTTAGCGCGGTCATTGCCGAAGGCGTACCGCTGTGGGAGGAGAGGGGGAGAGTTGAGCTCCTGAAGGAGTATAATGTCATATCCCTCGTTTAGGAAGTGCAAGATTGCCGCGGGTGTGTTCTGGCTCTTTGCCGTGTTGGAGGACACGACACGGATCGCCGGGACGGAGGGAAGAGAAGGGGGGGGGCGGCGCAAGCGTTTAGGTTTGAAGGACTTGTGCACTTGGGGGGGAGGGGGGAAGCAGGGTGTCCGAATGGAGGAATAGCGGGCACTCAGTGGGGAGTCCGGTGTCAGAAGCGTTGGTATGTGGGCAGGGTCCTCATTCTGTATTGAGGGGTCGGGTTTGCACTGTTCTAGTGCAGAAATCCGAGAGTGAAGTGCTTGTGCGTATGCTTTGGGCGAATGGCGTAAGGCCGTGTCACAGGCAGTGCGAAGCGAGGGGTGTATAGCCAGGTCTGTGGAGACACTTGTGTCTGGGACCAATATTCTCGGATTGATGTGTGCTTGCTCCACAGGGAGAATCTCCGCGATGCGAGAGACGGTGGCGGTGAGGGAGGCACCGTGCACGCCCACGCGGGCGAGGACCTCTTGACACCGTCTCATGTTACTACTACTGCGGTGGCACTGACGGGTGGAAGGGGGGCAGAAAGAATATGGGGACGGGTAGCATTCGGTATACTCATCAGAGCTTCCCACAAGGGGGACCACAGGATTTTGTGGTCTGGTACACAGTGAGCACAGATCAGCCCGGTCAGGGCACACCTGGCGGTCACAGGGGCTAAGGAATTCATGTTACGTACAAGGGGAGTGGTAGAGCGATGGCCTTGCCATGCCTGAGAACATGCAATAATGGTGATGGAGGGTATCTGGGGTCTTAAAGCAAAGACCACGTCTCGTGTGCACAGAAGGGTGACGCCGAGTGTATGTTCCCTAGTTCGTCTCATGTTGCTCTGGGTCCGGGGGCTCTGAGGATGTCGTATGGAGGCCCGTTCCTACACCAGTGTGACGGAAGACAAGGGATACCCTGGAGTCTCGGGGAATGCGCCGCTTCTCCACTGTGTCATAGTCGCGAGCTGGGATTTGGTGTTTCCATTTGTCGCGGGCTTCCCCAAAAATTAGGAGGAGGCTGCGGCGCTGTAGGAAGACTTTTTGCCTTTTCTTAAAGAGGGTGGATCCGGGGAGGGGACGCGGTTCGAAAACCATTTCCGCACCTGACCCAAAGGAGCCATCAAGGACATAAGGGCCTAGCTGAGGGACGTCTACGTGGCTCCTCAGGCCACTGCCAGGTTCGTATCGAGCCACCGACCACATATTGGGGCATAAGACAGAGGAGGGCAGCACCTGGGCGCAGGCAGAGAATGCCCGTAGCCCAATCGCTTGAATAAACTCAGGAGGGGTCGGTTCAAAAGGTTCAACTTCTTTTGATTCTGGATTGTACCTGAATCCGAAATGAAGCATTGTGCGGTGCCCCTCGGACAGCCACTGGTGATTTTCATCTGCACTGTAGGACATCACCAGGGCTTCCTCTTCTTCTGAGAAAAACGCATTGGATATGAAGGCTCCTGTTATTTCCGGGATGGGGTCGAAAACTTTCCCCGTTTGAAGGTGGAGTTGTGCGATCTTTTCTGTGAGGGAGAGAGGCTTGCTCGTGGACAAGTAGTGGGCCCTCGCGAGACTTAGTTGTTCCGCGCTGCCGTAGGCAGTCGCCGCCTCGATGACTCGTGATAACAAATCCTGAGCTTCCGAAACTAGGGGGTTGGCGGGAGCCAAAAGGTTGTCACGCGCGGCCGTGTCGGGGCACTCGGGGTGAAAGACGAGCTGGGACACAGTGAAGCCTTCTGCAAGGAGCGCGGATTCGTAATGCGCGTATTTCACTCGGTAGACTTGCACTCTAACCATGGGGGCGCTGAACAAGGAAATGTGCCGAATTTTCCCAAGTAGGGAGACCCCGAACATTACATCAACGTCCGGCGTGGATGACGGGGCGTGTACTTCTACCAGTTCTGGATCAGGTGGTTCAGGGAGGGGGTTGAAGCAAGCCTTCACCGGGGAGGGTGGGGGAGGGGTATCTTTGTGCATTTTTCGGGGAGAGGCGGAGAGGTCCACTTTGTGTCCCGGGTGTTTGGAGCGCCAAGAGGAGTATCCTCCCCAAGAGATCATGGCTCCCGTAGTGCCCCGATACGTGACCAGGTTATTCTCTTGGAAGAGCATGTAGCTCATGGAAGTGAGGGAGTCTCGCTGGGGGAGCAGGGGGGTGTTGTGATAGTTCATGCACACGTAAAATTCGTGTTATGTTCTGGGAATGGCTCCTAGGATACCGCACCGTCGTGCGGCTTCGCTAGTAAGGAGGGATTTCCACACGTCAATTTGTTTGAAGTCCGGCGTGGCCTGCTTGTATGCTTTTGAAGGTACAACTTTGAAAGTTTTGTCCTTCCCTAGATCGGAACCACGGATGCAAAAGACTTTGCCGAGCGTCCACAAAGGGTGTTGTAAGATGGTGGAAAGAAGCTTCTCGGCGAGGGGGGTTGGTATGGTGTAATCGAAGCGGAACATATGTTGGGAGGATGATTGTAGAGGCTGTATGCGTTCCTCCGGAAAGAAAGCATTTTTGGAGTTGACCGAGATGTGGTCGTTTTCGGAATGGAAAAGGCGGTTGACGAGGACAAAAAAATCCCGGGCGTTGCCACGGCGCCGCCTATACTCTCCTCGTTCCCGCTTGGATTTTTTGGAAAGCTCTTTTGGAGAAGAGACGGTGAAGTTCGGGAGCAAATGCCGTGCAACTTCGAATCGTAGCGTTGTGCGCACCGCGGCCACTTCGACGGTGCCGTCCACCTTATTTATGGCCCATTGCAGGGAGGTGTGAGGGTGCATGATGTCGCCGTAGCGGATGTGTGCGTGGTGCTTGTGACGGGTGGAGGGGTGAAGGTGAAAATATGGGTATTGTGGAGAGTCAAGCAAGTTGAGCCGCACGGAGCCATCGGGACTAGGTGATGGGTTGTATGTGTTGGCATCCGAAAGCCGGTCTCGCCACACACCCAGGCGGCAAGGGAGATCATGCCGGGGTTCAAGGGGTTCATATAGAGGGTCTCCGCCGAAAGGTTGTCTTCCATTCCCGGGAGAATGAAGGAGCCAACACCGGAATCAAAGGCTTCTTGCAAGGCTTCATTGATGGCATGGGCCCACTCGGTCCATGTGTTGCCGTATTTGTATTTGGAGTTGTAGTAATCTTGTGGGTGTGGAAAAATGTAGAACTTTGGTTGGTGATGAAGGTGGTCTTTGAGGTACCTGAAATTGTCATGTCCAATTGTGGAGTAGGCATTGTTGCCGGAGCAATCAATGTCATGGAAAAAGGTGCACCCGTCGCTCGCGCAAAGGTCTATTGTTGGGTGTACTTGATCATAGATCACTTGCTTGTGGTGTTTCTCTAACACGAGTTGGTTTGTATCAACTCCTAAGGTTTTATGGACATGTGTTTCTCCCCATAGTGCTTGTTGATCGTGTGTGTTGATCTCACCTTTATGTTTAACCAAGAACTTTGCAAAGACACCATCCGGGGCAAGGGAAGGGTTGAAGAAGGGTTTTCCGGAATTACCATCCGTTTCATTAGGAGTAGGGTCTTCCCCGTCTTCGGCCTTTTCGTGTGTTCCTTCGGGAGACGGAATAGCGCTTGGCGTAGATTGCTCCTCACCTGGCGTTGGGAGGGAGTTGTCGGGCTCAACCTCATTGGTTCTCCTTGCGTTGTCGTTGAGAGCGGCGTTGTTGTTCATTGCCGAATCTCCACACGGGTCTTCGCGACTTTCCTCTTGTTGTTTCGACTCTTCGGCGTCACGTGGATGGCTTCCTTCGGTGTTCTCGTGCGTGCCTTTGGGCACGGAGTCTTGCACCTTCTCGGAGTTGGTTGGCTGAGCGGGCGCTTCGGTGTTCTCGTGCGTGCCTTTGGGCACGGAGTCTTGCACCTTCTCGGAGTTGGTTGGCGGAGCGGGTGCTAGGATTTGATGTTGTGGTTCTTGGGCTCCTTTTCCTTTGACGGTCTGAGCCGTTGTCTCGGCGAGTGGAAAGAGTTCTTTTGCGACATCTTCGGGTTGTTCATCGTCTGAAATGACATTGGATGGCGTGCCTTCTTCATGTGACGGGGAAAGGTCGAGGGAAGGGTGAAATGGGTCGTTCTCGCGTTTGGCGGGCGAAAGCGTAGGGGAAAGCCGACTTTGAGTCAGTTTGGCGTCCACTTTAGCCTGAGTTCGAGCAATGAAACTTTTCACGGACTTTAGTTGTTTGCTTTCGGTCTTGTCCTTTGCGGAACGTTCCTTGAGCCCAACTTGCGACATTGCCAAGAAAACGGCGTTGCGAAGCTAGGCAAAGGACGGCGCTCACGATTGCGGCTTTGCGCTAGGCAAATAAATTGACGGCAAGGTTGTTGCGCTTGCCTCGGCTCCAAATTGCGGCTTTGGGACCTTTGTTGGTAATCCACGGCTTCACGGGATCATCTCAGAACTTGAACAGCCCAGGATTTTCGTTAATTACCGAACAGCCTGGACTGCTGGTGGATCCATCAATAAATTTCGAAAAAAAATAGACACTCAGAAAGTGTTGCATCCAGGATCACTAAAGAGTTTTGGCCTGTCCCGGTGAACTCCTGCCTCGAAGGTTTTAAACTTTTTAATTTCCACGTCCCCATTGATGTGGTGTCTCGCTTTTACCAAGAGCAGGACGCTTTGGCAGAAATGCAAGTTTACTTGGGGCTTTTGCATGAATCAGTCAAAGACAATGCGCTGGTTATCACACACCAGCCATGTCTCCAAAAAGAGGGACCCAAGAGGAAGAAAATGCCCTCCCCTGAAATTCGAGATGCGATTGAATTTAATTCATCGCTCCCAAGGAAATTTGGATTTGTCATACTCCTCAACAAGTATGACATCTTTGCCATGGTGCGTGAGAAGGTCCTCATGCAGCCTGCAGTGCAGAAAAAAGAGAACCTCGGCGAGATGATTGTAGTAAGCGCCACCACACAGCAGCAACTCACTGCCAAGGATGTTACCCGCACTGTTGCGCCCCCTTATACACTCCTACGGTTTCCCCCATCATATGCCGTGACTGAGATCCTCCGTTCCTCTGCCACTTTTGGGCCTGTACAAAGCCACCAGCTTTTTCAACAGTCGGGCATCCTTTTAATTAAATGTGAGGCTGTTTCATCCACCCGCGCCTCTTATGGAGCCACCCTCCCTGGACCTGTCTACTCCACTTCAGGCAGCCCAGACAATGACACCTTAGCAATCCTTGATCAGTGTTTGGTACGGTTGCCCTCTCCGACCTACCTGCACCAGCACTTAACTAGGTAAGCCTGGCTGTAGCCGGCAACACAGCGCCGCTGGCGCCTCTCAGTGTTCCTGACTTCAACACGCAAGGCCGACCCTCCCGAGTGCCGTCAGTTCTTCCAGAGGCTTCTGCCCCCGTTAACCCAGGCTCAGACGCCGCGCGCAGCGAGAGCTTCCTTCTCCAACCTCTCCAACACCCATAGCCCCACTGATCTCTCTACCCTACCCCCACCACCGTCCACAGATGCTCACGATGATGCCTCACGCCCGTTGGATGGCTATCTTCTACCAGTACCTCTGCACGCCCTGCTCGACAACACACGCCACCGTGTCTCCTCCAACCATGGTCTTCTAGGTATGCTGCACCAGCTGCGCCTTGGCGATTGGGACTACCCTCATCTAGTTGCACTCTGTATCATCACTCGACACGTTAGCGTCAGAGTACATACTGTTACGGCCGCTGCTCACAGAGTCATTGCTGCCTTGTTTTATGCTGCCGACTTCCTAGCGCTTAGCTTTTGCGCCGCCACCCGGTCCCCCATTTTTGCTGCCTCAGTGTCCAGAGAACTGACGACACGAAATACTGTGGACCGCCCCGCGGCTGGACGTGAATCCTGCCATCATCAAACCAGATGGACTGTCTCTTGCATGGTACAGCGCGCGCCGCTCTTCGACAATCCAGACCGATGCTCGAAGGCGTTTGCAAGTGCCTGCCTGCTCTCCTTCCTTGGTCTTTAAAAAAGCTACTGTGCGATTGCGAGTTTACACTGTGTTGTGGTCCTCCACTCATTTCGGTGTTTACTGTCGCTGCAACCCATGCCTCTGCATGCAATCAATCCGCCACTCGCCATCCCCTCCCTCACCTCACCACCCGCCACGCATCTGTGTAGCGAGACTGCAGCTCGGATCAATGCGATGGACTCACACACAGCGAATCGTATACCACGTGCTGAAAGTGCTACCCCTGAGGGTAACAACCCTTGCCCAATTGCCCAAGCAAGTGGCCCCGAGCAGTTTACAGTTTCTCCCACAGGCGACTTGCTGTCACATGCCTCCCTCAACGTTGGCGGCCCCGAAAGCAAGCCAAATAGGATGTGCCACCTCCTCTCTGGATTTCCAACTCTACCACACACCCCCTGCCTACAAGAATTCAAACCGACATCCGCTCACCACTCCAAAGACTATGAACGAGTGGCACTCCACTGGAACTACCATCTCGTATTCGACTCCCCGATCCCCAAAAATGGCGTGGCCATCCTAGTACACACATCCATATCCCCCAAGCCCCCCCCCTCTCAAAGTACACATACCTGGCATACTCGTATCCACCCAACTACACCTGCACCCCAACCCCTCCATGCCGCCTGTACGCATCGCGCCGTTTTATGGGCCACACGAAATTGGGGACAAACGCCCCTGCGAGCCCATCATCGATTCGCTCCTCCGTGAGAACATTATTCTTGCTTGGATTCTTCAACGGCACCACACACTCCTCTCATGCCACCACCCTCACTACCAATCTGTGGCCCTGGTTGATAGCCAAGGAGAAGTCTGGAGTATTGACCGACCTCCTGCTGCCACACACAGCGTCGGTGCCATATACCCAAGTTCGGCGTTTCGCTGGAACTAAGAGCTACATAGATCGTGCATATGGTAGCCGCCTGTTCCACGGTATCTTCAACACTTCATCTGCCGAAGTCATTGACTTCACGTCGGTACAAGGAGCGTCCGACCCAAGACCCAATAGTTATTAGAACCATACGCTGGACAGCCCCCCTGAACCGCTGTGCGCGCTGTGGAACCGTCGAGACCTGCAACTCGATCGTACTCTAATTGCCTCCTCCTCCCAAGATGTCCCCGCGCCCGAACGTTATACCGATGATCAGCTCAGTTACGACAAACTGTGTCACCGCATGCTGGATGCCATGCGTCAGGTCGAATCTGCCAAGACTCCCCCTGCCAC
Source organism: Eutreptiella sp. 'Long Island Sound 2002' (assembly GCA_964036045.1). NCBI lineage: Eukaryota > Euglenozoa > Euglenophyceae > Eutreptiales > Eutreptiaceae > Eutreptiella > Eutreptiella sp. 'Long Island Sound 2002'. The sequence goes on along the minus strand of OZ038380.1, from coordinate 120,773,556 downwards.
CCCATCCACCGACGCATCTGACTGGAGCCAGGTTGTAAAGCAATTGGCCCGTCAAGCGAAAAGAAGCTCAAAAAAAATTTCCGACGCCTCAAGCACACCTTCCATACCCCCCCCGCCCCCTCAACCCTCCCGGTTCCGGACTGCAAGAACCAGAGAATTCTACAGCGTAACTCCCCTTGGAGTGCTTCTGCTGCTGATCTCATCCCTCAACACGCAGAGCTAGATGATGTACCCCCCCCCCCCCCACCGTCGCTGAACTTTGCGAGCTGGCAGGTGGCGCCCGCAAGAAGTTCCAAGGCCCCGATGGAGTCCGACCCTACCTGCTCGCGGTCCTACCAGACCACGTGTTTTCACTCCTGCACTGGTGCCTAGTCCTATGTTACGACCAAGGCTCGAGTCCCCAGTCCTGGCCAACCTCCCTGACCTTCTGCATTTTTAGAGGAAAGGGATGATGACCAGACCCTGACCGCTGGCGTCCCATCGCCATGAGCAACTGCATCTATCGCCTGCTCATGAGATGGTGCTATAAAAGGCTGTACCCGCTCACGTCACCCCTCCTCCACTCACCGCAATTTGGGAAGCGTCAGGTGATATCTACTTTGCATGCCACTCAAGCCTTTCTGAATGACATCAACACAGACACCCCATGGGAGTCCATTCTTGCTTTCCACATGTACCACGCGTTTGACAGTCCGCCTAAGATACTCATCCGGGAAGTCCTCGAGCGAATGGGGACCCCTGCTAAGCTACTGCGCACAATCACCACGGTACTAGAGCATGGGTCCACATTCATCCGAGGCTGCCCAGATGAAAATTTTCCGGGCGACACATGGAGTAAAGCATGGGTGCCCCCTCTCATGCTTTCTGTTTGTCTTCGTGTTTGAGATCCCACTCCGGTACATGCAGTCCCAGGGAATTTTCTTTTCGGCCTATGTTGAGGACGCCTCCACCCCTGTGCCGCCCTCCCAGGGACCACGCACGGCAGAGATCGCCCAACGGGCTCTAAACCTCATCGAGTGCCAGTTGAACGTCGTGAAGAGTGAGGCGCTCCCTCTCTGCAAACCCCAACCCCTGTCACCCTACCTGCCGAAGTATCGACATTTACCCGCGCCTCTGCAGGCAAGTTCAGAGTTTTGGTTACCGATCTCTTGCCCCTCCCTACTTGAGTTGGCTGACACGTCCGAGCAACCCCTGAAACAGGTATCCTACCTTCTCCACCTCGGGCACCCCCTCGCTCACATTGATATATGCCGCGGGTTTCGGATCATTGCTGATGAACTCCTCGTCCAGCTCGCTGATTTAAACTCGCATCCGATCCAGACCCTGGATCGTGTCCTGTTAGCAAACACAGTGATCATCCCCAGGTTACTGTACCGTTCCGCGTGTTTCCCACTCGACAGTGTACAACCTTCCGAGCTCTTCAATGCAATAGAGCGTTTTGTCCTTTGAGTTGCTGGTATACCATCTCAAATCGCCAGGAAAACTCTCTACACTCACCGCTTCCATTGTATGGGACTGCGTAGTCCAGCCGTGCTCCAGCCCACAAGCATCCTTGATACGCTTCACCGCAACCCCCGGTTATCCAGCCTGTGCACACACAGGAAACGGCCAATGTCCCCCTATAGTATGTACACCCGCGCTCTTGAGTTGTTAGGCCCCCCCACGACGTCTACAATGCCCCCTCTACCTGTCACTTTGAAGGCCCGGCACCTCCTGAGAAACGCCATTGAACTGACGTTCGTGGCAGGACTCATTGCATACATCATCCCCGGTACCGGAACCCAACCTGACTGTACGTACACCGATGGCAGTCGTCTCGGCTCGCTCTCTGCCTCTGGCGCGTACCAGGGAGCCCGAATTCATATAAAGCTGAAGTGATAGGAATCCTGCTGGGATCCCACTTTTCTCCCCCCCACACCCCACTGCAAGTCGACTGTAAAAGAGCTATCGCTTCCACCACTGGCACTCGGAGACCAATCCGGCACGCCAGATGGGTACTCCAGGCAAGGTAAACCCTCTCCTGCAAAGACCAGCCTGTTGAATGGATCGAGGGTCACACTGGACACGTCCACCAGGAATGCTCTGATGAGCATGCCAAGTATGGTGCAACGCTGCCCCCCCCCCCCCAGAGACAAAGCAAACCCCCTGAAACGTCATCAGGCATGGAGAGCGAATGCTGCCCCCTCACAAGGTATGGACACACGACCTGGTACCCCAACACTCCCACGAACATATCCACCCAGTCTCTTGGTGTCCCATGAAGTACCACCAATTGGCCTGGCATAAGTGGTTCTTTGGCCTGCAGTCCCGGCACGGTTAAAGCCACTATGCAACATTCTGGCGTGACGACCCCCCCCCTCACATCTGCCCGCTGTGCCACACGCGCCACAACCTCAGTGTACACGGTGTGTTGGCGCACTGCGACCCCTCCAACCCCCCCTGGTGCGCGCATGGTTACACTCCTGGCCAGACCCAACCGTGGTCTCACGCTGGCCCTCCCATGCCCTCTGTCGTGACCTACGCATCGCTGAACGCCTGGCCGTTCCGCGGACACTGTACAAGGTACTCTTTGACTCACTAGGAGGCTTCAGGGCTGCCAGAAAAATCGTCGGTTAGTACAAGAGGCAAGTTCTAGACGCAGTCAACGACGTCTTGGCTGACTGCGTCCCGCGTCGCTCTACCAAGCCCAACCCATTCGACCCAGACGACTGGAGAACTTCAGCGCGTCCCGTCTACCCCCCCCCCCACACGCCCAACAGAAGAAAACACCTCCTGCTCTGCCCCACCATGCCCCCTGCGTGCCCCCATGTCCCTCCACTGCTGCCCTGTGTACTTGCCTCCTCACAGATCGTCAGAGCTGGACCCTCTCAACGAACTCCGTCGACCTTGAGTCCCTAATGTAACTGGTTCCTGGCGCTCAGGGCCCTTTACATATGACATGCCAGGCACACAGTACCCTCGGGACACTGTCCAGCTTTAGACCCAGCATTCCTTCTGCCCTGTGTTGCTGCTACCCGATCCACCTGATGGACTGCACCCCCCCCCCCCCCAAGGGCGGCTCTCAACAGTGTGTACATGTGAGGATGTTCACCCCAGTGCATTTTACCCCACTGTTTGTTGTGTGTTTGTCTGCCCCAGTGCTCCCTGCCAACTATGTGGCCGAGTTTCGATTCCTATTTTTTAACCGACCACAGGCTGGGTCGGCCCTTCCTATGGCCTTCTACCCCGTCATACACGGAAAGGATGTGGACACATCACCCTTCCTGCTCCCTCCTCCTATGGCTGAAAATGGCACGTGAATCAGCAATGCGACCATGCCCATCCGTGATGCCCGCCCCATCCGGGAGGCGGCTAGATGGCAAGCATGCACGCGTTACTGCTCATGTAAAACTTTACCTCTCAATTGCATCCGACCCACGACGCATGGCGTCCACCTCTGGCCCCCATGAGTGCATAGGTTTGGTTACCAATGTATAATGGGCTCGCCCTCCTGATTTCGACAACACCTGTGCACTGTGGACTTGTACTTCCAAAAAAAAAGAATAGAACGGGACGACGGTCTTGCATGGTAACGCCATGGTGTTCCCAAGTTCGGGGACGAGCATTAGATTTATATCCTACGAAGTAGCCCAAGGAGGGGTTCATTTGCAGAAAAACGGTAACACAGGATGTGCATTCATCCAAGGAGGCATCAATGAGCTGGACGTATCGACTGGGGGTGGGGTTGTGTAAGGTGTAAAAAACATCGTGTAAGATGTTCAGGGGGACGGTGAAGGGGTCAACCCACAAGAGCTAAAGAAAGGGGAGAAGATGGGGCACGTGGCGATGGCATGCCAAACATGGAAGGCGCGTGCCACATTGCATGCAAGGTCTAGTGGGGGCCCTGAGCGCCAAAAAGGTGATGGGGAGTAACGTGTGGAGAGGGTTTCGTGCTCTTGATTGAAGGTAAAAATGTCATGCAGGGAGACTTCGGACCGGTCATTCAATTGATGGTGCACCAACCATAGGCTAAACGCCCTTAGTAGGGATGTATTTGTAGACGCCATAGTTCTGAATTAGAGGAAATGTTCAATATGTGGAGAAGCGGGCACCGGGTGGTTCACAGGGAAGCAACCTTTTGAATTCAACACTGTGGCGTTTGACCAATGGCAGAGAGGAAGGTGTAATTCGGGTTTGGAAATGGATTGCTGCAGTGAGGAGCGTTCTTGGCGGTGGTGTGAAATGGAGGTAGTGATAGAGGAAATCTGTCGGACAGAAGAGGCAGTGTTGGATTCCAGCACAGGAGCAACGCGGCGTATCATTTCTTCTTAGCAGCAACGGGTGCCTTTCGAGTTAGTGTTTTTCGGGGGCCTTTCGCCTTTGTAGAGTGTTTTAGTGCTATTGATCCAATTCTGCTTCGTTGAAGAGATCGTGTTGCGATGGAGGATGTAGTGGGTAGGTTTGAGCCAAAGGCGTTTGTTTGTGGCGGAGACGGTGTAGGGTCCTTAGCGGGGAAAGAGAAGGGAACTCGCCTATCACCGGTGATGGCAGCAACAATATCATTCTTTAGTGAGGAAAAATGGGAAGGGAGAGTGGACACATGAGAATCAAATTTCTTACTAAGCGTGGTAATGCTCTTTTGCGTCTCTTGCACCTTGGTTTCAATGGTGTCGATGCGCTTGGAATGGTTTTCCAATTTGAGTAGAATAGGGGAATCGGCCTTCTCAGAGAGCTCATGAATGTAGGCCACAGACTCATCCTCTGACATAGATCAAGAGATGTCATCATTCGGGGCATCGGAGGCATTTGAGGCATCACCGTTGTCAGATTTCTTCGCCGTCATTGTTTCTCCTTTGGCTTTTTGTGTAGCCTTGAGTTTCTCCGTCGCCTTTCCTTTTTTTCGGGTCTTCTTCTCCTTAGTAAATTAGTTAGACGAAGAGGACGAAGAGTCTGAGTCATCACTTAGCTTCTTGAAGGCCCAAGAGGCAAACGAAAGCGCGTTGCGTGAGTCTGGCTCGAGTTCTAAGCGAATTTCCTCCACATCATCCGTCGACCCAATGAAAGCAAAGCAAGGGCCAGTTTCGTTCTTAGTGGAAGAGTTATCATTGATCCACGATGCAAAGGAATTAGCGTGAGATCGCTTGTCAAACACGTACACGCAAGTAAGGTAGACAAAGATAGAATTGGCCAAGGACATGTTTGGAAGCGTCGTTTCCATAAGAAAGAAGTGTAGAATGTGGGGTGAGCTGGTTCCAACCGCTAGTAACAACACCGCACGTTTTGTGCAGCGTTCTAGGTAGGTTTGCCTTTCTTGGACAACCAAAATAAGCGTTCATGCACCGCAACGTCCGTAGGTTCCTTTTCAAACACATTGTCGGCCAAACGAGAGAGTTCTCTCATTTTGTGAAATATGGAAGGCTCAAATGGAGCGTCACACTTGAAAGACGAATCAACAAGAGGAATGCCACACTTGAAGGATACTATAGCACGTGATGAGTTGTTGCTCTTTGAGGGTGGAAGTGAATTATTGTAGTGGGAGTGGCGTGCATCATAAGAGCGCTCATAGGAAGAATTGCTTGAACGATAGGAACAATCATCACGTTGTTGATAATCACGACGTTGTCCATAGCGAGGAGTGTTCCAAGAGCGTTCATCAGAACGGCGAGAACCATTGTAGTTAGAGTAGGAACTCATGGAATAGAGCGTTGAGGCGTCAAAGTGAAATCAGCCAAGTAAAGCGCCAAATGAGGAAAGCGTGTGTCAGACTGATTCAGTATTGAAGAGAGGTAATCTCGGAGTACTCAGGTGTCACCAAGATGTCGTTGATATTCCAAACAAATGCGCAAGCACGCAACAGTGGACCTTTCAAATGGCCATGAATCTGAGTTCAGAAGACGGTCCATTTTCCTTCCATACTTGTTGTTGATAAAGCGATTCCCAACACAGCGATATGCACAGCAACAGAGAATAATCAGGAGAGTATGCTGGCGTGGCAAATCGTTCACGCGTCAGGCGCATTCAACCACCATGATATGATGGATATAAGAACAGATCAAAAGGAATCAACAAACATGCAGGGCAATAATTAAATAAGGAGAAGACAAACAAACATAGGTCAGGGTGATACTTTTTCTCCTGAAAAAGACAAGGTCATACGCAACGGGCAGAGTGAAAACGACGTTTAATTGACATGAGAACTGACCCGGCGGCTTCACTTCGGCGGTTGGAGCAAGGGCACTAATCTGCACAACATCCACAATGGCGATCTTGAGATTGTTATATGTGTCGGGTATATGCCGCCGTCGCTGATCTTCAACACAGCCAAGGAGGTTATCTGCTGCCTCCCACAGTGGTATCGGCTGACCGTCCTGTGCGCTTCCTTGTGCTTGTCCCGCCAGTTTTGCACAGAAGGCCCGCGGTGTATCTAGCCTCAGAATATTGGCCGTGCATGTGGTATGCGACTTCTGCAAATCCAGACATGCTGTCCGTCGCTTGTCCGGAATATTCAAAACTGCTACAACGCTGTGTTGTCGAGATACACACCAACAATCGCCATCTGTGAACGAAAGACAGGTCCATGCGCGAGGGCTCGCGCAACGAGAACAACGAAAAGTCAGTTGGAAACATACTGTTGTCTTCCAAGAGAACGACGTGTATGGGGCGTGTTGGTGGTGCTGCTATGAGTGACTCATTACGCTTTAGCAGTAACCTTGGATCCTTTCGTCTGATCTGTCCTTTTGTCTTCTCCTGGTAAATACTCACCTTGCTCAGCTCAATCTCCACTTGCTTCCCATCTGGCTGAAGGAAGTCCTTGATGTCTGTACCCATTGTCAGGCCAGGATCTGGTTTTTCCTTCTTCTTCCGCCCCTTCTTCGGCGTTTCAGTCTCCTATCTCTCTTCTCGAAGGATATAGTCGGTATCCTCCTGTTATTCGCTTGTTTTTTCGGCGGGGCTCGCCATTCTGCAATAAGAAGAAGGCCTATTTTGCAAGGAACGAAGCAGTAAAAGAGGTGAAAACGGCAAAAAAGAATCAATATATGACGTGTTTTTAGCGAAAACGGGTACACTATTGTTAGGAATGCAATACCGAGAGGTACCGCAACTGTTTTTTACTAACAACCTTGTGCGAGGGCTCGCGGAAGAGAGAGGTGCAAAAATCCGTTGTTGCACGCGGTTTGCGCGAGGCCTGGCGCATCACTGCATGGTTTCCGACCTTCTCCAAACGTTTCGCATCTTGTCACCCTCTCTCTGCCCCTCCAACACAGTACGTTGGGGAATCAGCTCGGACAATTTTCTCTCAAGACCGGCCTTAAGCGGCCCCTGCTGAGTCAGCACTATCAATACGGACAGAAGGACTTCTTTGTAATGGTTAGACCCCTTTGTATTAGAAGAGATGGTGAAAAGCTGGGCCAATGTCCCTGGATTGCACAAGTAGGCTCTGGGCACCACCTAACCCAGGGAATGTACACACACTCTGCATTCAAGTAAGCGGTTAGCCGCTGACAAACGGTATTAACAAAGGAATTGTGGATTTTGCACGCATTAGCACTGTGTCCTCCTTTCCCGATAGAGATTAGATGGTAGAGATGGTCAATCTTGTCAATGGTCACTGCATCCCTGTTTTGCCATTTCTTCGTTACAAGGCTGGAGAGCAGACTTTCACTGAACTCCTCAGCAGAGAACTGTCCAGGCATAGCTGACTGACAGGCAGTGTTGCATAATAAGTCAGGTGCAACGGTGCGTTCGTACGATAAAAGTGTGTCCCCTATGTTCAAACGGTCCAAAAGACACATGACGATCTGCAATCCCTCAGAAGCAAAAACACCCGTTAGCGTTCTCACCAGCCCAAATGCTGTGCCTCACAAGGTGGCCCAGGTAGAGTAACATAGGACAGTTTTGTGTTAAGAGAACCTGCATGGCTTTACAGACAGCGTACTGAAGACGAGTTCGGTGATTCTTCGGGCACGCTAGCCCCAGGGAGTGAGATTTCCTGTTGAGGCGCCGTATTTGAGGTCTCATACCCAACAGCAGTGCATTTACGAATATCTCCATCGTGATCAGTTTTTGCAAACAGGGGACAGTGTGACCGCTGCATAAGAAACCTTTACGCAAGAAGGTCACTATTGGCCAAAATGAGTGGAATGTTCGTGTAACACAAAGTTTTTACGCGTGCCAGAAGCCGTTTACTATGGATTGGGACCGCAAAAATAGGCGGACATTCCAGCCAGTTGTTCTCCCCCATACATTCTCTAACAAATGCTTTATTGGATGTTCTGGTCACGCAAAATAGGCACAACCGGCCGGGTGTCTGGACAAGTCCTTGGTGAACTGCAGTAGGTTACGAAGCGACACGTTGCTGCTTACCCTTTCTTTGCTTAGGCAAAGGGGCCGCCAATGTGGTCTCTTGGCATGCACCGGGCGAATAATATCAAGCGGTGCCCTGATGAGTCGCACAACAAGCCGCGTGCTTGCAAATCCCCTATCACGCAGGATACGGGCAAAGGTTCCCTCAGTGTTCCCCAGCATGCCTGCCACAATAGAAACCAGCCGTTCCAGCTTTTTGAGGCCGGGCTGACCATGCCAGTAGTGTGGTGCATTGCGTCGGAGCAAGACAGCCAACACTGTTACGCTAACGCTCTTGTCCTTCTTGTGAGGGTTGGTGCTGAATTGTTTGTTGTACCAGTTCTCCATCCACGACACACCCACTGCTGGTGTCTTTTGTTCCATGTAGTTTGTAACTGGACTGCTGCCCTCTCCTTCACTGAAGGTGCGATGTAGCGCTCCAGTTCTAACCTTCCTAAAATGCGCCGCTGCGCCCTGCTTCCCCCTATCGCAACAACAGACTTTGGTTTTCCCTGATACGGAGCTGCACAGTGGCGCATCAACAAATAAAGGCGCCAGGCCTCCTATATCAAAACACCGACCCATCTTTTGCCCTCAACGCTGCAACGCGTCCTTTCATTTTTGCGCAAACGCAGAAAAAACACAAACAGCAATTGCGCCGCCTCGTCCCCTTGCTTTAGCCCTTCCCACAATTCTTCTGCCGTGTGATACGGCGCTTTCTCTGAGCAGACATCGCAGAATACTCCAGATGCCGCCGCCACTGTTTTCTCAAGGTCTGACACTTTGCGCAGGGGCATAGTTACGTTGGAAAAAAAATTGTGCCAATGTATCTTCCTACATATTGCTGTTGGCGAACGTTTCCCGCTTGAAACATCAACCTGTCCCACAGTTTTTGCGCGACCACTTTTTAAATGATTTGCTGGTTGCATGCACCATTTTTGGTTTACTGTGACTGTCTTGTGATCCCAAAATTAGCGGGTTAATCCTAACTGCGGTAGCCAGTTGCGGCACACTACCATCGCTTTTGGGCAGTGAAGTCAGCTGTGGCCACAGTATGAAAACTAAAGATGCCGGCAGGACCTGCAGGGCCGGCCATGCAGCAGCGCAACATCAAAAGGAATGCACATGCTGTGTAGTTGGTCGATCTGTCCCTCTTTTGTTTCTATGCGCGCTCATGACCTCCATTGCGCCAGGCCTCGCGCAAACGTCACTGAAATGTTATTGTTCCTCATGTGTCACTTTATGCGCGAGGCCTCGCGCATGAAACTACAGTGTCTTCCGGAACTGTTATACATTTAAAGTGTACCACATGTAATAAAATGGAAATTTACTTATTTATATATCCATTTCAATCAATACATTCCGTTAATGATTACAAACTTTCGTGTACAAAGACGTCAAGTTTCACTTTTCCTACAACCTGTCTAATGCATTGCGCTGCAGTACATGAATCTGACACAAATGTTCGCCTTTGCGCGAGGCCTGGCGCAAACAATTAACATAAAACAATAAATTTCTGTAGAGGACGCATGGGATGTGTCACTTCAATGAGAAGAAATTTATTTCATTTTAATGGTTTACTACGTGCTACACATATCCATCAAAAAAATCATTATTTGATGTATTCTGAAATCTGTCCTTTTCCTACCTTTTCTGTTGTTTCTGACGCTGCAGTTTGAGCCGCCTAAGTGACATACGTGATGACACGCTGGAATTCCTTATGCACCAGTCCGTGCTAGAGTTGCGTGCTGCGAGAATTGTCCAAAGACCACATGGTCATGAGCGGCACTTGCACTTGAAGGTGCGGGCAATGTTCAGGCGGAAAGAAGTCGTCGCGGATGACTTGGTGCATACCGCGACCCAGGTAAGCCTGGTGCGGAATGGACTGTTTCTGGACACATGTCTGAAGAGCAGTGACCGACCAGTGTGCCTGACGGTAGCAAACGGCGGGACCATGGGTGGAGGACCCCGTGAAGCCGAACTTCGCCTAGAATTTTCAGACAATCACTGATTGGATCTACCAGACCAAGCAAAACACTTGATGCTCCATCGAAAATTCTACGAGGCCGCTTCTTCCAATTGGGCTGTCATAATGGGCCATGATTTCATCGTCAGCAATGGGGCCGAAGCGTTGCCGCATCCTGCCGACCTCATCCTCTGAGGCGAATGAGAGGCTTTCATGAGTTTCAAGCCAGTATGCCCCGAATGGATCCCAATGGACCAGAGAGGAAGAAGGCAAAATTCTACATGCGGTGAAAGGAGGGAGAATCAAATCTAAAGGTAGCGATGGAGAGCACCTTCAGAAGTATGGTTTATCCCGGGATGCTTATGGCCCAATGATGGAAGCCGTGGGTGTGGAAACACCCTTGACAGATGTCTCCGCATAACAAGAGGCGGCGAGGTTGCAGAAGTGGGCAAGGTACTGGCACAGGGTCACTCCGCGTGGACAAAACATTGGGGCGCAGAAAGATGGGGCCATCTATATGTACACGGAACCCAACGGGATTCGGAAAAGATCGTGAACAAAATCATCACAGAAATCGCCAAAGGAGTCTTGATGCTTACCAGATCTTGGGCAAGGGTATGCCCCTGGCGAAGTTGTGAGGGTGAAAATTGATTCCATTGCGTTGAACAAATTTTTATTAGCGCCAGATGAGGAGATATTCATGGACACTACGGGAACCTCTTTGCTTTCACCGGGACAGGCATGGTCAACCCCCGCGTACTATGTCGACGGAGCAGAAAGTCATCCTACAGGTGACGAGCCTTTACTCCGGAAGATACAAGCCCTGCCCATGAGGAACGTTTTCGAGGATAGCAACAACCCGGAGGTGAAAGTCAAACTCTTGTCGTTTGACAAGATTGATCGTAGTGTGCACTGCATGAACGATGGAGTGCACGGTCGCGAGGCAGCAAAAGCAGACGAGAAGCCGGGTCCATTCCCCGCATTGGCCGGACAATCGAAATTTTATTACAGGGAAATTCACCAAGAACGTGTTTGTGGCGAGGATGATGGACCACATGGCTGATCAAGAAGAGCCTGTGGGTTCCAACCAACCAGCATGGAATTTCCCACCCTCGGGTATTGGATCGGAGACCGACACCCCAGTCAATATATAAGAATTCAGATAATTTTTGACGGCCCTGCACACCCACAATGATGAAGAGGGTATGAAGGATGAGGAAATGTCGAAGGGCGATCCAGAGGAAAGCTATTTGGGTGGTGGTGACCGTGCCAACAGCTGCGGCCCAATAGGCAAGGGCAGATCCAAGAATGGATGAGGTGCGAGAAAGATACGTGACCGATTATCCACGGTTGGTCAGCTGCGTCCAACAAAAAACTACCGGAGCGAGGTGGATTTGACACCCCACCAATTAAACTGAAGCCCAAACTCTACACATATTCGCCTCAAGAATATCAGCTTCAAGGTGACCAGGCAGAGGCGATAAAAAGGCTGTTGAAGGAATTCACGGAGTGCGGATGCGTTGAACCTTCAGACAGCGAGTGGGGACGCCCAGCAGTTATAATGCTGAAGAAGGAGAAGGGCAAATGGAGGCTGGTGGTCGATTATCGAGGGTTGAATGAGCTAACCGAGCGTGCCACATACTCTCCTCGCTCAATCGACCCTATCCTGCAGAAAGAAGCCTGAAAGTGCATGGAGACTGTGGTAGACCCAAAACATGGTTATCACCAGACGCCGCTGCATGAGGACTCCAGGGCGTGTACGGCAATGAGTACGCCACTCAGCCCCATGCAATGAGAAGTGGTGCCGAGGTGAGCCAAAAATGGCAATCTGACATTCCAACGCATGATGGAGGATCTGATGCGACCTGCGCGGGATTGCACCGAACCCTTTGCAGATGACATTATTATCAGGTCTGGCACGGAAGACATGTCGGAGGATGAATAGATCAAGGCCCAAGAGAAAGACTTGAGATGAGTGCTTGGCGTTCTAGATCGCCACAAAAATGGTATGCAAGCCGACTAAGGCATCATTATTCGCGAAGGAGCTCGAGATTGAGGAACATGCGGTTGGTCATGGGCAACGCAACCTGATGCCGGGCAAGTTGGCAGCCTTGGCTAATAGCGAGCAAACCACCACCATCAGCGAGTTGCGGTCATTCATGGGACTGTGGAATTATTATTTATTTATTTATTATTATTATTTATCAACAAATGTATGCCGATCTCTCCGGACCATTGCACAAGATGCTGCAGGTCGGGAAGTTTGATCGGCGCAATGGGAGCAAGAACAAGCTGCTTTGGACAACACAGGCGGAAGAAGCGTTCTAGGCGCTCGAGAGAACTCTCCTGGGAAATTTGTGATTGTTCCTGTTCAATCCGGACAGAGGACTTGTGCCCCGCACGAACACATCGGATTATGCCGTTGGAGCAGTACAGGAGCAGGTCGGAGAGGATCGTTTCCATGTCTCAGTGGCCTTTTTGAGTAGAGTTTTGGCGGAGGGGCAACGCCCCACTTAGAGTTGAAGGGGAGAGGAGATATATGCCATAATTTGTGCTTTGCGCAAGTGGTGCGGGCATATTGGTTTGCAACCCATTGTTGTAAGCATCAACCACCAAAGTTAGCGGAATTGGCACAAGGAGCACGTCAACAACTGCCGGGGCTAGCAGCCCGACGTGCCCGGTAGCACGAGATGCTAGCCACGTTTGACCTGAGCATAGTGTATGTGCCCGGAAGCAACAGCACCGTGGAGGATTGCCTCAGTCATTGGGCCTGCCAAGCCGGGAAAACTTGAATCGATATATCCATGCCTGGCGACGCCGAGGAGACAGGGAAGGCCAACCGCATAATCGAGTCGGACAGTCTCCTGGAATAAGGCGAGGCCAATTGCTTTGTGGTGGGGGAATCCCGCGCGGAGCTGGTCCAAGTCCGAGACGCCAAGGTGCGAGCGGTGGAGGCGCAAATGAAGGAGGAGAATAGGGTACAGGCCATTGAAGGAGTGCAATAGGTTTTGATGAAGGATTGGTTGGATGCTTATGCAATCTCGGATCATTGGCTCAAGTATTGGCACGTGGCGAGTGCCCCATCCGAAGACGATTAGCCAAAGATTTTGACGGAAGACGGGGACAAGGTGTTTCTCAAGGACAAGATTTGAGTTCCCGAAAAGGGGACGTGATTGACCATTGGAACAACGCATCTGGGTCGATGTCAATGGATGTCTTTGCAATGCCGGAAGTCACTGTAGAAGGCGAGCTCCTTGACTGTGTCATTTTTGGCATTAGATCCCCACAGGTGATACATCGTGGCGGTTCCGGGCAGAAAAACCAATAATAAGGACAAGGGGAACGGGATTGTGCCGACCTGTTTGCGGATGAAATTATTATCAGGTCTGGCACGGAAGACATGTCGGAGGCTGAATTGATGAAGGCCCACGAGAAAGACTTGAGACGAGTGCTTGACGTCCTAGATCGCCACGAAATGGTATGCAAGCCTACTAAGGCATCCTCATTTGCGAAGGAGGTCGAGATTGAGGGACACGCGGTTGCTCATTGGCAACGCATCCCAATGCCGGACATGTGGCAGCTTTGGCAAATTCAGAGCAATCCACCACCATCAGCGAGTTTCGGTCATTCACGGGACTGTGCAATTTTTTTTCGGGTTACGTAGGAATGTATGCCGATTTCTCCGGACCATTGCACAAGATACTGCAGGTTGGGAAGTTTGATGGGCGCAATGGGAGCAAGAAGAAACTGGCTTTGACAACAAAGGCGGAGAAAGCATTCCCGACGCTCGACAGAACTCTCCTAGGAAAGTTGTGATTATTCCTCATCAACAAGCTGGGAAAACGTGGATCGATATATCCATGCATGTTGACGCCAGGGAGACAGGGAAGGCCAAGCGCATAATCCAGGTGGACGGTCTCCTGGAATAAGGCGAGGCCAAATGCTTTGTGGTGATGGAATCCCGCGCAGAGCTGGCCGAAGTTGGAGACGCCAAGGTGCAAGCGGTGGAGGCGCAAATGAAGCAGGCGGATAGCGTACAGGCCATTCAAAGAGTGCAATCGGTTTGGATTGAAGGATTGGTTCGATGATTATGCAACCTCGGATCATTGGCTCAAGTATTAGCATGTCCTGAGTGCGCCATTCGACGACGAGTAGCCAAAGAGTTTGACGCAAGACGGGGACAAGCTGTTTCTCACGGACAAGATTTCAGTTCCGGAAAGGGGAGGGTACTTAGGTATCTTCCGGAGCCCGGGATGCCTCCTATGACAATGAAGGAAGAAGGTCTTACCAAGGGACCGTCATGTTCCTTCCACTGCCCTATGTCAGGTGCCTCTTGAGCCGCTCCCGCATGTGCTTGGGAAGGCATTGCCGCGGCCACCCGGTCCATGTGTACCAGGTGGGAGGGTGTCCCCACATGTCTCCATGGGTAGGGCCACATTCCCCCTACTTTGGGCGGCAGCTCAGGGGGCTGCTCAGCCATGTTGAGTATCTTTCACCACAAGGGGTATTTCTCACGCTTATCCACAGTACGACCGCCTCAGCCTTGTGGCTTGAGTTGCGGGGCCACTCTGCTTGGCAGGCGACCCCCTCCTGGACTGTGTACCGGCTCACCTATCACCGGTTGTTTCCATGGCTCTGGGTGACGTTTGCCATGGTCCCCGATGCAGCCTGGCCCGGCTCGGACCAGCGGCCTTGGAGTATCGCTCCTGCAACTGGCCTGTTGGTCGGCTGGTTCGCCCCAGTGCGTCCGACCCATAGGGTGTTGGTTCTTTTCTTGTCCCTCGGCCGCCCTAGGTGTGTGCGGTGTCCTGGGCCATGTGTCTCCTGCTCACCGATGTGCCCGCGTGGTTTTGTTGTGTTTGCGATGTCCTGGGCCACTTGGCTCCTGTTCACCGGTGCGCCTGCCCGGTGTGTTGTGTTGCGTGGGCGGTGTCCTCAGCCACTTGGCTCCTGTTCAGCGGTGTGCTCGCTGAGTGTGTTGTGTTGAGTGTGAGGTTTCCTGGGCCACGTTTCTCCTGTTCATCGGTGCCCGCGCTCGGTGTGTTGTGGTGCGTGTGTGGTGTCCTGGGGGACTTGGCTCCAGTTCACGGGTGTGCCTGCTCGCTGTGTTGTGTTGCGTGTGCGGTGTCCTGGGCCACTTGGCTCCCGTTCACCGGTGTGCCCACTGGGTGTGTTGTGTTGCTTGTGCGGTGTCCTGGGCCACTTGGCTCCCGTTCACCAGTGTGCCCGTCGGGTGTGTTGTGTTGCGTGTGCTGTGTCCTGGGCTACTTGGCTCCTGTTCTCCGGTGTGCCCCCTCGGTCGGCTATGTTGCGTGTGCGGTGTCCTGGGCGACTTGGCTCCTGCTCACCGGTGTGCCCGCTCGATGGGTGGTGTTGTGTGTGCGGTGTCCTGGGCCACTTGACTCCTGTTCACCGGTGTGCCTGCGTGGTTTGTTGTGTTGCGTGTGCGGTGTCCTGGGCCACTTGGCTCCTGTTCACCGGTGCGCCCGCTCGGTGTCTTGTCTTGCGTGTGCGGTGTCCTGGGCCAGATGGCTCCTGTTCATCGGTGTGCCTGTTGGGTGTGTTGTGTTTCGTGTGCGGTTCCTTGGCCACCTGGCCCCTGTTCACCGGTGTGCTCGTTCTGTCCTTTGCTTTGCTTGTATGCCGTCCTGGGCCACGTGGCTCCTGTTCGACGGTGTGCCCGCTTGGTGGGTTGCTTGACGTGCGTGGTGTCCTGGGCCACTTGGCTGCCGTTCACCGGTGTGCCCGGGCGGTGTGTGGTGTTGTGTGTGCGTTGTCCTGGGCCACTTGGCTCCTGTTCATCGCTGTGCCCGTTGGATGCGTTGTGTTGCGTGTGCGGTTTCCTGGGCCACTTGGCTCCTGTTCACCAGTGTGCCCGTTCCGTCCTTTGCTCTGCTTGTGGGGTGTCCTGGGCCACTTGGCTTCTGTTCGCCGGTGTGCCCGCTCTGTGCGTTGCTTGGCGTGTGCCGTGTCCTGGGCCACTTGGCTGCCGTTCACTGGTGTGCCCACGCGGTGTGTTGTGTTGTGTTGTGTGTGCGGTGTCCAGGGCCACTCGGCTCCTGTTCACCGGTGTGCCTGCTCGGTGTGTTGTGTTACGTGTGCGGCGTCCCGGGCCACTTGACTCGTGTTCACCGGTGTGCCCGCTCTGTCCTTTGCTTTGCTTGTGCGGTGTTCTCGGCATCGTTTCTCCTGTTCACCGGTGCGCCCGCCCCGTCATTTGCTTTGCTTGTGCGCTGTCCTCGGCCACGTTTCTCCTGTTCACCGGTGTGCCCGCTCGGTGTCTTGTCTTGCCTGTGCGGTGTCCTGGGCCACTTGACTCTTGTTCACTAGTGTGCGCGCTCGGTGCTTTGCTTGGCGTGTGCGGTGTCCTGGGCCACTTGGCTGCCGTTCACCGTTGTGCCCACGCTGTGTGTTGTGTTGTATGTGCGGTGTCCTGGGCCACTTGGCTCCTGTTCACCGGTGTGCTTGCCTGCTGTGTCGTGTTGCTTGTGCGGCGTCCTGGGCCACTTGGCCCCCGTCCACCGGTGCGACCGTTGGGTGTGTTGTGTTGCTTGTGCGGTGTCCTGGGCCCCTTGGCCCCCGTTCACCGGTGTGCCCGCTCGGTGTCTTGTGTTGCGTGTGCGGTGTCCTGGGCCACTTGGCTACCGTGCACCGGTGTGCTCGCTCGGCGAGTGGTGTTGCGTGTGCGGTGTGCTGGGCCACCTGGCTCCTGTCCACCGGTGTGCCTGCGTGATTTGTTGTATTGCCTGTGCGGTGTCCTGGGCCGCTTGGCTCCTGTTCACTGGTGCGCCCGCTCGGTTTACTACGTGCTACACATATCCTTCAAAAAAATCATTATTTGATGTATTCTGAAACCTGTCCTTTTCCTACCGTTTCTGTTGTTTCTGACGCTGCAACTTGAGCCGCCTACGTGATATACGTGATGACACGCTGGAGTTCCTTATGCACCAGTCCGTGCTAGAGTTGCGTGCTGCGAGAATTGTCCAAAGACCACATGGTCATGAGCGGCACTTGCACTTGAAGGTGCGGGCAATGTTCAGGCGGAAAGAAGTCGTCGCGGATGACTTGGTGCATACCGCGACCCAGGTATGCCTGGTGCGGAATGGACTGTTTCTGGACACATGTCTGAAGAGCAGTGACCGACCAGTGTGCCTGACGGTAGCAAATGGCGGGACCATGCGTGGAGGACCCCGTGAAGCCGAACTTCGCCTAGAATTTTCAGACAATCACTGATTGGATCTACCGGACCAAGCAAAACACTTGATGCTCCATCGAAAATTCTACGAGGCCGCTTCTTCCAATTGGGCTGTCATAATGGGCCATGATTTCATCGTCAGCAATGGGGCTGGAGCGTTGCCGCATCCTGCCGACCTCATTTTCTGAGGCAAATGAGAGGCTTTCATGAGTTTCAAGCCAGTATGCCCCCAATGGATCCCAATGGACCAGAGAGGAAGAACCCAAAATTCTACATGCGGTGAAAGGAGGGAGAATCAAATCTAAAGGTAGCGATGGAGAGCACCTTCAGAAGTATGGTTTATCCCGGGATGCTTATGGCCCAATGATGGAAGCCGTGGGTGTGAAAACACCGTTGACAGATGTCTCCGCATAACAAGAGGCGGCGAGGTTGCAGAAGTGGGCAAGGTACTGGCACAGGGTCACTCCGCGTGGACAAAACATTGGGGCGCAGAAAGATGGGGCCATCTGTATGTACACGGAACCCAACGGGATTCGGAATGGATCGTGAACAAAGTCATCACAGAAATAGCCAAAGGAGTCTTGGTGCTTACCAGATCTCGGGCAAGGGTATGCCCCTGGCGGAGTTGTGAGGGTGAAAATCGATTCCATTGCGTTGAACAAATTTGTATTTGCGCCAGATGAGGAGATATTCATGGACACTACGGGAACCTCTTTGCTTTCACCGGGACAGGCATGGTCAACCCGCGCGTACTATGTCGACGGAGCAGAAAGTCATCCTACAGGTGACGAGCCTTTACTCCGGAAGATACAAGCCCTGCCCATGAGGAACGTTTTCGAGGATAGCAACAACCCGGAGGTGAAAGTCAAACTCTTGTCGTTTGACAAGATTGATCGTAGTGTGCACTGCATGAACGATGGAGTGCACGGTCGCGAGGCAGCAAAAGCGGACGAGAAGCCGGGTCCATTCTCCGCATTGGTGGCACAATCGAAATTTTATTACGGGGAAATTCACCAAGAACGTGTTTGTGGCGAGGATGATGGACCACATGGCTGATCAAGAAGAGCCTGTGGGTTCCAACCAACCAGCATGGAATTTCCCACCCACGGGTATTGGATCGAAGACCGACACCCCAGTCAATATCTAAGAATTCAGATAATTTTTGACGGCCCTGCACACCCACAATGATGAAGAGGGTATGACGGATGAGGAACTGTCGGAGGGCGATCCAGAGGAAAGCTATTTCGGTGGTGGTGACCGTGCCAACAGCTGCGGCCCAATAGGCAAGGGCAGATCCAAGAATGGATGAGGTGCGAGAAAGATACGTGACCGATTATCCACGGTTGGTCAGCTGCGTCCAACAAAAAACTACCGGAGCGAGGTGGATTTGGCACCGCACCAATCAAACTGAAGCCCAAACTCTACACATATTGGCCTCAAGAATATCAGCTTCAAGGTGACCAGGCAGAGGCGATAAAAAGGCTGTACAAGGAATTCACGGAGTGCGGATGCGTTGAACCTTGAGACAGCGAGTGGGGACGCCCAGCAGTTATCTTGCTGAAGAAGGAGAAGGGCAAATGGAGGCTGGTGGTCGATCATCGAGGGTTGAATGAGCTAACCGAGCGTGCCACATACTCTCTTCCCTCAATCGACCCTATCCTGCAGAAAGAAGCCTGAAAGTGCATCAAGACTGTGGTAGACCCAAAACATGGTTATCACCAGACGCCGCTGCATGAGGACTCCAGGGCGTGTACGGCAATGAGTACGCCACTCAGCCCCATGCAATGAGAAGTGGTGCCGAGGTGAGCCAAAAATGGCAATCTGGCATTCCAACGCATGATGGAGGATCTGATGCGACCTGCGCGGGATTGCACCGAACCCTTTGCAGATGACATTATTATCAGGTCTGGCACGGAAGACATGTCGGAGGATGAATTGATCAAGGCCCAAGAGAAAGACTTGAGATGAGTGCTTGGCGTTCTAGATCGCCACAAAAATGGTATGCAAGCCGACTAAGGCATCATTATTCGCGAAGGAGCTCGAGATTGAGGGACATGCGGTTGGTCATGGGCAACGCAACCTGATGCCGGGCAAGCTGGCAGCCTTGGCTAATAGCGAGCAAACCACCACCATCAGCGAGTTGCGGTCATTCATGGGACTGTGGAATTATTATTTATTTATTTATTATTTTTATTTATCAACAAATGTATGCCGTTCTCTCCGGACCATTGCACAAGATGCTGCAGGTCAGGAAGTTTGATGGGCGCAATGGGAGCAAGAAAAAGCTGCTTTGGACAACACAGGCGGAAGAAGTGTTCCAGGCGTTCGAGAGAACTCTCCTCGGAAATTTGTGATTGTTCCTGTTCAATCCGGACAGAGGACTTGTGCTCCGCACGAACACATCGGATTATGCCGTGGGACCAGTACAGGAGCAGGTCGGAGAGGATCGTTTCCATGTCTCAGTGGCCTTTTTGAGTAGGGTCTTGGCGGAGGGGCAACGCCCTACTTAGAGTGGAAGAGGAGAGGAGATATATGCCATAATTTGTGCTTTGCGCAAGTGGTGCGGGCATATTGGTTTGCAACCCATTGTTGTAAGCATCAACCACCAAAGTTAGCGGAATTGGCACAAGGAGCACTTCAACAACTGCCGGGGCTAGCAGCCCGACGTGCCCGGTAGCACGAGATGCTAGCCACGTTTGACCTGAGCATAGTGTATGTGCCCGGAAGCAACAGCACTGTGGACGATTGCCTCAGTCATTGGGCCTGCCAAGCCAGGAAAACGGGAATCGATATATCCATGCCTGGCGACGCCGAGGAGACAGGGAAGGCCAACCGCATAATCGAGTCGGACAGTCTCCTGGAATAAGGCGAGGCCAAATGCTTTGTGGTGGGGGAATCCCGCGCGGAGCTGGTCCAAGTCCGAGACGCCAAGGTGCGAGCGGTGGAGGCGCAAATGAAGGAGGAGAATAGGGTACAGGCCATTGAAGGAGTGCAATAGGTTTTGATGAAGGATTGGTTGGATGATTATGCAATCTCGGATCATTGGATCAAGTATTGGCACGTGGTGAGTGCACCATCCGAAGACGATTATCCAAAGATTTTGACGGAAGACGGGGACAAGGTGTTTCTCAAGGACAAGATTTGAGTTCCCGAAAAGGGGACTTGATTGACCATTGGAACAACGCATCTGGGTCGATGTCAATGGATGTCTTTGCAATGCCGGAAGTCACTGTAGAAGGCGAGGTCCTTGACTGTGTCATTTTTGGCACTAGATCCCCACAGGTGATACATCGTGGCGGTTCCGGGCAGAGAAACCAAGAATAAGGACAAGGGGAACGGGATTGTGCCGTCCTGTTTGCGGATGAAATTATTATCAGGTCTGGCACGGAAGACATGTCGGAGGCTGAATTGATGAAGGCCCACGAGAAAGACTTGAGACGAGTGCTTGACGTCCTAGATCGCCACGAAATGGTATGCAAGCCCACTAAGGCATCCTCATTTGCGAAGGAGGTCGAGATTGAGGGACACGCGGTTGCTCATTGGCAACGCATCCCAATGCCGGACATGTGGCAGCTTTGGCAAATTGGGAGCAATCCACCACCATCAGCGAGTTTCGGTCATTCACGGGACTGTGCAATTTTTTTCGGGTTACGTAGGAATGTATGCCGATTTCTCCGGACCATTGCACAAGATGCTGCAGGTTGGGAAGTTTGATGGGCGCAATGGGAGCAAGAAAAAGCTGGCTTGGACAACAAAGGCGGAGAAAGCATTCCCGATGTTCGACAGAACTCTCCTAGGAAAGTTGTGATTATTCCTCATCAACAAGCTGGGAAAACGTGGATCGATATATCCATGCATGTTGACGCCAGAGAGACAGGGAAGGCCAAGCGCATCATGCAGGTGGACGGTCTCCTGGAATAAGCCGAGGCCAAATACTTTGTGGTGATGGAATCCTGCGCACAGCTGGCCGAAGTCGGAGACGCCAAGGTGCAAGCGGTGGAGGGGCAAATGAAGCAGGCAGATAGCGTACAGGCCATTCAAGGAGTGCAATCGGTTTGGATTGAAGGATTGGTTCGATGATTTTGCAACCTCGGATCATTGGCTCAAGTATTAGCACGTCCTGAGTGTGCCATTCGACGACGAGTAGCCAAAGAGTTTGACGCAAGACGGGAACAAGCTGTTCTTCACGGACAAGATTTCAGTTCCCGAAAGGGGAGGGTATTTAGGTATCTTCCGGAGCCCGGGATGCCTCCTATGACAATGAAGGAAGAGCTGGCTCAGCTAGCACTACACAATCCCCATATATGGGCCAACTCCTTAAAACCGGTTTGTTTTCTCTGTTTTCTGCTCTTTTGGTGCCCTTTGCTACCTTTCATTGAAACGGGCACCCTCAAAATATACACAAAAATGGTATTATACATGCAAAATGAATTTTTTGACCTCAAATACCCCCCATGGGGTTTGAACCCACACTCTACCAACCTTAGGGTTGTGTTTTTCCTCTAAGCTACGACCTGTCGTCGACGATCTCAGAGAAAACCGTAGTATAATAAAAAATTTGGAAAATCAGTACTCCTTACATGCTCCAACCACTATTAACCTCCCATGCTCTTAAAACCGGTCACGCGCTCACTGAGTTGTTCAACTAGTGATTTGCTGTACCCAGAGCTTTGATTTCTGATGCAAGCCAAAATGTTTTAAGGATATAAATTTTAACAAAATGACAGAAGAAAATGAGACACTGGATTTTCACGAGTTCGTGCTGAAGCTGCCGGATTCGGCGTGGAACCTGAGTTCTGAGTCGTTGGAACATGCAGCACAGTTGGCAAAAGAAGGCGCAATGAGTGGTCTCAGTCCTTGGCAGGCAGCGTCACCGTATTCCAAACTTACAGGAAAGAAAACACTGGCCACTGTCAAAGACACGATGGCCTTGGTTCGTGATGCCTTACTCACCTTAAAGGGCGACGACATTGGCAGAACAGGCACGTCGTCGCATCGCGAAGACGTCTTCTTGGCATGCGAAACGTTGAGCGGTCCCAAGGACCACGCTGGCCCCGCGTCGGACAAGGAGTCCACGTTCGTGTGGCGCGATGAGGTTCTGTCGCTTCCTTCACGCTTGTCTGCACTCCTGGAAGAGCGAAAGGTTTTGCAAGACGAGTTTCGCAGAAAAAAGATGTTGAAGCATCTTCCAGTGTTCGACGAGTTCCATAGGGCAGCTGTTAATAACGCGCCAACGCACAAACATCCAGCGGACGCAGAGAAGCGTCGTTGGGAACAACAGGTAAAAGACGCCATGCGACTCCTGGGAGTAGTCTTAACACGCGAAGATGACACAACGGTAGCTCCGGAAGCACCTGTTTCATTGGTACTATGTGAACATTTGTTTGCAATGTTGGGTGCGTTGGACTACAGCATCCAAAGCTCCCGGCGAGTGGCAGTAGATAAACGGTTTGAACAACCTGCGATTGCACCAGAGTTACTCTCGAAGGATGACATGTCACTACTTCAGTCGCGCAACAAATTACAAAAAGACCTGAGAGGCACGCGTTTCTCCCCTTACTCGCATCGTAGTTCTTTCCGTTCGTTTTCAACACGAGGTCGTTTTGATCCACGGAGATCTGGCAAAGGAGGCAAAGGCAAAGGTAAGGGTTTCACCCAAAGATTTGTGCCACGTAACGACAGGTTAGATGAAAGACCACAGCAGTAGCTTGACTGTAGAGGATTTATTGGCACCAGCCGTGTGCGTGCCACCGCCGATCCATCCCCACATGCCACTCTATTTGCGCTGTCGTGCACAATTGCATGAATGGGAAACGTTGAAGGACACATACGCGGCGTCAGTGATTCGCAATGGGCTGCAGCTTGATTGGGTTGACGGTTTTGATCCGGATCGGCCAACCGACGACTTCCGTCCTCGTTCTTCCCACGCAGAGGTAACCGACCCTGAATTGGTAAAACACGTGTTGGATGCAGTGCAACAGGGTTGCATGGAACGCGTCGAGCGCAAAGACATTAAGTGTTGTGCAAGTATGTTCGCAGTGGACAAAGCGTCAGACGAGGCACATCCTGAGGGAGGCCGTCGACCTATCACCAATTTGAAGAACGTGAACCAGTTTGTACAGACCACCTATTTTCGTTTGGTCACTCTGTCGGGCATTTTACCGTTCTTGAGACCCGGTCAGTATGCTTGCAAAATTGACCTGAAAAGTGTTTACTTTCACATGGGTATCCATCCGCGGGATCGACCTTATTTGGGGGTCTACGTCGACGGTGAATTTTACAGGTGGTGCGTGTTGCCGTTTGGATTAAACGTTGCACCACGGGAATGGCAGCGCCTCATGCAACCAATTTTAAATGCCGTGCGCGGACGCGGAGCACTCGTTTGGGTCTACTTGGACGATTGGCTCATCATTGGCAATACTTACCGTGAATGTCTGGAACACACACGTTTTTTGGTACAACTTTTGCATCGGTTGGGTATATTGGTCAATGTCCCAAAATCATGTTTGGAGCCGTCTCAAGAAATTATAATGCTTGGTTTTATGCTGAACTTCAGGGAAGGATTCGTCGCGGTACCTCCAAAGCGCCTACAAGCAATTTTTCGGGACGTGAACAGACTGGCACACAGTCACACACCATCAGTGAGGCGATGCGCCTCCGTTCTTGGAAGAATCCGTTCCTTGTTGTTCGCCATGCCCCATATCCGACTCCTCAGCGACGCCCTGGCGGTGCACGTGGCGGTGGCAGTCCAGGCTGGCTGGGAGGCAGACGTGGCGCTCCCGGAGCGCGTGTCACGTCAGTTGATGGATCTGGCGGACGAGTTACACCAGTGGAAGGGACGCACCTTCGTAGTTTCCATGGGTCACGTCAGGGACATGTACTCGGACGCGTCGGATCTGGCGTGGGGCGGAGTCCTTCAAGGGAATGCCCAAGCAGCGTTCGGTTGGTTCCTGAATCGAGAGGAACACATAAACGTCAAAGAGTTCAGGGGAGCCCTACTGACGATTCAAGCGTATGCGCTGAGGGACACCACGCTGCGATTTTTCACCGACTCAATGGTCCTTTACTGGTATCTCCGCAAGTGGGGAGGTCGCAAGCCGCGGTTCAACGCATTTATTCTCCAACTGTGGAATTTTACACAAGCCAATCGCATCGAGATTCAACCGTTTTACGTGCACACCTCGGTGAATCCGGCGGACATTTGGTCTCGGCTTCGTTGGACACCGTCGGAGGCTACCTTCCCGTCGGACGTGTTGACTTGGATCCTGGAGGAGTTCAAAAGTTGGATTCAGCCGGAAATCGATTGGATGTCAAGGAGTTCCAATGCGGTGTGCAGCAAGTTCGTCAGTCCGTGTCCTCAGCCGGGGGCTTACGCCATCGATGTCTTCCCCCAGAATCTAACTTTACTTTCACCGGGGTGGGTCTTCCCGCCGTTCAAGCACATACCTCAGTTGGTCAACAAAGTGTTGGAGTCACCAGGGATGAAGGTTCTCATGGCTTTGCCGTACAGGCCGCGCGAAGTTTGGTGGAACCTATTGATGAAACACGTGAAGTTCGCAATGAACACGTCGGAGTTCCGGTTGCAAATGCCAGACGGCACAGAGACACAACCACGTTTCGTGTTGACCTTGGCGTATGTTTGCGTGAATACTATCAATTGCGAGGAGCTACCAACGAAGAGGCGACGCTTATCATCAATGAAATCGGGAAGGACACCTTGAAGCGTTACAATTCTGCGTGGCACATGTTTGGTACGTTTTTGTTACAAGACGCGGCGCTTGCTCCACTGTTAAAGGTGGAGCGCTTTGGTCAAATCCCACTGATGACGGTGGCGGTGCAACTTTTAAAGTTTTCACGCACGCATTCTTTAAGTGCTGGGCGTATGGCGTATTCAGCAGTGTGTTTATTCCCGTGCTTTTCGCAACTACGTTTCGAGGGTATGCTACGCAACTTGAAACGTGACTGGTTCGTCAGTGTTCCTCATTATCATCGTTTCTATGATGTCCGGCGTCTTATACAAGTGATGCATCAGCAACCTGTGGAGACGGAAGCTCAGCTGCGCTTGCAAGCCATTTTGTCCTTGAGATTCTTTGCCTTGTTCCGAGGCGTTGATCTGGCGCGATCACGTAGGGATATCCAACGCGCTGCTCAGCCTTGGTTCATTTCTGCTAAGCGCAAAGGGAGGAGATACTATGCACGTTATCCTATTCACAATGTTACGCCACCGTCAATTGATCCGCAGCGCTGCTTAGCGCGTTATTTGGAGGCTACTGGTGATTACGAGGGTTCTGAGATTTTTGTGTCCCTACGAAAGCCACGGAAGCCTTTATCGTCTGATACCATCAACGGTCTCACTACTCGCTGGTTAAGGAAACACCTACTGGAATTGGGGGAACTGGAGACGGATTCGTTTTCCGCGCATTCTACACGAGGAGCAGCAGCAACTGCACTAATCTATCTTGGCGTGGATCCGCATGTGGTGGCAGCATTGGGTGATTGGTCCTGTTACGATACATTCAGGAAGTTTTACGACAGGACCAGAGCTCTGTTGCGCATCACGCAAGTTCTGGTCCCTCCTGATCTGGCGACTGGAGAAGCGGCGCGCGCTTCGCGCCTGGCGATTAATTAATTCTTATATAAGGGTTCAGTTCACGGGAGCTCAGTTCTTCCGTTCTGTTGCCCATATATGGGGATTGTGTAGTGCTAGCTGAGCCAGCTCGGATTTACCCGAATAGGTGAGGAGGAAAGAAGAGATGGCGAAGCAATAGCACTACACAAGACACATATATGCCCACCCTGTCCCTCCCTTAAGTTCTTCGCTCACCGTGAAAAGCAGTTGACACTTGGGTCGTCGGTTGCCACGGTTTTAAGAGCATGGGAGGTTAATAGTGGTTGGAGCATGTAAGGAGTACTGATTTTCCAAATTTTTTATTATACTACGGTTTTCTCTGAGATCGTCGACGACAGGTCGTAGCTTAGAGGAAAAACACAACCCTAAGGTTGGTAGAGTGTGGGTTCAAACCCCATGGGGGGTATTTGAGGTCAAAAAATTCATTTTGCATTTATAATACCATTTTTGTGTATATTTTGAGGGTGCCCGTTTCAATGAAAGGTAGCAAAGGGCACCAAAAAAGCAGAAAACAGAGAAAACAAACCGGTTTTAAGGAGTTGGCCCATATATGTGTCTTGTGTAGTGCTATTGCTTCGCCATCTCTTCTTTCCTCCTCACCTATTCGGGTAAATCCGAAGGTCTTACCAAGGGAACGTCATGTCCCTTCCACTGCCCTATGTCAGGTGCCTCTTGAGCCGCTCCCGCATGTGCTTGGGAAGGCATTGTCGCGGCCACCCGGTCCATGTGTACCAGGTGGGAGGGTGTCCCCACATGTCTCCATGCATAGGGCCACATTCCCCCTACTTTGGGCGGCAGCTCTGGGGGCTGCTCAGCCGTGTTGAGTATCTCTCACCACAAGGGGTATTTCTCACGCTTATCTACAGTACGACCGCCTCACCCTTGTGGCTTGAGTTGCGGGGCCACTCTGCTTGGCAGTCAACCCCCTCCTGGACTGTGTACCGGCTCACCTGTCACCGGTTGTTTCCATGGCTCTGGGCGACGTTTGCCATGGTCCCCGATGCAGCCTGGCCCGGCTCGGACCAGCGGCCTTGGAGTATCGCTCCTGCAACTGGCCCGTGGGTTGGCTGGGTCGCCCCAGTGCGTCGGACCCATAGGGTGTTGGTTCTTTTCTTGTCCCTCGGCCGCCCTAGGTGTGTGCGGTGTCCTAGGCCACGTGTCTCCTGCTCACCGATGTGCCCGCGTGGTTGTGTTGTGTTTGCGATGTCCTGGGCCACTTGGCTCCTGTTCACCGGTGCGCCCGCCTGGTGTGTTGTGTTGCGTGTGCGGTGTCCTCAGCCACTTGGCTCCTGTTCAGCGGTGTGCCTGCTGGGTGTGTTGTGTTGAGTGTGCGGTGCCCTGCGCCACGTTTCTCCTGTTCATCGGTGCCCGCGCTCGGTGTGTTGTGGTGCGTGTGCGGTGTCCTGGGGGACTTGGCTCCAGTTCACGGGTGTGCCTGCTCGCTGTGTTGTATTGCGTGTGCGGTGTCCTGGGCCACTTGGCTCCCGTTCATCGGTGTGCCCGCTGGGTGTGTTGTGTTGCGTGTGCGGTGTCCTGGGCCACTTGGCTCCCCTTCACCGGTGCGGGCGCTTGGTGTGTTGTGGTGTGTGTGCGGTGTCCTGAGCCACTTGGCTCCTGTTCACCGGTGTGCTGGCTCGGTGCGTTGTATGGCAAGTGCGGTGTCCTGGGCCACTTGGGTCCTGTTCACCGGTATGCCGGCGCGGTGTGTTGTGTTGCGTGTGCGGTGTCGTGGGCCACTTGACTCCTGTTCACCGGTGCGCCCGCTCGGTGTGTTGTGTTGTGTGTGCGGTGTCCTGGGCCACTTGGCTCCCGTTCACCAGTGTGCCCGTTGGGTGTGTTGTGTTGCGTGTGCTGTGTCCTGGGCTACTTGGCTCCTGTTCACCGGTGTGCCCTCCTCGGTCGGCTATGTTGCGTGTGCGGTGTCCTGGGCGACTTGGCTCCTGTTCACCGGTGTGCCCGCTCGATGGCTGGTGTTGTGTGTGCGGTGTCCTCGGCCACTTGACTCCTGTTCACCGGTGTGCCTGTGTGGTTTGTTGTGTTGCGTGTGCCGTGTCCTGGGCCACTTGGCTCCTGTTCACCGGTGTGCCCGTTGGGTGTGTTGTGTTGCGTGTGCGGTTCCTTGGCCACCTGGCCCCTGTTCACCCATGTGCTCGTTCTGTCCTTTGCTTTGCTTGTATGCCGTCCTGGGCCACGTGGCTCCTGTTCACCGTTGTGCCGGCTTCGTGCGTTGCTTGACGTGCGCGGTGTCCTGGGCCACTTGGCTGCCGTTCACTGGTGTGCCCGGGCGGTGTGTAGTCTTGTGTGTGCGGTGTCCTGGGCCACTTGGCTCCTGTTCACAGGTGTGCTCGCTCGGTGTGTCGTGTTGCTTGTGCGGCGTCCTGGGCCACTTGGCTCCCGTTCACCGGTGCGCCCGCTCTGCCCCTTGCTTTGCTTGTGCGGTGTCCTGGGCCACGTTTCTCCTGTTCACCGGTGTGCCCGCTCGGTGTCTTGTGTTGCACGTGCCTTGTCCTCGGCCACTCGGCTCCTGTTCACCAGTGTGCCCGCTCGTTGGGTGGTGTTGCGTGAGCGTTGTCCTGGGCCACTTGGCTCCTGTTCATCGCTGTGCCCGTTGGATGCTTTGTGTTGCGTCTGCGGTTTCCTGGGCCACTTGGCTCCTGTTCACCAGTGTGCCTGTTCCGTCCCTTGCTCTGCTTGTGGGGTGTCCTGGGCCACTTGGCTTCTGTTCGCCGGTGTGCCCGCTCTGTGCGTTGCTTGGCGTGTGCCGTGTCCTGGGCCACTTGGCTGCCGTTCACTGGTGTGCCCACGCGGTGTGTTGTGTTGTGTGTGCGGTGTCCAGGGCCACTTCGCTCCTGTTCACCGGTGTGCCCGCTCGGTGTGTTGTGTTGCGTGTGCGGCGTCCCGGGCCACTTGACTCGTGTTCACCGCTTTGCCCGCTCTGTCCTTTGCTTTGCTTGTGCGGTGTTCTCGGCCACGTTTCTCCTGTTCACCAGTGCGCCCGCTCCGTCCTTTGCTTTGCTTGTGCGCTGTCCTCGGCCACGTTTCTCCTGTTCACCGGTGTGCCCGCTCGGTGTCTTGTCTTGCCTGTGCGGTGTCCTGGGCCACTTGGCTCCTGTTCACCGGTGTGCGCGCTCGGTGCGTTGCTTGGTGTGTGCGGTGTCCTGGGCCACTTGGCTGCCGTTCACCGTTGTGCCCACGCTGTGTGTTGTGTTGCATGTGCGGTATCCTGGGCCACTTGGCTCCTGTTCACCGGTGTGCTTGCTCGCTGTGTCGTGTTGCTTGTGCGGCGTCCTGGGCCACTTCGCTCCTGTTCACCGGTGCGACCGTTGGGTGTGTTGTGTTGCTTGTGCGATGTCCTGGGCCGGTTGGCTCCTGTTCACCAGTGTGCCCGCTCGGTGTCTTGTGTTGCGTGTGCGGTGTCCTGGGCCACTTGGCTCCCGTTCACCGATGTGCCCGCTCGGCGAGTGGTGTTGCGTGTGCACTTGGCTCCCGTTCACGGGTGTGCCCGTTCCGTCTTTTGCTCTGCTTGTGGGGTGTCCTGGGCCACTTGGCTCCTGTTCGCCGGTGTACCCGCTTGGTGCGTTGCTTGGCGTGTGCAGTGTCCTCGGCCACTTGGCTGCCGTTCACTGGTGTGCCCACGCGGTGTGTAGTGTTGTCTGTGCGGTGTCCAGGGCCACTTGGCTCTTGTTCACCGGTGTGCCCGCTCGGTGTGTTGTGTTGCGTGTGCGGCATCCCGGGCCACTTCGCTCGTGGTCACCGGTGCGCCCCCTGTCCCTTGCTCTGCTTGTGCGGTGTCCTCGGCCACGTTTCCCCCGTCCACCAGTGTGCCCGCTCTGTCCTTTGCTTTGCTTGTGCGCCGTCCTCGGCCACGTTTCTCCTGTTCACCGGTGTGCCCGCTCGGTGTCTTGTCCTGCCTGTGCGGTGTCCTGGGCCACTTGGCTGCCGTTCACCGGTGTGCCCACGCGGTCTGTTGTGTTGCGTGTGCGGTGTCCTTGGCCTCTTGGCTCATGTTCACTGGTATGCCCCCTCGGTGGGTTATGTTGCGTTTGCGGTGTCCTGGTCCACTTCGCTCCTGTTCACCGGTGTGCCTGCTTGGTGGGTTGTGTTGCGTGTGCGGTGTCCTCGGCGGCTTGGCTCCTGTTCACCGGTGTGCCTGCATGATTTGTTGTGTTGCGTGTGCGGTGTCCTGGGCCGCTTGGCACCTGTTCACCGGTGCGGCCGCTCGGTGTCTTGTGTTGCGTGTGCGGTGTCCTGGGCCGCTTGGCTCTTGTTCACCGGTGAGCCCGCGTGGTTTGTTGTGTTGCGTGTGCGGTGTCCTGGGCCACTTGGCTCCTGTTCACCGGTGCTCCCGCTCGGTGTGTTGTGTTGCGTGTGCGGTGTCCTGGGCCACTTGGCTCTTGTTCACCAGTGTGCCCGTTTGGTGTGTTGTGTTGCGTTCGCGGTGTCCTGGGCCACTTGGCTCCTGTTCACCGGTGTGCCCCCTCGGTGGGCTGTGTTGCGTGTGCGGTGTCCTGGGCCACTTGGCTCCTGTTCACCGGTGTGCCCGCTCGGTGGGTTGTGTTGCGTGTGCCTTGTCCTGGACCACTTGGCTCCTGTTCACCGGTGTGCTTTCTTTTTTTGTTGTGTTGGGTTTGCGGTGTCCTCGGCCGCTTGGCTCCCATTCACCGGTGCGCCTGCTCTGTGTCCTGTGTTGCGTGTGCGCTGTCCTGGGCTACTTCGTTCCTGTTCATCAGTGTGCCCGTTGGGTGTGTCCTGTTGCGTGTGCGGTGTCCTGGGCCACTTGGCTTCTGTTCACCGGCGTGCCCGTTCCGTCCTTTGCTTTGCTTCT
The DNA here is from genome assembly GCA_964036045.1 of Eutreptiella sp. 'Long Island Sound 2002'. NCBI lineage: Eukaryota > Euglenozoa > Euglenophyceae > Eutreptiales > Eutreptiaceae > Eutreptiella > Eutreptiella sp. 'Long Island Sound 2002'. The sequence continues at coordinate 120,742,619 of OZ038380.1, read as the reverse complement.
GTGTTGTCCTGGGCCACGTTGCTCCTGTTCACCGGTGTGCCAGCTTGGTGCGTTGCTTGGCGTGTGCGGTCTCCCCGGCCACTTGGCTGCCGTTCACCGGTATGCCCACGCGCTGTGTTGTGTTGTGCGTGCGGTGTCCTGGGCCACTTGGCTCCTGTTCACCGGTGTGCCCGCTCCGTGTGTTGTGTTGCGTGTGCGGCGTCCTGGGCCACTTGGCTCCTGATCACCGGTGCGCCTGCTCTGTCCTTTGCTTTGCTTGTGCGGTGTCCTGGGCCATGTTTCTCCTGTTGACCGGTGTGCCCGCTCGGTGTCTTGTGTTGCGTGTGCGGTGTCCTGGGCCACTTGCCTCCCGTGCACAGGTGTGCCCGTTGGGTGTGTTGTGTTGCGTGTGCGGTGTCCTTGGCCACTTGGCTCCTGTTCACCGGTGTGCCCCCTCGGTGGGCTGTGTTGCCTGTGCGGTGTCCTGGGCCAGTTGGCTCCTGTTCACCGGTGTGCCCGCTCCGTGGGTTGTGTTGCGTGTGCGATGTCCTGGGCCACTTGGCTCCTGTTCACCAGTGTGCCCGCTCGGTGTCTTGTGTTGCGTGTGCGGTGTCCTGGGCCACTTGGCTCCCGTTCATCGGTGTGCCCGTTGGGTGTGTTGTGTTTTGTGTGCGGTGTCCTGGGTCACTTGGCTCCTGCTCACCGGTGTGCCCGTTCCGTTCTTTGCTATGCTTGTGTTCTGTCCTGGGCCACGTGTCTCCTGTTCACCGTTGTGCACGCTCGGTGCGTTGCTTGGCGTGTGCGGTGTCCTGGGCCACTTGGCTGCTGTTCACTGGTGTGGCCAGGCAGTGTGTTTTGTTGTGTGTGCGGTGTCCTGGGCCCCTTGGCCCCTGTTCACTGGTGTGCCCGCTCGGTGTGTTGTGTTGCGTGTGCTGCGTCCTGGGCCACTTGTCTCCTGTTCACCAGTGCGCCAGCTCTGTCCTATGCTTTGCTTGTCCGGTGTCCTGAGCCACGTTTCTCCTGTTCACCGGTGTGCCCGCTTGGTGTCTTGTGTTGCGTGTCCGGTGTCCTGGGCCACTTGGCTCCCGCTCACCAGTGTGCCCGTTGGATGTGTTGTGTTGCGTGTGCGGTGTCCTGGGCCACTTCGCTCCTGTTCACCGGTGTGCCCCTTCAGTGGGCTGTGTTGCGTGTGCGGTGTCCTGGGCCACTTGGCTCCTGTTCACCGGTGTGCCCGCTCGGTGGGTTGTGTTGCGTGTGCCGTGTCTGGGGCCACTTGGCCCCATTTCACCGGTGTGCCTGCTTGGTTTGTTGTGTTGTGTGTGCAGTGTCCTGGGCCACTTGGCTCTTGTTCACCGGTGCGCCCGCGTGGTTTGTTGTGTTGCGTGTGAAGTGTCCTGGGCCACTTGGCTCCTGTTCACCGGTGCGCCCGCTCAGTGTGTTGTGTTGTGTGTGCGGTGTCCTGGGCCACTTGGCTCCCATTCACCGGTGTGCCCGTTTGGTGTGTTGTGTTGTGTGTGCGGTGTCCTGGGCCACTTGGCTCCTGTTCACCGGTGTGCCCCCTCGGTGGGCTGTGTTGCGTGTGCGATGTCCTGGGCCACTTGGCTCCTGTTCAGCGGTGTGCCTGCGTGGTTTGTTGTGTTGTGTGTGCGGTATCCTGGGCGGCTTGGCTCCTGTTCACCGGTGCGCCCGCTCAGTGTCTTGTCTTGCGTTTGCCCTGTCCTGGGCCACTTGGTTTGTGTTCATCGGTGTGCCCGTTCCGTCCTTTGCTTTGCTTGTGTGGTGTCCTGGGCCACGTGGCTGCTGTTCACCGGTGTGCCCTCTCGGTGCGTTGCTTGGCGTGTGCGGTGTCCTGGGCGACTTGGCTGCCAATCACCGCTGTGCCCACGCGGTGTGTTGTGTTGTTGCTGTGGTGTCCTGGGCCACTTGGCTCCTGATCACCGGTGTACCCGCTCGGTGTGTTGTGTTGCGTGTGCGGTACCCTGGGCCACTTAGCTTCTGTTCACCGGTGCGCCTGCTCTGTCCTTTGCTTTGCTTGTGTGCTGTTCTCGGCCACCTTTCTCCTGTTCATCGGTGTGCCCACTTGGTGTCCTGTGTTGCATGTACGGTGTCCTGGGCCACTTGGCTCCCGTTCCCCTGTGTGCCCGTTGGGTGTGTTGTGTTGCGTGTGCGGTGTCCTGGGCCACTTGGCTCCTGTTCACCGGTGTGACCCCTCTGTGGGCTGTGTTGCGTGTGCGGTGTCCTGGGCCACTTGGCTCCTGTTCACCGGTGTGCCCGCTCGGTGGGTTGTGTTGCGTGTGCGGTGTCCTGGGGCACTTGGTTCCTGTTCACCAGTGCGCCTGCTCGGTGTCTTGTGTTGTGTGCGGGGTGTCACGGGCCACTTGGCTCCGGTTCATCGGTGTGACCGTTGGGTGCGTTGTGATGCTTGTGCGGTGTCTTGGGCCACTTGGCTCCTGTGTACCGGTGTGCCCATTCCGTCCCTTGCTGTGCTTGTGTGGTCTCCTGGGCCACGTGGCTCCTGTTCACCGGTCCGCCCCCTCGGTGCGTTGCTCGGAGTGTGCGGTGTCCTGAGCCACTTGGCTGCCGTTCACCGGTGTGCCCACACGGTGTGTTGTGATGTCCGTGCGGTGTCCTGGGCGACTTGGCTCCTGTTCACCGGTGTGCCCGCTCGGTGTGTTGTGTTTCGTGTGCGGCGTCCTGGGCCACTTGGCTCCTGTTCACCGGTGCGCCCGCTCTGTCCTTTGCTTTGCTTGTGCGGTGTCCTGCGCCACGTTTCTCCTGTTCACCGGTGTGCCCGCTCGGTGTCTTGTGTTGCGGGTGCTGTGTCTTGGGCCACTTGGCTCCCATTCCCCGGTGTGCCCATTGGCTGTGATGTGTTGTGTGTGCGGTGTCCTGGGGGAATTGGCCTCTGTTCACCGGTGTGCCCCCTCGGTGGGCTGTGTTGCGTGTGCGGTGTCCTGTGCCACTTGGCTCCTGTTCGCCGTTGTGCCCGCTCGGTGGGTTGTGTTGCGTTTGCGGTGTCCTGGGCCGCTTGGCTCCTGTTCACTGGTGCGCCCGCGTGGTTTGTTGTGTTCCGTGTGCGGTGTCGTGGGCCACTTGGCTCCTGTTCACCGGTGCTCCCGCTTGGTGTCTTGTGTTGCGTGTGCGGTGTCCTCGGTAACTTGGCTCCCGCTCACCCATGTGCTTGTTTGGTGTGTTGTGTTGCGTGTGCGGTGTCCTGGGCCACTTGAGTCCTGCTCACCGATGTGCCCCCTCGGTGGGCTGTGTTGCGTGTGCGGTTTTCTTGGGCCACTTGGTTACTGTTCACTGGTGTGTCCGCTCGGTCGGTCTGGTTGTGTGTGCGGTGTTCTGGGCCACTTGGCTCCTGTTAACCGGGTTGCCCGATCCGTCCTTTGATTTGCTTGTGTGGTGTCCTTGGCCACCTGGCTCCCGTTCACCGGTGTGCCCACGCGTTGTGTTGTGTTGGCCGTGCGGTAACCATGGCCACTTGGCTCCTGTTCACCGGTGTGCCCCCTCAGTGGGCTGTGTTGCGTGTGCGGTGTCCCGGGCCACTTGGCTCCTGATCACCGGTGTACCCGCTCGGTGTGTTGTGTTGCGTGTGCGGCACCCTGGGCCACTTGGCTCCTGCTCACCGGTGCGCCTGCTCTGTCCCTTGCTTTGCTTGTGCGCTGTCCTGGGCCAGGTTTCTCCTGTTCATCGGTGTGCCCACTCGGTGTCCTGTGTTGGATGTACGGTGTCCTGGGCCACTTGGCTCCCGTTCACCTGTGTGCCTTTTGTGTGTGTTCTGTTGCGTGTGCGGTGTCCTGGGCCACTTGGCTCCTGTTCACCGGTGTGCCCCCTCTGCGGGCTGTGTTGCGTGTGCGGTGTCCTGGGCCACTTGGCTCCTGTTCACCGGTGTGCCAGCTCGGGGGGTTGTGTTGCATGTGCGGTGTCCTGGGGCACTTGGCTCATGTTCACCAGTGCGCCTGCTCGGTGTCATGTGCTGTGTGCGGGGTGTCACGGGCCACTTTGCTCTGGTTCATCGGTGTGCCCGTTGGGTGCGTTGTGATGCTTGTGCGGTGTCTTGGGCCACTTGGCTCCTGTGTACCGGTGTGCCCATTCCGTCCCTTGCTGTGCTTGTGTGGTGTCCTGGGCCACGTGGCTCCTGTTCACCGGTGTGCCCCCTCGGTGCGTTGCTCGGAGTGTGCGGTGTCCTGGGCCACTTGGCTGCCGTTCACAGGTGTGCCCACGCGGTGTGTTGTGTTGTCCGTGCGGTGTCCTGGGCCACTTGGCTCCTGTTCACCGGTGTGCCCGCTCGGTGTGTTGTGTTGCGTGTGCGGCGTCCTGGGCCACTTGGCTCCTTTTCACCCGTGCGCACGCTCTGTACTTTGCTTTGCTTGTGCGGTGTCCTGCGCCACGTTTCTCCTGTTCAGCGCTGTGCCCGCTCGGCGTCTTGTGTTGCGTGTGCTGTGTCTTGGGTCACTTGGCTCCCGTTCCCCGGTGTGCCCGTTGGCTGTGTCGTGTTGTGTGTGCGGTGTCCCTGGGGGAATTGGCCTCTGTTCACCGGTGTGCCCCCTCGATGGATGTGTTGCGTGTGCGGTGTCCTGTGCCACTTGGCTCCTGTTCACCGGTGTGCCCCCTCGGTGGGTTGTGTTGCGTGTGCGGTGTCCTGGGCCGCTTGGCTCCTGTTCAGGGTGCGCCCGCGTGGTTTGTTGTGTTCCGTGTGCGGTGTTCCGGGCCACTTCGCTCCTGTTCACCGGTGCTCCCGCTCGGTGTGCTGTGTTGCATGTGCCGTGTCCTGGGTAACTTGGCTTCCGCTCACCGGTGTGCTTGTTTGGTCCGTTGTGTTGCGTGTGCGGTGTCCTGGGCCACTTGAGTCCTGCTCACCGATGTGCCCCCTTGGTGGGCTGTGTTGCGCGTGCGGTGTCCTGGGCCACTTGGTTCCTGTTCACTGGTGTGCCCCCTCGGTGGGTTGTGTTACGTGTGCGGTGTTCTGAGCCACCTGGCTCCTGTTAACCGGTTTGCCCGTTCCGTCCTTTGCTTTGCTTGTGTGGTGTCCTGGGCCACCTGGCTCCCGTTCACCGGTGTGCCCACGTCTTGTGTTGTGTTGTCCGTGCGGTAACCTGGGCCACTTGGCTCCTGTTCACCGGTGTGCCCCCTCAGTGGGCTGTGTTGTGTGTGCGGTGTCCTGGGCCACTTGGCTCTGGTTCACCGCTGTGCCCACTCGGTGGGTTGTGTTGCGTGTGCGGTGTCTTGGGCCACTTGGCTCCTGTACACCGGTGCGTCTGCGTGGTTTGTTGTGTTGCGTGTGCGGTGTCCTGGGCCGCTTGGCTCCTGTTCACCGTTGCGCCCGCTCTGTGTCTTGTGTTGCGTGTGCGGTGTCCTAAGCTACTTCGTTCCCGTTCATCAGTGAGCCCGTTGGGTGTGTTGTGTTCCTCGTGCGGTGTCCTGGGCCACTTGGCTACTGTTCACCGGCGTGCCCGTTCCGTCCTTTGCTTTGCTTGTGTGGTGTCCTGGGCCACGTGGCTCCTGTTCACCGATGTGCCTGCTCGCTGCGTTGCTGGGCGTGTGCGGTGTCCTGGGCGACTTGGCTGCCGTTCACCGGTGTGCCCGCTCAGTGTGTTGTGTTGCGTGTGCGGCGTCCTGGGCCACTTAGATTCTGTTCAGCGGTGCGACCGCTCTGTCCTTTGCTTTGCTTGTGCGGTGTCCTGGGCCACGTTTCTCCTGTTCACCGGTGTGCCCGCTGGGTGTCTTGTGTTGCAAGTGCGGTGTGTTGCGTGTGCTGTGTCCTGGGCCACTTGGCTCCTGTTCACCGGTGTGCCCCCTCGGTGGACTGGGTTGCGTGTGCAGTGTCCTCGGCCACTTGGCTCCTGTTCACCGGTCTGCCCGCTCGGTGGGTTGTGTTGCGTGTGCGGTGTCCTGGGCCAGTTGGCTCCTGTTCACTGGTGTGCCTGCATGCTTTGTTGTGTTGTGTGTGCGGTGTCCTGGGCCGCTTGGCTCCTGTTCACCGGTGCGCCCGCGTGGTTTGTTGTGTTGCGTGTGCGGTGTCCGGGGCCACTTGACTCCTGTTCACCGGTGTGCCCGCTCGGTGTGTTGTGTTGTGTGTGCGGTGTCCTGGGCCACTTGGCTACCGTGCACCGGTGTGCCCGTTTGGTGTGTTGTGTTGCGTGTGCGGTGTCCTGGGCCACTTGGCTCATGTTCACCGGTGTGCCCCCTCGGTGGGCTGTGTTGCGTGTGCGGTGTCCTGGGCCACTTGGCTCCTGTTCACCGCTGTGCCTGCGTGGTTTGTTGTGTTGCGTCTGCGGTGTCCTGGGCCGCTTGGCTCCTGCTCACCAGTGCGCCCGCTCTGTGTCTTGTGTTGCCTGTGCGGTGTCCTGGGCCACTTGCTTCTGTTCACCGGTGTGCCCTTTCCGTCCTTTGCTTTGCTTGTGTGCTGTCCTGGGCCACATGGCTCCTGTTCACCGGTGTGCCCTCCCGGTGCGTTGCTTGGCGTCTGCGGTGTCCTGGACCACTTGGCTGCTGTTCACCGGTGTGCCCACGCCATGTGTAGTGTTGTGCGTGCGGTGTCCTGGGCCACTTGGCTCCTGTTCACCGGTGTGCCCGCTCGGTGTGTTGTGTTGCGTGTGCGGCATCCTGGGCCACTTGGCCCCTGTTCACCGGTGTGCCCGCTTGGTGGGTTGTGTTGCGTGTACGGTGTCCTGGGCCACTTGGCTCCTGTTCACCAGTGTGCCTGCGTGGTTTGTTTTGTTGCATGTGCGCTGTCCTGGCCCGCTTGGCTCATGTTCACCCGTGCGCCTGCTGGGTGTCTCTTGTTGCCTGTGCTTGTTCTGTCCTTTGCTTTGCTTGTGTTGTGTCCTAGGCCCTGTGTCTCCTGTTCACCGGTGTGCCCGCTTGGTGCGGCGCTTTGCGTGTACGGTGTCCTGGGCAACTTGGCTGCCGTTCACCGGTGTGCCCAGGCAGTGTGTTGTTGTGGGCCACTTGGCTCCTGTTCACCACTGTGCCCGCTCGGTGTCCTGTGTTGCGTGTGCGGCGTCCTGGGAGACTTGGCTCCTGTTTACCGGTGTGCCCGCTCTGTCCTTTGCTTTGCTTGTGCGGTGTCCTGGGCCACGTTTCCCCTCTTCACCGGTGTGCCCGCTCGGTGTCTTGTGTTGCGTTTGCGGTGTCCTGGGCCACTTGGCACCTGTTCACCGGTGTGGCCCCTCAGTGGGCTGTGTTGCGTTTGCGGTGTCCTGGGCCACTTGGCTCCTGTTCACCGGTGTGCCCCCTCTGTGGATTGTGTTGCCTGTGCAGTGTCCTGGGCCACTTGGCCCCTGTTCACCGGTGTGCCTGCCTGGATTGTTGTGTTGCATGTGCGGTGTCCTGGGCTGCTTGGCTGCTGTTCACCGGTGTGCCCGCGTGGTACGTTGTGTTGCGTGTGCGGAGACCTGGGCCACTTGGCTCCCGCTCACCAGTGCGCCCGCTCAGTGTCTTGTGTTGCGTGTGCGGTGTCCTGGGCCACTTGGCTCCTGTTCACCGGTTTGCCCCCCCGGTTGGCTGTGTTGCGTGTGCGGTGTCCTGGGCCACTTGGCTCCTGTTCACCAGTGTGCCCGTTGGGTGTGTTGTGTTGCGTGTGCCGTGTCCTTGGCCACTTGGCTCCTGGTCACCTGTGGGCCCGTTCCGTCCTTTGCTTTGCTTGTGTGGTGTTCTGAGCCACGTGGCTCCTGTTCACCGGTGTGCCCTCTCGGTGCGTTGCTTGGCGTGTGCGGTGTGGTGGGCCACTTGGCTGCCCTTCACCGGTGAGCACACGCGGTGTGTTGTGTTGTGCGTGCGGTGTCTTGGGCCACTTGGCTCCTGTTCACCGGTGTGCCAGCTCGGTGTGTTGTGTTGCGTGTGCGGCATCTTGGGCCACTTGGCTCCTGTTAACCAGTGCGCCTGCTTGGTGTCTTGTGTTCCGTGTGCGGTGTCCTGGGCCACTTGGCTCCCAATCACCAGTGTGCCCCTTGGGTGTGTTGTGTTGCGTGTGCGGTGTCCTGGGCAACTTGGCTCCTGTTCAACGGTGTGCCCGCTCGGTAGGTTGTGTTGCGTGTGCGGTGTCCTGGGCCACTTGGCACCTGTTTACCAGTGTGCCTGCGTGGTTTGTCTTGTTGCGTGTGCGGTGTCCTGGGCCGCTTGGCTACTGTTCACCGGTGCGCCTGCTCTGTGTCTTGTGTTGCGTGTGCGGTGTCCTGGGTCACTCGGCTCCGGTTCATCGGTGTGCCCATTGGGTGTGTTGTGTTGCGTGTGCGGTGTCCTGGGCCACTTGGCTCCTGTTCACCGGTGCGCCCGCTCGGTGTGTTGTGTTGCGCGTGCGGTGTCCTGGGCCACTTGGCTCCCGTTCACCTGTGTGCCTGTTTGCAGTGTTGCTTGGCGTGTGCGCGGTCCTGGGCCACTTGGCTCCTGTTCATCGGTGTACCCCCTCGGTGGGCTGTGTTGCGTGTGCGGGGTTCTGGGCCACTTGGCTCCTGTTCACCGGTGTGCCTGCCTGGTTTGTTGTGTTGCGTGAGCGGTGTCTTGGGCCGCTTGGCTCCTGCTCACCGGTGCGCCCGCTGTGTGTCTTGTGTTGCGTGTGTGGTGTCCTCGGCCACTAGGTTTGTGTTCATCGGTGTGCCTGTTGGGTGTGTTGTGTTGCGTGTGCGGTGTCCTGGGCCACTTGGATCCTCATCACCAGTGTGCCCGTTCTGTCCTTTGCTTTGCTTGTGTGGTGTCCTGGGCCACGTGGCTCCTGTTCACCGGTGTGCCTCCTCGGTGCGTTGCTTGGCGTGTGCGGTGTCCTGGGCCACTTCGCTGCCGTTCACCTTTGTGCCCACACAGTGTGTTGTGTTGTGCGTGAGGTGTCCTGGGCCACGTGGCTCCTGTTCACCGGTGTGCCCGCTCGGTGTGTTGTGTTTCGTGTGCGGCATCCTGGGCCACTTGGCTCCTGTTCACTGGTGCGCCCGCTCGGTGTGTTGCGTTGCGTGTGCGGTGTCCTGGGCCACTTGGCTCCTATTCACCGGTGTGCCTGTTGAGTGTGTTGTGTTGCGTGTGCGGTGTACTCGGGCATTTGGCTCCTGTTCACCGGTGTGCCCCCTGGGTGGGCTGTGTTGCGTGCGCGGTGTCCTGGGCCACTTGGCTCCAGTTCACCGCTGTGTCCGCTAGGTGGGTTGTGTTGCGTGTGCCGTGTCCTGGGCCACTGTGTTGTGTGGCTCCTGTTCAGCGCTGCGCCCGCTCTGTCCTTTGCTTTGCTTGTGCGGTGTCCTGGGCCACGTGGCTCCTGTTCACCGGTGTGCCCGCTCAGTCCGTTGCTTTGCGTGTGCGGTGTCCTGGGCCACTTGGCTCCTGTTCAGCCTTGTGCCCGCTCGGTGTGTTGTGTTGCGTGTGCGGCGTCCCGGGCCACTTGGCTCCTGTTCACCGGGGCGCCCGCTCTGCCCTTTGCTTTGCCTATGCGGTGTCCTGGGCCACGTGGCTCCTGTTCACCGGTGTGCGCGCTCAGTCCGTTGCTTTGCGTTTGCGGTGTCCTGGGCCACTTGGCTCCCGCTCACCTGTGGGCGCGCGCGGTGTGTTGTGTTGTCTGTGCGCTGTCTCCGGCCACTTGGCTCCTGTTCACCGGTGTGCCCACTCCGTGTGTTGTTTTGCGTGTGCGGTGTCCTGTGCCACTTGGCTCCTATTCACCGGTGTGCCGGCGTGGTTTGTTGTGCTGTGTGTGCGGTGTCCTGGGCCACTTGACACCCGTTCACCGGTGTGACCGCGTGGTTTGTTGTGTTGCGTGTGCGGTGTCCTGGGCCACTTGGCTCCTGTTCACCCGTGCGCCTGCTCGGTGTCCTGTGTTGCGTGTGCGGTGTCCTGGGCCACTCAGCTCCGGTTCATCGGTGTGCCCGTTGGCTGTGTTGTGTTGCGTGTGCGGTGTTCTGGGCCACTTGGCTTCAGCTCACCAGTGTGCCCGTTCCCTTCTTTGCTGTGCTTGTGTGGTGTCCTGGGCAACGTGGCTCCTGTTCACCGGTGTGCCCGCTCGGTGTCTTGTGTTGCGTGTGCGGTGTCTTGGGCCACTTGGCTCCCGTTCCCCGGTGTGCCCGTTGGGTGTGTTGTGTTGTGTGTCCGGTGTCCTGGGCCCCTTGTCCTTGTCCTGGGAGAATTGGCTCTTGTTCACCGGTGTGCCGCCTCGGTGGGCTGTGTTGCGTGTGCGGTGTCCTCGGCCACTTGGCTCCTGTTCACCGTTGTGCCCGCTCGGTGGGTTGTGTTGCGTGTGCCGTGTCCTGTGCCACTTGGCTACTGTTCACCGGTGTGCCTGCGTGGTTTGTTGTGTTGCGTGTGCGGTGTCCTGGGCCGCTTGGCTCCCGTTCACCGGTGCGCCCGCTCGGTGTCTTGTGTTGCGTGTGTGGTGTCCTGGGCCACTTGGCTCCTGTTCAACGGTGCGCCCGCTCGGTGTGTTGTGTTGTGTGTGCGGTGTCCTGGGTCACTTGGCTCCCGTTCACCGGTGTGCCCGTTTGGTGTGTTGTGTTGCGGGTGCGGTGTCCTGGGCCACTTGGCTCCTGTTCACCGGTGTGCCCCCTCGGTGGGCTGTGTTGCGTGTGCGCTGTCCTGGGCCACTTGGCTCCTGTTCACCGGTGTGCTGCTCGGTGGGTTGTGTTGCGTGGGCGGTGTTCTGGACCACTTGGCTCCTGTTCACCGGTTTGCCCGTTCCGTCCTTTGCCTTGCTTGTGTGGTGTTCTGTTCACCGGTGCGCCCGCTCGGTGTGTTGTGTTGTGTGTGCGGTGTCCTGGGTCACTTGGCTCCCGTTCACCGGTGTGCCTGTTTGGTGTGTTGTGTTGCGTGTGCGGTGTCCTGGGCCACTTGGCTCCTGTTCAGCGGTGTGCCCCCTCGGTGGGCTGTGTTGCGTGTGCGCTGTCCTGGGCCACTTGGCTACTGTTCACCGGTGTGCTGCTCGGTGCGTTGTGTTCCGTGGGCGGTGTTCTGGACCACTTGGCTCCCGTTCACCGGTGTGCCCACGCGGTGTGTTGTGTTGTCCGTGCATTGTCCTGGGCGACTTGGATCCCGTTCACGGGTGTGCCAACTCGATGTGTTGTTTTGCGTGTGCAGTGTCCTCGGCCACTTGGCTCCTGTTCACTGTTGTGCCCGCTTGGTGGGTTGTGTTGCCTGTGCTGTGTCATGGGCCACCTGGCTCCTGTTCACCAGTGTGCCTGCTCGCTGGATTGTGTTGCGTGTGCGGTGTCCTGGGCCACTTGGCTCCTGTGCACCGGTGCGCCCGCTCAGTGTCTTGTGTTGCATGTGCGGTGTCCGTGGCCACTTGGCTCCTGTTCACCGGTGTGCCCGTTGGGTGTGTTGTGTTGCGTGTGCGGTGTCCTGGGCCACTTGGCTCCTGTTGACCGGTGTGCCCCCTCGGGGGGCTGTGTTGTGTGTGCGGTGTCCTGGGCCACTTGGCTCCTGTTCACCGGTGTGACGGTAGGTGGGTTGTGTTGCCCGTGCGGTGTCCTGGGCCACTTGACTCCTGTACACCAGTGAGCCTGCGTCGTTTGTTTTGTTGCGTGCGCGCTGTCCTGGGCTGCTTGGCTCCTGTTCACCGGTGCGCCTGCTCGCTGTCCTGTGTTGCGTGTGCGGTGTCCTGGGCCACTCGGCTCCGGTTCATCGGTGTGCCCGTTGGCTGTGTTGTGTTGCGTGTGCGGTGTTCTGGGCCACTTGGCTTCAGTTCACCGGTGTGCCCATTCCGTCCTTTGCTGTGCTTGTGTGGTGTCCTGGGCCATGTGGCTCCTGTTCACAGGTGTGCCCGCTCGGTGTGTTGCTTGACGTGTACGATGGCCTGGGCCACTTGGCTGCCGTTCACCGGTGTGCCCACGCGGTGTGTTGTGTTGTGCGTGCGGTGTCCTGGGCCACTTGGCTCCTGTTCACCAGTGTGCCCGCTAGGTGGGCTGTGTTGCGTGTGCCGTGTCCTCGGCCACTTGGCTCCTGTTCACCGTTGTGCCCGCTCAGTGGGTTGTGTTGCGTGTGCGGTGTCCTGTGCCACTCGGCTACTGTTTACCGGTGTGTCTGCGTGGTTTGTTGTGTTGCTTGTGCCGTTTCCTGGGCCGCTTGGCTCCCGTTCACCGGTGCGCCCGCTCGGTGTCTTGTGTTGCGTGTGTGGTGCCCAGGGCCACTTTGCTCCTGTTCACCGGTGCGCCCGCTCAGTGTGTTGTGTTGTGTGTGCGGTGTCTCCGGCCACTTGGCTCCTGTTCACCGGTGTGCCCGTTTGGTGTGTTGTGTTGCGTGTCCGGTGTCCTGGGCCACTTGGCTCCTGTTCACTTGTGTGCCCACGCGGTGGGCTGTGTTGCGTGTGCGGTGTCCTGGGCCACTTGGCTCCTATTCACCGGTGTGCCGCTCGGTGGGTTCTGTTGCGTGGGCGGAGTTCTGGGCCACTTGGCTCCTGTTCACCGGTTTGCCCGTTCCGTCCTTTGCCTTGCTTGTGTGGTGTCCATGGCCACTTGGCTCCCGTTCACCGTGCCCATGCGGTGTTTTGTGTTGCGTGGGCCGTGTTCTGGGCCACTTGGCTCCTGTTCACTGTTGTGCCCGCTCGGTGGGTTGTGTTGCCTGTGCTGTGTCATGAGCCATCTGGCTCCTGTTCACCGGTGTGCCTGCTCGCTGGATTCTGTTGCCTGTGCGGTGTCCTGGGCCACTTGGCTCCCCTTCACCGATGTCCCGAGGCGGCGTGTTGTGTTGCGTGTGCGGTGTCCTGGGCCACTTGGCTCCTGTTAACCGGTGTGCCCTCTCGGTGAGCTGTGTTGTGGGTGCGGTGTCCTGGGCCACTTGGCTCCTGGTCACCGGTGTGCCCGCTCGGTGGGTTGCGTTGCGTGTGCGGTGTTCTGGGCCACTTGGCTCCTGTTCACCAGTGTGCCCGCGTGGTTTGTTGTGCTGTGTGTGCAGTGTCCTGGGCCACTTGGCTCCCGTTCACCGGTTTGCCCACGCGGTGTGTTGTGTTGCTTGTGCGGCGTCTTGGGCCACTTGGCTCCTGTTCACCGATGTGCCCGCTCGGTCCGTTGCTTTGCTTGTGCGGTGTCCTGGGCCACGTAGCTCCTGTGCACTGATGTGCCCGCTCGGTCCGTTGCTTTGCGTGTGCGGTGTCCTGGGCCACTTGGCTCCTGTTCACCCTTGTGCCCGCTCGGTGTGTTGTGTTGCGTGTGCGGCGTCCTGGGCCACTTGGCTCCTGTTCACCGGTGCGCCCGCTCTGCCCTTTGCTTTGCTTGTGCGGTGTCCTGGGCCACGTGGCTGCTGTTCACCGGTGTGCCTGCTCGGTGCGTTGCTTTGCGTGTGCGGTGTCCTGGGCCACTTGGCTCCCGCTCACCGGTGTGCTCACGCGGTGTGTTGTGTCGTCTGTGCGGTGTCCTGGGCCACTTGGCTCCTGTTCACCGGTGTGCCCACTCGGTGGGTTGTGTTGCGTGTGCGGTGTCCTGTGTCACTTAGCTCCTATCCACCGGTGTGCCCCCGTGGTCTGTTGTGTTGCGTGTGCGGTGACCTGGGCCACTTGACACCCGTTTAGCGGTGTGCCCAAGCGATGTGTTGTGTTGCGTGTGCGATGTCCTGGGCAACTTGGCTCCTGTTCACCGATGTGCCCTCTCGGTGGGCTGTGTTGCGTGTGCGCTGTCCTGGGCCACTCTGCCCCTGCTCACTGGTGTGCCCGCTCGGTGGGTTGTGTTGCGTGTGCGGTGTCCTGGGCCACTTGGCTCCTGTTCACCGGTGTGCCCGCGTGGTTTGTTGTGTTGCATGTGCGGTGTCCCCGGCCACTTGGCTCCTGTTCACCGATGTGCCCGTCCCGTCCCTTGCTTTGCTTGTGTGGTGTCCTGGGCCACTTGACTCCTGTTCACCGGTGTGCCCGCTCGGTGCGTTGCTTTGCGGTTGCGGGGTCCTGGGCCACTTGGCTCCCGTTCTCCCGTGTGCCCTCGGGGTGTGTTGTGTTGTGCGTGCGGTGTCCCGGGCCACTTGGCTCCTGTTCACCGGTGTGCCCACTCTGTCCTTTGCTTTGGTTGTGCGGGGTCCTGGGCCACGTGGCTCCTGTTCACTGACGTGCCCGCTCAGTGCGTTGCTGTGCGTGTGCGGGGTCCTGGGCCACTTGCCCCCCATTTGCCGGTGTGCCCACGCGGTGTGTTGTGTTGTGCGTGCGGTGTCTTGGGCCACTTGGCTCCTGTTCATTGGTGTGCCCACTCAGTGTGTTGTTTTGGGTGTGCGGTGTCCTGGACCACTTGGCTCCTGGTCACCAGTGCGACCGCTCCGTCCTCTGATTTGGTTGTGGGGGCTCCTGGGCGACGTGGCTCCTGTTCACCGGTGTGCCCCCTCAGTGCTTTGCTTTGCGTGTGCGGGGTCCTGTGCCACTTGCCTCCCATTCGCTGGTGTGCCCACGCGGTGTGTTGTGTTGTGCGTGCGGTGTCTTTGACCACTTGGCTCCCGTTCACCGGTGTGCCCACTGGGTGTGTTGTTTTGCGTGTGCGGTGTCCTCCGCCACTTGGCTCCTGTTCACTGTTGTGCCCGCTCGGTGGATGGTGTTGCGTGTGCTTTGTCATGGGCCACTCGGCTCCTGTTCACCGGTGTGCCTGCTCGCTGGATTGTGTTGCGTGTGCCGTGTCCTGGGCCACGTGGCTGCAGTTAACCGGTGTGCCCCCTCGGTGGGCTGTGTTGCGTGTGCGGTGTCGTGGGCCACTTGGCGCTTGGTCACCGGGGTGCCCGGATGGTGGATTTCGTTGTGTGTGCGGTGTTCTGGGACGCTTGGCTCCTGCTCACCGCTGTGCCCGCGTGGTTAGTTGTGTTGCGTGTGCGGTGTCCTGGGGCGCTTGGCTCCTGTTCTCCGGTGCGCCTGCTCAATGTCTTGTGTTGTGTGTCCGGTGTCCTGGGCCACTCGGCTCCTGTTCACTGGTGTGCCCGTTCCGTCCTTTGCTTTGCTTGTGTGGTGTCCTGGGCCACCTGGCTCCTGTTCACCGGTGTGCCCGCTCGGTGTGTTGCTTTGCATGTGCGGTGTCCTGGGCCACTTGGCTCCCGTTCACCGGTGTGCCCACGCGGTGTGTTGTGTTGCGTGTGCGGCGTCCTGGGCAACTTGGCTCCTGTTCACCGCTGCGCCCGCTCTGTCCTTTGCTTTGCTTGTGCGGTGTCCTGGGCCACGTGGCTCCGGTTCATCGATATGCCCGCTCGGTCCGTTGCTTTGCGTGTGCGGTGTCCTGGGCCACTTGGCTCCTGTTCACCCTTGTGCCCGCTCGGTGTGTTGTGTTGCGTTTGCGGCGTCCTGGGCCACTTGGCTCCTGTTCACCGGTGCGCCCGCTCTGCCCTTTGCTTTGCTTGTGCGGTGTCCTGGGCCACGTGGCTCCTGTTCACCGGTGTGCCTGCTCGGTGCGTTGCTTTGTGTGTGCGGTGTCCTGGGCCACTTGGCTCCCGCTCACTGGTGTGCCCACGCGGTGTGTTGTGTTCCCTGTGCGGTGTCCTGGGCCACTTGGCTCCTGTTCACCGGTGTGCACACTCGGTGTGTTGCGTTGCGTGTGCGGTGTCCTGGGCCACTTGCTTCCTGTTCACCGGTGTGCCCCTTCGGTGGGCTGTGTTGCGTGTGCGGTGTCCTGGGCCACTTGGCTCCCGTTCACCGATGTGCCCGCGTGGTTTGTTGTGTTGCGTGTGCGGTTTCCTGGGGCGCTTGACTCCTGTTCACCGGTGCGGCTGCTCAGTGTCTTGTGTTTTGTGTGCCATGTCCTGGACCACTCGGCTCCTGTTCACCGGTGTGCCTGTCGGGTGTGTTGTGTTGCCCGTGCGGTTTCCCCGGCCACTTGGCTCCTGTTCAGCGATGTGCTCGTTCCGTCCTTTGCTTTGCTTGTGTTGTGTCCTGGGCCACGTGGCTCCTGTCCAGGGGTGTGCCCGCTCGGTGCGTTGCTTTGCGGTTGCGGGGTCCTGGGCCACTTCGCTCCCCTTCTCCGGAATGCCCTCAGGGTGTGTTGTGTTGTGGGTGCGGTGTCCTGGGCAACTGGCTCCTGTTCACCGGTGTGCCCGCTCTGTCCTTTGCTTTGGTTGTGCGGGGTCTCGGGCAGCGTGGCTCCTGTTCACCGACGTGCCCGCTTGGTGCGTTGCTTTGCGTGTACGGGGTCCTGGGCCACTTGCCTCCCATTTGCCGGTGTGCCCACGCGGTGTGTTGTGTTGTGCGTGCGGTGTCTTGGGCCACTTGGCTCCTGTTCACCGGTGTGCCCACTCGGTGTGTTGTTTTGGGTGTGCGGAGTAAGAAAAATTGCTTTTCCAATGCTCTGAGGCATACTCTAGTTGTATTAGTGATGCACTGAGCACACAGGTATTTCTCTCTTAGTATTTGCCCAACCAAAAGTGGTGATAACACATTTTGACCTATGGAAACAAACACCCAATCAGGATATGGAGTGGACCCCTTAATTCCCTATCAATGTGAGGCAATTAATCTTTTCCTGAGTCGACTGAGAACTGACATATCCAGGGCAGAGCCTATGAATTTATCTATGTTTTCTCATTAATTCTTAGCTGTCCTAGTGGTATGCACCCTAGGGGGCTGGGCACCTCTTTTTGAGAGGTCCTGGGTTCAATTCCCGGTCAGCCTAGCTAAGTAGGAAGGTCCCATGTGACATGGCAGTGACCTCATCGCCACATGCCCTGCCACCTCAGCAAATATGGGACCCAAAACAAAGAGTGCACATCTCCTGACATGGCACTATGGAGATGGAGTGACCATGGGGCATTTTTCCAACTCTTTTTCCAAAACATTTCAGCTATCTTTGTGAATATGCAATCCGAAGTGACCTGAGTTGCAGTTTCTGTGAATATCCTTTCATCTTTCACTGTTTACACTGCAGCCCTTCATGCTTTGATCCTGATTCTCTTCTACTTGCTTATCTCTGGCTTGGGCTATCCTGGATAGGTTGTATTTCAGCAAACAAAACATTTTCCTCATCAAAAACAAGCAGCAGGAAGCCCTACACCAGCAGCAAGCAGCAAGAGAGGCACTAACACAGTGTTGAAACCACTATAAACTTTCTGGTAGCAAGAGGCAGACTGTCTCTGCGTACCGGCAGCAACCCCGTGCCGTACAACCAGTGCGCAGAGATCAGTCATGTATAAGCAGAAGGGCGAACGAAGATGGACACAAAGAAAGAGGACACCAACGTGAAGACAGCGCCTGAGGCACCAGCAAGGCCAGCACCTGGTGAACCCGGACCTGGACCTAGCGCTGTACCTTCGGAGCCCTTACATGGGCCAGTGGATGTGGCGGAGGATTCGTTGGAAGGACTCCAGTTGGCCCTCCGGGCCCTCTCAGTAGAGGAGGTGGTCACTCATCCTGTGAAGAGGAAGAGAGAGAGCGAGAAAGATGCTGGAGAAGGCATAGCAGACGAAGGAGAAGACTGAGGGCAAGACCTGACGAATGATCCTACCTTCGAAGGCGCACCAAGCGCTTCTGGCCTCCAAGCATCACCCTCTCCTATAACCACCACACCCCAAATTCCAGACCCAGCCGCTGCAACATCCACACCCATAACCAACCCGCCTATGGCAGAGGGCACAGGCTTTACTGGTATGCCTACCTACCCTGCTTATGGTTTGGGCCCACCTACCACTGCGTTTCCTGAGGCAACTACTGCCAGTGAGCCGGTGGCCTCCAGTTCAGCACCGCGATGGTATGCGGCCGACTATCACCATCCTCTACCCGCTACGGGAACCTATGTCGATGTTCCTTGGTATGCAACCTTGAGTGGGTTGAGGAGAGGACCTGAGTCTCTTGGAGGCAGGAGTGGAGGATCGGCGAGATCCTCCAACAGGTCCCTGACGCGGTCGGAGATCAACGAGGTGCTCCGAGGAGCCACCTCTAAAATTGTTGGCGACCTCACTCAAGAGATCCGAGAGAAACTGGAGCCCCTGATGATACCGCCCCAAGCGTCACCTACGACGGTGGGAGTGTCACCCCATCGAGTACAGGCCAACCACCTGGAGGCAGGGCTGACAAACACCCTGGGGAGCCTGAGGAGCCGACCGATGCCGACCCCTGCAGCGATACCCAGAAGTCCTTTCGTACCGAGAACGGCCCAGCCGCCCTACAGGGTACAGCTACAGTGTAAGATGTGCCAAAGGCAAACATTCAAACGGTATGGCGACCAACATTTGATGAAGACATCTTCATGCAAGCCGCTACAGACGTAGGAACGTTTCTTGATGAACATGGACAACAAAGACCACAAAGGAAAGGTATGCAATGTGTAAGTGACAATGATACCTCAACAATATCACCTTCAAGGTGCGGACACCATTCATCCTCATCAACACCGCCAGCCACCGGCCATGCAACTTCAACTTCTAAAGTGCCGTCATGGTCCCAATTTGCCTTTGCAACAACATATGCTTCAACCTTTACACCCGCAGTATCGTCCTCAGCGTCTTCTTCTTCCTCATCAATGATTGTGTGGCCTACACCCTAGATGCCATGTCACTTTTCAGTTGTGCAACAATCCAAGTCCATTGACTTTGGATCACTACTGCCCAACTTTAAAAATAAAGTCTGCAAGCGGATATTTTGGAAAGCAACCGGTTGTTTTTAGAATTACCAACAGCAGGTAGAGGTGGTAGGCAACAATCGGTACATACCAATATTTCATGAAAAACTACATAATGCTTTGATGCTCATATTTTTCAGAAACATATTGTATTATGATCATTCACTTTCACTCAGTCAAGTTCGCAAAAATATCATGACAAAACAGCCGTGAAACAATACAAAGATAGTATTTCATTTGGATGTGTTTGGGTTGGCAATCTATGATGGCATTCGGGTGCTTTCAAAGAGGCAGGTTTGTATTGTTGTCCCCTTTTACAGCTGCAATGCTTAAAATATTGACAATCTAAGCAGCCCAACACAAAAAATAAAAAAAATTCACAACAAAGGGTGCCAATCCCTAGTTTACGGACAGAGACAGGGTTGCAGTGGAAGAGTTGCAGAGATTTGCCATTTAGCTTTAAATCTGTTTGCTACGAATGCAATCATCCATTCACTAAAGGATTTCACAGGTCCCAAAGTGTTAGGTCAGTCATTGCATGCGCGGGAACGCCACAAAATTGGTGTTCTACTCACAATCACCCGTAATTAGATGTTATTTGAGTTTTGAAAGCGGTGATTGGCGGCACAGCAGTACTACCGGTCACATGCACAAACAGTTGCATGTTTTGTACTTGTACTTAAAGAAAGTCACCATGGCTGTGACTCTTTTGGGGGCCACTGGTGCTCAAGATGTTCGCAACCCGGGGGAGGCAACCCCTCAGTTCTGGACGCCAACTGCCGCCCCAACTAACTGTCGGCCGGAGGCCCCTTGGGGGGGGGGGTCTAGGAGGGGGGGGGGTTTGGGAAAGCAAGGGGTTCTTGGAGGGGATGGTTTTGGTAGGGGCACCGGGGAGGGCGGTTCCCGGGGGGGGGGGGGTGTCGGGCACCTCCGAACAGTTGGGTATGCGGCCCAGGTGTGAACCGACAGTTCGCACCGCCCTTTCTCACAATAGAGGGTAGGGTATCATCGGCTTGGAACTCAAAACCTACGCCGGGGGGCACCCTGATGCACCACGCAACGAAGCGTGGATTCAAAGATTGTCCCGGTTTCCTCAATAGCACCGGACGGTTGGGGCCCAAAAGAGGGCGGAAATGCTACATCACCCCTGCATTCTCGGGGGTCCCCAACAAAGGGAACAAAGTCAGAACTCAAAACCTACGCCGGGGGGCAACCTGATGCACCACGCAACGAAGCGTGGATTCAAAGATTGTACCGGTTTCCTCAATAGCACCGGACGGTTGGGGCCCAAAAGAGGGCGGAAATGCTACATCACCCCCGCCGTCTCGGGGGTCCCCAACAAAGGAAACAAAATCAGAACTCAAAACCTACGTCGGGGGGCACCATGATGCACCACGCAACGAAGCATGGATTCAAAGATTGTCCCGGTTTCCTCAATAGCACCAGACAGAATTGGCCCACTTGTGGGCAAACTGGCTACGTCACCCCTGCCGTCTCGGGGATCCCAACCGCTATAGAGCTGGGGGGCCGAAGCAGAATTGGCCCACTTGTGGGCAAGGTCGCTACATAACCCCTGCCGCCTAGGGGATCCCCACCGCCTCAGAGCGGGGGGCAGAATCAGAAAAGAGCCGCCAAGTGGGCAAGATGGCTACGTAACCCCGTTGGGCGCCTTCAACGCCGGGGCGCCTTCGGCGCCCGTTTGGCTCCTTGGGCTCATACCTTTGACAACTAGCTGTCGGTCGAAGACCCCTAAGGGGGGGGGGGGGTAGTTGGCGTCCTAGGACCCGCGGAGTCGCCCCCCCCGCCGGGGTTCGCAAACATAAGTTGAAACTCAGTGTGCACCTCTTGGTTAGAATACTCTTCCGCAACGGATCGCTTTGAATTGCTTTTGAAAACATATAATCTTTGGAAAAACAAGTATAAATTGCACTTGAAAACTTTTCATAAGTTTCACCTCGGGTGACCGGACTGTTGTTTGGGTCCAAAAAAAGGGAAATGCCCGCGAAAGTGTAAGATTTTGACATCATCAAAATTTTGATTACAGCAAGCAACCTCATGTGTCACGATTGCAATGTGTCATCCCTGTATGTATGTGCGTTTATATCAATGCAACCGAGCATGCTATTGACTACCACGGGCAAACGTTACTTTATTTACAAAACCAGCATACTTTGGATTAAAAAAAATATCTCAAAAAATGCCTCCGGTAAGAGCAATGGGCATGCTGTCCACCTAATGTGTGGCAAAAAAAAAAGGTAGAATGTGGTTGCAATCCAACAATCCTTCCGCCTGTTGACTTTCGGGGACGTGACCACTCAGATAACAGTGAACACGATGCACACCTGCCCACCATGCATTAAACTCTGCCTTCTCCGCGTCCCCATAGTGGGGAGAAATCAACATAGAAAATAATGAATTGGTTTGAAATCAGCAAAAAATGTGAAAAGGGGTGAAAAGCATTGACACTAGGGAGATATTCCAAAATGCCAAATCACAAATGTGCAAGAAGCATGAAAACCTACTCTCAACAACAATGATGCCCACAGCACCACAAAATATGGGCTTCTAGTGTGGCCAGAAATCCAAATAGTTGCACTGCGCATCTAGTGTGCTAAATGCGCCCCCGTGCACGGCCTTGTCTGGTCGTCAAAAATTGCCCAACTGGCATTGCAAGACAGGACAAGTATCCCCCGTTGACAGCGAGCCCCTAAAAAGCAGGAGGGTGCGTAGCAGTCCTTACAAAATTGTTTTTCCAATCAATTTTGTGTATTTCTTGAAGCATTTAGGGGCTGGGGCGGGTTGCTGGGCTGAAAGCCACCCGTTTGTTTTTATTTTGTTTTGGTATTAAATGGCTAATTTCTTGTGAACACACCTTTTTGCATCGGTCCATCCACTCTGCCTGTGACCACCTAAGAAGCGAAGCAGAAGAACCCTCCAGACACACCCACACCCACGCACCAACACACACGCACGCATGCACACCCATACAGATACACCCACACAGTGCAACATGGTGCAAGAAACATTTTCCAGGATGCACCAGCTTCCACATCCCTGTCCAACAACCACCCCTTGGGTAAAGGTGCTTCTTTGTCTGAAAACACGGTCTAACGACACCCGCTGGTCGAAAGGTGGTACATTGCTGGTCATAGTGCAAGGGGAGGGGGGTGGGGTAGGTAACAGCCGGACTGCTGGAAATCTTGACTGGTCCTTGCTCCTTCCCGCTCACACCCACAGAGTCACCTGTGGGTTCTGGCCAAACGGAACCCGATGGCTGCTCTACAGCGATGGTCTCCCATTCAGGCCATTCCCGACATCCAGGGCAATTGCGCGGCACAGGACCCAAAGGCTTGACAGCTCTGGTTGTGACAGAGACCATCATGGTGGAGAAAGGGCACACACGGGCAGTGGGCAGGACGAAATGTGGATGGATGCATGGGAGCTCATGCAAACGGTTGAGGGGTGGTGGTGCCATAAAAGCTGAGTGAGTATGCTGGTTGGCACTTCCGAGTGTGGGTAACTGTTCGCCTTCTGAGGAGGGAATCCTCCACTCATGGATAGGTGGGTGATTGCCCTCCTATTGGGTTGGGGGTGAAGGGGGCGGATAAAAAAAATGTGAGAGGTGGGGAGCCCGCTCGGCTAACCCCAACAGCCGGGGAAATGTGGGTGCTCATCCACAAGGGCACAAAGCGAAGCCTGTAAATGCACGCAGCACGACCGCAAGTACCATTTTCAAGTCATGTTGGACATGTCCAGTGGGCAGACAAATGCGGCTGCTGCAAGACTGGGCCCACCTCACAAAGCCGTCCGCAGGAGCTGCAGCAGTCAGTTCACTGGGAGGCACATGCCCTTCCAGAGGGTGCCCTCACTCACTTATCAGGCTAGGGATGGTACGCAGTAGGGATGGTGTGGCCTGGTGGAAGGCGGTTTTGTGGGTGAGAGTGCAATGCCTGTCCCACTGCTCACACTTGCAGCCACTGCCCCAATCGCATCCGTGCCCCCGCCAGTGCTGACAGGCTTCACATTTGGTCATTCCCAGACCGTGAAGTTTGAAGGGTGCTCCACCACATCTGATGTGAAAAGTGCAACACCGAGTCAAGGAGCGGGCCGGCCGTGCAGCCGTACACAGTGTGCAATGCGCAAAATGTCATTGTGATGCAGCACAGACAGAAGTGGTGCGGAGAGAAGTGTAGCAGGCAAAATCAGCCTCTCCAGGAACACCAACCCCCCAGTCCCACCAGAGCTCCATAAAAGCGGCAGGATATCATCCGCATTTAACCCAAATTTGTCAACGGCAGGTACCAATGTATGATTCAGATGCAGTATGCAGATGCACTCATGCCACTGGTGCATGCACTGCATGCAAATCAGTGGTCTGCCTGGGGGGGCAAACACAACCACTGTCATTCACCGAAAAGCGGCCATCATCCAATTTTCTGATTGCAACCATGGAAACAATATATGATTTTGCCGTAAGCTCAACCAAAAGCGAAACTACAGAGGCAGAGCACGGGTGTATGATTGTATGCATGATGCTTACAACTGTACCACAGTGTGGACCTACACACAGCGTCCACGTGCATGCTTCTTGTGCACCGTGCTTGATTCTTGGCCCACACAAGGCTCCGCCAAAGCCCATGTTGCCACCAAAATGAATGAATGCTGGAATGAAACAGCTGCTGGCAGCCCCCACGCTGAGCCGGCATATTGCGTGTGCACGGGCATCCAAAGCCATACATTTGCAATGTTGGGCCACAAATATGAGGTTCCTGAAATCCTCCAAAATCCATTCTTTTGTCACAAGTCACACAACTGAGGAAATGACTGCGCTGTGCGCAGCCGACCAGCCTAATGACAGCCTGAGTTGATTTTGACAAGGTATGGCTCAGAGAATGAAATGGGTTGAGGAAAATCTGAGGGAATGTGGGTAAAAAATGAGGAACCAAAATGAGGATTAAAGCACCGCGGGCATAACAACCAAGACAACCAACAGTGCACGTCAGTGCGGGACAAAAGCCACCGCAGATGCACATTCCCAGCGCGAAAGCTTTTGTCTTGGTGATGGTGCTGGCAAATAGGGATTCTCAATGTTGTGTGCGCAAACCATCACTTGTGAGGCGCCACATCAATAATAATCAGACGTGTTGGAGGATGTACAACATCGTGTCGTTCGGGTTTGTTGCTGCTGACAGGCACAGTGTGTGCTTACGCATTACTCACCGCCCCAAGGCATAGCGGGAGGAGGGGTTCACATACGGTCCAGGCATGGGCTGTCTATACATGCGCTGTGGCCCTAATGGCCCTTGATACTGTGTTGGGTGCATCATTGGTGAAAATGGCCGCACGGGCTGCTGAAGCATTAGGGGCAGTAGGTGTGAGTGCGGCATGGGCGTAAGTGGACGGATGGAATGCCCAGGATGCACTGGGGTGGCTGGTCGTTGCAGGGCTGGTGCCTTCTGTGCCCCCGGATCAGTGGGTGCATTTTTCATTGATCTGGCACTGGCAGCGGGGGCACTTGACGTCGGTGTGACACTGGCAGTGGGGGCACTTGATGGCAGTGTTGTTTGCGGAGGGTTAGCATCTGCCTCCCAACGCTGGGAACTGGCCCTCGGTTCGTTCTCAGATGGATCGGGAGGCTCTGTTTTCTCTTTGGCCCTTTGGTTCGCCTGATTGGCCATGTGCTCCTGCAATTCTTCCACCACATCCTTCAACTCCCTCTCCGCCTTCAGCACGGGGGTGTCCGTGCTGCCGGTCTTCGCCGCCGGTTGCTGTGTCTCCCTTGCCTTTTGGGCAGTCACGTATGCCATGGCTGCCCTCTGACGAGCTGCAGCTGCCGCTTTCGTTGTTGGCCTCATTGGGCTGGTGCCAGTCGATCCGAGGCCGTCGACGGTCCGAGGGGTGAGCGAATTCTCAAGGATCCTTGGCGTTCGCGGGGTTTGCGGGGTCTCCGGCGTTCGGGAGGTTGCCAGGCCTTGGATTGGGCTGCCAAAATTTTGCGGGGTCTGCCGATGGGCCTCCGAGGGGCGTTGGGAGGCGGTGGAACCTGCATCCAGGGCTTTGAGGATCGGCTCGGGCAGATCCGCAATGCACGTGGCCTTTACCAGTTCAACTGCGGTGTCGAGGGACAACTTATTGCCCACGCTGACGTAGAGCACGTTCTCCTTAGCAGATTTCAGTTCGCATGGCGGGACAAAGGCCATGCCCCATAACACACCGGACGTTCCGAGCAGTGCCACAGCTTCCGCCCCCTTTTGCACGTGGGCATCCACCTGCTCCTTGGACAAGCCGTCCACAGCCATCCATTCATGGCTCACAGCAACGGCAGGAACCCCCGACAACACCCCGAGATGGCATGCCAGCCCAAACCCTCCATAATCGTACTTTCCATGGCCATGCACCATGAGGAGCTCAGGAGTCAATTCAGGGTGCTTCTGCATGACCCGGTTGAGCAACTGCATGAATGGTCCTGCTTCTCGAAACCCCAAGTACCCAGGGATGGCAGGTGTCGAAAAGATGATGGGCAAGAAGGAGTGATACATCACCTCAAACGTGGGGTAAGCGACAATGACCAGGCTGACTATCGCTGTTTGCTCTTCGCCGCCGTCGCTGCTGATGCTGAGGCCAGCAATCTTCGAGAGATCTGGTTTGCCAGGCTCATTTGGATCACTCCACCGGAAATCCATTTGGTCCTCTTCCACAAAGCGTGGCTTCATCTGCTCTTGAGCCTTTTCCATCTTCTTCATGATATCCAACATCGGCGACACGGCCTGGTCATTGACAGCCATTGTGCTCGCGCCCTAGGCCAAACTCAAGCAGAAGGACTGAAAATGAGGACGGACCTGTCCAGCGTGACTGGCTCTGGAATCTGGCTCTGGCTCTGGGGCACATGTAACATGGGGCACAGTCTATCGCTGCTACCCGTGCCAATTGGATATTGCTACTGATACCCTCCCTCCTTCCCAAGTGCCCACAAGCTAGTTTCTAGTTTTGGCGTTTCATACAATCCGTTCCCTGGTCCCCACAGCCCGTTCCCTAATCCCTGGGTCCCATTTGCTAGCGCTGCTAAAACTGACGTAAATTAAGCTTCGTGCCAAAAATTGACAATCCAACGTGTGCCAGAAAATGAATGAAATAGAAATTTGGCTGGCAGGATGGAACCTACAGGCTGTGTGCCGGCAGCAAGGATGTCGCAGGGGGACAGTGTCCCAAAGCATGAGAAATACCATACAAATCCTAAAGATTCGCGGAATCCTAATTTTTGTGTTGGGTGTTTTGAATTAATAATAAGCAAAATTTTTGCGACAGCATCGAAAATGGGCAAAAAATATTTTATTTTTGCGATTTTTTTTGCGGAACCCATTTCTGCGTAGGGCATGATGTCAAAAATTAATTAATTTTTTGCGTTTTTTTTTACGTTTTGGGGATTGGGGTTGATTCATTTTGTTGCTACTGCAAGAGACCGTGCGTATCTTGAGCTCTGGGATTCCAGTCCATTCCTACATAGGCATACAAATGTGGATCAGTTGGACTCTGGGATTGCAGTCCATAGCACAGATAAGCACCAAAAAGCATGATTCAGGTCTACCAGTTTTTCAACAAACCAGTTCCAAACTCGTCCATATTAGTGCCCATGGCACATGAAATGCTGCCTTGTCAGTGCATCTCGATAATAGTGCATCAAATGCTGAAAAAATGCCACAGAAACCTCTGCGGGATCAGACAACAAGAAAAACCACAGCACTGTACATGGGTGTGAAAGAGAAATGCCATTCTTTGAAATTCTGGCATTCTTGCAAAAAGGGGGCAGGGGCAAAAAATATTTTATTTTTGCGATTTTTTTTTTGCAGAACCCATTTTGCGTAGGGCACGACGCCAAAAATTAATTCATTTTTTGCGTTTTAATTTTTTTTTTTTGCGGACAACAACACCTTGTACTGGAAATTGAATATTTTCGCAAATCTGTAGGATTTGTACGGTAGAATTGCCCCTATCATCTGCAGCCTTCCCTTCAGAACAGAGTGCACAGTACGGTGTGCTGGGAGGAATTGGATTCGCCCCCATATTGCCAAGGCTTGACGCTGGGATAGGAAAATTCAGCTTCAGAATCCTGCTGTGTGGTGCAGGCAGATGAGGCCTGAAACTTGGCCCATCACCATGAAACTGCCAACCAAACACCGGAGGGCCCAAACAGCTTATACTCTTTCTTATGTCCAACTGATTGCTGTCTTTTCCACACACGCAAATTGACATCAAAAGTCTGGAAAGGCCCTGAAAATGGGCCATTTTGGGACCAAATAGGGTCAAAAAGGAGTTCAAAACACGTTTCTAAAAAAAATTGTGGAACACTTGGGATTCCCAGACAAGGGTCGTCAGCCCTTTTGGGGTCAAAGAATTCCCAAAAACAGATTTTTCCGACGGGTTCCTGGACCAGGTGATGCTGCCTGCTGACAATGAAAAATACACACGTGTGTGTTTTGAAACTCTGGGTGAGCACCTTTTCAATCTTTGATTCATGCACCCAGTTTTTGTATCGTTCCTCTTTATGTTTCTTTACCAATCTATTGGACACCTAGAAACGTCTTGCTCAGCCTTGCCACCAGTGTCCAGCGGCACCGCGCTTCATTCAGCAAGCGCCCCGTGCCAGCTGCCACTCAGTGATACCTGGTCCTGTCACCACGCAAACTCGGTAAGAGACAGCTGCAGGTGCACCTGCAGCAACACTTGGTAGGACCTGGACTTCTGTGATCTCGTCTGAGCTGGCGGGTGCTAGTGCCAAGTCTGGTCTTGCTGTGAAGCGGTTTGGCGTAAATTTTTCTACATCATGTGCCATATAATGTAGACCTTACGATGATAAGCATGTTTTGAGCATTTGTGTGAGGGGGAAATGTTGGGATACCATGGACCCCAGCCCCAATACAGTGTGCGCTTCCTGAGCCCCTGTGGCTTCACAATCTCAACCCCAATCCGATTTTAATCGCAAGGGAAAGGAGAGAACTGCTTCTTCGCAACCCCATGTCTTATGTGGAGGGAAGGTAGCTTGCATTTGTCTTCAGCTACGGTAGTTCGGGTGACCTAAATTCAGGGGCCTTTGGAAGGGGTGGGCCTGGGGTCTCTTCGGGGGGAACCTAGTGTAAAAGTAGTGCGCAGTGTGCGCGCAGTGCAAGGGCTCCCCCCTTGTTGCAGCAGCTGTTGGTAGTTGTGCCTAGGGATGTCATGGATGGGTTTGAGTCATTTTTCAATCAAGTGTTCCCAACTTCATGGAGAGTCCCCATGTGTGGCCAGCTGAAGGCTTCTAGGGTTTATTCCATGAAAAAAGCAACTACAAGTATGGGTGGTGCATACTACTAAGCTCAACAGAGGGTCCGTGAAGCAGCCAAAGTTTCTGCAGATTGAAGATGCAGGGGGAAGACCCAACAATCATGGTTTTTCAAGCACCATGCGATGATGAAGAAATGATGCTTTTGCGGTATCTGCGTGATGTGTTTGAGGCACAAAGTCTCACCAGGGCGGAGGCAATTGTGGTACCGGGTGCGGATACGGAACAATCAGGGCCACAACAACAATCAAAACGCAGTCTCCCTTGCACAATCATGGCGGTGTATTGCAGTAGCATGTGATGCAGCAACACCCCCTTGTTACACCCCCCTTGTTAGCGCCCACCTTTGTTAGCCCCCCCCTTGTTAGACCCCCCCTTGTCAGACCCCCCTTGTTAGCCCCCCCTTGTTACACCCCCCCTTGTTACACCCCCCGTCGTTAGACGCCCCCTTGTTAGACCGCCCCTTGTTAGACCCCCCTTGTTAGACCCCCCCTTGTTAGCCCCCCCTTGTTAGACCCCCCCCTTGTTAGACCCCCCCTTGTTAGACCATCCTTGTTAGACCCCCCCCTTGTTAGCCCCCCCCTTGTTAGCCCCCCCCTTGTTAGACCCCCCTTGTTAGACCCCCCCTTGTTAGACCCCCCTTGTTAGCCCCCCCCTTGTTAGCCCCCCGCTTGTTCGACCCCCCCTTGTTAGCCCCCCCGTTGTTAGACCCCCCCTTGTTAGACCCCCCCTTGTTAGACCCCCCTTGTTAGACCCCCCCTTGTTAGACCCCCCCTTATTAGACCCCCCTTGTTAGACCCCCCCTTGTTAGCCCCCCGCTTGTTGGACCCCCCATTGTAAGACCCCTCCTTGTTAGACCCCCGTTGTTAGACCCCCCCTTGTTAGCCCCCCCCCTTGTTGGAACCCCCTTTGTTCGACCCCCGCTTGTTAGACCACCACTTGGTAGACCCCCCCTTGTTAGCCCCCCCCCTTGTTAGACCCCCTTGTTAGACGCCTTGCTAGACCCCCCCTTGTTAGACCCCCCCTTGTTAGCGCCCACCTCATTAGACCCCAGGTTGTTACACCCCCCCTTGTTAGACCCCCCTTGTTAGACCCCCCCTTATTAGCGCCCCCCTTGGTAGACCCCCCCTTGTTAGACCCCCCCTTATTAGCCCCCCCCTTGTTAGACCCCCCCTTGGTAGACCCCCCTTGTTAGACCCCCCTTGTTAGACCCCCCCTTGTTAGACCCCCCTTGTTAGACCCCCCCTTGTTAGACCCCCCCTTGTTAGACCCCCCTTGTTAGACCCCCCCTTGTTAGACCCCCGCTTGTTAGACCCCCCCTTGTTAGCCCCCCCCCGTTGTTAGACGCACCCTTGTTAGACCCCCCCTTGTTAGACCCCCCCTTGTTAGACCCCCCCTTGTTAGCCCCCCCCTTGTTAGACCCCCCCTTGGTAGACCCCCCTTGTTAGACCCCCCTTGTTAGACCCCCCCTTGTTAGAACCCCTTGTTAGACCCCCCTTGTTAGACCCCCCCTTGTTAGCCCCCCCTTGTTAGACCCCCCCTTGTTAGACCCCCGCTTGTTAGACCCCCCCTTGTTAGCCTCCCCCCCGTTGTTAGACGCACCCTTGTTAGACCCCCCCCTTGTTAGACCCCCCCTTGTTAGACGCCTTGTTAGACCCCCCTTGTTAGACCCCCCCTTGTTAGCGCCCACCTCATTAGATCCCAGGTTGTTAGACCCCCCCTTGTTAGACCCCCCTTGTTAGACCCCCCCTTATTAGCGCCCCCCTTGTTAGCCCCCCCCCCCTTGTTAGACCCCCCCTTGTTAGCCCCCCCCTTGTTAGACCCACCCTTGTTAGCCCCCCCCCTTGTTAGACCCACCCTTGTTAGACCCCCCGTTGTTAGACCCCCCTTGTTGGACCCCCCCTTGTTAGCCCCCCCCTTGTTAGACCCCCCCTTGTTAGACCCCCCTTGTTAGACCCCCCCTTATTAGCCCCCCCCTTGTTACACCCACCCTTGTTAGACCCCCCGTTGTTAGACCCCCCTTGTTAGACCCCCCCTTGTTAGCCCCCCCCTTGTTAGACCCACCCTTGTTAGACCCCCCCTTGTTAGACCCCCCTTGTTAGACCCCCCCTTGTTAGCCCCCCCTTGTTAGACCCCCCCTTGTTAGACCCCCGCTTGTTAGACCCCCCCTTGTTAGCCCCCCCCCGTTGTTAGACGCACCCTTGTTAGACCCCCCCTTGTTAGACCCCCCCTTGTTAGACCGCCCCTTGTTAGACCCCCCCTTGTTAGACCCCCCTTGTTAGACCCCCCCTTATTAGCGCCCCCTTGTTAGCCCCCCCCCCCTTGTTAGACCCCCCCTTGTTAGCCCCTCCCTTGTTAGACCCACCCTTGTTAGCCCCCCCCCTTGTTAGACCCACCCTTGTTAGACCCCCCGTTGTTAGACCCCCCTTGTTAGACCCCCCCTTGTTAGCCCCCCCCTTGTTAGACCCCCCCTTGTTAGACCCCCCTTGTTAGACCCCCCCTTGTTAGCCCCCCCCTTGTTAGACCCACCCTTGTTAGACCCCCCCTTGTTAGACCCCCCTTGTTAGACCCCCCCTTGTTAGACCCCCCCTTGTTAGCCCCCCCGTTGTTAGACCCCCCCTTGTTAGCCCCCCGCTTGTTAGACACCCCTTGTTAGACCCCCCCTTGTGAGCCCCCCCCTTGTTATACGCCTTGTTAGACCCCCCCTTGTTAGACCCCCCGTTGTTAGACCCCCCTTGTTAGACCCCCCCTTGTTAGCCCCCCCCTTATTAGCCCCCCCCTTGTTAGACCCACCCTTGTTAGACCCCCCGTTGTTAGACCCCCCTTGTTAGACCCCCCCTTGTTAGCCCCCCCCTTGTTAGACCCACCCTTGTTAGACCGCCCCTTGTTAGACCCCCCTTGTTAGACCGCCCCTTGTTAGACCCCCCCTTGTTAGACCCCCCTTGTTAGACCCCCCCTTGTTAGCCCCCCCTTGTTAGAACCGCCCCTTGTTAGACCCCCCCTTGTTAGACCCCCCCTTGTTAGCCCCCCCGTTGTTAGACCCCCCCTTGTTAGCCCCCCGCTTGTTAGACACCCCTTGTTAGACCCCCCCTTGTGAGCCCCCCCCTTGTTAGCCGCCTTATTAGACCCCCCCTTGTTAGACCCCCCTTGTTAGACCCCCCTTTGTTAGCGCCCCCCTCGTTAGACCCCCCCTTGTTAGACCCCCCCTTGTTAGACCCCCCCTTGTTAGACCCCCCCTTATTAGCCCCCCCCTTGGTAGACCTCCCCTTGTTAGACCCCCCCTTGTTAGACACCCCTTGTTCCTAAGCTAGCTAGTGATGGTACATTGTACATCATGCCATATTTTTGGATGTAGCCTCCAAACTACACCCCTCAATTGAACGCTCAACCGGGGCTTCTCTTTCCAAGTAGGTCACTTGTGTGCATGGGCTGGATGGCTACATAGCTCAAAGAGGGCCAAGAACACTTGTATGGGCATCACAAGACAAATGGCTTTGAAAAAAGGGCACCGAGAAGAAAATAATACCATGCATAGGGTTCTGGGTTGAAGGGTTGGGTTGAGGTTGGAGGGTTTGCCCATGAATTTACACACATATCAGATTAGATTGATTAGATGTGTATTACCACACCTGTTCATCCAAATATCTAGCTAACAGCAGCAGCAGCAGCAGCAGTACATCCCAAACCCATTTGCTGAATATTGCAAGAGCAAACTTCTGGTTCCAGCTCCAACTTTGCGTAATTGTGCCTTGACATGTGCCTTCCCAAATCCGGGCGTTGACCAGACAACCCGATACACATGCCAGTGCCAGTGATCTTCCCGGGTGGACAACATTTGCAGCTGCCCATAAATCCAAAGCCAGTGGCATTCCTAGCACTTGTAGATCGTCCATTACATGACCCAAGCACATCATGCTGCTTGTTCCACGTTGCAGTCGGCGCACCGATGCGCTGTATGGAATTCACAGTGTAGAGCCATGCAGAGCAACTCTCAGGTCCAACTAGCCTCGAACCAAGCAGCGACTCTTTCCTGGGTAGCCCTTCGGGCTCAAACAAGCCCACCCCTCCCCAAAAAAACACCCCTCACCCATCTCCAGACAGGTCCGCTTGCAATGATGATTGCTGCAGATGACCTTTCTGCCAAAAAAAAAAGGAACAGGTGCATTCCAACTGGACCAAGAACCACACTTTGTGCCAGCTGCAATGCTGGGTTCCACAGTTGTGAAGAGGAGCACTTTCCGAGGTTTCACGCCACAACCATTCGAGATTGTACAAGTAAATCACTTTATTCAGACCAACCAATCGCTCATCCACCACCCTATCAAGGGACCCATGTCTCAGGCGTGCTCCAGAAATTTGGCATGCAGCATGGGTCACAGAAGTCAAGCAGAAACAGTGGCAAAGGAAGAGACAGAATTGAAGTGCAATACAGAGACCACTGCCTCTCAGTTTCAGTGTGCAGTTGAGTCGCGGGACACATCAGCGCAGTACAAACACAGACACATGGCGTCAGGTCCCGGACGTTAGAGTCAAACGTAGCACCACAAACAATTGTTCATTTCCAGCCAGGTCCACCAATTTGAGGGTTGTTAAAAGTTGTTTAGAGCTGCTGCAGATTTTCGACCCATGTCCAACCCCGATGGGTGTTTGATAACCCTTCCCAACGGGTCACGCTCTCAGGACATCCCTGAATACTCTCAACATGGCGGTTGCAGCATGAAAATCTGACAGCAAGCCTCACCCACACAAATAATCTCCAATATCACTTCGCACACCCGCAACTGTTGATGTCAGCAAACCATGTCCTGGCGATGCCAATTCCAGGCAACAGCAATTTGGGCATACCCCATCATAAGCATGCTGGCCCTTAACAGGTCTCCCAACCTCTTAGCCCCCCTTGTACACATTGACGATTCCACTGAACCATACCCTGCTGAACAGCTCCCTGCTCTTTGGTCGAACGAGCGTTCACGCAGGCCACACGTGGCTTCTCTATCGCTGCCATGAAAGATGGTTGGGTCCGCAGGCTCGACTGTATATGCTGGTAGTCCCATATCAAAATCCTCTGGCGTCTGCTGGCAATTGGCTTGCCACTCGCCCTGCCTCTTTGGCCGCATACGGTGACAAAGTCGAGTGACAGTACAGGCAGGAAGGACAGAAGTGGGTCATGAATCGCACAGTCTGACATGTGGTGACAAGCAGAACTCATTGACACGGCATGTGAGAGGCAGGGCAGAATGATGGTGTGTGCACGAAATTCCGTTCAAAAATATTGTCCGGATCACAACAAATACGCGGCCGATGCTTCAACACATACTATCCCAGTAATCAGCGTCAAACTGTCAGTAAGACTGACAGTTTAGCCAGCACCCGAATTTCACATGGTTCTGGTCTTTATCCTTGGCCCTTTGGATGCGTGCCATTTGTTTTTGCTCTGGGCTAGACATGAGCCTAACTACTTGCTCAACCACTCACCAATCGACAAGCATGCGAGTTGCATCAACGCGGAAAATCTCGAGATACCAGCTTCCTGCCACTGCTAATGCAGTATGGCTGTCGATACGAAGCTTGCAATTGTAGTTGTCGCTGCAGATGCATTGCAAGTGCAGTTTGTACAGGTATCACAATAAGGGCACCATTCATTCGTTCTCTCGGTTGCGAGGCGCCTGGGTTACAGTTCAACCATTGTCTGAACATAACTTAATGTACACTTGACCATGGACCGTCCAGGGCACTGCCTCCAACATCCGCAGGCTCTCAGAGTGTAGGCGCAGGGTCAGCACCGATGTTGTGTGTATCTGAGGCAGGCGATGGAGACTGTGCAGGAGACCAGGTCCAAGGATCGTGCCCTCCAAACAGCCCTTCGTATGGGTCAGGAGTACTGATATCTGGCCCTGGGACAGGGGATTGCGAGCGCGAGATTGGAGGCGACCGCACGATAGCCGGCGACTCAGACCCCGACCGTGACTGAAATCCAGAACTTGAGCCTGATCGCTGGGAGCTTCGGGTACTGGCAGTGGTACTGGCAGTGACACTAGCACTGCGACTGCCACTGCCACTGGCACTAGCACAGCCCAGAACACCAGGCGATGCCAACTCAGTGCAGCTCTCGGATGTTGAAAGGGGTGCTTCAAGGCCCCGAGGTGGGCTTGGGCCCAGGGGCAAACTGGGGGCAGGGTCGGTGAGATACATGCCCTCATACAACCCCACATCCACCACCACCGTGCGGTTGGCATGCAAAGTGCAGTCCAGGGACTGCGCGCGTAAATGGGCCTGCACTGCATTTGCTACAAACGGGTTGACGTAGGAGAAGCGGGGAAGTGTACAGAAATTTGTGTAGGCCTGAAAAAAAGATGTGCACAACAGACATCCGATTGAACTCACACAAGACAAGATATGTGATCAGAGGGTTGGCGTTTCAGAACCACACCCCAGACACACATGGAAACCGGAGCATTAGAGGCGCTGCAAAGGGGGCAATGGCACCAGGAGCACAAATTTTGAAACGCTGAGTCCTGGCCCACCAAACCACTTACTTTGCAAGCAAAAAAAGTACGACGCCAAACACGTCAATTGAATTCCATCGAAATGCAACTAGCGCCTACCCCAAGGCGACACACACCAAAAGTAGGTCCAGACATGGAGTCCTTCGGCGAGGGGGGGGAGGGGTGAACCGTACACACGTGAGATTGTGTCGTCAAGGAGCCCAGAAACATCAAATTTGATGGTTTGTTGAAATCACGCACAAACGGCGAAGGAGTGAAATTCTATTGCCTTCGGCAAGTCCACCTCGCAAAGTATCTATCCCAAGCAACACACACCCAAAATAGGGTATAAATAGGGTCTAAACTACATAAATACGGCCTAAAACATGCTTTACATATCTTGGATGGTCATATTGTGTGTTCATAATATCATAAAAACAAGTTTCAAAAATTCTATTGCCTTCGGCAAGTCCAACTCGCAGAGAATCTACCCCGAGCAACACACACCCAAAATAGGGTGGAAACTACATAAATACAGGCTAAAACATGCTTTACATACCTTGGATGACCATTTTAGGTGATCACGGTATCAAAAAAACAAGTTTCAAAAACTTTGATTTTTGAGCTGCCTGGGGTGAAAAACTACATAAGCAGGCTGTGCACCAATCCCTTGGGAGCCCCCCACCCCCCCGGACCTAATACCCAAATAGGGAGAAAATCATGTACATACGGCCTAAAACATGCTTTACATACCTTGGATGGTCATTTTGGGTGGTCACAATATCAAAAAAAAAAGTTTCGAAAACTTCCATTTTTGAGCTGCCCAGGGTGAAAAACAGCATAAGCAGGTTGTGTACCAATCCCTTGGGAGAACCCCTCCCCCCGCACCCAACACCCAAATAGGGTGGAAACTACATAAATACGGCCTAAAACATGCCTTACATACCTTGGATGATCATTTTAGGTGATCACAATATCATAAAAACAAGTTTCGAAAACTTCGATTTTTGAGCTGCCCGTGGTGAAAAACATAAGCAGGTTGTGTACCCATCCCTTGGGAGCCCCCGCCCCCCCCCGCCCCGCACCCACGTAAATACGGCATTCGTCGATTAACATCCACTGGTCTATGCACAGAGGCAGAGGGGCGGGAAGGTGGGCCGAGTCGAGTTCAGGCGCCCGTGTCCTCCCCTACAGGCCCCCCGCCTGTGCCTGCACGGCGGCCAGGAGGGACGAGCCGGAGGGGACTAGGTCTCTTCCGTGCCGGCCCTGCCGTGGTGCCGCCGCGGCGGCAGTGTGGACCAGGATGGCGGCGGCGCCGAGGGCGCATCCGCCACTGGGTCAAGAGGAGGAGGCCCCTCCAGCCGCAGACGGCGCGGGCGCGAGCGCAGCATGTCCGCCACCGTCTTGGTGGCCCTGGGCTGGGGCCGTCGTCGTGCCCGCGGAGGGGACCGCCGCCGCGGTGGAGCGCGGCTGCTGAGGGCCGCTGAGATGCGGCTGAAAACTTCCGGGAGCGACGGTGGGGGTCGCTATGCTGGGGGGGAGGACGGTGGGGGGGGGTCCTGCCGCGCCGCCGGCTCCACCGAGCAGGATGAGGGGGGGGTTGGCCCCGGACCTTCGCCCCCCCCCCCCGCTAGCCGGGGCGAGAGGAGGTCTGCTGCCCCCCCCCACCCGGTGGCGCCCCCACGGCCTCCGCGCGGGCGGAGAAAGCTGGGGGGGTCGGTCTCGGGTCTGCTGCCCCCCCACCCGCAGTTTAGTGTGACACCCCCCCCGGAACCCCCCGGTTAGCCCGGTTAGACGTCTGACACTTTGCGGGCCTGGAGGCGTCCGGCCCCAGGGCTGGGGAAGGGCACGTGCGCAGCACTCTGCGCGGGGCCGCGCACCGGCGTGCCGCCAGGGGGCCCGAGTCGGGGAGGGCCTGGGACGCTGGGCGGACCCGCCCCGGCCGGGAGGACAGCGCCGCCGCCCCCGCGTGTCAGGCCTCGGGGACGCGCACCTGGCGGCCCGGCGCGACCCGGGGCGGGGCCATGGGGCAGCCTGAGCTCCCCGAGGAGCCCGCGTGGCCCTCGTGGCCAGCTCGGCAGCAGCGGCTGATACCCCAGCCAAGGCTCCTGCAGCAGGCACACGACGGCACCCGATGCTCCAAGCAGAGCGCGCCCTGCGTGGGCGGCTGCGCCGCGGCGCCGCGAGAGGTACGCTGCGGGCCGGAGCCCGCGGGGGCCGCCGGGCATATGGTAGCAGGGGGGGGGGGGCCTCGAGGGGGCGGGGGAAATAATCCATGAGAAAGCGGTCACTGCGCTGTGGCCGCATGCACGCCGGCGCCCGCAGGCGCCGGGCCCACGAGTCGCGGCAGTGCGACCCCAGGCGCATCAGCTGCAGCATAACCTCATGGCGCGCCGCGCAGTACGGTCGTGCCGAGAGCCCCGCGCACACGCGCCCCCCGAGGGGGAGGAGCGAGCGACAGCGCCGCAGTGGGGCCGCGCCTAGGAGTGCGCCCGCCGCCAAGTGGCGCTCCGCCAGCCCCACCGCCTTGCGCAGGACTTGGGGTCGTTCCCCCAGCGGCAGGCGCGTGCCCCGCAGCCGGTGGTCCGGAGAGGCCGGGAGCGCCTGCCCCACAAAGGCTTCATAGTCCAGGGCCAGCTCAGCCCAAGAGACCTCCGCCGGCCCCAGAGCCCAGGCCAGCGCCCGGGCCCACCTGACCAGGTCCTGGACCTGCGGCCACCTCTAGTCTGCCGGCACCCCCGGCTGCAGCCGCGGCTAGTGGCGGACGGCGGTCCCCGGTATGGGGCCAACGAAGGCATCCCAGGGGTAGGGGTTGCGGGGCCGCAGACGCGGCTGCTCCGGGAAGAGGGAGTCGCCGTGGCCCGGCTGATCCCCCGCGCCGGCCGCCATTCGGGCCGTGAGGAGCGCCAAGTACATGCCATACAGGCGGTACAAGAACTCGTCGAGGAGGTCCTGGTCCACCCCCTGCGCCAACTGGAGGGGGAAAAGGCCCGCTTTCCGCAGGCAGGAGGGCCACCGGTCCGGTGGGCCCAGGCCAGGGATGGCCCCCGCCGCGTCGTTCAGCCAGGGGAGCCACGCCCCTCTAGCGTCGCCCCACTCCGGGCAGTCCCACAGGACGTGGGCCTCGTCCTCGTGCGCCGCGCCGCAGTGCGGGCACGTGGCGTTGGCGCGCATGCCGTGGCCCGACACCCGGGCCGCCGTCCACATGGCCCCGGCCAGGAGCCCGCGCAGCAGCGACTTCTCCAACTCCGTGGAGGCTGCCCGCAGCGCTGCGCGGCAGGCCGGGCCATCCGCCCCGTCGCCCAGCCCCCCCGAAGGTGACGGGGCGCCGCGCCTCCAGCTGGCGCGAGGAGTGGCAGCGTAGGCTGTCCCGGACTCGGTGCTGGAGCTAGCGGAGCGGCTCCTGCACGAAGTGCAGGGGGTGCTCCTGCCCCAGGGACGTCCCAGCACCACCAGCCCTCGTGCGGGTTCCAGCCCAGGGAGGCCGCCGTGCGGAGCGCGCCCCCCACCGGGCCCGTCCCGGGTGGGCGGCCCCCGACTCCCAAATAGCCTGGACAAAGACCTGCGTGACCCCCGGCCGGCGGGCCAGGCGGGCCAGCCAGAGGAGGCGCTCATACCGCGTGTGCATGATCGGGGACACAACGGTGCCCCTTGGACAGCACGGTGAATATGACCTCCTTGGCCCGGGACACGCGCGCCGGCCCCGGCAGGGCCCGCACAACCGCGGTCTCCAGTCCCCTCAGGTCGGGCTCCGTCACCGACGCCACTGCCACCCCGTGGAGGGCCAGCGGGGTGACCATGGTGCTGACGGCCCGCTCCCGCCGGTCGTACGTCGAGAGATGGGGCAGGCGACGCAGGGCGCTCCTCCCCGCCTCCAAGCGTCGGGACAACACCGGTCGCGTGGCCTTGGAGCCCCCAATGGCGACGTCGACGCCGATCTGGCGGAAGGTCGTCGCCAGCGGGATGGGGACCCCCCGGAGCCGCAACGCCGGGGCGCCTTGTTCCCCCTGGACCCAGGAGCAAGACTTGTTCACGCGGACATCCTGCCCCGTGATCTGTAGCCATTCCTCCGTTGCGGGGACCGTGTCCTGGAGCGCGGCCACCGCCTGGGTGTCGTCCGCGTAGCCCGACGACCCCAGCGCGGCGTAACCGGGGCCAGCATCCTTGAGGGGGGGCAGGGCCCCCTGTTCCAGGTCGTCCGTCGTGTCCTCGTCCAGAGCCGGCGGGAGGGCGGCCGTTTGTGCGCAGGCCTGACGGCGCAGGGAGTCCACCTCCCGTTTCCAGATCGTGGTGAGCACATTCACCAGGATCACCGAACGGTGGGCCCTCTTGGAGGATGCCATTGGTGGCCTGCCACCATAGGCCGAAGGCCTCCGCGATCTTGAAGGCCCGGCGGAGCTGCTTGTACATGGCCCCCAGGGCACGACACGTGCCCGGGTCCATGCCCAGCTCCAATGCCAGGGCCAGCACGACCGCTTGGGGGATGAGATCGAAACACTTGACGTAATCGATGCTCATCCTCGCGACGGCCCACCCCCGGAGGCGGCACAGCTCCAAGAAGACCTGTGTCACCGCCGCCCCGTCCAGGGCGCTCCTTGCCGGGCGGAAACCAAAGGCCGCCGGGTGGGCCCAGGCCTCCTGCCACGCAATGGCGTCCACCAGGCGCACCCCCGCCCACAGTCGGTAGACCATGGACAGGACAGTGAGCGGGCGGGTGTTCAGGGGCCCCGGCGGCCCCTCCTTGGGGATGAGGGCGGTGTAGCCCTCGGCCAGGCGGGTGGGCCATTTCCCCAACCGCTCCACCTCGCGCAGGAGGTCCGCCAACCAGCCCAGCAGCCTGTCGGGGAGGGAGCGGAGGTCCGCCAGACTCCATCCGTCCAGCCCCAACGCCGAGGGCTTCATGCGGGAGAGCCCCTTGCGCAGGCGGGGGCCATCGAGCTGCGAGGCAATCATGGGGACCCGCCGCACGTGGTGGCCGTACCGGCGCACAAAGGCCGACGGGTCCGGCTCTGGGTCCGACGCATACTTGCGGTTGATGGGTCGCCAAGCGTCCTGCAAGAGGCCATCCATCTCCGCCAGGTTGGCCGTGGCTGTGCCATCCGGCGTGGTGAGGAAGGTGACCGGGGGGGCGTAGGACTCGTCCTTCAGCCAGCGGTATACGGCCCCCTAATCCGAGGACCAGGACTTCTCGAGCCAGGCGCGCCACTCCCGGACGCGGTCCTTGTCCTCTGCCCGGAGTGTTGCCCGGACCCTGCCCGCCAGCGCTGCGCTGAGACGGCGGAGGGAGGCCAGTGGGGCCAGCCTGTCGGGCGCGCCTCCCGGCTCAAAGTCCGCATACTCCGGGCCGAGCGCGCGGAGCCTGTCCAGGCGCCGTCGGAGGGCCATCCACGCCTGCTGCACCGCTCGCGGCATCACGCCTGGCCCCTGCACTGGCCGTCCCCTGGGCCGCCTGGATGCGTGCCACTGGGCAGGTCAGGGGCCCTCAAGTGTCTCGCCACTGCTTGGGGCAGAGGCGCACCTTCCGGAGCAGCTGGTCCGTGCCCCTGCCGCGGGGGAGGTGGGGAGGGGCCAGCGGGAGGCTGGCCCCGGCCGGGAGGGTGTCAGGAGTGATGTCCGGGCAGGCCAGGGCGAGGAGGGCCTCCTCCGCAGTCGTGGTCCAAAAGGCCGAGGCGCGGTCCACGTCCCCGGTAGCCAGAGCCGCTTGCCACCCCGCCTCCATCGGGTCGAGCAGGCGTTGTACGAGGAGGAGTCGTTCGTGCTCCTCACGCTGGGCCGGCACCACTGGCTTGGGGCGGACAAACTTGACCAGCCGATGCGATGCCCCCCGCAAGTGAATGTCAAAACACACCGGGATGTGCCCCGAGATCGCCCCTCGCGGCAGCCGCTCCGCCGCATGGAGCAACGCCGCCAGGCGCGTGTCAACCAACAGGCCGTCAATGCGCGAGGGTCGAGTTCCCTCCGGGCCGTGGTACGAGCAGAGGGGGTCCCTCCCCAAGGCAGTCGCCAGCTCGAGGTCCGCATCCGCCAGCCGGCGAGTCAGGAGGGACGCCAGGACAGACGGCGGCGCCCGAAGTGGGTAGTTCAGGTGAAAGTTGAAGTCCCCCCCCACCAGCTGCGGGGCCGTCCCGTGTCGGGCCACATACTGTATGGCGTGGTCCCAGAAAGTGCGGTTGAGGGCTGGCTGGGCCGAAACGCCGTACGCCACCTGGGCGTGCAGGGTATCCGCACCCCGGCCCAGGCCAACCAGGACGTGGCACCAGCGGGTGGAGTGCCAGAGGGTCTGGGCGAGGGCGTCCGCCTCGGCGCGGGGTGCCCCCTTGGGGGGGAGTACTTGTCTGGCTGGGATGCCCTGCGCACCAGGATTCCCACCCCCCCCTCTTGGCGCATCCCATATGCCCCCCCCCCCCCCCCGTCACTCCAAGGGCGCTCCCCAAAAAAGCTTGCCAGCCCGAGGCCCCGGCCTGTGCGCGCATCACCCGCTGCGCCACCGCCGTAACGCGGGTCTCCGAGATCAGCACCACGTCCGCTCGCCAATCAACGACCGTGTGCCAATGCAGGCGCACGGATGTGACGTTCACCAGCGGGACGCGCATGGGGCCCGGGTGGGGCTCGATGTCCCCGCACCTTAACACGAGGAGTGGGGGGAAGGCCCGGCACTGGGGGGGGGGGGCGTCCCTCCCCGGGAGCCCGAGCCTGTGGGGGGGGAAGCCCACCCGCCGCAGCTGACCAGAGCTAGTGGACTCACCGGGGCGGGGGGGGGGCGGCAGCGAGCCAGATCGCCCCGGTGCCCTGCTGGACACGCCCGGCGCGGACGGTGGTGGGAACGGCGGCAGTACTGGCCCCGGCAGCCCCCCTCCTGGAGTGGCCCAAGTGTCCGGACCCCTGACCTAGCTGGAGGGTGTCTATACGCCCACACCCCACGAGAGCGCCCCGGGCCGAGGCGATGGCACTGGGTACCCCCTGAGGGCCGGGGCGAGCCCGGGCAGTGGCGCGGGGCCCAACGCTATAGTGGGGGGTTGGCGGTACAACAGGGGGCGCAGCCGCCGCGGCACTGCGGCTCCCCCTAGCGCCGGGCGTGGCCGGGATGGCGACTGGGGTCCCCCCCCCCCCCACGAGGGGCAACAGGAACCGGGCGACCCGGCGGGCGACGCGCGTT
The DNA here is from genome assembly GCA_964036045.1 of Eutreptiella sp. 'Long Island Sound 2002'. Lineage (NCBI taxonomy): Eukaryota > Euglenozoa > Euglenophyceae > Eutreptiales > Eutreptiaceae > Eutreptiella > Eutreptiella sp. 'Long Island Sound 2002'. The sequence goes on along the minus strand of OZ038380.1, from coordinate 120,701,216 downwards.
GCCTGCCCAGGGGGCAAGGGGGGCGGGGTCGCGAACCAGCCTCCCCCCGACCCAAACCCCCGGCCCCCAGTGGCCGGGCCTGGCCTTCTGTCGACTTGCAGCTCGACTGTTTTGCACATGGCGCGTGGACCACGAGGTTGCGGACGGGGACGAGGCCGCGGGCGAGCGCGCGGACGCGCGGCCCAGGCCCCCCCTGCCCCCCTCACGGAACACCAGCGGCGGCACCACGGCCTCTCCCTGGTTTGCTGGTGGTACCGCCAGGCCGCCTTGGTGTTCCCGCACCGCCCCCAGCGATGGGGCTGGGCCCACACGGCCTGCGCCCTGGCCCCCCTCGTCGGGCTGCTCCCTGGGGTCCTGCGACTCCGGGACCTCCTTGCAGGGGCCTAGAACGGATGGTGGCACTGCGGACACCGGCTAGACGACACGGCGGTCTGGATCGCCGCCGTCGTTCTCCCAAGCGGCCCCGGGTCCGGGACCAAGGGGGCCACTGTGGGCCGGGCCCTGCAGTGGAGGTACCCCCGGGTCCTCTTCGCGCGCGCCCCCCGGCCGGATCCCCGCGGCGGCCGCCTCCCGTACACGTGGCGCAAGTTCCTTGCACCCATGCGGCGGGAGGAGACGGGCGAGCCGCTGCGGCGGCAGACCCGGCACCGCCGCGTGGGGCAATGGGACGACCCCGCTCCCTGCTCGTTCCTCCGCGCGCGCCGCCGCCTAACCCTCTTCGAGGGGACGACGGCCGCCGGCAGGGACCACGCCGTGGGGGTGGACTGGTGGGGCCACGTCTGGGACAACGACCCCGCCCGCCAGCCGCCCCCCTACCCTGGGCCTGAGGCGACGTGGAGAGAGGTGGCCTACGCCGTCCACGCCCTCCTCCCTGTGGTCACCGAAGTGTGGTGGGCCGTCCTGCCGGAGCCAGGGAGGTCGACGCCACGACGTTGTGGCCCGACGCCCTCCGCCGCGCCGGGCCGGGGCCGGTCCAAGACCGCATGTACGAGGTCTTCCGGGATACCCTCCGCCTCGCGGGCGACTGGGAGCGAGGTGGCCCCGAGCGTGCGCCGCCGCCTGCCCTGCCGCGCGCCCGTGGCGGAACGCCGCTGCCCCAGGCGCCGCCCCCTCCGCCGCCCAGCGCGCCCACCCTTGGATGGGGATCGGGCCCGACTGCCTTACCTTGGCGCTGCAAGACTTGGGCCGACAGTTAACCTGCAGGCATGCCTAGCTGCCCCGCTGACCTCCCTCCCTGCACCCTGTGACCAGCGACGGGCAGTCTTATGCGGGGGGTGGGGATTGCCTCCCTCGCCCCTTGCGGGCAGGGGGCCTCTGTTCGCTTCACGGCCGCGGTGAGCTCTGAGGTCAGCATGTCGGGGCAAGGGCCCCTCGGTGCCGGGAGCTGGCGCGCCCCCCGTCGCTGCCGGTCCCCTGACAGGCAATGCTCGCCCCAAGGCTGCCCTCCAGGCCCCTGCTCTCCCCGGGGGGGGGGGGGACGGGGGAGTCCGCCGGCTGCCACGCCGGTCGCACCCGGTGGGAGGGGGGGCCGCAGCGCCGCGGCGGCTGTGCCGCCTGTTGTACCGCCGACCCCCCACTGCCGTGTGGGGACCCTCGCCACTGCCCGGGCTGCACCCGTCCCCAAAAAAGGACCCAAGGCCATCGCCTCGCGCCGGGGGGCCCTCGTGGACTGTGGGCGTATAGACACCCTCCAGCCGGTTCGGGGGTCCGGTCCCTCGTACCTCCCCAAGGGGGGGGGCGCCGGGGCCGGTACCGCCGTTGTTGCCACCGCCGCTGGCACCGGGTGCCTCCGGTTGGAAGCCGGGGCTCGGGGTCGTGCAGTCCCCACCCCGGGGGTGATCGCCCCCGTTCTGGGCTGCCACCCTGGGCAGTCCACCGCGTGCAGGCAGAGGGTCAGGAAGAGGAGGACTAAGAAAACATTAAAGAATGTCCTCGTCCTCCTCATCCACGTCGACAACGGCCGGCTCCGCATTGGCCATGGCCACGTCCCCCGTGTGGTCTGGTGCATCTCGGGCGCCCTCAGGCTACTGCGGCACCTCTTCGGATCCTTTCCGGCGTGTTATCCGGGCCCTAGGCCCCACACGCACGTAGCGCCTCTGACGGGAGCTGCGGGTGGTCCCCTCCCGGGTCCGGTTTGGGAGGCGGGTGTCGGGCGCACCTAGCCGCACTCCCTGCCAGTCAGTCCTCAGGCACCCCCTCCAGCTCCAGGTCGATGACCGGGTGGTCGAGGGTGCTGTGGGCCAGCTAGGTGCAGCGGTGGACGCCGATGAGCACCCCTGGCCCAAATGCCTCGTAGGCGTAGCGGTGGAGCTGCGCATACTGGTCCACCGCCAGGCCCAGTTGCGTGGGGTAGCCCCGGACTCGCACGGAGGTGGTCTGCGCCGGGGCCGGTGCGCCCAGCAGGTTGGCGATGTGCACCACCACCTTTGGGTCCGCCGGTTTGGCACCCCAGACGCGGAACCCCACGTTGCCGGGGGCGCCCCCATCCACCAGCCCCACGAACATGGAGCGGAGCTCCTGGTCCTCGGCGAGGGTCTTCTAGACCTCCAGAGAGGTCCCGGGGCGCTCCGGTGGCTGCTTGAACCACAGCACGAACGCGGGGTGCTGGCAAGCCGCGCCCGTGACGATCCAGGGTCGGAAGTGCACCCCCCGGGCCTTGCCGCTGGCGCGCATCACCAACGGGGCCACGGACGAGGGGAGGTCGTTGGAGACCTCGACCATCGAACCCCGGACTGCGGCCTGCATGAGCGGGGGGTGGGGCAGGGTTGCCCCCATGAGCGGCCTGAGGTGCCGCCACGCGTGGTCCTTTCCAAAGGCTCCCACGTGGAGCCGACGCATGTCGGCATCCGCCACGACCGCTGGGTCCAGGACGCAGAAGACCCGAACGGTGGCTGGCACAGGGTCCAGCGGCGCCGGGTCCACGTCCGGGAGCTCCGGCAACTCCCGGTCGTCATCCTCTGGGAGGCGCTCCTAGACGAGCTGCAGGATATGCCCCGGCGGCGTAGGGTCCACCACCGCTGGGTCCGCCGTGTCCCAGGGCTGGCGCTCAGTGCGCGCCACGCCTTGCAGGGCCGTGCCCGGCACCGCCAGGCTAGCCCTCGTCCGGCGGAGGGTCTGCAGCAGGGCCGCCACCATGAAGGCTGCCTTGCTGTCGCCCTGGACGTGCACTAGGGCGGTGACCCGCTGGACGGCGTTATGGGCCGCGGTGGCGGCCGCAGCCGTGAGGTGGGCCTCGTGGACCGTGCAGCCCACCAGCGCCACACACCGCAGGGCCCCCTCTTGGCAGGGCTGCTTCCATTCCGCCGGGTGCCGCCCCGGCGTGATTTGGGCGATGCCCCATTCCCGGATCTTGTCCCGGGACTCGCCCTGGAAGAGGCGGAGCGGCTGCACCGCCGTCGTCGAGGGGAGCAGGGCCCATAGGGCCGCCGCCTTGGGCTGCACGGGGGGGAGTGCCGCCAAGGTGCGGGCGGCGGCCGCCGCCGCCCGCACCGCGCCGGGCCGGGGGCCCCGTGCCGCGGACCGCGTCGCCGAGGCGTAGGTCGAGCGACCCGGCCCGGCCTGCGGGGGGGGGCGGGGGAGCGGACCCCTCCGCGACGCCGCCGACGGCCTAGAGCACGATATTGCCCCGGGCAGTCTTGATGTCCTCCCGCGCCCAGTAGGGCTGCAAGCAGGCGAAGGGGTGGACAGGCAGGTGGCCTGACCGGCAGAGGCGCCCGTCGCGGTGCTCTGGGCTCCGGTAGCCTGAGCCGGTGCCCGTCCGCACGCATGGGGAATGGAGGGGGGGGTTGGAGGTGCTGCCCATGGTGCCTCCTGGGCGACCTTGGAGCGCCGGCTGTGGCTGGAGCCCGCGAGCTGCCAGCCGGCGGACGTCTTGGGCGTTGCGGTTGCCGTGTTGCCGCTCAGTGATGCCGCGGACGGGGGTCGTCGATGCGGCTTTCCGTTTCGTGGTTGTGGCCGCGGGCGCGGCTTGAGCCGCGGTGGCTGCGCCGGTCCGCGCGGAGGACGCGGGGGCCGGCTCGCCTCGTGACTGCGCCAGCTCGCGGCGGAGGGTGTTGATTACGCCCTCAAGGAACGCGATTTGGCGCTGGAGCGAAGCGATCATAGCTTGCTCCGCCGTTGGGCGGGAGGGGGGCAGCTGGGCAGGGCGGCTTCCCCCCTTACCCCCCTTGCAGCGGGAGCGGCTGCGCGTCGCCGCCCCCTCGTCGACAGCCGCGGGTGGTGCGCCCGCGAGGAAGGGTGCCGGCGCCACACCGAGGGCCGTAAGGACCTCGGGGCGCTGTAGAAGGCCGGCCAGCTCGGTGGCCCGCGCCGCTTGGTCGTGTGCAGGGCGCGAGGGCGAAAGAAGGGGAAGACGCGGGAGCGCCAAAAGAGAAAACAAGAAGATTGCGGATCAGGTAGGGAGCCTCACCACGTGCAGGTTCACAATAAGAGGCCTGAAAAACACGTAAATACGGCCTAAAAAATGCTTTACATACCTTGGATGATCATTTTAAGTGATCACAATATCATAAAAACAAGTTTCGAAAACTTCGATTTTTGAGCTGCCTAGGGTGAAAAACTACATAAGCAGGTTGTGTACCCAACCCTTGGGAGACCCCCCCCTCCCCGGACCTATTACCCAAATAGAGTGAAAAACACGTAAATACGGCGTAAAACATGCCTTACATACCTTGAATGGTCATATCGTGTGGTCCGAATTTCATAAAAACAAGTTTCAAAAACTTCCATTTTTCAGCTGTCCAGGGTGAAAAACCGCATAAGCAAGTTGTGTACCGGCCCATTCACTAGTCGATTATTGGTGGAAATAGTCATTTCGCATCTTTGGCATGGGTTGTGACCGGCCCTCAGCAAGGCGGGAGACTGCAAAATCGTCCTTCCGTATCCTAGTAGGCATATACTGTCACAACATCCCCACTCGCACCCCTCAAAGTGGGTACCACGGGGTCACCGAGGTCGCCTAAACCCCCAACACAGCAAAAATGCCTGAAAGGTGCATAAACTGCATAAGCGCTCGTCCAACTCCGCCCCATACAAACCCCATACAGTGTGGACCCGGAAACAGTTTTTCGGCTTAAAGTCGAAAAAAACCAAAGGATTCATGATTTTCGCCCCAAAAAAAGGGGAGTCGATTTTTGACCCCCCACCCATCCACCCCCACCACCCCCCCCCCCCCCCCCCACTCCCTCAAAGGCTCCAAAAAGTGGGTTCCAAGTGGGGGAGTCTGGGGGGGTTCGGACCAACAACTCATTGGGGGATTCGTTTATTGGACAAAATAATGATTTTACAAGGGGTTCAACTAACAATTCAACCCCTTGGGGCAGGGTACGCGAATAGGCCCATAAAGGCCAAAATGTGGGGGTATGTGGCATTTTCCCCTACACACGCCTGCCTGGCTTTGATCTAACAACCTGTGCGAGGTGACTTCGATTTTTGAGCCGCCCAGGGTGAAAAATTCATTAAGCAGGTTGTGCCAATCCCTTGGAACCCCCCCCCCCCCCCCCCGACCTAATACCCAAATAGGGTGAAAAACACGTAAATACGGCCTAAAATGTGTTTTACATAGCTTGGATGGTCATATCGTGTGGTCACAGTATCAAAAAAACAAGTTTCAAAAACTTCCATTTTTGAGCTGCCCAGGGTGAAAAACAGCACCAGCAGGTTGTGTACCAATCCCTTAAAACAAAGCCCCCCCCCCCCCCCCCCCCGGACCTAATACCCAAATAGAGTGATAAACACATAAATACGGCCTAAAACATGCTTTACATACCTTGGATGGTCATTTTAGGAGATCACAATATAAAAACATCAGTTTCGAAAACTTCGATTTTTGAGCTGCCCAGGGCGAAAAGCTGCATAAGCAGGTTGTGTATTGTCCCATTCACTAGGCCATTATTGGTGGGAACAGCCATTTCGCGTCGTTGGCACGGGCATTTGACCGGCCCTCGGCATAGCTACAGGCTGCAAAAACCGTCCTTCGGTATCCTAGTGGGCAACCTCGATTTTTGAGCTCTACAAGGTGAAAAACTGCATAAGCAGGTTGTGTCCCGGCCCATTCACGAGGCCATTATTGGTGGAAATAGTCATTTCGCATCTTTGGCACAGGTTGTGACCGGCTCTCGGCAAGGCGGGAGACTGCAAAAAACGTCCTTCTGTATCCTAGCAGGCATATACTGTCACAACATCCCCACTCGCACCCCTCAAAGTGGGTACCATGGGGTCACCGAGGTCGCCAAAACCGCCAACATAGCAAAAATGGCTGAAAAGGGAATAAACTGCATGAGCGCTCGTCCCACTTCGCCCCATACAAACCCCATGGAGTCGGGACCCGGAAACACTTTTCGGCTCAAAATAGAAAAAAAACCAAAAGATTCATGATTTTCGACCCAAAAATGGGGGGGGTTCATTGTTTGAACCCCCCCTCCCGTGGCTTGACATTGTTGATGTCACGTGTGGTGTTGTTGGGACGACTCGTTCTCCATGTTCTTGAACGCTTGAGAGGTTGGGAGCCCGTTCATGACGTCACCGTGACAGAGCCCAACCCGCTAACGTCATGACTTTGGGGCTGCGCGCAGGCCAAATTTTGCCTCGCCCACGGGCACATATCTCTTATGCCAGGCGGCACTCACCCAGTCCTTCACCTACTGCGAGGTCGCAGGTTGGACCACCACGCGTCTCCTGTACAGTCATTGACGCGGGCGAGTGTCTAGCTGCTTTCCTGCTGGCTGTGTGTGTGTGTGTGTTTTTGCACAACGGGCAGCACACCTGTGGCTGGGGGAGCTTGCCCAGCAACTTCTTCGTTCACGACGTGACGTACGCACAGCGCGCGGTGCGGACAGCGCTGGCAGTTTCTGTAGCACACTGCCCTGTGTGTGGGGTGCATCGTGTGTTGTTGTTTGTGCTGTGGGTGTTGTGGGCTGTCGAACGGACAGACTCGCGCTGCCAACGACAAGGGGTCCCGTGGCTTGACATTGTTGATGTCACGTGTGGTGTTGTTGGGACGACTCGTTCTCCATGTTCTTGAACGCTTGAGAGGTTGGGAGCCCGTTCAGGACGTCACCGTGACAGAGCCCAACCCGCTAACGTCATGACTTTGGGGGCTGCGCGCAGGCCAAATTTTGCCTCGCCCCACGGGCACATATCTCTTATGCCAGGCGGCACTCACCCAGTCCTTCACCTACTGCGAGGTCGCAGGTTGGACCACCACGCGTCTCCTGTACAGTCATTGACGCGGGCGAGTGTCTAGCTGCTTTACTGCTGGCTGTGTGTGTGTGTGTTTTTGCACAACGGGCAGCACACCTGTGGCTGGGGGAGCTTGCCCAGCAACTTCTTCGTTCACGACGTGACGTACGCACAGCGCGCGGTGCGGACATCGCTGGCAGTTTCTGTAGCACACTGCCCTGTGTGTGGGGTGCATCGTGTGTTGTTGTTTGTGTTGTGGGTGTTGTGGGCTGTCGAACGGACAGACTCGCGCTGCCAACGACAAGGGGTCCCCGTGGCTTGACATTGTTGATGTCACGTGTGCTGTTGTTGGGACGACTCGTTCTCCATGTTCTTGAACGCTTGAGAGGTTGGGAGCCCGTTCATGACGTCACCGTGACAGAGCCCAACCCGCTAACGTCATGATATCGGGGGCTGCGCGCAGGCCAAATTTTGCCTCGCCCCACGGGCACATATCTCTTATGCCACGCGGCACTCACCCAGTCCTTCACCTACTGCGAGGTCGCAGGTTGGACCACCACGCGTCTCCTGTACAGTCATTGACGCGGGCGAGTGTCTAGCTGCTTTACTGCTGCTGTGTGTGTGTGTGTGTTTTTGCACAACGGGCAGCACCCCTGTGGCTGGGGGAGCTTGCCCAGCAACTTCTTCGTTCACGACGTGACGTACGCACAGCGCGCGGTGCGGACATCGCTGGCAGTTTCTGTAGCACACTGCCCTGTGTGGGGGGTGCATCGTGTGTTGTTGTTTGTGTTGTGGGTGTTGTGGGCTGTCGAACGGACAGACTCGCGCTGCCAACGACAAGGCGTCCGCGTGGCTTGACATTGTTGATGTCATGATGTCACGTGTGGTGTTGTTCAGACGACTCGTTCTCCATGTTCTTGAACGCTTGAGAGGTTGGGAGCCCGTTCATGACGTCACCGTGACAGAGCCCAACCCGCTAACGTCATGACTTTTGGGGCTGCGCGCAAGCCAAATTTTGCCTCGCCCCACGGGCACATATCTCTTATGCCAGGCGGCACTCACCCAGTCCTTCTGGGGGGGTCCGGACCAGAACCTCATTGGGGGATGCGTTCATTGGACAAAATAATGATTTTACAAGGGGTTAAACTAACAATTCAACCCATGGGGTAGGGTACGCGAATAGGCCCATAAAGGCCAAAATGGGGGGGTATGTGGCGTTTTCCCGTATATAAGCCTGCCTGGCGAAGGAGTGAAATTCTATTGCCTTCGGCAAGTCCAACTCGCAGAGAATCTACCCGGAGCAACACACACCCAAAATAGGGTGGAAGCTACATAAATACGGCCTAAAACATGCTTTACATACCTTGGATGATCATTTTAGGTGATCACGGTATCAAAAAAACAAGTTTCGAAAACTTCGATTTTTGAGCAGCCTAGGGTGAAAAGCTGCATAAGCAGGTTGTGTACCTACCCATGGGGAGCCCCCCCCCCCCCCCCCCCGCACCTAATACCCAAATAGGGCGAAAAACACATAAATACGGCCTAAAACATGCTTTACATAACTTGGATGGTCATTTTAGGTGGTCACAATATCAAACAAACAAGTTTCAAAAACTTCGATTTTTGAGCTATCCGGGTTGAAAAACTGCATAAAGCAGGTTGTGTACCAATCCCTTGGGAGACCCCCCCCCCCGGACCTAATACCCAAATAGGGTCAAAAACATATAAATACGGCCTAAAAAATGCTTTACATAGCTTGGATGGTCATTTTAGGTGGTCACCATATCAAAAGAAGAAGTTTCGAAAACTTCCATTTTTGAGCTGTCCAGGGTGAAAAACTGCATAAGCAGGTTGTGTACCAATCCCTTGGGAGCCCCCCCCCCCCCCCCCAACCCAATACCCAAATAGGGTCCAAAACATGTAAATACGGCCTAAAATATGCTTTACATAGCTTGGACGGTAATTTAAGGTGATGACAATATGAAATAAATAAGTTTCGAAAACTTCCATTTTTGAGCTGTCCAGGGTGAAAAGCTGCATAAGCAGGTTGTGTACCCAGTCCCCTAGGAGCCCCCCCCCCCCCCCCCCCAAATGGGGTGAGAAACACGCAAATACGGCCTAAAACATGGTTTGCATACCTTGTATGGTCATTTTGTGTGGTCACAATATATAAAAAAAAACAAAATTCGAAAAATACGATTTTTGAGCTCTCCACGGTGAAAAACTGCATAAGCAGGTTGTGTACCAATCCCTTGGGAGCCCCCCCCCCCCCCCCCCGCACCTAATACCCAAATAGGGGTGAAAAACACGCAAATGCGGCCTAAAACATGCTTTACATACCTTGGATGGTCATTTTAGGTGGTCACAATATAAAAAAAAACGAAATTCGAAAAATACGATTTTTGAGCTCTCCACGGTGAAAAACTGCATAAGCAGGTTGTGTACCAATCCCTGGGAGCCCCCCCCCCCCCCCCGCACCTAATACCCAAATAGGGTGAAAAACACGCAAATGCGGCCTAAAACATGCTTTACATACCTTGGATGGTCATTTTAGGTGGTCACAATATCAAAAAAAAAAAGTTTCAAAAACTTCGATTTTTGAGCTGCCCAGGGTGAAAAACTGCATAAGCAGGTTGTGTACCAATCCCTTGGGAGCCCCCCCTCCCCCCACACCTAATACCCCAATCAGGTAAAAACACGCAAATGCGGCCTAAAACATGCTTTACATACCTTGGATGGTCATTTTAGGTGGTCACAATATCAAACAAACAAGTTTCAAAAACTTCCATTTTTGAGCTATCCGGGGTGAAAAACTGCATAAGCAGGTTGTGTACCAATCCCTTGGGAGACCCCCCCCCGGACCTAATACCCAAATAGGGTGAAAAAAATGTAAACACGGCCTAAGACATGCTTTACATAGCTTGGATGGTCATTTTAGGTGGTCACCATATCAAAAGAACAAGTTTCGAAAGCTTCCATTTTTTGAGCTGTCCAGGGTGAAAAGCTGCATAAGCAGGTTGTGTACCAGTCCCCTAGGAGCCCCCCCCGGACCTGATACCCAAATAGGGTGAGAAACACGTAAATACGGCCTAAAACATGCTTTGCATACCTTGGATGATCATTTTGGGTGGTCACAATATCACAAAAAAAAATCGAAAAATACGATTTTTGAGCTGTCCAGAGTGAAAAACTGCATAAGCAGGTTGTGTACCAATCCCTTGGGAGCCCCCCCCCCCCCCCCCCGCACCTAATACCCAAATAGGGTGAAAAACTCGCAAATGCGGCCTAAAACATGCTTTACATACCTTGGATGGTCATTTTAGGTGGTCACAATATCAAAAAAAACGTTTCAAAATTTCGATTTTTGCGCTGCCCACGGTGAAAAACCGCATAAGCAGGTTGTGTACCAATCCCTTGGGAGCCCCCCCCTCCCCCCCACACCTAATACCCCAATCGGGTGAAAACACGCAAATGCGGCCTAAAACATGCTTTACATACCTTGGATGGTCATTTTAGGTGGTCACAATATCAAAAAAACAAGTTTCAAAAAATACGCTTTTTGAGCCCTACAGGGTGAAAAATTGCATAAGCAGGTTGTGTCCCGGCCCATTCACGAGGCCATTATTGGCAGAAACAGCCATTTCGCGTCTTTGGCACGTGTTGTGAACGGCCCTAAGCAAGGCTAGAGACTGCAAAAAACGTCCTTGCGTATCCTGGGAGGCAGATACTGTCACAACATCCCCACTCGCACCCCTCAGAGTGGGTACCACGGGGTCACCGAGGACGCCAAAACCGCCAACATACCAAAAATGGCTGAAAAGTGCATAAACAGCACCAGCGCTCGTCCCACTCCGCCCCATAAAAACCCTATGGAGTTGGGACCCGGAAACAGTTTTTCGGCTTAAAATCGAAAAAAACCAAAAGATTCATGATTTTCGACCCAAAAAAAGGGGGGGTCATTTTTTGACCCCCCCCACCCCCCTCCCTCCCTCAAAACCTGAAAAAAGTGGGTTTCAAGTGGGGGGGGTCTGGGGGGGTTCGGACCAAAACCTCATTGGGGGATGCGTTTATTGGACAAAATAATGATTTTACAAAGGGTTCAACTAACAATTCAACCCTTGGGGTAGGGTACGCGAATAGGCCCAAAAAGGCCCAAATGGGGGGATATGTGGCGTTTTCCCCATATATACGCCTGCTTGGCTTTGATCTAACAACCTCTGCGAGGTGATTCTATTGCCTTCGGCAAGTCCACCTCGCAGAGATTCTACCCCAAAGCAACGCACACACAAAATAGGGTAAAACTACATTAATACGGGCTAAACCATGCTTTACATATCTTGGATGGTCATTTTAGGTGATCATGGTATCAAAAACATAAGTTTCGAACACTTCGATTTTTGAGCTGTCTAGGGTGAAAAACTGCATAAGCAGGTTGTGTACCAATCCCGTTTGACCCACCCAACCCCCAACCCGCACCCAATACCCAAATAGGTGAAAAACACGTAACTACGGCCTAAAACATGCTTTACATAGCTTGGATGGTCATTTTGGGTGATCATGGTATCAAAAAAATAAGTTTCGAAAAATTCTATTGCCTTCGGCAAGTCCACCTCGCAGAGAATCTACCCGAGCAACACAAACCAAAAAAAGGGTGAAAAACACGCGAACACGGCCTAAAACATGCTTTACATACCTTGGATGATCATTTAAGGTGATCGCAATATCAAAAAAACAACGTTCGAAAACTTCGATTTTTGAGCTGTCCAAGGTGAAAAACTGCATAAGCAGGTTGTGTACCAATCCCTTGGGAGACCCCCCCCCCCCACCGGACCTAATACCCACATAGGATGAATAACACGCAAATACAGCCTAAAACATGCTTTACATACCTTGGATGATCATTTTGGGTGGTCACAATATCAAAAAAAACAAGTTTCGAAAACTTCGATTTTTGAGCTGCCGAGGTTGAAAAACTGGCATAAGCAGTTTGTGTACCAATCCCTTGGGAGACCCCCCCCCCCAACCCAATACCCAAATAGGATGAAAAACACGCAAATACAGCCTAAAACATGCTTTACGTACCTTGGATGGTCATTTTGGGTGGTCACAATATCAAAAAAACAAGTTTCAAAAACTTTGATTTTTAAGCTGCCCAGGTTGAAAAACTGCATAAGCAGGTTGTGTACCAATCCCTTGGGAGACCCCCCCCCCCAACCCAATACCCAAATAAGGTGAAAAACACGTAAATACAGCCTAAAACATGCTTTACATAGCTTGGATGGTCATTTTACGTGATGACAATATCAAAAAAAACAAGTTTCGAAAAGTTCGATTTTGAGCTGTCCAAGGTGAAAAACTGCAAAAGCAGGTTGTGTACCAATCCCTTGGGAGACCCCCCCCCCCCCCGGACCTACTACCCAAATAGGGTGAGAAACACGTAAATACGGCCTAAAACATGCTTTACATACCTTGGATGGTCATTTTAGGTGGTCACAATATCAAAAAAAACAAGTTTAAAAAACTTCGATGTTTGAGCTGCCCAACGTGAAAAACTGCATAAGCAGGTTGTGTACTAGCCCATTCACTAGGCCATTATTGGTGGAAACAGCCATTTCGCGTCTTTGGCAAGGCATTTCACCAGCCCTGGGCAAGGCTACAGAGTGCAAAAAACGTTCTTCCATATCCTAGGAGGCATATACTGTCACAACATCCCCACTCGCACCCCTTGGAGTGGGTACCGCGGGGTCACCGAGCTTGCCAAAATCGCCAACATAGCAAAAATGGCCAAAAAATGCATAAACTGCGCTCGTCCCACTCCGCCCCATACAAACCCTATGGAGTCGGGACCCCGAAACACTTTTTCGGCTCAAAATCGAAAAAAACCAAAAGATTCATGATTTTCGACCCCAAAAAAAGGGGGGGTCATTTTTTGACCCCCCCCCCACCCCCCCCCCACCCCCCCACCCCCCCCCCCCCCCCCTCCTTGAAAACCTCAAAAAAGTGGGTTTCAAGTGGGGGGGGTCTAGGGGGGTCCGGACCAAAAACTCATTGGGGGATGCGTTTATTGGACAAAATAATGATTTTACAAGGGGTTAAACTAACAATTCAACCCCATGGGGTAGGGTACGCGAATAGGCCCAAAAAGGCCAAAATGGGGGGGTATGTGGCGTTTTCCCCATATATACGCCTGCCTGGCTTTGATCTAACAACCTCTGCGAGGTGATTTCGATTTTTGAGCTACCTGTGGTGAAAAACTGCGTAAGCAGGTGTTATACCAATCCCTTGGGAGATCCCCCCCCTCCCGTGCGCAATACCCAAATAGGGTGAAAAACATGTAAATACGGCCTAAAACATGCCTTACATACCTTGGATGGTCATATCGTGTGGTCACAATATCATAAAAACAAGTTTCGAAAACTTCGATTTTTGAGCTGTCCAGGGTGAAAAACTGCATAAGCAGGTTATGTACCGGCCCATTCACTAGTCGATTATTGGTGGAAATAGCCATTTCGCGTCGTCCCTTGGGAGACCCCCCCCAATACCCAAATAGGGTCAAAAACATATAAATACGGCCTAAAACATGCTTTACATAGCTTGGACGGTCATTTTAGGTGATGACAATATCAAAAAAATAAGTTTCGAAAACTTCCATTTTTGAGCTGTCCAGAGTGAAAAACTGCATAAGCAGGTTGTGTACCAATCCCTTGGGAGACCCCCCCCCCCAACCCAATACCCAAATAGGGTCCAAAACATGTAAATACGGCCTAAAATATGCTTTACATAGCTTGGACGGTAATTTAAGGTGATGACAATATGAAATAAATAAGTTTCGAAAACTTCCATTTTTGAGCTGTCCAGGGTGAAAAGCTGCATAAGCAGGTTGTGTACCAATCCCTTGGGAGACCCCCCCCCCCCCAACCCAATACCCAAATAGGGTCCAAAACATGTAAATACGGCCTAAAAACTGCTTTACATAGCTTGGACGGTAATTTAAGGTGATGACAATATGAAATAAATAAGTTTCGAAAACTTCCATTTTTGAGCTGTCCAGAGTGAAAATCTGCATAAGCAGGTTGTGCACCAAACCCTTGCGAGCGCCCCCCCCCCCCCCCCGTGCGGCGAATACCCAAATAGGGTGAAAAACATGTAAATACAGCCTAAAATATGCTTTACATAGCTTAGAAACAGCCACTTCGCGTCGTTGGCACGGGCATTTGACCGGCCCTCGGCAAAGCTACAGACTGCAAAAAACGTCCTTGCATATCCTAGTAGGCATATACTGTCACAACATCCCCACTCACACCCCTCAGAGTGGGTACCACGGGGTCACCGAGGTCGCCAAAACCGCAAACATACCAAAAATGGCTGAAAACCAGCGCTCGTCCCACTCCGCACCATACAAACCCCATAGAGTCGGGACCCCGAAACACTTTTTTGGGTCAAAATCGAAAAAAACAAAAGATTCATGATTTTCGACCCAAAAAAAGGGGGGTCATTTTTTTCGACATTTTTGACCCCCCCCCACCCCCCCCCCCCCACCCCCCCCTTCAAAACCTCAAAAAAGTGGGTTTCAAGTGGGGGGGGTCTGGGGGGTTCCGGACCAAAAACTCATTGGGGGATGCGTTTATTGGACAAAATAATGATTTTACAAGGGGTTAAACTAACAATTCAACCCCATGGGGTAGGGTACGCGAATAGGCCCAAAAAGGCCAAAATGGGGGGGTATGTGGCATTTTCCCCTACACACGCCTGCCTGGCTTTGATCTAACAACCTCTGCGAGGTGATTACACTGGGATCTACACGGCACAAGAAAACGGCAGGAAAACCAGTGCTCATACAACTCAGATAAAGGGATGAAAGAAATCAAAACCCATACCATACGCTAACAATATTGTCACGCACACCGGACGTCAACCACAAGCCCATGCCCAAGTCCATGCTGAAGTCTAACTAACGCCAGCCCTACTTCCAAACCCCAGCCAAGCGCAAAGGCAGCCTCACCCCAAAGCCCCGGCAGGTGGACTGGGCTTGAGTTACCTGTAGATCAGCCACTACACGCCGAATTTCCACCTCAGTCCTTTCGTGAATCTGCTGCAGCAGGGCCTCAGCTTCCGAGTGTGCGGGAGGGTCTGCCGGCACCACAAGCTCAAGGGACCAGTCTGCAGGGAGGCCATACATTTGAATGCTCTGCGACACTTTGGCCTGAAAGCCATACGGCGGCTGCCGCAGGGCTTCCGCCAGCACTGGCTCTAACTCTTGGGGCTTTGCAGGTCCGAGCCCAAGTCTGTCAAAAAGCACCAGTGGCCCCTCAAGACCCCCTCAATGCCAGGCTGTCACTCAATGGAGACGCTAGAGGCTGGTCTGGGGGGTGTTGGGGGCAGAATGCAAACAAGATGGCCAATAAAATCAAAGAAAGGGTATACTGCACGTCGACAGTTGGTGATTGCAACGCTTATTTACCAATAATTTGGATGCCTTTGTATTGCTGGATGATGAAAGGCGCAGGGTTTCGTCAGTGTGTGCGGAATGCACTTGTTTTCAGGGTTACCCATTGATTTAGCCACGATTGCCATGATTGAACGGCGGTCAATGGCGGTTGACAGCTGTTCATGGTTGATGGGCTTTCATTCAGGGTTGTCCTGTGGGCATAATTGAGCAAATCAAGACAGCCGTCCACAAACACCCTGGCATCTGTCCACCCCCATAATAAAAAACCACCAGGAGCTGTGCTATGCATGTCTATGTCCTGGGAGCAAGGGAGGAGACCGGAGATCCTTCTTGCAGGGGACTGTCAGCTCCTGCTCTTCATCCTATGAGCGAGTGGGGGTGCGACCTCTGGTAGCCTCTAGATACCCAGCGCTGCGACCACTGCTGATTGCGCAGCATTTCATATTCGAGCGAGAGCGCTTGAAATTACGATAGACTCTGTCAGGGATGTAGTATAAGCCCAGTGAGACGGGGTGCATGCGGGAGGGAGGGTGTATGACGTCTTAGCCCCTCATTGGTAGCCCACCAGTTGGGTGTAGTCAAGGCTGTCACGCTGCATGGCGCTCCCTCGGGGTCCTTCCACTGTGTCCTTCCACTGCATTGTCATTGCAAGCAATCCCCCCCCCTCCTACCATTGAATCCTATTCCACCCTCGCGCTCAGTGCAACAGATGTGGGAACCAACACAAGACGCAGCACCCAGACATGATAGCTAACGGCAGACAATTGCACAGCGCTGGAATGGCCAGGCCTACTACGGATGTCGGGTCACGCAACACTCCCACGCGATGGAGGGCAGTGCACAAACCGGTAGCTGAAGAGGTCTCTCTCACGGGGGTCCCGCTCGTGACATTGAAGTTTAATAGTCTTTTCGTACCACCCCTGCGAAATACATGCGCATGGGCCCTGTGTCGTGTGGCGGTAAGATCACTTGCTGTTACTGCAGACAAGACTGTGTACTGCATCCTCAAACAATATCCTGTTTAAACCATGTTGCGGTGCGATGTAGACTCGACGCAGGGGGCTGGGGGGATTATACCATCGTTCCTGCGGACTCCAAATTGCACGGCTGTGTACACATGCATCTGCCTGTGCACGCATGATAAGCATGGGGCCATACACATCGGCTCCCCTGGATGGGGACACTGAGGTGCACTGCATACCCGAACGCCTTGTCCGAGCTCATCAGCCAATGCTGCAGCCTCAGATCCTGGCGGCGCGCTGTCCACAAAAGGATACAAGAGAAGTCGCCGGTCGTCGACCTCTGGTCCTGCTACAAACGGGCATGACAGGGAGTTGCACCAGCTGCTGTGTCTTTTAAGCATGCCGCAAATCATACCCCCCGGACACTGCAGTCCGCTCATTCTTTCCGCAGAGGACACTCTCTATGTATGCCACTCCAGTGGAAATTGGTTATCCAATCTTGTATTTGCTGTGATTTGTGTTGGCGTGGCCTGGCATGGCTTTGGAAGTGGATTTGAGAGACTGCCTGTCAAGAGACCTTCCATTGCCCAAAAAGCGGAAGGACGGCTGCATGCAGTAGAGGCATATTGTGGACCAATTTACCGATATGCTCTACGGAATGTGCAGACAGGCGGTGGGGCCTCTGGTCATGGCCAGTGTCGCTCCATTCGTCTTGGCACTGACCAGGGTCTCTCTGTACGCACAAAGCCCGGTAGAACATTTCTAACGTTCTTTCAAAAGACCTTGGCTCCTTTTGCGGCAGAGAGCGTGCTACTACAGATCTGTGCACAATTCGAAGGTCCCTTGCAGAAAATGATGGTGCCCTGCACTCTGCCGTGCACCGACCCACCAATTCACGTTCAAGCAAAGTCTCATGTCGCAGCAGCTCAACCCAAAGACCAGGTCGCGCACCAACCCCAGGGCCACGCAAGTACAGCGATGTCTACAGTGTCAGCAAACACACACACACACACACACAAACACAAGGGGTCCATGCTTCACCTGATTGCTTCGCATGCGAATCAAACTTGCTGATGAGAGAACTGCTGCTGCTCGAAGATTCTGTTTTGCACATTTGAAAGGAGTATGGAAACTCCTGCAGGCAGTCCAGGATTTTGGCCAGGACGGTTGGCGAAATTTGCTTGTCTCGATACTTCCAAAAAATTGAGTTGACCCGGATCCTGTTCCGGAACGGAAGCTGCAAATGCCGACGAAAAACAGGTTTGACGCAGTCAATGTAGCACTCGCGAACGAATTTGAAGAATCGAAACTCCAGCCCTTCCTTCAAGGAAGAGAAACTCAACTTGTCCTCGTCGAATCCCAAACAATAATAATCGAATTCAGCGGCTATGGCATGCACGGGTACTCCCTGACGGAATGAAAATACAATGGCATGCGCTGGTACCCCCTCAGCCAAATATCCCATTCGACGATTGGATCGGTCCTCCTTTTCTGAGTTTCCAGATCTGCCGGGGGGCATAGGAAGACTTTCTCTTTAGACGCCGATGTGAAAATGAGCAGGCACTTCCCAAGCCATGCGGTTATACACATCAGCCCCCTGCGCATGCAGTACAGCTTGCCTGTCAGTCCCCAACACCAAAAGGAAGAGAGTTGGTGGTAAAACATAAATGTTGACCCCATCCAGTTGGCACATCATACTGGCACCACTGCCTCCAAGCGAACCCACAGGACCCAATAGGCAAAGCTCGAATGCGACATGTTGGCATGCAAACCACCCTTTCACCGCCAACCGCCCTGCAGTGGCTGCTAACAGTTGGCAACAGCCTTCAATCCTATGTTGAATCCGACACAGTTGTCGGGTGACCGACCATTGCCAGCTGACCAATGGCCGCCGCCAATTCACTGCAGCTGCCAATTTGGAGTCCCAGAGGGTCCCCGAAGGTGATGGGGAATGGGAGTGGAGGGGGGTAGAACAATTGGCGAATCTACAAACCTGCTGCAATATGTAGCATGTCAGATGCTGTGATGAGCATGACACACCGGAGGAACATTGATGACATCGGTACACAAGAATGGAAGGACGCAAGCCATGAAGATGTCAGGGTCACGGTCAAAGGGTTCACTTTTTGCCAAATGTTT
The DNA here is from genome assembly GCA_964036045.1 of Eutreptiella sp. 'Long Island Sound 2002'. Lineage (NCBI taxonomy): Eukaryota > Euglenozoa > Euglenophyceae > Eutreptiales > Eutreptiaceae > Eutreptiella > Eutreptiella sp. 'Long Island Sound 2002'. Next base: position 120,682,487 of record OZ038380.1, on the reverse strand, counting down.
TTCGTTAATGTAGGACATGTAGAGCGCACTGTCCATGTGTCGATTGAGGTGATCGATCGGCACAGAAAACACTTGGGAAGCAACCCGCACACACACCATTTCGGTATGAGGGGACATGGCCTTCAACCAAAGTCAAAGTTCAGCACCAACGAGAGGAATACACATTGTCAGAGCTATGCATGACAGGTCGTGGGAGAATGTGCGGCCCACAGAAAGCAGTCACACAACATTCATTTGTTTGAACAATCTAGTGAAGGTACCGCCCGCCCTTGCATAAGCTACACAAAAGTACCAAATTAATACGGTCCCGACACCTACTGCAATAGCTATACGGGACGAAGCACCAAGAGCACCGTTTTCAATTGAACATTCAAGAGACTGTGCAAGCAGTACAGGGCACAGGCATATATGTTCTCACAATGGGCGTACACATGGCCGTCCTTTGATCACCGTGTATGCATTGCCGTCTGTACCTGCACACCCCGACTTTCTAGCACTCTCTAAAGCTTGTTGGAGTTGTACCTGTCCGTGTTCCTCGTGGCAATACTAACGGTAACTACTGCAAGTGCATCAGTATGACACAAAGCATTTTCAAGCGTACACAACCTGCGTAGTGTAGCACAGTGCTTGTGTTGGGATTGCAGTATGCTACAGTACATTGGAACCGACGGTTTCAGACGGTGTGCTCACATGCTGTCGCTACTTAACATTTTGGTTCACTATGTGTGTAAAATGCAACTCATTTTGCAATTCATAGCAACCGGGTTGAGTGGGTGCATTTGGGAATGAAGATTAGAACTGGAGATCCTGGGTCTGCGCGGCGCCGGGCGCAGCGCGACTGCGGCGTCTGTGTGTCGCGCGTGCTCTGTGTGCCTGTGGGTTTGTGTCTGTGCCTGTTTTTGTGTGTCAGTTTGGTCGTGTCTGTCTTCTGGGATGAACAGGTGATTAGCAGGGAAACACTGGCGAGTCAGAACACCTAGGCAGACACGCTCAGGCCTCCGGTGCAGCAGCAGGTGTGGAATAGAGTATATTCCTTTGTCTACCATCTGTACGTTTCTGGCCGGAGGCGCGCTTTTGTGGCCAACGGTGTTGCACATAAGGTTTTGAAAACGCGTAGAGCGCGCACAACGCGTGAAACACGCACAAACCAAGTAACACGCACAGAACACGTAGCACGCTGAACACACGCCTCCAGAGGCACGTGCAGAATTGAAATACCGGAACGCGTAGAATGCGCAGAACGCGCAGCACGTCGGTTTGCACACGGGCGCACATCGAGGAGGGGCTGCGTCCTCACAGTTGGGTATCCAGCCTACGCGGTTGTCCCCCAGGCTTCGCACTGGTCCCATGGGTAGGGATAGCAGAGGCTCCGCCTCCATGACCGTCTCGTTCAAGCCCCCGATTCCACCACACTACTCCTCATCTTCCTCATCCTCCTCATCCTCCTCGTCCTCCTCATCCTCCTCATCCTCCTCATCCTCCTCATCCTCCTCATCCTCCTCACCCTCCTCGTCCTCCTCGTCCTCCTCGTCCTCCTCGTCCTCCTCGTCCTCCCCGTCCTCCCCGTCCTCTTCGTCCTCCTCCCCCACCTCCTCGTCCTCCTCGTCTACCTCCATGTCCCGTGCGCCTTGCACACCTCCATAGCCATGTCCCGGTGCAAAGCACAACACGTGGAACGCCTTTCCACAACCGGTACATTCATAACCGGTTCTTCCCCTCTTGCAAAAGTGGCACACACGCCGCCGTTGTGTCGCCTCCGGCACGTGCACCTCTTGTCGGAGGGGGTGGGCAAAGTACCGCCGCCGCAACACTTGCCATTGCCACTCCCATATACTAGTGGTCTCCTTGCAAAGTCCCAATTGCCGGCAAGTTGCGAACGCATTCGCAACCGCGTACTGGAGCACGAACGCACGCACCGCGTGGGCCCATGTCATCTGGCGGCCAACCTGCCTCATCTGCAGGGCCATCTGGTTCACACCATCGACACCGCGCGACACTGTGCGGTACGCCGCCACCACGGAGTGCACTTCGCGCCCGCTTCGCCGCTGAGGTGGTCCCTTTCGGGCAAACCACACATTCGTCAACATCGGCACAACGCGGGGGGGGTTTGTGCCCGACCTTCGGATTCTTGTACACGCACAAACTGTACTTCAAATCCGCAACAGTGCACACCGCCGTCTGCCCCTCCTGCACCTGCTCCCCGGCCCATGTCACGCCGTACGTGGACCTCTTCGTCATCATGAGGAATGCCCGCTTGTTGGCGGCCAATTCCTTTGCGAGGCCGTGGGACCCGAAAAAGGAGTCGGCACATAGCACCGTCCCCTCGGGTAGCAATGATGCCCACAACTTCATGATGTTTTTGGCATCAAAGTTTCCCGCCGCAGTGCCGTAGCGGTGTAGCCTGCCCCGTACACCGGTGTACAAATACATGTCCACCACATACCCCCATGTTGCGTCCGCCAGGCAATACAACTTTATCCCGGTTGGGTGCGGTTTCCGGGCAATAAACATTTTCAAGGGGCCCGCTAGCATCCCCTTGTGGGGCACCACCGACTCATCGCCGCAGGCCCCACCCCCCATGCACCACGCTCCCGCCCATTGGCCATTGCAGTCTTCTAGTAGTGAGACCACATCGGTACGTAGCAACCGTTGCAGCAAGTAATATTGGCGACGCGTCAGCATGTTTGCCATATAGGGATTGTATAATAGGCCCTTGCGGTCCCAAACCCCGTCCACCTGCATGGGTCGCACCATCCCCAATAGAATTAGAAATGCATTGTACCTAGGTACTAGAGGTAGCAGGTCTGGCCTTCCGTGGTCCCGTAGGGCTTGGCATTGTAGATTCTCTACGGGGGCCATGATATGGTCCCACACCTCGTCCTCAGTATAGCCGATGAGCCAGGACTCCCCTGGCCGGATACCGTACTGGATATCGGCCGCACAGTCCTGCCGTGGGAGCCTATGGTCGTACAACGGTGGCTGAAATTTTGGTGGCATCACAAAATAAGCTTGTTGAGAAATGGGACTCCGTAGAACACGCAACACACCAGTGGCAGTTCCAGAGGCAACAGCAGAGGCAGCATGGGCGGAACGCGCAGAACGCGCAGCACACGCAGAACGCGTAACACGACCTCCAGAGGCAGAAGCAGAAGTGGACACGTAGAGCGCGTACAACACGAAACACACACAGTACACGTTGCGGGAACATGGGCTGGGCAAAGGGCCGTGGGGATGGGTCAATGGTGGCGGCAGCACGAACAATTGGATTGTTGCTTTCTTGAAACGGTGTCCGTGCACCCTGCATGGTCCACGCAAGGCAGCGGTCGCAGCCGCCACCATTCATCCGAACGTTGAAAAAGTATTCACAACGCAATAAATAAAGGCGTCGAAAAAAACCGTTTTCAGCGGTGCCCCGATGGAAGCGCCGACTGGCGATGCCACCACTTTGGGGTTTGCTGTGAGTGCGCTTGCTGGGCCAACGGCAATGGCCTTGAAAAGAAGAGGGGTTGTGAGGTTTGTCTGCCGCGTACCTCATCGGGGTCGAGCCACTCATCCCCATGCGCATCCCCAACCCGATCCCCATCCGAAAACCGTGTGTTTGGAAATATGCTGACTGGGCTGCACCAACTTAGGTCGGACCGATTTACTAAATCTGCACTATCTCGTCCTTCTCCATCTCCTCTCCCGCCGCTGCGGCTTCCTCCGGGGGTTGTTCTCCCATCTCCGCATCGCTCTTCGCCGCCCCAGCGCTCTCTTTCTCGGCTGCCTCCGGCTCCTGCGGTGGATCCACTGGCGGGGTTGACTCCTCCTCCGGCTCCTTTTTGATTGGGTGCTGCAGAACACGAAAAACGCGTGACACATGCAACCCACCTCCCGAGGCAAGCCGAGAGGCAGCAAAACGAACACGTGTGGAACGCGCAGAACGCGGAGAACACGGGGCCTAACATCCAAAGGCACAACCGGAGGCTACGTGCAAATCCCCTGGAACGCATAGTACTAATGTGCAACGCGCACCTGTGCACCTTCCGTGTGCGGGGGTCCCATCTCCGGCCCCATCTCCGGCCTGCCTTGCTGCTCCCCAGACTCTGACGGTGGTGGTGGTGGTGGCTGAGGTCCCCGCGGTAGTGGCGCTGGTGGGAGTAGTGGCGCTGATGGCAGTAGTGGCAGTGGCGGTGGCGGCAGCGTGGGTTGCGGTGGAGGATACGTGGGTGGCGGCGGGTACGTGGGGGGCTGGTACTTGTACGGGTCGGACCCATACGGGAGGCTCCCGGAGCTCGAAGGCATTTCCGGATCCGTCTTCATCGGCCGGTACTCGTACCGCGGCTCATACTCGTACCGCGGCTCATACTGATACCCATATTGTTGCGGCCACTCCTCCCAGCTTGTCTGCAGAACATGTAGCGCGCGCAAAAAAGCTAAAACACGGGAAGGCAAATCCAGAGGCAGGAACAGAATCGAACGTGCAGACCGCGTAGAACGCGTAGGACGCGCAAAGCAGACAAGAGGCAACTCCAGAGGCAAGTGGAAAGACCCGTGCCATAACGCCCAGCACAGGAATGCACACCCGCTGCCTCTTTGCATCCTTCGTCCTCACGAGTGTCCATGCCCCTGTGTCGGGCAGGTCGACACCTCTGTCCTCCGTTAGGGTGTAGGCCATGAGGCCAGCCATGTGGACCGTGCGCGACAGTTTCTCCTGTACAGACGACGCAAGGCCCGTGTAACACGGGAAGGCACCCCTAGAGGCAACGAAGAGGCGCAACATCGGGAACACGTAGCACGCGCAGAACGCGGAAAACGCGCTGCACGCTGGACCGGAGGCGTTAGAGAGGGAACACGCAACACATGCAGTACACCTACAAAGCGTCAGTGGGCATGTCGACAATGTCCTCCGCACCAAACACACTCAGTTGGTCCATGCTGCGCCGTGGTCGGTATCCTGACGAAAGGAGCTCCCCCTTCAATTTCGCCAACGTCAGGCTTGCAGCTGCGGGGTCACCAAAGTCCGTAGGCCAGTCCGGGGCTCCGACACAGTTTGTGCACACGGACACCCCGTTCATCAACCCGGTTGCGACTTGGTGGGGTGAGCTGCTGCGGTATCGCTCCTCAAACAGTTCTCTGGCAGCGGCCGTGCTTTGTGCATTCTTCGTGCCACATCGGAGGACCATCTGCACACTGTACGCCCGCACATCAGTCACCAGAAGCAGCGCCAGGACCAATACGCGGCGGGCTTGTGTTTCCTCGGCCAAACACACTTTGTAGTGTTGGCATACTCGTCCGAGTGACACTTCGTATTCCGACTCCAGGGTGCGATGCATGAGGTGCACATCGTTGTCGCAGGCGGCCCCGGCTTGGTACTTCTCCCCTCGGGTTGCACCTGTGGGCATCTTCCTGTGCGGTTCGCCTTCCACTGCGTAAGGCACATGCTTGCGCCCCCCGCAGCACCCACCTGGAGGTTGCCCGCATGGCCGCACAAGCACAACCAAAGGGGACCCCTGTCAAGGCGAAGCCAGAGGCAAAGCCAGAGCCGGAGGAGCTGTCCAAGAAGAAGAAAGAAAAGGCGAAGAGTCCACCCAAGAAGAAGAGCAAGGGCAAGGGGAAAGTGGAGGAGAAGCCCGTTGGGCGAGGGAGGGCTCGTCCTCGTCCTTCACACTGGCAGCATCACTGCCCTCTTCGTCCTCCTCGTCCTCCTCCTCCTCCTCGGCTGCCTCCTCTTCCGACTCCTCTTCCGACTCCTCCTCGGTGGAACTCTACGTGGTTGCGTCATCTTGGATCAACGTCCACAGCCGGTCGCGCGGAATCTGTAGAACATGCAAAACATGTAAGACACATGGAGGCAACCCCAGAGGCAACAACGGAGGCAACTGTACGAAACGCGCAAAACTCCCGGAACGCGCAAAACGCGTAGCACACAACCACAGGCAGCTCCAGAGGCAACGAAAAAGGGAACGAATAAAACGCGCGGAACGCACAGAACACCTTTTTGTATTTCAAGAAGCCATCCTTCGTGTTGCGGACGTCTTGCACCACATGTGGCGCATGTGGCTTGCCCTTCGGGGCCTTCACCTGTAAAAGGGTGCAAGGGTAATTGGTAGGGGACAAAAGGCAGCGCGAAATAGTGCGCACAAGAAATAACTGACCGCAAACCCGTGAACGTGGTACACCTAATACGTTGTGAGGTTCGTCAACCAAAATTCTTTGTCTTGCCGGTCCTTGGCCCCTTTCTTCTTCCGATGGACCCATCCGGCATGCCACCCCGCTTCGACACAAGGAGGTGAGGAGGACAACGGTGCAAGGCGGGAAGCGAGACGAAAACGAAGACACAAACACATACTCGTGGCTTGTTTAATTTGAAATACAATGAAGGCGTCGTGCTTCAGTTTCTCCGGATGCTTCCACTCTCCCAGCTTCCCACCCTTCTGCAACCATTGAGAATGTGTGGCGGGGTATAGGGCTGCAGGCATGGCTCCTGCACCATAAAAGCAGAGCAGCCTAACAATGGTGTGGCAAAAGCATGCTGCAGAGCGCGTAGCATGCGTACAACGGCTCCATAGGCAACGTCAAAAGCGAAAAATGACAACACGCAAAACACCCAACACACGTGGGCAGTGTAGCACCAAGGCAAAGGCATAGGCAGGAGGCAATTGTCATTTGAATACGCACGTTTGAGTTCCATTGGGAACCAGTGCAAGTGTGTGGCAGAGTACACGGCTGCAAGCATGGCAAAAAAACACCAAAAAACAAAAATCAGGTGCTGGATGATAGGTGTGAAGCAATTAGCCCCTGCAGAACGCGTAGAACGCGTCGGAAGACTTCCGGAGGCAGACTAAGAGGCACCGGACCGAAACGCGCAGGACGCGGAACACACGCAGCATGCGTAGCACCAAGGCGGAGGCAGAGGCAGGAGGCAATTGTGCTTCTCTCCTCAAAAATGGTTGAATTGGGCGAAACGGATAGTTCCATCGCGTCGGGCACCCTCGAAAACCCTCGGAAGCACAAAACAATGATAAAAGCAAAAACGCGAGAAAATTTCTTGATATGCATTCTACGCGTGGTAGTCAAAGGAATATACAAAAGAATATGCAAAAAGACATGGGAACAGAATACCTGAGCATGTATGTATGATGGACATAGTTAGCATGAGGGCATTCGTAGGGAGGGAAAGCTACCTTGCATCACTACAACAAGATATACAGCAATACAGTGTGACACTCATTTCTTTTTCCTTTCCTATTTTACCGTATATGGCTTCCTATATTTGAGTGTCCGTGATTTCTGTGTGTGGTTTGTTTGGGAATTTGTGAAGAGCCGGCGGCGGGCCCCCTGGGGCCCAGCCGGGTCTGCGCGGGTTCCCAAAACCCCCCTCCCGTTTGATTGCACGGCTCACCAGCGTGTGATGAGTCGCGGGTTTCCGTTCGTCATGGCGTACTTTCCGGCGGTGATGATGTGTCCGTCATGTGTGCGTGCTCCGATGAGGCCAATGGCTTCACCTCGGTGCGGTGCGCTGTCGGGCGCCAGCGAGGGGCGTCCTCTTCTGCGGAACATACGTTGCATGTGTTGCGTGGCGCGCATGTCCTGGCTTTTCTGTACAACGGGTATCAAGAATGACAAGATGTTCACACACGTGGGCTTCATTCCGGATATCGGTGTCTCGGCAAGGATAAAATGCGCGAATGCACGTGTGGTGTGTCTCAAATTGTACGCTTTGATGCCCACGTGGCGTGACATAGTGCACACGGATGGCCATGGGCCCTGCAAGAACTGCTTGAGGGGCAAGAGGGACGTGCCATACATTTGTTTGTAGATAGGGAGGCGTGGTTCGACGTCAACGTGCAGGTTAATGCATGGGAGGGGGGTGTGCTCGGGCAGGAGGACATGCGCCGGCGGGATGATGCTCTGCCATGGTCTGCGTTCCATGGCATCCTTCCAGCATGGTTGTGTGTTTGGGTCTTGCACCGTTTGCCGTTTCAATTGGTTTGATCACCATGCAGCCGGGTATTGGCGTCTCTCCAGCTCCCATATGGCCTGTGATAGGTTGGATGTGATAAACTCTTGGTCCGTTGCCACCTGCACCGCCGAGTTGCCTAGGGCTGTGGCTATGCTGTTCACCAGCCTTCGTGCGTGTGGTTCGTGTGGGTCTGGGTACCGTGTGATTGCTGATCCAGGTGTGAGCATGCTGTTGATGAGCTTGTTCTTAAACCCCCACCTAAGCTCCGTTCCCTGCCACAGGATTTGGACTTGCAAAAATGTGACGCTCAAACCTGCATGTTCCACTGTCACCGGTATATTGTATATGTTTGTGAGGAGGCCTCTGAGTGTGTGTATTCAGTAGAGGAAATCAGCCGCAGGGCAAAGGCAATTGATGTTGCCCCGCAATCTACAGAGTTTCACTTGTGGGGGTAACACAGACCCCCAGGGGACATTACTTTCCGCCTCCATGAGGACAGCACTGTTGTTCTGCGCTGATATATAACCTCCGATCGCCAGGCCTGTCACCTGGGCCCGGATCTCTTCACCCATGCAAAAGAAATCGTTGTAAAAAACATCAAAGTCCAGAACATCCAAAATTTCAGCAAAGGAGTATACATCAAAGTACTTGTCGGACCAGCGGCCCAGGCAATCCAGCTGCCGGTCCCTGCCCTTCGCCACAGAGACATAACACTGCTCGCTGTTTCTATGTATGAGGAGGATTTGGTTGAACCGTCTCAATAGGGCCTTCCATGCCGGTTTCACCCTGTGTCGTGGGATGCTTGGGTACATTCTTTCCAGGTCCAGCTCGAAAGCCGCCATGGGGATGGCATGTTGTTGGTAGTACTGGCGTGCTGGTTTTAGCCACCCGTTGATCATGTGCATCTCATCATTGATTTCCGGCGTGATGAAGTGCTGAGTGAATTGTTTGATCAACACCGTGGTTCCCCTTCCCACCTGTTTCAGCACCCTTTGCAGCACATGTCCCGCTTGGGTGAAAACCTCTCGTGTCTTGAGCTTTGGGATGGTATTGAATGGCATGGCTTTTGTTTTATAGAGGACGCGTTCCCCTTGGTGCCTTTACTCCGCGTTTCCGCCCGCCGTGTGTTCCGTGTGGGATGTGTAGCGTCGTCGTAGCTTGGACTATTTCGTGTGCTTGTTTGCAGGCCTGCGTGATCAGCAGGTGTCGTTTCTTCAAATGCTGCCCTGCAGTGTGCGGGAGGGGGGGGGGCGGTTCGGCGGAGGTTCCCCGAGGTGCACTCCCCTGGGCCTGTCGGGCTTGCTTGGTGCTGATGTACTGAGCACCTTCGGTGTGGGCACTCTGATGCCCTTCAGTGCAGGGAACTCTGTGGTGATTGTCAGCCTGATGTGTGCTGCATGGGCGCGCGTGCTCAACGTGGGCAGGGTGCGTGCACAGTACAGCATGTACAACATAATAGCGAGGGTGGCTTCCCTTGGTGAATGCGTCATAGCCACGTGTTTGTGATTGGGGCTAGCGCTGAACACATTGTGCCACACCAGTATTTTGTGCGTCGGCATGTGAGCGCATAGTTGTGTGCGTTTTTGTGCAACGGCACCGGGTCCCAGTTTGGTTGGTCCCGTTGGAACGCCCTCACCTGCCCTTCCTTTGGGCCATTGGGGTATGTCTGTCTGATGGTCCGCAACTCATCCAGTGTCATTGTGTGTACCTCTGCAGCAAACCTCTGGAATTTGAAGGGTGTTTTTTTAGGCACAGTCCGCCGCACGGCACATAGTTCCGTGTGCACGTGTCGCCGCATCACGGTCGTGGAGGGGATGAGAGTCTGATTCAACATGGACGTAAGGACTGTCCTGTGTGCGTGGCTGACGAGTTGTGCCCTTCGGGACGGGTCATGGTGTACCCGTTGCGTGCATACTTGGACATTGGTAGTATGCGGGCATGCACAGTGGGCCATGGGGTTAGCAATGATGTCACTCATGGTGGCCATAGACGGCGTCACCCTATCCCCGGTGAAACCTTGCTTCAGGGTTCTCGGAATGGTCAGTGGTATATGCAGGGTCTCTGTCAGATACTGCCTGATTGAGCGGGGGTAGGGTACGGTGTGGAGGAAGCAGGACCAGGCCTTCTTCAGCTTCGTTGACAGTCTCTCCGTGCAGTAGGGCACTCGGATGGTTAGCTGTTGTGGCAGCTTCAATCCTGTCTGTGTGTTGACGTATGTGAGCAATCGTGACGTAACATACCGTATGCAGCGGGTTGCTAACTGTGTTTTGCTGCCTTGAGCATTTGGAGTGCTTGCATTGGGTGTATGGTTAATGCTTTCGCTTGAATGCATTTTTTCCATATCTCCACATCAGCCAGCGCACTCGGTGGCAGCATCCGATGCTGGCTGCCGGACCCCCGAGCGGCCGTGGCCGCCCAGGAGCGAATCCGCCCGGCCGGGCACACCCGTGCCCCTGCACTGCCGGGCACGTGCACGGGCACGGGCACGGGCACGGGCGGCCACGTGTCCTTCGACATGCCCTCGAGTTCGGCCGGCGCCCCGCCCGCTGACATCCGGCCGACCGTTCCCGCGGCCCCCCCTCCAGCCCCGTGCCCCGACGTGGTCGTCGCAAACCCTGTGGCAGGAACCGCTGCCACGGCCTACCCGTCGGACCTCCCCTTCATCACCACCCTCTCCATGCTGCGGACCCAGCCCCCGTTCGCATGGAAGCTGGACCTCCCAGTGAGGAAGCGGGCAAGGGAGGAGTTCGTGGCGACGACGTGGGAGATCGAGGTGGAGACGCAAGATGGGGCGCGGGAACCGCCCCTCAAAATTTCCTTCCCCTGCGCCATCACCCACGCCCACCCCGGGGGAGGTTGGAAGGAGGGGGAGAGGGTTATTGCCCTCTACGCATACCGGCTGCGTGGAGGGCATTGGAGGATGGATTGATGCGTGCAGGGTAGGGCGGGGGTGCCGGCGGGGCAGCTGAGGCGGTTGGCGGCGTTGGCGGTGACGGGGGTGAGGGGATGGGGGGACCGGGTGGAGGAGCACATGAGCTACGCGTGGCTCCAAATGCTCACCCGGGCAAAGGAGGAGCAGCGGCAGCATTTGGGGAAGGTGGGGGGAGTGGTGGACGTGGATGCGGAGGAGGGGGAGGGGGAGGGGGACGATGCCTCCTCCATGCGGAGCTCCAGGAGCGGCGGGTCCAAGGGCAAGGTGGGCCGGCCCCGCAAGGCCCCCAAACTGCTCGCGAAGTCGGGGGGCCAGCCCTCGGCTGCACAGCTCCCGCCGGCAGCGCACGTGGACGCGTGGGTGGCGGCGCAGGCGGGGACCATGCCCGAGTGCCAAAAGCGGGCGGTGGCGGCGGAGGGGGAGGTTCTCCACCTGCGGGGCAAGCTCCAGGAGGCGGAGCAGCGGGCGTAGGAGGTGGAGCGGCGGGCAACAGCAGCGGAGCGGGAGCGGGACGTGTTGCGGGCGCAGGCCTGCAAGCCCAAGCCCAAGCCGGGGCAGCAGCACGAGGTTGGGCGAGCGGAGGGGGGGGGGGGCAACGGCCGGGGGGGGGGGGGTGAGCGACGGGGTGAAGTACCTCATGGCGGGGAGGTAGGCCTGGAAGTCCCAGGCAGAGAAGGTGAAGGGGGAGCTCTCAGCAGTGCCCGGCTGTGGCCGATCTGCGTTAGCACAGGCGGGAGAGAGGACACCACGCAGTCAGCACGCCCCAGCTGTGGCCGTTCTGCGCTAGCCGGGGCGGGGGAGAAGCAACGTGGTAGTTTGGACGCCTCGGCTGCAGCCCGTCTGCGTCAGCCGAGGCGGGTGGCAGTGAGGGCAAGAGACATGCACGCCCCGGCTAGGGCCGTTCTGCGCTAGCCGGGGCGGGGGAGAAGCTACTTGGCAGTTTGGACGCCCCGGCTGTAGCCCATCTGCGTGAGCCAAGCCGGGAGGGAGAGCGGAAAGGGACATGCACGCCCCGGCTGTGGCCGTTCTGCGCTAGCCAGGGCGGGGGAGATCCTACTTGGCAGTGTGGACGCCCCGGCTGTAGCCCGTCTGCGTGGCCCAGGACGGGTGGCAGAGAGGGCAAGGAACATGCACGCCACGGCTGTGGCCGTTGTGCGTTAGCCGAGGCGGGAGGAAGGACACTTGGCAGCCACCACACCCCGGCTCTGGCCGTTGTGCGCTAGCCGGGGCGGGGGAGAAGCTACCTGGCAGCTAAGACGCCCCGGCTGCCGCCGGTCTCCGTTAGCCGGGACGGGAGGGAGCTCGGGCTGGGAGGTGCAAGCCCCTGCTACGGCTGTTCCGCGTCAGCCGGGGAGGGAGGGAGGACACCAGGAAGTCAGCTCGCCCGGGTTGTGGCCTTTCTGCGCTAGCCGGGGCGGAGGAGAAGCTACCTGGCTGCAGGGTCGCCCCGGCTGTAGCTGGGCTGTGCCAGCAAGGGCAAGAGGGAGATCGAACAGGTGCAGAGGTGTCCGAAACTGCTCCTGCGTGCCCGCTGGCTGGCGTTTGGGGCTGCACCCCGCCGGTAGCCGACGCCGAGATACGTCTTGCCGGGCTGCCCGGGGTCAGGCCCCCCGTATGCGCGGCTTTCGGTTGGGTCCTCCGGTCAAATGACACTAATAACGCCTCGCTCCTTTGAGCCACAGTCGCAGTGACCCTCGGCACTGCCTGAGCACTCCAGGCTGCTGCAGCGCGGTAGGCGTGTGCACGGTAGTCATGGGGGCTCTCGGGCCCGTCCCTGCCGGCGGCCGTTGCTGACAAACGCCCTGCAGGGCTAATGTGCGTCAGGCTCGCCATCCGCTGAGCCCGGGTGGGGGGCACGGCTAGAAGGTGTGCGCAGAACCCCCCCCCCTTTTGGGTACCACTAGAACCACGATGTGCGTGCGTTTACAATGCCTAAGAGTCACTGTATGAGTTTCCATAAGTGTCCTAAGTCCAAAGCAAGCCTAGGTTCCGAAGGGCCACACGCTATGTTGAATTTCCAAAAATGACCAAAAGCGCAAAAGGTATGTTCCAGCAGGGGTTCCGGCGCAGAAAGGCGGGTTTCAGCAAGGGTTCCAACAAGGGTTCCGGTGCAGAAAGGGGGTTCCAGCAAGGTTCCACTAGAGCATTGCAGCGCAGAAAGGGGTTCCAGCAAGGGGTCCCGGCACGGGTTCTAGCACCTATCTTTCCCGTTTATTCCCTTGCATTTCAGCCCAGATCCCTTCTTTGGCCGCCTTGGTCGATTGGACCAAGGCTGCCCGTGCTGCCGTGGGCACTCGGGGCTATGCGGGCCCCGATGGGTTGGGCTGCACTGACCTCGCTGCGCACCCCGACACCAAGGCGGTGATCCCCCCGGGCACCACCATTGCCCGCATCCGCCTCATCCGCCCCCTCCTCGCCGCCAACAAGGAGCTTTGCGCCCTCACCGACTGGCTGCACGGGGTCAACCCCGAGGTGCCGATCCTGCAGGTCCGGCTGCACGCCGACGACGTGGATGATGTCATCCAAGCCTGCTCCGGGCGGACGAACCCCAGCGTCAGCAAGACGCAACGGCGTCATGTGGGGATGGAGGGCACCACGCTCTTCTCCGCCTCCCACAAGCCCACCACCAAGAAGGCCGGGAAGGACAAGTACCCCTTCAAGCATCCTCACCTCGACAACCTCCGCTAAGTGGGGGACAGCAAGCCCGCCATGTCCCTGCCCAACTACTCCCTCACCAGCCACTCCCCCTACCGTTGGAAGCCGGAGCTCCCTAGGTTGACTATGCCGGTGCTGATGGAGGGCGAGAACGCGGTATTGCCCCTCCCCATGTGCCACGCCCTGCCCCTCATGAGGACAAGCAAACCAGTGAAGCAGATGGACACCTTCCAGGAAGTGAACGAGGAACTTTGGGAGTTGGGTTAGACGGGGCAAAGGACCACTAAGGCAGGGCAATTTTGATATCAGCACCTCTATGTTGTTCTTGACAGAGCCCAAGTACCATCGTGGAATTGTACATGGCCTCAGGAACCATTTTCTTAACACCACGTTAGGTGGTGTCCTCTTGTGGACACTTCTTGAAGTGTTGCTGCGCAATATGCGTAGCCTATATGCCTTGTGGAGCCAAAAGACACCATTGACCAATGGTCTGGTGCAAGAGGCCAAGACTCATTGCCGTAAAATCGGTGAGGCATGGCTCCGATTGGGTTGTAAGTCAACCCAATAGGTCCACCGCACAGTGGCCCATTGTGGAGCGGTGCTCCAAAAATATCGTAACCTTTATGTGTTCCGCAGTATACCTGCTGAATTTAGGCATAAGCCTTTCAAACTTGCTGTCAAAAACAGCATGCGTGGGGGGTGCCTTCGCCGCCCACGCCTTTCTCGACGTGGTCTCACTCATGTATTGAACGTGGAGACCCTTGACGTGGGGTTACGACGCCGAGCGGCCCGGCAGAGGCTTGCCCTTGGCGAGGCCACAAGGGACCGAAGAAAAAGGCACGGCATGTACGCTTGCAAAACCAAATTTGAACCCGGTGGATGCATTTGGTGCCGTTCTTGCAAAAATCCTTGGCGCAGAAATTTGACCCCCCGCAGAAAGGGTGCATAAAGGGGGTTCCAACGCACAAAGGCTGTGGAGAAAGGGTGCAGAAAGGGGGTTCTAGCACAAGAAGGGGGGGTGCACAAAGGGCGCACAAAGGGTGCAGAAAGGGTGCAGAAAGGGTGCTAGAACCCCCCTTCCAGCAAGAGGGGGGGGCGTGGATAATCTGAGAAAATGGACGGTTTCAGACAAAAGTGAAAATCAGCCACCAAATTTGGCGTAGAACATGTGGTGGATTGGCCCCAAAACCACTTTTCAACCACACAAAGTGGTGTGGCTTGGGTAAACATGCAAAAAGGGCGCTAGAGCGTGGCGGTTCTTGCGCACACCTTCTACCGATGCACCCTAGGGCTGGGTCCTCCGGTCTGGCGACCGTACTAACGCCTCGCCTCCGCGAGCTATAGGGTGGGCTGCCCCTCCGCATTTTGTGGGTGCTCCACGCAGCGGCGGGTGTGGTAGCCCTAGAGACCCAAATTGAATCCAATATATTCATTTTTGGGCAAAAATTAATTGATTAAACGAAAGTATGCACTTTTTGCGGGCGGTTAGGGGCGTCGCTTGGGAAAATTTTCACCCTTGCGGGGTGCCTTGTGTGTGTGTGTGTGTGTGTGTGTCAACCATGTTACGCCTTGGTTTGGGGTGGGGTGGGGGGGTTCAGCCGTCTTGATGTCTAAAAATATTAAAATGGCTCTCAGCTTTAAATTTTGGAGATTAATTTTTGATTCACTATTGGTGAATTTTAAATATTATGCGTCGCCGGCATTAAGATTTGAACCAACAAAATTGAAACAAACTTTCCAAAAATGAAACCTCCCTACACAAGCCCAAAAACACATAGAATATATACCCTTTCGCCATCGCGGCTCATGTGCTTGGCCATTCCGGCCATTGTTGCCGTGGTAAACCTCCCGGGAGCCCGTTTCCGAGTCCCATAGTGCCAGGGTAGCTTGGGTTTCGCTTGGGGAGTGAGGTGGGTTACTGGGGGTATTTGGGTTGGATTGAAGGTTTTCTTGGGGGTTAGTCGGGGAGTTAGCCGGCTTTGTTGCTGGGGTGGGGGGGGGGGGTTCGTCGTGGGCGTCTTGCCGGTGCACACCTTTTGGAGGTGCGCCTCCGCGGCTGCGGCCGTGCCGAAGATGAGGTGGCGCTCCACCTCATAGAGGTTGCGGTCGTTTGGGTATCTCACCCAAACAACCATGCTCTTGCGGGTGTGGACACCCGTGACGGTGCCCACCTCTGCCCCCCCCCCCCTGGTATGGGACGTGGGCGGGGGTTCCCATGAGGGGATCGCCCCCCTCCCCCCTTCCTCCTTCTTCACCACCCCCGTTTCTTTGCCACCCCCCTCCGCCTTCTTCTCCCGCCCCTTCTCTTTTGGGGCGGGGACGGCCTTTGACTTTGGGGGGTTTGTTGTTCGGGGGGGGGGGGGGGTGTCTTCGCCGGAGGACGACGAAGAGGAACAGGTGGGGTTGTTGGACTCGGAGTCCGAGTCCGACTCGAACCGCTTCCGCTTTTTTTGGGGGGCTTTCCCCTTGTTTTTTTTTGGGGGGGGGGGGGGGGCTATTGTACATGGGGGCACATGGGGGGTTCCTAGGGTCCTAAGGGTCAGAGCAAATTTCAGTAACCACCATTCCCATACTTGCAAAACTACCTCCGCCTCCCTTTCTAGGGATGTGGCCCCCGACATCCCCCCCCCCCCCCCCCCCGGGCCGTGTGATGGTTGTAGGCCCGTTGTAAAGTTGCATTTGGGCTTTCTGCCACATCCGCACACACTGCCCCCATCCCGACCCCCAAACGTGGCGCTTTAGCCCCCGCCGTGTTCACATCGCCCTCAAGGTAGAGGAGGTAGTTGGACGGACAGGCGGCTTTGCAGCAATGTGCGCGGTACTGCCGCGCAACAGCAGATGCCCCCAGGTCATTGAGAAGGGGTGTGTCGCTCTACAAGTCCCGAAGGAGATCCCTCATGGCAACAACGGCTTGCCATGGGGGGTCCTCCGGCGCGTAGGCCAGTAGGGGGCCCATCTCCTCGCATGCAAAGAACAGAGCCCTGGCCTCCTCCCCATCGGGTGCGGCGGTGCCACCCAGCTTCACCCACGTGTGTGCCGGGTACAACAACCGTTGCACGGCCTCTGCATTCTCCTTGGGGAGTGACTCCGGGCGCTCCTCAACAAAAGCGACCTGCAGCCGCCTAATGGCCATGCAACAGTGGAGGATGCAAAGGAAAACCCAACAGCGGTCAGCCACGATGTGAGGATCCGCTATGCACCCCCCATTATCCAAGCTCCGGGCCGTCACCTTATATTGGTTTCGGGCCGCTGCCTCGTTGTCCAAAGTCCAGCGCACGTCCACTGCAACCACGCCGCCGTCGCCTGGTCCCACACCCCCATATTGTAAATAGACCCCACTTGGGGTGATGTGCAGACCCCAATGAGGCGGCGAATAAACCTGGGCACCCCCAAGGACTAGCGCAGCAGGCACCCAACTGATTGCCCAACAAAAAATTTTGCAGTCACAAACGGCTATGTGTATAAAGTCTGATGTCTGATGTCTGATAAGGGATGTTGCGTGTGCGGTCTGTCCAAGAAGATGTCTGATATTCTTATCTACTGGAGGTGGGTCTAGGGGTCTAATGCCCAGCAGAGAAAATTGGGAGAAACTGTGCCTAAATCTAAATCAACCCCCCCCCCAAATGAAAAAAACAAAAAGGGAGGACACAATTGAAAAATCATTGGGGAACCACCTTGGACAATCAGAAACATGGCAGTACAAAAGTAAAAAAGACTTTGAACACCAAAATGGGAAAATGGGGAAAATGTGTGAGCAAGGAAAGTGGCAAACAAAAAGGTGCCCATAGGCCCCCATAGGACCCCATGGGCCCCCAAAGGTGCCCATAGGTCCCCAAAGGTGCCAATAGGTCCCCATAGGCCCCCATAGGCCCCCATAGGCCCCCAAAGGTGCCCATGGGTCCCCAGAGGTGCCCATAGGTCCCCAAAGGTCCCCCTAGATGCCAATGAGTCCCCATCAGCCCCCATAGGTCCCCATAGGTCCCCAAAGGTGCCCATAGGTCCCTATAGGTCCCCACAGGCCCCCATAGGCCTCCACAAGCCCCCATAGGTCCCCATAGGTCCCCATAGACCCCAATAGGCCCCCATAGACCCCAAAGGTGCCCACAGGCCCCCATAGGCCCCAATAGGTCCCCATAGACCCCCAAAGGTCCCCATAGGCCCCCATAGGCCCCCCATAGGCCCCCATAGGCCCCGATAGGCCCCCTTGGGTCCCCCTAGATGCCGATGAGTCGCCCATCGGCCCCCATCCCCATACGTGCCCATAGGTCCCCATCCCATAGGTGCCCATAGGTCCCCAAAGGTGCCCAAAGGTCCCCATAGGTCCCCAAAGGTCCCTGTAGACCCCCATAGGCCCCCATAGGTCCCCATAGGTCCCCGTAGACCCCCATACGCCCCCGTAGGTCCCCATAGTACCCCATAGGTCCCCAAAGGTGCCCAAAGGTCCCCATAGGTCCCCAAAGGTCCCCATAGACCCCCAAAGGTGCCCAAAGATGCCCATAGGTCCCCAAAGGTGCCAATAGGACCCCGTAGGCCCCCATAGGCCCTCATAGGCCCCCATAGGCGCCCATAGGCCCCCAAAGGTCCCCATAGGCCCCCATAGGTCCCCAATGGTGCCAATAGGCCCCCATCGGTCCCCATAGACCCCCATAGGCCCCAATAGGCCCCCATAGGCCCCCAAAGGTGCCCAAAGGCCCCCATAGGCCCCAATAGGTCCCCATAGACCCCCAAAGGTCCCCATAGGCCCCCATAGGCCGCCACAGGCCCCCATAGGCCCCCATAGGTCCCCCTTAGATGCCGATGAGTCCCCATCGGCCCCCATCCCCATAGGTGCCCATCGGTCCCCAAAGCTGCCCATAGGTCCCCAAAGGTGCCCAAAGGTCCCCATAGGTCCCCAAAGGTCCCCGTAGACCCCCATGGGCCCCCATATGCCCCCATAGGTCCCCATGGGTCCCCATAGACCCCCATAGGTCCCCATCGACCCCCATAGACCCCCATAGGTCCCCATAGACCCCCATAGGTCCCCAAAGGTCCCTAAAGGACCCCATACGCCCCCAAAGGTCCCCAAAGGTCCCGAAAGGTGCCCATAGGCCCCCATAGGCCCCCATAGGCCCCCATAGCTCCCCATAGGTCCCCATAGGTCCCAATGGCCCCCATAGGCCCCCAAAGGTCCCCCCAAGCCCCCATAGGTCCCCATAGGTCCCCATAGGCCCCAATAGGCCCCCATAGACCCCCAAAGGTGCCCATAGGCCCCCATAGGCCCCAATAGGTCCCCATAGACCCCCAAAGGTCCCCATAGGCCCCCATAGGCCCCCATAGGCCCCCATAGGCCCCCATAGGCCCCCCTAGATGCCGATGAGTCGCCCATCGGCCCCCATCCCCATAGGTGCCCATAGATCCCCATCCCCATAGGTGCCCATAGGTCCCCAAAGGTGCCCAAAGGTCCCCATAGGTCCCCGTAGACCCCCATAGGCCCCCATAGGGCCCCATAGGTCCCCATAGACCCCCATAGGTCCCCGTAGGTCCCCATAGTACCCCATAGGTCCCCAAAGGTGCCCAAAGGTCCCCAAAGGTTCCCATAGACCCGCAAAGGTGCCCAAAGATGCCCATAGGTCCCCAAAGGTGCCAATAGGCCCCCGTAGGCCCTCATAGGCCCCCATAGGCGCCCATAGGACCCCAAAGGTCCCCATAGACCCCCATAGGCCCCCATAGGTCCCCATAGACCCCCATAGGCCCCCATATGGCCCCATAGGTCCCCAAAGGTGCCAATAGGCCCTCATAGGCCCCCATTGGCCCCCATAGGTCTCCATAGGTCCCCAAAGGTGCCAATAGGCCCCCATAGTTCCCAATAGACCCCCATAGGCCCCCATAGGTCCCCATAGACCCCCATAGGTCCCCAGAGGCCGTCATAGGTCCCCATAGGTCCCCACGTGCCCCCATAGGCCCCCGTGGGCCCCCTAAGGTCCCCATAGGCCCCCATAGGTCCCCATAGAGCCCCGTAGGCCCCCGTAGGCCCCCATACGCCCCCATAGATCCCCATAGGTCCCTAAAGGTGCCAATAGGCCCCCATGGGCCCCCATTGGCCCCCATAGATCTCCATAGGTCCCCAAAGGTGCCAATAGGCCCCCATGGGTCCCCATAGACCCCCATAGGCCCCCATAGGCCCCCATGGGCCCCATAGGTCCCCATAGGCCGCCATAGGCCCCCATAGGCCACAATAGGTGCCCATAGGTCCCCATAGACCCCCATAGGCCCCCATAGGTCCCCATAGGCCCCCATAGGCCCCCATAGGCCCCCATAGGCCCCCATAGGCCCCCACAGGCCCCCATAGGCCCCCATAGGTCCCCATAGGCCCCCACAGGTCCCCAAAGGTTCCAATAGGCCCCCATAGGCCCCCATAGGCCCCCATAGGCCACCATAGGCCCCTAAAGGTCCCCATAGGCCCCTATAGGCCCCTATAGGTCCCCGAAGGTCCCCATAGGCCCCCATAGGCCCCCATAGGTCCCCATAGACCCCCATAGGCCCCCATAGGCCCTCATAGGCCCCCATAGGTCCCCATAGGCCCCCATAGCTCCCCATAGGCCACAATAGGTGCCCATAGGTCCCCATAGACCCCCACAAGCCCCCATAGGTCCCCATAGGCCCCCATAGGCCCCCATAGGCCCCCATAGGTCCCCATAGGTCCCCATAGGCCCCCAAAGGTGCCAATGGGCCCCCATAGGCCCCCACAGGCCCCCATAGGCCCCCATAGGCCCCCAAAGGTCCCCATAGGCCCCTATAGGCCCCTGTAGGTCCCCATATGGCCCCATAGGCCCCCATAGGCCCCCAGAGGTCCCCATAAGTCCCCATAGGCCCCCATAGGTCCCCATAGAGCCCCATAGGTCCCCATAGGTCCCCATAGGCCCTCATAGGCCCCCATAGACCCCCATAGGTCCCCATAGAGCCCCATAGGCCCCCATAGGTCCCCATAGGTCCCCACAAGCCCCCATAGGCCCCCACAATTTTTGGGGGGTCTACACCCCCAAAATATTTGACGGATGTGTGGCCGTCAAATATTTGGGGGGTCTACACCTCCAAAATATTTGACGGATGTATGTCCATCAAATATTTGACACATGTCCATGCGTGAGTTACGTGGGGGGTGTAGACCCCCAAAATATTTGACGGATGTATGTCCGTCAAACATTTGGGGGGTCTACACCCCCAAAGTATTTGACGTACGTGTGTCCCTCAAATATTTGGGGGGTCTACACCCCCAAAATATTTGACAGATGGGGTTCCGTCAAATATTTGGCGGGTCTACACCCCCAAAAATTTTCACGGATGGGGTTCCGTCAAATATTTGGGGGCTGTACACCCCCAAAATATTTGACGGATGGGGTTCCTTGAAATATTTGGGGGGTCTACAGCCCCCAAATATTTCACGGATGGGGTTCCGTCAAATATTTGGGGGGTCTACAGCCCCCAAATATTTCACGGAACCCCATCCGTCAAATATTTGGGGGGTCTACAGCCCCCGGATATTTCACGGAACCCCATCCGTCAAATATTTTGGGGGTCTACAGCCCCCAAATATTTCACGGAACCACATCCGTGAAACATTTGGGGGGTGTAGACCCCCAAAATATTTCACGGATGGGGTTCCGTCAAATATTTGGGGGCTGTACACCCCCAAAATATTTCACGGATGGGGTTCCGTCAAATATTTGGGGGGTCTACAGCCCCCGAATATTTCACGGACCGCATCCGTCAAATATTTGGGGGCTGTACACCCCCAAAATATTTGACGGATGGGGTTCCGTCAGATATTTGGGGGGTCTATAGCCCCCAAATATTTCACGGATGGGGTTCCGTCAAATATTTGGGGGGTCTACAGCCCCCAAATATTTCACGGATGTGGTTCCGTCAAATATTTGGGGGCTGTACACCCCCAAAATATTTGACGGATGGGGTTCCGTCAAATATTTGGGGGGTCTACGGCCCCCAAATATTTCACGGATGGGGTTCCGTCAAAAATTGGGGGGGTCTACAGCCCCCGAATATTTCACGGAACCGCATCCGTCAAATATTCTAGGGGTGTAGACCCCCAAAATATTTAACGGATGGGGTTCTGTCAAATATTTGGGGGCTGTACACCCCCAAAATACTTGGCGGATGGGGTTCCGTCAAATATTTGGGGGGTCTACAGCCCCCAAATATTTCACGGATGGGGTTCCGTCAAATATTTGGGGGGTCTACAGCCCCCAAATATTTCACGGAACCCCATCCGTCAAATATTTTGGGGGTCTACAGCCCCCAAATATTTCACGGAACCACATCCGTGAAATATTTTGGGGGTGTAGACCCCCAAAATATTTAACGGATGGGGTTCCGTCAAATATTTTGGGGGTCTACAGCCCACAAATATTTGACGGATGGGGTTCCGTCAAATATTTGGGGGGTCTACACCCCCAAAATATTTCACGGATGGGGTTCCGTCAAATATTTGGGGTTTGTACACCCCCAAAATATTTGACGGATGGGGTTCCGTGAAATATTTGGGGGGTCTACAGCCCCCAAATATTTCACGGATGGAGTTCCGTCAAATGTATGGGGGCTGTACACCCCCAAAATATATAACGGAAGGGGTTCCGTGAAATATTTGGGGGGTCTACAGCCCCCAAATATTTCACGGATGGGGTTCCGTCAAATATTTGGGGGGTCCACAGCCCCCAAATATTTCACGGAACCCCATCCGTCAAATATTTTGGGGCTCTACAGCCCCCAAATATTTCACGGAACCACATCCGTCAAATATTTTGGGGGTCTACAGCCCCCAAATATTTCACGGAACCACATCCGTGAAATATTTTGGGGGTGTAGACCCCAAAAATATTTCACGGATGGGGTTCCGTCAAATATTTGGGGGCTGTACACCCCGAAAATATTTGACGGATGGGGTTCCGTCAAATTTTGGGGGGTCTACGTCCCCAAAATATTTCACGCATGGGGTTCCGTCAAATATTTGGGGGCTGTACACCCCCAAAATATTTCACGGATGAGGTTCCGTGAAATATTTGGGGGGTCTACAGCCCCCAAATATTTCACGGAACCCCATCCGTCAAATATTTTGGGGGTCTACAGCCCCCAAATATTTGACGGAACCACATCCGTGAAATATTTTGGGGGTGTAGACCCCCAAAATATTTCATGGATGGGGTTCCGTCAAATATTTGGGGGCTGTACACCCCCAAGATATTTGACGGATGGGGTTCCGTCAAATATTTGGGGGGTCTACAGCCCCCAAATATTTCACGGATGGGGTTCCGTCAAATATTTGGGGGGTCTACAGCCCCCAAATATTTCAGTAATGGGGTTCCGTCAAATATTTGGGGGGTCTATAGCCCCCAAATATTTCACGGAACCACATCAGTCAAATATTTGGGGGCTGTACACCCCCAAAATATTTGACGGATGGGGTTCCGTCAAATATTTGGGGGGTCTACAGCCCCCAAATATTTCACGGATGGGGTTCCGTCAAATATTTGGGGGGTCTACACCCCCAAAATATTTCACGGATGGGGTTCCGTCAAATATTTTGGGGCTGTACACCCCCAAAATATTTGACGGATGGGGTTTCGTCAAATATTTGGGGGGTCTACAGCCCCCTAATATTTCACGGATGGGGTTCCGTCAAATATTTGGGGGGGCTACAGCCCCCAAATATTTCACGGAACCCCATCCGTCAAATATTCTAGGGGTGTAGACCCCTAAAATATTTCACGGATGGGGTTCCGTCAAATATTTGGGGGCTGTACACCCCCAAAATATTTGACGGATGGGGTTCCGTCAAATATTTGGGGGGTCTACAGCCCCCAAATATTTCACGGATGGGGTTCCGTCAAATATTTGGGGGGTCTACAGCCCCAAAATATTTCACGGATGGGGTTCCGTCAAATATTTGGGGGCTGTACACCCCCAAAATAATTGACGGATGGGGTTCCGTGAAATATTTGGGGGGTCTACAGCCCCCAAATATTTCACGGATGGGGTTCCGTCAAATATTTGGGGGGTCTGCAGCCCCCAAATATTTCACGGAACCCCATCCGTCAAATATTTTGGGCGTCTACAGCCCCCAAAATATTTGACGGATGGGGTTCCGTGAAATATTTGGGGGCTGTACACCCCCAAAATATTTGACGGATGGGGTTCCGTCAAATATTTGGGGGGTCTACACCCCCAAAATATTTCACGGATGGGGTTCCGTCAAATATTTGGGGGATCTACAGCCCCGAAATATTTCATGGATGGGGTTCCGTCAAATATTTGGGGGGTCTACAGCCACCAAATATTTCACGGATGGGGTTCCGTCAAATCTTTGGGGGGTCTACAGCCCCCGAATATTTCACGGAACCCCGTCCGTCAAATATTTTGGGGGTGTAGACCCCCAAAATATTTCACGGATGGGGTTCCGTGAAATATTTGGGGGCTGTAGACCCCCATATTATTTGACGGATGGGGTTCCGTGAAATATTTGGGGGCTGTACACCCCCAAAATATTTGACGGATGGGGTTCCGTCAAATATTTGGGGGCTGTACACCCCCAAAATATTTGACGGATGGGGTTCCGTCAAATATTTGGGGGATCTACAGCCCCGAAATATTTCATGGATGGGGTTCCGTCAAATATTTGGGGGGTCTACAGCCCCCAAATATTTCACAGATGGGGTTCCGTCAAATATTTGGGGGCTGTACACCCCCAAAATATTTGACGGATGGGGTTCCGTCAAATATTTGGGGGCTGTACACCCCCAAAATATTTGACGGATGGGGTTCCGTCAAATATTTGGGGGATCTACAGCCCCGAAATATTTCATGGATGGGGTTCCGTCAAATATTTGGGGGGTCTACAGCCCCCAAATATTTAACGGATGGGGTTCCGTCAAATATTTGGGGGCTGTACACCCCCAAAATATTTGACGGATGGGGTTCCGTCAAATATTTGGGGGGTCTACAGCCCCCAAATATTTCACGGATGGGGTTCCGTCAAATATTTGGGGGGTCTATACCCCCAAAATATTTCACGGATGGGGTTCCATCAAATATTTGGGGGCTGTACACCGCCAAAATATTTGA
The DNA here is from genome assembly GCA_964036045.1 of Eutreptiella sp. 'Long Island Sound 2002'. NCBI lineage: Eukaryota > Euglenozoa > Euglenophyceae > Eutreptiales > Eutreptiaceae > Eutreptiella > Eutreptiella sp. 'Long Island Sound 2002'. Next base: position 120,657,843 of record OZ038380.1, on the reverse strand, counting down.
CGGATGGCGTTCCGTCAAATATTTGGGGGGTCTACACCCCCAAATATTTCACGGACGGGGTTCCGTCAAATATTTGGGGGGTCTACAGCCCCCAAATATTTCACGGAACCACATCCGTCAAATTTTTGGGGGCTGTACACCCCCAAAATATTTGACGGATGGGGTTCCGTCAAATATTTGGGGGGTCTACAGCCCCCAAATATTTCACGGATGGGGTTCCGTCAAATATTTGGGGGGTCTATACCCCCAAAATATTTCACGGATGGGGTTCCATCAAATATTTGGGGGCTGTACACCCCCAAAATATTTGACGAATGGCGTTCCGTCAAATATTTGGGGGGTCTACAGCCCCCAAATATTTTTACGGATGGGGTTCCGTCAAATATTTGGGGGGTCTATAGCCCCCAAATATTTCACGGATGGGGTTCCGTGAAATATTCGGGGGCTGTACACCCCGAAAATATTTGACGGATGGGGGTCCGTCAAATATTTGGGGGGTCTACTGCCCCCAAATATTTCACGGATGGGGTTCCGTGAAATATTTGGGGGCTTTACACCCCCAAAATATTTGACGGATGGGGTTCCGTCAAATATTTGGGGGCTGTACACCCCCAAAATATTTGACGGATGGGGTTCCGTCAAATATTTGGGGGGTCTACACCCCCAAAATATTTCACGGATGGGGTTCCGTCAAATATTTGGGGGGGCTACAGCCCCGAAATATTTCATGGATGGGGTTCCGTCAAATATTTGGGGGGTCTACAGCCCCCAAATATTTGACGGATGGGGTGCCGTCAAATATTTTGGGGGCTGTACACCCCCAAAATATTTGACGGATGGGGTTCCGTCAAATATTTGGGGGTCTACAGCCCCCAAATATTTCACGGAACCACATCCGTCAAATATTTGGGGGCTGTACACCCCCAAAATATTTGACGGATGGGGTTCCGTCAAATATTTGGGGGTCTACAGCCCCCAAATATTTCACGGATGGGGTTCCGTCAAATATTTGGGGGGTCTACACCCCCAAAATATTTGACGGATGGGGTTCCGTCAAATATTTGGGGGCTGTACACCCCCAAAATATTTGACGGATGGGGTTCCGTCAAATATTTGGGGGGTCTACAGCCCCCAAATATTTCACGGATGGGGTTCCGTCAAATATTTGGGGGGTCTACAGTCCCCAAATATTTCACGGATGGGGTTCCGTCAAATATTTGGGGGCTGTACACCCCCAAAATATTTGACGGATGGGGTGCCGTCAAATATTTTGGGGGTCTACAGCCCCCAAATATTTCACGGATGGGGTTCCGTCAAATATTTGGGGGGTCTCCAGCCCCCAAATATTTCACGGATGGTGTTCCGTCAAATATTTGGGGGGTCTACACCCCCAAAATATTTGACGGATGGGGTTCCGTCAAATATTTGGGGGGTCTACAGCCCCCAAATATTTCACGGATGGGGTTCGGTCAAACATTTGGGGGGTCTACAGCCCCCAAATATTTCACGGATGGGGTTCCGTCAAATATTTGGGGGCTGTACACCCCCAAAATATTTGACCGATGGGGTTCCGTCAAATATTTGGGGGGTCTACAGCCCCCAAATATTTCACGGATGGGGTTCCGTCAAATATTTGGGGGGTCTCCAGCCCCCAAATATTTCACGGATGGGGTTCCGTCAAATATTTGGGGGGTCTACACCCCCAAAATATTTGACGGATGGGGTTCCGTCATATATTTGGGGGGTCTACAGCCCCCAAATATTTCACGGATGGGGTTCCGTCAAATATTTGGGGGGTCTACACCCCCAAAATATTTGACGGATGGGGTTCCGTCAAATATTTGGGGGCTGTACACCCCCAAAATATTTGACGGATGGGGTTCCGTCAAATATTTGGGGGGTCTACAGCCCCCAAATATTTCACGGATGGGGTTCCGTCAAATATTTGGGGGGTCTACAGTCCCCAAATATTTCACGGATGGGGTTCCGTCAAATATTTGGGGGCTGTACACCCCCAAAATATTTCACGGATGGGGTTCCGTCAAATATTTGGGGGGTCTACAGCCCCCAAATATTTCACGGATGGGGTTCCGTCAAATATTTGGGGGGTCTACACCCCCAAAATATTTGACGGATGGGGTTCCGTCAAATATTTGGGGGCTGTACACCCCCAAAATATTTGACGGATGGGGTTCCGTCAAATATTTGGGGGGTCTACAGCCCCCAAAAATTTCACGGATGGGGTTCCGTCAAATATTTGGGGGGTCTACAGTCCCCAAATATTTCACGGATGGGGTTCCGTCAAATATTTGGGGGCTGTACACCCCCAAAATATTTCACGGATGGGGTTCCGTCAAATATTTGGGGGGTCTACAGCCCCCAAATATTTCACGGATGGGGTTCCGTCAAATATTTGGGGGGTCTATAGCCCCCAAATATTTCACGGAACCACATCCGTCAAATATTTGGGGGCTGTACACCCCCAAAATATTTGACGGATGGGGTTCCGTCAAATATTTGGGGGGTCTACAGCCCCCAAATATTTCACGGATGGGGTTCCGTCAAATATTTGGGGGCTGTACACCCCCAAAATATTTGACCGATGGGGTTCCGTCAAATATTTGGGGGGTCTACAGCCCCCAAATATTTCACGGATGGGGTTCCGTCAAATATTTGGGGGGTCTCCAGCCCCCAAATATTTCACGGATGGGGTTCCGTCAAATATTTGGGGGGTCTACACCCCCAAAATATTTGACGGATGGGGTTCCGTCAAATATTTGAAGGGTCTACAGCCCCTAAATATTTCACGGATGGGGTTCCGTCAAATATTCGGGGGGTCTACAGCCACCAAATATTTCACGGATGGGGTTCCGTCAAATATTCGGGGGGTCTACAGCCCCCAAATATTTCACGGAACCACATCCGTCAAATATTTGGGGGCTGTACACCCCGAAAATATTTGACGGATGGGGTTCCGTCAAATATTTGGGGGGTCTACAGCCCCCAAATATTTCACGGATGGGGTTCCGTGAAATATTTGGGGGCTGTACACCCCCAAAATATTTGACGGATGGGGTTCCGTCAAATATTTGGGGGGTCTACAGCCCCCAAATATTGCACAGATGGGGTTCCGTCAAATATTTGGGGGGTCTCCAGCCCCCAAATATTTCACGGATGGGGTTCCGTCAAATATTTGGGGGGTCTACACCCCCAAAATAATTCACGGATGGAGTTCCGTCAAATATTTGGGGGGTCTACAGCCCCTAAATATTTCACGGATGGGGTTCCGTCAAATATTCGGGGGGTCTACAGCCACCAAATATTTCACGGACGGGGTTCCGTCAAATATTCGGGGGGTCTACAGCCCCCAAATATTTCACGGAACCACATCCGTCAAATATTTGGGGGCTGTACACCCCGAAAATATTTGACGGATGGGGTTCCGTCAAATATTTGGGGGGTCTACAGCCCCCAAATATTTCACGGATGGGGTTCCGTGAAATATTTGGGGGCTGTACACCCCCAAAATATTTGACGGATGGGGTTCCGTCAAATATTTGGGGGGTCTACACCCCCAAAATATTTCACGGATGGGGTTCCGTCAAATATTTGGGGGGTCTACAGCCCCGAAATATTTCATGGATGAGGTTCCGTCAAATATTTGGGGGGTCTACAGCCCCCAAATATTTCACGGAACCACATCCGTCAAATATTTGGGGGCTGTACAGCCCCAAAATATTTGACGGATGGGGTTCCGTCAAATATTTGGGGGGTCTACAGCCCCCAAATATTTCACGGATGGGGTTCCGTCAAATATTTGGGGGGTCTACACCCCCAAAATATTTCACGGATGGGGTTCCATCAAATATTTGGGGGCTGTACACCCCCAAAATATTTGACGGATGGCGTTCCGTCAAATATTTGGGGGGTCTACAGCCCCCAAATATTTCACGGATGGGGTTCCGTCAAATATTTGGGGGGTCTACAGTCCCCAAATATTTCAGGGATGGGGTTCCGTCAAATATTTGGGGGCTGTACACCCCCAAAATATTTGACGGATGGGGTGCCGTCAAATATTTTGGGGGGTCTACAGCCCCCAAATATTTCACGGATGGGGTTCCGTCATATATTTGGGGGGTCTACAGCCCCCAAATATTTCACGGATGGGGTTCCGTCAAATATTTGGGGGGTCTACAGCCCCCAAATATTTCACGGAACCACATCCGTCAAATATTTGGGGGCTTTACACCCCCAAAATATTTGACGGATGGGGTTCGGCAAATATTTGGGGGGTCTACAGCCCCCAAATATTTCACGGATGGGGTTCCGTCATATATTTGGGGGGTCTACAGCCCCCAAATATTAAACGGATGGGGTTCCGTCAAATATTTGGGGGGTCTACAGCCCCCAAATATTTCACGGAACCACATCCGTCAAATATTTGGGGGCTGTACACCCCGAAAATATTTGACGGATGGGGTTCCGTCAAATATTTGGGGGGTCTACAGCCCCCAAATATTTCACGGATGGGGTTCCGTGAAATATTTGGGGGCTGTACACCCCCAAAATATTTGACGGATGGGGTTCCGTCAAATATTTGGGGGGTCTACACCCCCAAAATATTTCACGGATGGGGTTCCGTCAAATATTTGGGGGGTCTACAGCCCCGAAATATTTCATGGATGGGGTTCCGTCAAATATTTGGGGGGTCTACAGCCCCCAAATATTTCACGGAACCACATCCGTCAAATATTTGGGGGCTGTACACCCCCAAAATATTTGACGGATGGGGTTCCGTCAAATATTTGGGGGGTCTACAGCCCCCAAATATTTCACGGATGGGGTTCCGTCAAATATTTGGGGGGTCTACACCCCCAAAATATTTCACGGATGGGGTTCCATCAAATATTTGGGGGCTGTACACCCCCAAAATATTTGACCGATGGCGTTCCGTCAAATATTTGGGGGGTCTACAGCCCCCAAATATTTCACGGATGGGGTTCCGTCAAATATTTGGGGGGTCTACATTCCCCAAATACTTCACGGATGGGGTTCCGTCAAATATTTGGGGGCTGTACACCCCCAAAATATTTGACGGATGGGGTGCCGTCAAATTTTTTGGGGGGTCTACAGCCCCCAAATATTTCACGGATGGGGTTCCGTCATATATTTGGGGGGTCTACAGCCCCCAAATATTTCACGGATGGGGTTCCGTCAAATATTTGGGGGGTCTACAGCCCCCAAATATTTCACGGAACCACATCCGTCAAATATTTGGGGGCTGTACACCCCCAAAATATTTGACGGATGGGGTTCCGTCAAATATTTGGGGGGTCTACAGCCCCCAAATATTTCACGGATGGGGTTCCGTCAAATATTTGGGGGGTCTACAGCCCCCAAATATTTCACGGATGGGGTTCCGTCAAATATTTGGGGGCTGTACACCCCCAAAATATTTGACCGACGGGGTTCCGTCAAATATTTGGCGGGTCTACAGCCCCCAAATATTTCACGCATGGGGTTCCGTCAAATATTTGGGGGGTCTCCAGCCCCCAAATATTTCACAGATGGGGTTCCGTCAAATATTTGGGGGGTCTACACCCCCAAAATATTTGACGAATGGGGTTCCGTCAAATATTTGGGGGGTCTACAGCCCCTAAATATTTCACGGATGGGGTTCCGTCAAATATTCGGGGGGTCTACAGCCACCAAATATTTCACGGATGGGGTTCCGTCAAATATTCGGGGGGTCTACAGCCCCCAAATATTTCACGGAACCACATCCGTCAAAAATTTGGGGGCTGTACACCCCCAAAATATTTGACGCATGGGGTTCCGTCAAATATTTGGGGGGTCTACAGCCCCCAAATATTTCACGGATGGGGTTCCGTCAAATATTTGTGGGGTCTACACCCCCAAAATATTTCACGGATGGGGTTCCGTCAAATATTTGGGGGCTGTACACGCCGAAAATATTTGACGGATGGGGTTCCGTCAAATATTTGGGAAGTCTACAGCCCCCAAATATTTCACGGATGGGGTTCCGTCAAATATTTGGGGGGTCTACAGCCCCCAAATATTTCACGGAACCCCATCCGTCAAATATTCTAGGGGTGTAGACCCCCAAAATATCTCACGGATGGGGTTCCGTCAAATATTTGGGGGGTCTACACCCCGAAAATATTTCACGGATGGGGTTCCGTCAAATATTTGGGGGGTCTACGGCCCGAATATATTTCACGGATGGGGTTCCGTCAAATATTTGGGGGCTGTACACCCCCAAAATATTTGACGGATGGGGTTCCGTCAAATATTTGGGGGGTCTACAGCCCCCAAGTATTTCACGTATGGGGTTCCGTCAAATATTTGGGGGGTCTACAGCCCCCAAATATTTCACGGAGCCCCATCCGTCAAATATTTTGGGGGTCTACAGCCCCCAAATATTTCACGCAACCACATCCGTGAAATATTTTGGGGGTGTAGACCCCCAAAATATTTCACATATGGGGTTCCGTCAAATATTTGGGGGGTCTACAGCCCCCAAATATTTCACGGATGGGGTTCCGTCAAATATTTGGGGGCTGTACACCCCCAAAATATTTGACCGATGGGGTTCCGTCAAATATTTGGGGGGTCTACAGCCCCCAAATATTTCACGCATGGGGTTCCGTCAAATATTTGGGGGGTCTCCAGCCCCCAAATATTTCACAGATGGGGTTCCGTCAAATATTTGGGGGGTCTACAGCCCCAAAATATTTGACGGATGGGGTTCCGTCAAATATTTGGGGGGTCTACAGCCCCTAAATATTTCACGGATGGGGTTCCGTCAAATATTCGGGGGGTCTACAGCCACCAAATATTTCACGGATGGGGTTCCGTCAAATATTCGGGGGGTCTACAGCCCCCAAATATTTCACGGAACCACATCCGTCAAAAATTTGGGGGCTGTACACCCCCAAAATATTTGACGCATGGGGTTCCGTCAAATATTTGGGGGGTCTACAGCCCCCAAATATTTCACGGATGGGGTTCCGTCAAATATTTGTGGGGTCTACACCCCCAAAATATTTCACGGATGGGGTTCCGTCAAATATTTGGGGGCTGTACACCCCGAAAATATTTGACGGATGGGGTTCCGTCAAATATTTGGGAAGTCTACAGCCCCCAAATATTTCACGGATGGGGTTCCGTCAAATATTTGGGGGGTCTACAGCCCCCAAATATTTCACGGAACCCCATCCGTCAAATATTCTAGGGGTGTAGACCCCCAAAATATTTCACGGATGGGGTTCCGTCAAATATTTGGGGGGTCTACACCCCGAAAATATTTCACGGATGGGGTTCCGTCAAATATTTGGGGGGTCTACGGCCCGAATATATTTCACGGATGGGGTTCCGTCAAATATTTGGGGGCTGTACACCCCCAAAATATTTGACGGATGGGGTTCCGTCTAATATTTGGGGGGTCTACAGCCCCCAAATATTTCACGGAGCCCCATCCGTCAAATATTTTGGGGGTCTACAGCCCCCAAATATTTCACGCAACCACATCCGTGAAATATTTTGGGGGTGTAGACCCCCAAAATATTTCACATATGGGGTTCCGTCAAATATTTGGGGGCTGTACACCCCCAAAATATTTGACGGATGGGGTTCCGTCAAATATTTGGGGGCTGTACAACCCCAAAACATTTGACAGATGGGGTTCCGTCAAATATTTGGGGGGTCTACACCCCCAAAATATTTCACGGATGGGGTTCGGTCAAATATTTGGGGGCTGTACACCCCCAAAATATTTGACGGATGGGGTTCCGTGAAATATTTGGGGGGTCTACAGCCCCCAAATATTTCACGGATGGGGTTTCGTCAAATATTTGGGGGGTCTACAGCCCCCAAATATTTCGGGGAACCCCATCCGTCAAATATTTTGGGGGTCTACAACCCCCAAATATTTCACAGAACCACATCTGTCAAATATTTGGGGGGTCTACACCCCCAAAATATTTCGCGGATGGGGTTCCGTCAAATATTTGGGGTGTCTAGAGCCCCCAAATATTTCACAGATGGGGTTCCGTCAAATATTTGGGGGGTCTACAGCCCCCAAATATTTCACGGATGGGGTTTCGTCAAATATTTTGGGGGTCTACAGTCCCCTAATATTTCACGGAACCACATCCGTGAAATATTTTGGGTGTGTAGACCCCCGAAATATTTCACGGATGGGGTTCCGTCATATATTCGGGGGCTGTACACCCCCAAAATATTTGACGGATGGGGTTCCGTCAAATATTTGGGGGGTCTACATCCCCCAAATATTTCACGGATGGGGTTCCGTCCAATATTTGGGGGGTCTACAGCCCCCAAATATTTCACGGAACCCCATCCGTCAAATATTTTGGGGCCGTAGACCCCCCAAATATTTCACGGATGGGGTTCCGTCAAATATTTGGGGGCTGTACACCCCCAAAATATTTGACGGATGGGGTTTCGTCAAATATTTGGGGGGTCTACAGCCCCCTAATATTTCACGGATGGGGTTCCGTCAAATATTTGGGGGGTCTACAACCCCAAAATATTTCACGCATGGGGTTCCGTCAAATATTTGGGGGCTGTACACCCCCAAAGTATTTCACGGATGGGGTTCCGTCAAATATTTGGGGGGTCTACAGCCCCCAAATATTTCACGGATGTGGTTCCGTCCAATATTTGGGGGGTCTACAACCCCCAAATATTTCACGGAACCCCATCCGTCAAATATTTTGGGGGTGTACAGCCCCCAAATATTTCACGGAACCACATCCGTCAAATATTTGGGGGGTCTACACCCCGAAAATATTTCACGGATGGGGTTCCGTCAAATATTTGGGGGGTCTAGATCCCCCAAAGATTTCACGGATGGGGTTCCGTCAAATATTTGGGGGTCTGGAGCCCCCAAATATTTCACGGAACCCCATCCGTCAAATATTTTGGGGGTCTGGAGCCCCCAAATATTTCACGGAACCCCATCCGTCAAATATTTGGGGGGTCTACACCCCCAAAATATTTCACGGATGGGGTTCCGTCATATATTAGGGGGCTGTACACCCCCAAAATATTTGACGGATGGGGTTCCGTCAAATATTTGGGGGGTCTACAGCCCCGAAATATTACACGGATGGGGTTCCGTCAAATATTTGGGGGCTGTACACCCCCAAAATATTTCACGGATGGGGTTCCGTCAAATATTTGGGGGGTCTACATCCCCCAAATATTTCTCGGATGGGGTTCCGTCAAATATTTGGGGGGTCTACACCCCCAAAATATTTCTGGGAACCCCATCCGTCAGATATATGGGGGCTGTACACCCCCAAAATATTTGACGGATGGGGTTCCGTCAAATATTTGGGGGGTCTACAGCCCCCAAATATTTCACGGATGGGGTTCCGTCAAATATTTGGGGGGTCTACAGCCCCCGAATATTTCACGGAACCCCATCCGTCAAATATTTGGGGGGTCTACATCCCCAAAATATTTCACGGATGGGGTTCGGTCAAATATTTGGGGGCTGTACACCCCCAAAATATTTGACGGATGGGGTTCCGTGAAATATTTGGGGGGTCTACATCCCCCAAATATTTCACGGATGGGGTTCCGTTAAATATTTGGGGGGTCTACAGCTCCCAAATATTTCACGGAACCCCATCCGTCAAATATTTTGGGGGTCTACAGCCCCTAGATATTTCACGGAACCACATCCGTCAAATATTTGGGGGGTCTACACCCCCAAAATATTTCACGGATGGGGTTCCGTCAAATATTTGGGGGGTCTACAGCCCCCAAATATTTCACGGATGGGGTTCCGTCAAATATTTGGGGGCTGTACACCCCCAAAATATTTGACAGATGTATGTCCGTCAAATATTTGACGCATGCCCATGCGTTAGTTACCTGGGGGGTGTAGACCCCCCAAATATTTGACGGATGTGTGTCCGTCAAATATTTGGGGGGTCCACACCCCCAAAATATTTGACGGATGCATGTCCGTCAAATATTTGACGCAAACCCATGCGTCAGTTTTCTGGGGGGTGTAGACCCCCGAAATATTTGACGGATGTATCCTTCGGCGCTGCGGGTTCCGTCAAATATTTGGGGGGTCTACAGCCCCCAAATATTTTACGGAACCCCATCCGTCAAATATTTTGGAGGTCTACAGCCCCCAAATATTTCACGCAACCACATCCGTGAAATATTTTGCAGTTGTAGACCCCCAAAATATTTCACATATGGGGTTCCGTCAAATATTTGGGGGCTGTACACCCCCAAAATATTTGACGGATGGGGTTCCGTCAAATATTTGGGGGCTGTACACCCCCAAAATATTTGACGGATGGGGTTCCGTCAAATATTTGGGGGGTCTACAGCCCCCAAATATTTCACGGATGGGGTTTCGTCAAATATTTGGGGGGTCTACAACCCCCAAATATTTCACGGAACCACATCTGTCAAATATCTGGGGGGTCTACACCCCCAAAATATTTCACCGATGGGGTTCCGTCAAATCTTTGGGGTGTCTAGAGCCCCCAAATATTTCACGGATGGGGTTCCGTCAAATATTTGGGGGGTCTACAGCCCCCAAATATTTCACGGATGGGGTTTCGTCAAATATTTTGGGGGTCTACAGTCCCCAAATATTTCACGGAACCACATCCGTGAAATATTTTGGGGGTGTAGACCCCCAAAAAATTTCACGGATGGGGTTCCGTCATATATTTGGGGGCTGTACACCCCCAAAATATTTGACGGATGGGGTTCCGTCAAATATTTGGGGGGTCTACATCCCCCAAATATTTCACGGATGGGGTTCCGTTAAATTTTTGGGGGGTCTACTGCCCCCAAATATTTCACGGAACCCCATCCGTCAAATATTTTGGGGGTGTAGACCCCCCAAATATTTCACGGATGGGGTTCCATCAAATATTTGGGGGCTGTACACCCCCAAAATATTTGACGGATGGGGTTTCGTCAAATATTTGGGGGGTCTACAGCCCCCAAATATATCACGGATGGCGTTCCGTCAAATATTTGGGGGGTCTACACCCCCAAAATATTTCACGCATGGGGTTCCGGCAAATATTTGGGGGCTGTACACCCCCAAAATATTTGACGGATGGGGTTCCGTCAAATATTTGGGGGGTCTACAGCCCCGAAATTTTTCACCGATGGGGTTCCGTCAAATATTTGGGGGGTCTACAACCCCCAAATATTTCACGGAACCCCATCCGTCAAATATTTTGGGGGTGTACAGCCCCCAAATATTTCACGGAACCACATCCGTCAAATATTTGGGGGGTCTACAACCCCAAAATATTTCACGGATGGGGTTCCGTCAAATATTTGGGGGGTCTAGAGCCCCCAAAGATTTCACGAATGGGGTTCCGTCAAATATTTGGGGGTCTGGAGCCCCCAAATATTTCACGGAACCCCATCCGTCAAATATTTTGGGGGTCTACAGCCCCCAAATATTTCACGGAACCACATCGGTGAAATATGTTGGGTGTGTAGACCCCCAAAATATTTCACGGATGGGGTTCCGTAATATATTTGGGGGCTGTACACCCCCAAAATATTTGACGGATGGGGTTCCGTCAAATATTTGGGGGGTCTACAGCCCCCAAATATTACACGGATGGGGTTCCGTCAAATATTTGGGGGCTGTAGACCCCCAAAAAATTTCACGGATGGGGTTCCGTCAAATATTTGGGGGGTCTACAGCCCCCAAATATTTCACAGATGGGGTTCCGTCAAATATTTGGGGGGTCTACACCCCCAAAATATTTCAGGGAACCCCATCCGTCAAATATTTGGGGGCTGTACACCCCCAAAATATTTGACGGATGGGGTTCCGTCAAATATTTGGGGGGTCTACAGCCCCCAAATATTTCACGGATGGGGTTCCGTGAAATATTTGGGGGGTCTACGGCCCCCGAATATTTCACGGAACCCCATCCGTCAAATATTTTGGGGGTGTACACCCCCAAAATATTTCACGGATGTGGTTCCGTGAAATATTTGGGGGCTATAGACCCCCAAAATATTTGACGGATGGGGTTCCGTGAAATATTTGGGGGCTGTACACCCCCACAATATTTGACGGATGGGGTTCCGTCAAATATTTGGGGGGTCTACACCCCCAAAAAATTTCACGGATGGGGTTCCGTCAAATATTTGGGGGCTGTACACCCCCAAAAAATTTGACGGATGGGGTTCCGTGAAATATTTGGGGGGTCTACAGCCCCCAAATATTTCAGGAATGGGGTTCCGTCAAATATTTGGGGGGTCTACAGCCCCCAAATATTTCACGGAACCCCATCCGTCAAATATTTTGGGGGTCTACAGCCCCCAGATATTTCACGGAACCACATCCGTCAAATATTTGGGGGGTCTACACCCCCAAAATATTTCACGGATGGGGTTCCGTCAAATATTTGGGGGGTCTACAGCCCCCAAATATTTCACGGATGGGGTTCCGTCAAATATTTGGGGGGTCTACACCCCCAAAATATTTGACGGATGTATGTCCGTCAAATATTTGACGCATGCCCATGTGTTAGTTACCTGGGGGGTGTAGACCCCCCAAATATTTGACGGATGTGTGTCCGTCAAATATTTGGGGGGTCCACACCCCCAAAATATTTGACGGATGCATGTCCGTCAAATATTTGACGCAAACCCATGCGTCAGTTATCTGGGGGGTGTAGACCCCCGAAATATTTGACGGATGTCTCCTTCGGCGCTGCAAGCTCCTGTGCCTCACTCTCTCCCACAGAATTTCCACAAAGATTGAGGGACGGGGTATGCAGTGAGGCGGCATCCTTCAGCGCCGCAAGCGCCTGTGCCCCACTGTCTCCCACTGAATTTCCACGAAGATTGAGGGACAGGGTATGCAGTGAGGCGGCATCCATAAGCGCTGCAAGCGCCTGTGCCCCACCGTCTCCCACGGAATTTCCACAAAGATTGAGGGACAGGGTATGCAGTGAGGCAGCATCCTTCAGCGCTGCAAGCGCCTGTGCCCCACTGTCTCCCACGAAATTTCCACGAAGATCGAGGGACAGGGTATGCAGTGAGGCGGCATCCTTCAGTGCTGCAAGCGCCTGTGCCCCACTCTCTCCCACAGAATTTCCAGAAAGATTGAAGGACTGTGTGTCCGTCAAAGATTTGGGGGGTCTACACCCCCAAAACATTTGACGGATGTATGTCCGTCAAATATTTGACGCATGCCCATGCGTCAGTTATCTGGGGGGTCTACACCCCCAAAATATTTCACGGATGGGGTTCCGTCAAATATTTGGGGGGTCTACACCCCCAAAATATTTGACGGATGTATGTCCGTCAAATATTTGACACATGCCCATGCGTCAGTTATTTGGGGGGTGTAGACCCCCAAAATATTTGACTGATGTATGTCCGTCAAATATTTGGGGGCTGTAGACCCCCACAGCACTCGATAGTGGCTTTAGCAACACCGCACCACACCCCTCTTCGCGCAAATACCCATCCGCATCATCCGAGAATGTCGCACATCGGCCTTTCCTGGATAGCATCCCGGCTGCACGAAAGCTGATGAACACCTCGAAATTGAAGAGCAGGTTTACTCCCACCGCCACGGCCACCTCACAGTCATGCGCATACATGGCCTTGCATGCAGCATCCGTTGCCACCAACGAGGATGAACATGCAGTGTCAATCGTCATAGAGGGTCCCACCAACCCAAACACATACGCCAACCAACTAGAAAAAAAAAACCTGAAAAAGAAAAATAGGCATACCCTCCCTAACCTCAACCATACAAGCAGGGAAATGACAGGGTGGGAGGGAGGGAGGGAGGGGAGGGAAGGAGGGAGGGAGGGAGGGAGGCTCTCTTGGGCGGCCGTAGGGGCTGTGTTGTGCTGTGTTGTGCTGTAATATGCTGTGCTATGCCGTATGTTGTGCTGTGCTGTGGTGTGCCGTGATGTGCTGTGATGTGCTGTGTTGTGCCGTGTTGTGCTGTGCCGTGCTCGAAACCCACTACCCCCCCTCTCCACAGTTCCGGCCCAACCCGATGAACCCCCACCCACCCACCCCACCAGCAAAACTGACCCGATTAGCTCAGGTGAGGTTGCTTGGGCCAGACATCAGGATTCTTTTCCCACTTGTCTTCAGTCACATATGAGCCCCCCGATCGGTTTGAGTCAGAGAGATGGGACGGGGTGGGCTGGGGTGGGGGGGGGGGGGGGCACGTACCATCATTGAAGGGGTTGCAAGCACTGGTTGGGTTTCAGACGCTAGGGTCCAGACCACAACCCACTTCTACACCTCAAGGGTGTGGTGACAATGGGACAAGTGTGATATTGGGGGGGACACGGGGGGGGGCGAAGTCTGACACGGGGGGGGGGGGGGTAGAAAGGGTGTTGGGGTGGGGGGGGGGGGGGGGTTAGGGGTGATGGTCCATAAAAGTCTGATGTCTGATGTCTCATAGCCGACTAGGTCGCTATACACATAGCTGGTCACGAATCGACTGCAACACCTACAAAAGAGTGTGTGCATTGATCTCCGGGCATCACTTATTCGTTTAAATTTTAGCTTCAAATTTCGTTCGGCTTCCACTTGAAGCATCTTTCGCTTTTTATATATTAACGGGGTGTGTAACCCGGAACTCGGACCAAGCTCCGGGTTATATAACCCGAACGCGGTCGGAGTTCCGGGTTATAACACTCGGTTTCTAAGTCCGGGTTATGGAGACCCGGAAACTCATACCTAAGAGTCCGGGTTATGTATCCACGGAGAGCTTGCTATTGTTTCCGATTCTTGCCCCCTTGCCCATCCCTTGTTGTCTCCACCCTGACACCCTCGGGATGGGCCTTTTGATCGCGCCCATGTGCAACATCAACACAACAACAGCAAATCATGTGCCATTGGTAGTAAGGTACGTTCCATGCTTTGGTGCCACTCTCTTTTACGCTTGCAAACAAAGTATGGTACCGGTCTCTTTCAGCCGAAATCGAAAAAATAGCGAAGAATCCAGGCAATTGCCAAAGAATGTTGCAACACACTGGGCCTACATGGCCTTATTGCATCCATCACATGCCCACGACCCAAACCGCGGTGGATGAGTTAGACCTTCCCTACCTTCTGGCGTACGATGGCTAGGAGCCCTCTCACTAAGTTGGGTCCACGGCCAATCATCCTCTTCGGAGCTATCAAGAACCTCAAGAACATCAGTAGATACATTCAACAAGACCTCTGAGATGACAGAGATTTCCTGCTCCAACTCTGTTCCTTATTTCCACCTTAGGTTGACTCATTTCCTCCATTTTTCACATGATTGGCCTTCATTTGTTCCGCCTTGGCATCATCTTTCTCATTGCCCGCTTTGAGGGCTGGCTGTGCACGAGGTTGTGGACAATCCACTTTACTAAGAATGGAGGCGGCCGTGTGTGCTACCTTGGCTTTATTGGTCCGGTGGTAGACAGCAAGGCACGCTTCCTTCACTGCTACGTACTTGGCAACATCCGCATTGCTAATCGTAGCGTCATTAGGCAATTTCGTCATCACCACCCGTCTGGCAATATCTTTGAATGTTACCAGTCGGGAGACGATTCTACTCACCCATGTGTAAACCCCGCGGTAGGTATCATCACGTGTCCCCTTCATACCAAGGGTGGGCATAGTATATCGTGCTGTCCGAAACAACATATTCTTGTCACATGAGGGTGCCAAATCAAGAAGCTTGCATTGCCGCTCAAATGATGCAATTGCACACACCCGAGGATCAATGCACTCAATAACTTGTTGTCGGAAGAGGGCCTTTGTAACATTATCCAGGGTCGCTGGCAGATTTTTCATGGTGCCCATGATGGGTTCCATGAAGTTTTGACCGTCGCTCAAAACCCCTACCTTGAATGAATCTCGCCTCAATTTGGATAATGTATCGGCCCGCAACCCAGTGCGGTGTGCAATGATAAGAATATTGAACGTTTGAGTTTCAAACGTATTTGCAAAATTGCTGGCACTATATTCCTTTGTCTATGGGGTGTAGCCAAGGAAGGGTGGCCTAGGAACCCCCCTCCAAATGACATGGTAGTGCACCGCTAAAGTAACGGACCACACTTATGGGGGGTGTTTGGGGGGTCAAAAACCAGCGTATAGGAACTATCACGACCCCGGTGTCGGACCAAGGGAGTCAACTTTTTTCGGGCACTAACCCCCCTAGGAACCCCTTCCTGGACCCTTCCTGCACCCTTCTTGGACCCCAACCTGGTAGGAACCCCCCTTCCTAGACCCTTCCTAGACCCCTTCCTGGCCAGGAACCCCCCCCTTCCCGGCCAGGAACCCCCCTTCCTATGGCCCTTCCTGCCCCTCAAAGGCAGCCTGGTTTTTGCGATATCTGCCTATCCGTTCGCTTGGGATTGGATGACGGCCGTCACAGGCCCGGCCGGTACACGTGGTTGCTCCCTTCCGGAGGGGCAGACGTTCCACAACACGGCCATCGCAACCAACTCCCCCGTGACTTGGCCGCCGGGCACGAGCATCGGCCGGGTGCGCATCACCAAGTCCATCCTCCGCGACAGGGACCCCTGTGCCCTCTCAAACCTCATTGCAGTGACGTCGCGCTGCAACCCGGAGATCACCGCTTTCCACGTGCGGCATAGCGGAGCGGACTACTCCTGCTTGCTGGAGTCCCTGTCCACCCGCCTGCCCCACGACCACGCCCGGATCAACAGCCATTACATGGCTGCCCACCCTGTGGATGCCGAGCCGCCCACCACCCTCCGCTTCGCTTCCACGAAGCGCAAGCCTGCCACTTTCGCCAAGGAGGGGTGGCACAAGGAGGCAGCCAGGCGGAAGCTCTTCCTCTTCGACCCACGGCAATCCGGTGAGGAGACCCTGCCCATCTACTCGCTCTCCAATCGCTCAGCGTGGGAAAGGGACAGCGACGGCCCCGGGCTCACCGTGCCGAGTGCGTATGCGGGCAGCGGGCTACTTGCCCTCCCCGTCACCTCCACACCGCTGTTTGTCGTGCACGATGATCCGCTCTTGGAGCTGCCGAGTGACTGCACCACTGCCGTGACCAACGACCCCGGTCACCTTGCCAGCCTGCAGCACTTGTTCATCCGGAGTTTTTTTGCGGAGTATGAGGTGGATGAGGCGCACAAGGAGGCAGTGGCGATCGCCGAGTAGCGTTGGGCCCGGATCTTCAACCACAACCGCCCAGTTGCTGGCCGAGCTCAGGTGCCGCCGGACCGTAAGATGGTGTGGGGGAAGCCGGAGGACATGTCCAAACATCCGGATGGGGAGGAACACATCCAGCTTTGGGACCTGCCGCGCCCGTCGGCCATGGTGACGCGGGTGAAGGCCAAGTTGGAGGCGATCTTGGGCAAGACGCTGCACGTCATAACGCAAGGGTACATCGAGTCCATCACCCACGTTCGCCAACTGCCGCACCGAGATTTCCCAGCAGCGTCACTTCCTGTAGATGGCATTGCCCTCTCACTGTTCTGTGCTCTCTCGATGGAAATCCTTGATGATGAGAATTGTGCGCAGTTCGTCGCCATATCTGCCCGTGCCTTCCCTCGGCCTTGGATCATCCACCCTATGGCGATGAGAAGGGGTTCCCTGTGGGTGATCTTCTCGACGGTGGTGCATGAAGGAGGCGGCCTGCCATTGGCTGCGAACCCGGGTCGCGTCGTATTATTGGGTTCTGTGCGTTGTCGACGCACACCGTGTCCTACGCCACCACCCACGCCATCACGCCTCCGTTCTGGGCGCACAAGGTCGCTGTCAGTTGTGGAGTCCACGGATGCCGCCGGAAGCCGACAAGTGAGAAGTGCTTTGGGTGTGGAGTGCAAGTCCTTTGCCGCAATCACACTGGGATCGAGTGCAGAAAGTGCGACACTAAAGCAGTAGCAGCAACAACATCCGATCCGGGGAATGCCGAGGCCGCTGATCCGAGTCGTGTCCTTGCCCTGCAGCACATGGTGACTTGTTTGATTCCGTCGGATGGGACGACGCTTTACACCGGGCATTACGAGGCAGCGCCCGCACCACATGTGATTCCCGATGACACAACCCCAAGGCGGAGGACCGCCCACTGGTGGGGCATGCACACGAGCGCGACTGGCTGCCCTGGCCGAGATCGGAACACCACGCCTTGTTGGTTACGCCGCCTGGGAGCATGCTGGTGGTGGTGAACGGCCACTTTGGAGGATTCACCCGGGGTACCGAGGAGAGCAGTGACATTTTGGTATACGGGATGGAGAAAGCACCAGCCGAGCCCAGACCCGTGGACCCGAGCTTGTTGATGGCCGCCGGAGCGATCGTTCGCAACACCAAGGTGGCACAAGAGCAATCCTTTTGGTGTGCATGCCAGTAGGTTGACACTCTGTCCCCTTTGAATCGCACGGCCTTTGGTTGGAGGGGTTCACAATGCAATGGGGCAAATGTATGGTCAGTACTGCTTGCCAAGGGTGAGCGGCAGTGGCAATGCAAGGGGAGGGATGTTTGAGGGCTTCAACTAGGCACCGTGTGTGGGCTGTGGCATGTGCATGCCACTCACGCACCCCCCCCCCCTTCCTGCACAGGAACTGTCCCAGGAACCCCCTAGGAACCCCCATCCTGCACAGGAACCCCCCCCCTTCCTGCACAAGAACCATCCCAGGAACCCCCCAGGAACCCCCTTCGTGCACAGGAACCCCCCCCACCTTCCTGCACAGGAACCCCCCTTCCTCGACCCCTTCCTAGACCCTTCCTGGACCCTTCCTGCACAGGAACCCTCCCCCCTTTCTGCGCAGGAACTCCCTTCCTGGACCAATTCCTGTCCCCTTTCGTCGATGGTGTTTCCCGTACTTCTCTTCAGGCGGATGTCGACGTGTACCCACGGCTGGTCTTGAAGTCCGTCGATGAGGAGGAACGGGCAGCCCCACTGCCAGTGGCACCATCGGAGGCTGCGCGGACCGTGGATGGGCGAGCACCAAGTCTTCAAGACCCTCCGACATGGGTGTTGCAATCAAGGCTGACCATGGCAGACATGCACAGTCCTGTGACCCTGCAAGCGGGCACGTTCTGATATCGCGACTGCACACTGACCGTCCGGAAGGGGAAGGCGGCCACGGCCCTGCAACTGCGGTTGCCAGTGGCATGTACGGACAATCTCGCCGAGCTGCCCCAGGGGCATGCAGGACATGGCAAGACGTACTACGTTGCGCAGTACTTGTGCCTTGTTGGCCATGCCAAGGCCAGCAACACATGGTCTTTCTTGGTGTACAGCGAGCAGACCAGCTTCAAGACGCTGAAGAGTCTGGCAAGGCTGACGGGTTTGGATGACGTTGTCCCCATTTAGGTGCACAACGCGGTTGACGAGTGGCTGGAGAAGTATCGCAAGCGGCAAGAACAGGGTCAATTGGGTGGACGCTCACACGTGAAGAAGAAGCCCGGCAGGGAGGCAGATACACAACCACTGTGGCAGCAACCTGGGGCCGAGGTCAAGCCCGAGCAATCAGACAGGGCAGCGCAGGTTCCGTGAAGCGTCGTGCCCATAGGACCGTCATCACCGACTCCCCCTCCAAGCGGCGCGTACCAGGCGGTCCAGGGCTGGCAAGTCCCATGGCAATGGCCACGGGGACAGTGATCACGCAGCTGGCACCTGGGTTGCAGGAGGTCCCGCGCACGGCGTTGAAGGAGGTGTTGCCTGATGCCGTTGAGAAGGCGATGGCAAGTGGCGGCAAGACCCGCGCAGAGGGGGCCACGGAGCAGGCAACCAAGAAGGAGCGCGAAGCACGGGAACAGGTTGTCAAGCACGAGGGCAACCATTGCAAGTATGCAGGCACGACTGATTGCCCCAGAAGACCGGTTGGAGGCTGCTGAGGATGCAGCGCGCGAGGCGCAGGCAGGCAGGGTCAAGGCCGAGTCTCTGCTGCGGGAGAAAGCTGCGGAATGTGACCGGGCGGTGAGCATCCTCGACCGGACGTACGGCCAGGGCCCCAGCCCCAGCAAGTGATGAGGAGTGGCGAGGCACGGTGGCGATGAGAGCGCAAGGATCCCAAGTGTCCCTCTGGCCTGGTGGCTGTTGAGGGGTGCTCGGGTTCTGCCAACCTGTGTGGGCATGAGACGTGGAGAGACAACCCTTGGTGGCACATTGCGAGGGAGTTGCGTCCCGTTGGTTGCAGCACACGTGTTTTGTGACAAGGCCACTCCAAAGATTGCACGCATGCATGCATGGCTGTGCAAACCCGCCAAGGGTTGTGCGACGCGGTGCGCAAAAAAATACACACCTTAACCCATAACCCTTATAACCCATAATCCTTTTTGGCGTAACCCTAACGCATATCTAACCCTTATCTTATTTTGTGCGCGACAATCGCGCAGGATAGTAGTCACGTCGTGCGCAGGGCGCGTAAGGTGGTGCCACGAGCGGGGTGCTTCACATAGCTTCACCCTTGGAGGTACCACCGAGATTCCCAAGCTCTCCAAGCATGGACGCAGTTGCATGGCATGTGTGGTTGCAATGCCCCGTTGTAACAGCGGTGTAAGGATCGGGGCAACCGATGGGGCAGTACACCGAAACACCAGGTTTAGGAAGGGGGGGGGTTGCTGTGCCGAAAGTGTCTAGGAAGGGGTACAGGAAGGGGGTTCTTGTGCAGGAAGGGGGGGTTCCTGTGCAGGAAGGGACCCAGGAAGGGTCCAGGAAGGGTCTTCCTGTACAGGAAGGGGGTTCCTGTGGGGTTCCTGGGACAGTTCCTGGCCGGAAAGGGGGGGGGTTCCTGTGTAGGAAGGGGGTTCCTGTGGGGTTCCTGTGGTACTTCCTGTGCACATGGTGCCCTCACAGTTCTTGGCAGGCTTCCATTTTAAATGTAATACAAAAGGCCGTTTCAAATTTCCTTGGCAGTGTCGTTCGAGTGACCCCGTATTGGGATTTGGAGGTTGATGCACGGCGACAGAAACGAAAATACATTCGCGACGTTGTGGGCACTCTGCTTGGAGATGACGACATCGTTGTGCGCACAACCGGCAACGGTATACTGATGGAGTCCAACAACCACGAGGTGCGCGAACAGCATGTCTCCGAGGAAGTGATCAAAGTTTTGCAAACGGCACACCAAACGAGCCTCTCCACGCGCAACATGTTAAAATTGGAGCGCAATTGTACACGAAGGGAATTAATGGAGGGGCGCAGCCAAGTGCTGCCATATGTCGCAACGGCCCTAGAGGTTTCATCGGGGTCCACTGCTTGAAGTAGTGCAAAGCCAGCTGACGTTGAGTAGGGCGTGCGGTACCTTTAACATCCCTCGTCAAGACCGGCTTTTGATTATCATTTGCGCAGATGCCACACCGCTGTGGCAGACCTCGGCCACCACGTGCGACGTCCACGTGACCGTTTGGTCAGAGGGTGTAGCAGCTGCAGGCGACGTGCGACGCTAGGCGACGTGGTGGGCGCTTGACGGACCGGATGGCACGCATTGTCTCCGGGCCATTGACATTAAGGCAAACCTTAATCAGGATGTTTTGGATGTTTTGTCCATTGTGGATGTTTGGCACTTGGGGAATCGCATCCCGAGTGTACGTGCGTTGACAAGAGATGGCAAAGCCATGCTTTCGGCCAATTATCACAAGGGGAAATGTTGGGTAGGCTGCCATTGCATTGATTCCTTGGCACGTGCCAATTCTGTACCGGCCCAATGCAGGTGGGGCTCATTTTTGCAGGCAATTGGACCATGCAACCGTGTTGGTGACGTGGAGCATGGCTCATGTCGTATTGCGAACGCAATTGTTAAGCAAGTCAATGAAACATTGAAAGATTTGATTGAAAACGGTGCACCCGACGTTGCCCGTGACGCAAGGGACGCAGGGAAGGCTTTTGTTTTGGAGCTTCACAAGCTTTTGGATGAGGTGAAAAATGTTCCGCATGCTGAGCGGTTGGCTCCCCGGCCAACCAAGGCCGGAAAATTTGATATAACAGGTGGCAAAATGTTTTTTGAGAACAGTGCATTATATGGCCGAGTTGTGGCCGTATTGCGGGACAACCTACTCGACGTGGCCTTTGGTGGCGTTAAATTTTTCCTATTGATGAAGCATGTGTTATTATCCATGCATCGAATGCACGCACTATGGCGCAAAAGGGATTGGCTAACACAGGCTGAACTCAAGGAATTGGAGTCCGCGAGTGACCGCTTAGGGGAGTGTTGGGGTAAATTGCAATGCGGTGTAACCCCTTGGGTACATTGGGCATGTGTTCACAGCGCATGTTTTGCGCGTCGCTTTGGGAGTTTGTAAATGTTTAGCAGTAATCCGATAGAATACAGAAACCCACCGTTCAAGCGGCATCTCAATACCTCGATGCGCGGTTGGTGTCTTCGGCGACCCCGCATCACACGCCTCGGAATGAGGCACGTGGTGCCCACCGACGCGCTGAGCGTCGGTTTGCAATTGTACGAGGCGCGGCAAGGCCGCGGTGCGGCCGTTGTCAGCGACGCAAGCGGCATGTGGACCAGTGACGACATCAATGCGGTGGCACAATGCGATTCAAGCCCCAGCGAACGGATTTCTGTGCCATTGCCTCTGGACAGGAAGGGTCATAGGAAGGGTCTAGGAAGGGGGGTTCCTACCCAGGAAGGGGTCTAGGAAGGGGGGGGTTTCTGCCCAGGAACCTCCCTAGGAACCCCCCTTCCTGGCTAGGAAGGGGGGTTCCCTGGGGGGTTGTTGCCCAAAACGGGGTTTCCAAAAACACCCAAAAATTGGGCATCACCAACCCGGGACCCAATGTCACCCAAAATAGGCCTATTGAAGGTGCGGTGTTTGTGTTCAAAGTCTTCGGATGCCGTTGTAACGTGTAGGAGTAGAAAAACCCTAGGAAGGGGGGGGGGGTGCCTAGGCCATCCTTCCTTGGCTGCACCCCATACCACGCGCAGAACGGAATCAATGATTTTTGTTCGTCAAAAATGAATCCATAAAGTTTTGTTGTTCCGGGGGGTTCTCGAACGTGCCGGAAGTCGTGGAAGCATCCGTTTTGTTCATTTCCACCGTTTTCCATGTGAGAAGCGTATCGTGCCTTTGCCTCTACCTTGGCTTTCGTGCTCCGTGTGCCGCGCGTGTTACGTGTTCTAAGCGTTCGATTCTAGGTGTGCCTCTGGAAACCGAATAACAGGTGTTGCATATCCGTGCAAGGTGTGTTGCGCGTGCCGCGCGTAACGAACACCATGCTTCTGGAGGCCGGAACCCACGCTTTGTGCGAGCTACGCGTCCTCATGTACCTCAGCCCTTTCTTCACGCCCGCACCCCTTTTCCCGGATAGCCACAAGCAGCGGGTTGCCAAGGGGGGCCACCTGGGTAGTTGGGGGACCGCGGCCACGTTGAAGCACAACGCGTTCATCGTGTTCCAGATCAAACAGCAGACATGTATGTGATTGTTCAATGGGCTGGAGTACGGGTGTGGTGTCTTTTGATGTCTCCCACGTCGATGCCGTTCGTTTCGCCTTTTTGTTTCTGCTTCTGGGCCGTGCCACACATTTCTTCACATCCAGGTGGCACGCAGCCTGGGTGAACCGCAAGAAGGTCGGCAGCAAGGATCGCAAAGAGGACGAGAATTTCCTCACCAACGTGACCGCATATCAAGTATCCATGCATGACACGTGCCATGTTGTTTTGTATGGTCGCACCGTGACAATCCCCAGTGCCCATTTTCAATAAGCTGCTTAACCCACCAACTGCCTGCAGATTAAGACGAAAAAAGGAAAGCCGCGCGATCCCGCGAAAGTCCAAGATTGCCGCGCCAAGCCGGATGGATGGTTCGAGTACACAAAGGTTGTACTACGCGTGCTGCGTGTTGCATCTGTAGGTGATTCTGCCCCGTGTCATACGCGTGTTGCGCGTGTTGCGTGTTCTGCGCGTTCCGGTGATGTGCCGCTCGTTCCGCCTCTGGGGGGCGCCGCCATCGTGCTACACGTGCTGTGCGTTCTGCAGATCCAAGCGAAACGGTTGTGGACCTAGTTGGAGGGCGAAGAAGAAACCAGTGAGGAGGAAGAGGAGGAGGAGGCATCAGCGTACGACGGAGACGAGGAGGAGGAAGAGGAGACTGAGGAGAAAGAGGAGGACGAGCCAGCCCAAGGCAAAAAGCAGGCCCGAGGCGCACCGAAGGAGCATTCTGACGACGAGCCAGAGGACCCCGTTGTGCCGGAGAAACACTCTTCTTCTTCCGCCAAGGCAGCACGGTCCACCATGCTGGAGGTCAAGAAGGAGCCGCAGACAATGGCAGAGAAGAAGAAGCGGAAGTCGGAGGAGCGGAGCCCGCCCAAGGTGCCACCGAAGAAGTCCGAGGCGGAGATGCCCAAGAAAAAGAAGGACAAGGACAAGCCGGCCCGTGGTCACGTGTCCTTTGCGATTGGCGGGAAGGGCCCGCAGAAGAGCATCAGCGCCGCACTGACAAGAGCACGGAGGTTCCAGCATGAAGGTGGGTACAACCGTGATCTGGACACAATGAGAGAATCTTGGAGACGGACTTCAATGCGGCTCTGGGCAGATTGGAGATGCACTACAAGGACTGCTTGTCGGAGGAACCCAAGTCCAAGCAAGAGATTGGTTTGGCAGTTCTGCTGCACACCAGTGTCCGGGCCCTGAGCGTGCAAAGCGTGCTGAGATGCGGGACCAAGAACGCCCAGTCGGGTGCAGCAGCCCGTGAGTATTTCGAAAAGCGGTATCCCTCGAGTAGCCCGCGGCAAGTGGCAAAGGGGATTTTGAAGGGCCTTTCGGTTTGTACGCGTTGCGCCGCCGCACCGCAACGGCCGGTGGACCTGAGCCCGCCATCGGAGGGTATCCGTCTAGCCAAGCTGAAGATGGAGGGCCTGTGAGGTGGTCGTGCAGGTGGCGGGGCCGATCGGGTGAGCGCAATCGGCATCAAAGACATTGTTGACATGGAAATGGATGTTTTGCTGGTGTTGCGCACCGCTTCTGTTTTGTTTCTGCTTAGTCGTGCCGCGCGTCATGCGCGTTCCGCGCGTTCTGCGCGTTTGCTTCTAGCCTGCCTCTGGAGGAAAATTCCCGTTTTCCGCGTTTTGTAGGAGAAGTTCGTCCGGTTTGTCGAGATGGCCGGCCTGATGGCGTACGAATTGGAAGAGGAACGGAACCTCGAACTGCCGGCGTCTGGAGCATGGTCGTTGGTGCGCACCCGAGAGGTGGCGGCGAAGAAACCGCGGGTATTTGTGTGCTTTGTGGTGTCGGTGGCGTGCTTGCTGTTCCCTCCGCCGCGTCTCTGGAGGCCCATGATAGCGTGATGCGCGTTTTACGCGTGTTGCACGTATGATTCCACGTACGCTTCTGGAGGGGGACTCTCCGTGTTACGCGTTGTGCAGATTGCCGCTTGGGATTGTGAGCCCCCTCACATGAGCGGGTACCCGCACCTTCCCCCCCCCCGCCACCACAGTACCCGCCGCCTCATGCCCACCGTCAACCCCAGCAATCGTACCACCAAGACCCGCAGTGGCACCCCTATCCGCCGCTGCTGCTGGCCCTCCCGCCGCCTCCGCCGCATGACGTGCCGCCGCGGGGCCCCCGCCTTCCCCGCCCTATGGCGCACCCCCCTTCGGAACGTCCGAGCCGCCCGAGCTTCAACCGAAGGCGCTACTTGGCCCGTTCACAGATGTGGCACAGATCAAGAAGTTGCTTGGGCGGCTGCGGAACCAACCCGATTGTACTTCCTCCGTTGCGGTTTTCAACGCGTGGTTTGTACGGAGCCGTGAGTCACATGTATGTGGACCCCCAGTCTCGTCTGCCCAATGTTTTGCACCTCGGTGGCCCCCCTTGTGTTTCCACAGGATCCGCGGGAGACCGGCGAGACGCGGGACGATGAGCCCCAGAGCATCAGAGTAGAAGGATCTAGCGCCGGTGCCATGGAGGAGCGGCAGGTCGTTTTACTGAGTGTTCTCCACCTGTGCTTCTTTGTCACCTCCAGAGTCCGCTGCGCTCTGTGTTGCCCGTGTTGCGCGTCCTGCGCGTGCTACATGTCGTGCCTCCGCGTTGCCTTTGGAGGAGAGACATCACGTTGTTCGCGTTCTGCAGAAGCTTCCCCCAGAGACCAAAGGTGAGGAGGCCAAACAAGGGCCCCAGGAGGCCGCAGAAGGCGCCGCAGAAGGCGCTGTAGCGGGTGCGGAGGTCTCAGTAGGGGGCGATGGTGGTCCGGCAGGTGAGCAGGTGCGCGTTGTGGTGCCACTGCCGTTTGCCCGTCATGCCCGTATGGTTCCGTTGTGCCTCTGGAATCCACCCCGGCGTGTGTTGAGCGTTCTGCGCGTGTTACGTGTTACATGTGTCTCGATTCTGGCCCTCCTCTGGAGGATAGCAGACCCGTTTTCCGTGTTCTGCAGACGCCTGTGCGAGTGCAGGAGGAGCCCCCCGACTCCCCGGAACGCCGTGCCGAACAAGAAGGGGCTCCAGATACGGAGACGGCCGCCGAGGGCAAGATGACGGACGGTGACATCCAAGAATTGTAGAGGGGTGGGAGGGCTGGGGGGGAGGACGGGTGGGAGGGTGAGGGGTCAGAGGGTTTTTTCCCCGCTTGGGGAACCGAGTACGGAATGGCCGGACCCCGACGAGTCCCGGGCGCGTCAGAGTTCGCAGCCCGCTTTGCGGGTTCCCCCTGGGGAAGTTTCAGCGCAGACAGTCTCTTTTTCTCAACAGGCGCCGGACTAGTGGCGTCGCAATATGTGGTAGAAATACCGGTTTCTTGGCTGTGCGCTAATGGAGCATTATGGCCATCCAACATGTAGTGCCCGGTTCGCGCCAAGCACAAGCGAACTAGTGGCGTCCCGCAAAAAAAGATACCACACCTGTTGCCAATTGCTCTATGGTCGGGGAATCGAGGTTGAACCCCCCCCCCTCCGCTGCAGATTGCTATGTGGTGGGGGAATTGAGGCTCAAACCCCCCCCCCCCAGAAAAAAACATAGACACTGCCCTGTGCTACGTGTGCTGCGTGTTGCCTTTGACTATGCCTCTGGACTGCGTGTGGCGCGTTCTGCGCGTGTTGCGCGTTCTCGGCGCTGCCTCCGGTACTACCTGTGGAGTTTGAATGTACGCGTTCCGTTTTATGCAGACACACCGCTCTTCGAAAATGCCATTTCCCACGAAACTCTATGCGGGTGCACTCCCCTTGGAGGATATTGTGCAGCAAATATCATGCATGGAGTCCGGCCAGGCCAAATTGAACTAGTCGCGTACACCGAGGATGAGGTGTGGGGCCACATGTGTACCCTTCGTGAACGGCCGTTAAGTGGCCGTTTGAATAATTGCGTGAATTTCACGTGAATTTACCCAAATTTTGAGGTTTTGGGGGGGAAATGCCATATTCTTGGTTCATTTCACGGGCTTTGAGGGGCCAAAATTCCTCCCCTAGCTTTGTTACGCATCATCCAATGAAAGTCCCGCCCCAAAAGCATGCATCATGACCGCACCATGCCCAAAACCAGAGGTGCCGGAAGCCGGCAAGCCTGTAGCCGATTCACAGCCGTGAATTCACGTGAATTCGTACCAAATTCGTACGAATTTCGTACGAATTGCGACGACTTTTTCGTCGCCGCTGCCCCACGCCTTCATCACCTTGTTCCACCCCACCTCACAATCCCGTGCCTCCACAAGCCCCCGAAGCACAATGTAGCCGTTCCCATCAACAAAGTTGAGGGGCGGCTGAGAGGGGCCAACCCTGTCGGGGGCGGGGTCAGGGCTGCCCGTCACCCCATGAGGGGGGTCGGGAAGGGGTTCGGTGCGGAGGGGGGGTTCACTCGAAATGAAGGGGGGGGCGCATGAGGCACCACGGTACCATTGCAAAGAAGTTGTGCTATAGAAGGTGGGGTGGGTGACGTCGGGGACGTGCACCTGAGGGGGGATGGTGGGATGGAAAGGGGCGACGCCCAAATCATCCCACCACCGGGGGTTGGCAAGATGCCAAGAAAAGGGGAAAAAAGAGTGGTCTGCTGGTGCACCTGCAGCAAGATCCTGCAGGCACACCATATCGCAGTGGGGGGGGGGTGTGGACGAGGTTAGTGGTGGGGTACACCTGGACGTGGGCGTCCTTAGGCTTCCCCACAGGGTTATTCCTCATCGAGTTGAGGAGCTGGTCAACACTGGAGGGGGGAGGGGTTAGATGGAGAAATTTGAGGGTGGGGAGTTGGTGGCGCAATTCCCTCCACAGGGTTGTGGCCCATCCCCTCCCCCCGAGGTAGCTGTTGCGGGTGGGGCTGCGCATGTCGATGTGGATGACATCGGGGGAGGGGTCGAGGGAGGCTGCCCAGCCCACGATGTCATCCACCTCCAGTGCCTCCGACTCGTACGTTGCCTCCTCCAATGGATGGTGGGCAACGGGGAGGGCTTGGTAGTGGGCGAGGGTGTCGGCTGAGGGGTCGGGGCGCGAGGCCAGGCTTGCGAGTTGAGACATAGTCTGCTGCGACAATGTTAAAAGAAAAGAACGCGAGGGCTTTGAGAGCTGTAACAAAGCGAAAGAGTGGAAAGGAGGGTAAATTCGTACGAAATTCGTACGAATTTCGTACGAATTCGTACGAAATTCGTGCGAATTTCATATTCTCGTGAATCCGTGAATCTAGCGTGAATTTCTGCGTGAATTTAGGTGCGTGAATTTCACATTCACGCGAATCTCACCAAATGTGTTAAACCATGCGGGGACTTTAAAACTCTAAATTGCACCTATTTGTTGCATCTTACTTTGGGCGAAGGTAGCACGACAAAAGCACACAATAGCACCAAGTTACGAGCAAAACACAGCAAAATTGGGTGAAATTCACGGTACCGTGAATCTCGGATTCAAACGGCCGGTTCACGAAGGGTACATGTTGGCTCCCATCCAGGAATTACAGCGGGCATCCCTCCGAAAGGCGAACCTCTCCCACTTGATCCCCCTAGTACCAAGGTGTGTCCCACTTGATTCTAGCGGTTGGCCCAATGGATTGTAGTATTTGCCCCAATCGATTCTAGCGGTGGCTCCCATTTCCGTAGGTAGAACGCCTTCATCCTCCTACTAGGCATGGTAAGAAGTAGATGGTATCTGCGAACGGGAAGGGTTACTATACAACCCCTTCATGGCACGATTGCTAAGCCGCAAGGAGTACTACGTCTTGCGCCGTAACATCCGGCCCGACGTTGTTGAGCTACTGGAGGAGTGCAACGGGCAGTGGGCTGGTGCCTGGCGGTTGGGTGGCGCGGCTTGTGGGGATGAGTCTGTGGTGCCGCACAAAGGCATACGTTCCGGCCCACTACGGACGTTCATCGCCCGCAAGCCCCACTCAACCGGCATCAAGCTCTATTGCCTTGCTGATGCCACTAGTGGGTACGTGGTGGACATATACGTATACACGGGTAGACGCGGGCACCTGCGGCGGTTTGGCAACAATGCGGGCAACTTCAGTGCCCAGCAGATCATGACCATGTGGGCAGGTCTCCTCCCTTCCGGGACCATCCTTTGTGTGGATGCCTTTTTTGGATCGCACGAACTAGCGCGTGGCCTCGCTGCGGAGAGGCACGCCTTCTTGGTGATGACGAAGCGCTCCACGTACGGGGTGGACAGGGCAGGAGAACTTCTAGCACAAGGGAAAACCGCCACGTGCACTGCGAGGTACGCCATGGTGGTCTTCAAGAACCCAAAGGTGGGTCACAAGCCGCCCCGCGTAGTGCCAATGCTCACGAACGTCCACTTGCGACAAGCCGGGCCCTTGCATCGCCGCAGCGGGAAGGAGGTGAACCCGGTGGTCGCCAGCCACCGCCAGTTATCGCGTGCGGTGGATGGCGTCAACCAGATGGCCCTCCAAATGCGCCAGATGGGGCGTCGGATGACCTGGTCGCATGTGCTGCGTGCGTTTGTCCTCCGGTACGCCCTGGTCAACGCATACGCGACTTGCCGGTCCCTCGGGGGGGCCCACACAGGTACCATGTTTGACTGGCAGTGGGACCTTATCCGGCGCCGCTTTTGTAAAGTGGCAGTGGCCAAGCCCATCCACGTGCCGGTGTGGATGCTGGGCCGCCGGGTGTGCACCCATTGCAACCGGGGCAAGACCCACTACGTTTGTTGAGGGTGCGGCAAGTGGTACCATGTGGGATGCTTTGCCGTGGCACACGGCGCGACCGGGGTGGTGGAGGCGGATGTGGAGGAGGAGAGCGAAGAGGCCGAGGAGGATGGAAAGGAGAGGGACGAGAGTGAGGATGACACGGAGGAGGAGAGTGAGGAGGAGGGGGAGGAGGATGAGGAGGAAGAGAGTGAGGAGGAGGAGGAAAGTGACAGGGGAAGAAGACGAGGACACGGAGGATGACGAACATTAGGAAGGAGAAGGTGGTGGAGGACGGGCGTGGTGCAATCGTGGACTTCATGGCCGCCAAGCCTCTGCCATCCCTACCCATGGGACCAGTGCGAACCCTGGGGGACAACCGCCTAGGCTGGATACCCAAACTGTGAGGACGCGCCCCTCCAAAAGTGCGCGCGTGTGCAATAGCTACGTGTTCCGCGTGCTACGTGTTTTGCGCGTGCCGGAAGTGTGCTTCTAAGTCTGCATGTAGAACGCTGTGCTGCGCGTTTTGCGCGTTCTGCGCGTTTTGCGTGTGTTGTTTGCGTTGTGCACGTGCTGCGTGTAATGAAGCAACACGCGTAGCACGTATTGTGCCGCGCGGAGCGCTTCTAGACAAAAACGTCCCCTCTGTAGACAATGGAATATATTTTCAACACCTCTTCATCTTGCACAATGTCAATATCCTCCTTGCCTGCCTCGGAAACAGCTTGAAGAACCTTGTTACGATCAATGAAACCTTGCAAACAATCGTTGTATTTAGGAAACTGTGTCTTACGACATATCAACAAGCGTGGCCCGTGCTAGAATGGCTTACTAGTGCAGCAAGGGCGTTCATCACGGTTGTCAGAGACTGCGTCTGCAGGTTCCGCTGCTGAATCCTTTTCGGCCTCATTCTCTCGCCCCGCTCAACAATTGCACGTTGCTTCTCCTTGTCATCTTCTAGTACCTCCGGAATTAAGACAAACTTCGCAAGAGCAACAAACCACTCATCAAGATTACCATACACGGCATTGTTGGTTGTACACGCTGGGGCCAATTCAAGTGCAAGCTTCGTTGCCCCACGTTGAACATTCAGTCTAATTGTTGGTTTGCCCGATACCCCAGCAAACATGTCCCCATACAATGGATCATTGATTTCACCTTTCCCGTGCTGCTTCTGCGCATCTTGAACAATCTTCAAAAACTCTTCAATAGAGGGTGGTTGGGGTTGCTGGGCGGCGAACATCTCTGCCAATTGCTTGCCGTACTTTTTTGAAAGACCACCCTATCAAAGCACAATGCAATAAGTACCATATTTGTAGTTCCAGCTATACAATCCTTTTCCATTAGTATCCTATACCCCTATAACCCGGAACTTAGACCCAAGTCCGGGTTACATAACCCACAACTTGGGACACCCGAATTCCGGGTTGTATAAGCCGGACCCGCGTCTGAGTTCCAGGGTCTATAACCTGGACTTAAACCAGGAACATTGAAACAAAGCGAGCCCGAATTCAATGTGACACAAAAGCGCCAAGTACCTGAAGGAACTCGGGCAAAATAGTGGCCAAAGGGGCCATGTCTTTGTCGCCGCACACGGCCATCCCAATGACCCACAAGTAGGCGCGCGTTGGTTGAGGTGCCCAATAGACAATTGGGTCCGACTCCGACCGGCACACGGGTAGGCATCCTCGCGCACAATAAACAGGAGGGGCCGGTCCCAATCAATGGTGTCCACTAGTGGTGCGCGCGATCGAATGTACCGGGTCCATGAGTGCACGGGCCAACTGCAGCCACTAGCGGCCGGGTTGTCCACGTTCACGGGGAGCCGCAACTCTAGCTGCTTAGCCATATCCTTCCATGTGTCCAAAAACGCTTGCCGCATTCGGATGGGTCGCGGGAAAGTTCGGCCCGTAGCGGCCGTATAGTCAATTCCTCGACGGGTCATGAACTTGGAGAGGTGGCGAACCCCGTCTTTGTGATATTGAGGACCATGAGGAGCCCAATAAATGGGGTGCGGGAAAAAGGACGGAGGCGTATTGTTTCGCCCCCTTCACTTGCTTGGTACGAATAAGGGAGGGGTAGCAAGCATCCGTGGCCTCGGACCATCGAGCCCGGGCCAAGGGAGATGAAGACACCCACTCACCAAGGAGTTGGGAGACCAAAGGGTCCCGCAAACTCTTGGCTCCACTCAAACGCACAAGCGTCATGCCAAGCTCGAGAATAGTGTCTCGAGGGAAAGGCATAACAAGTGCTACACAAGAGAAAGGGGGGCATGGAGTGGGGTTGGCGGTGGGCACAAGGAAGAACATCAAGGGTTGGACACCCAACCCTTAGGCAATCCAACATATCTACAAAGCCAGTGGGCAACATTCTACCACATTAAACCGCCTCAAGATCGTACCATACGCATGCAATTAACCCCACAGATAGTTTAAAATCTAGAAAATACTACATTTTCTCGTTGAACAGGTTAAAATTTATCGGTTTAACATTTAACACCTTTCAGAAATCAAATTTCAAAATTTAACATATTGGATTTAACGTGGGTCTCTAGGGAGGTGTTTGCAAGGGGCGATAGTCTGCAGCGGCGCGGTCCTACCAAGGGAGGGGGGGTCATGGGCCCCGCCCTGCCGGCGGCCGTTGCTGAGATACGACCTACAACGCTACCCAGCATTAGGCACCTGCATCCGTAGAGCTCCAGGCGGGGTCCCCTGGCCCGAAGACGGTACTAACGCCCCGCCTCCGCTAGCGGTATGATGGGGGTGCCCTCTGCTCCCTCTAGGCACACTAAGCAGAAGCAGGCGTAGTAAGCAGGCAGTACCGGGGACCGTAACCCGGGGTAACATTAGCAAGGACTCAACGTGAGTGCTCTTCACCAGAACCGTAAGGCCCGCCGGGGCTTAACTCCCGAACTGTACGGTCCTTAGGGCCTCCTCGGGCAGCTTTCAGCCCGCGGGGATGCGAAGAGGCGTGACTACCAGCACTTACGTCTCGCCTGCCATACCCCGACTCCGGGCTCGCCTCGACGCACCCGTTTGAGTCCGGCTCTAGGGGGGGTGCAACCGGACCCTGGGGAGGCCCTTAAACCCTCTAAGCATTATTTATGGCAGTAGGCACCATTTATTGCGTTCTTAAGTATGCACACCTTTTACCTCGCAAACATGGCCCCTCTGTTGCTGCGCTCACCATTGGGGCTGCCGTTGGGGGATCGGAGGCTGTTACCCCTCCCGGATGCCCTCCCTGCTGTGGGCGCTGGGTTGGTGGCCGGGGGGCCTTATACCTTTTCCGTACTGAAAGGATGGTGGTTACCTTTATCGGGGTGTCCAACCGGGCGAGTGCCCACAAGGGCCATGCATCAAAATTTTACCGAAATAATACATTTACCTAAGCAACACATCAATTGGTTCTCCGAATCCCGGTTCCAGCTTAGTCTCCTTCAAGCCGCGCAAGGACAGCGTGGCCTTGAACGGCTCCACCAGCGGGGCCACGCCGCCCATTCCGGGAGGGTTGTGCCCCCCCCCCGCCCGTTCCCTGGACGGTTCCGCCCGGCACAGGGCACAACACACAAGTTCAGTCAGCCGGGGGGGGGGGGGAGGGGGTGTCCGGCAGCGCGAGGTAGGTGCCATCGTCCTGGCGGAGTGGCGTCGTAGCTGTGGGCTCTGGACCCTACACCGGCTGTGG
Organism: Eutreptiella sp. 'Long Island Sound 2002'; assembly: GCA_964036045.1. Taxonomy (NCBI): domain Eukaryota; phylum Euglenozoa; class Euglenophyceae; order Eutreptiales; family Eutreptiaceae; genus Eutreptiella; species Eutreptiella sp. 'Long Island Sound 2002'. The sequence continues at coordinate 120,624,117 of OZ038380.1, read as the reverse complement.
CGCTCGGGGTGTTTGGCAGGGGGGGGGGGGGTTGAGGTGCACCGGCCGGGTTGCTGTACCCGCCACCCAACTGCTGTCTTGGGCGGCGCCTCGCGGTAAGGCTGCCCGCGCGGTGGTGGGCGAGTTGTGAGGCGTGCAGGCCACGCCGTCCCTGCCTCCGATGCGCGCCCGTCGGTTCACGGAGAACACCCCTACCTCTGTTGACTGCTGCGCATCCGATAGCGGTCAGCTTGTGGAGGAAGCGGGTGCGGGGAGAGGGGTCACCGGGCCCTGTTACCAAAATTCGCCACCGGAGGTTGGCCGGCTGAACGGTCTTAAGGCCTACAGGGCAAGAGGGCAGTGGAGGGGGGAGGGAGGCGGGGGCTCGGCGGGGTGTGGGGGGGGGGCTGTTTTCGGTGGCCTTGCCACGAGGGGGGGGGGTGGCGGCAAAAGGCCAACCGCCGTTTTGCTGGTCCCCACCGGGGTTCCAGCCCACGGCGTGCACCCTCGCTTTGTGGTGGCTTGATTTTGTGCCGACAGGGGACATGGTGCCCCTCCAAGAGGCGACTCTAGGGTGGGTGTGCAGCGGGCACCCCCCCCCCCCCCACTGCGGGCATGGACCCGCAGCGATGGCAAGCTGGGGCCGTGGTAACGTACTTGTCATGGCTACCTCCACTAAGTGTTTCTTGGACACTGTGGTGGGACGAGGCGCCGAGCGGGGCCAGGGTTGGTGGCTCCGTGGCGGCTTGTCCACAGCCGCCCTGTGAGCCCGTGGCAGTGCAGGCCTGGACCATGTTCCTACATCACCCCATGGCTGCGGCCTGGCTGGCGGTGGTCAACCCGGATATCCGGCCGGTGGAGGGAGAGCCGGGGTTCCACTTGAGCCGGGGGATGGAGGCCCGGCCCGTTCGCCTCCCCTGCCCCATGTACCCCGGCATCAAGGGACCAACCTCCCACTTCATCAACCAGCACGCCCTGAACTGGGTGGTGGAGGGGCTGCGTCGGCTGCCACGCAGAGTTGGAGGACCCCATTAGTCGGTGGTACGGCAGAGCTCGCACTTTGCGGCGGCCCCGCTGGAGGAGCAGGATTTCGATTCGGCTCTCGCAAAGGCCCCGCAAGTACACCTTATGTTGCCCCAGGAACACGCAACCCTCCTGCCTAAGGTGGGGTGCTAGTACCTCACGTGCCCTCCATGCGGGCCCTCCAGCACGTCAAGGAGGCGATGTGGGACTCCTTGGAAGCGCGCACAAGGGTCCACACGCCATTGGCTGGTGCTTGTGAAGTTGTGCCTCTAGGAATGGTGCATCATGGCCCTACACATCGGGACATGTTGCGGGCGAGAGACGGCCGTCTGTCCACCATGCAAGTCATGCGCTGGTGCCGGCAAAAAGTCACCCGCACGGTGATTCCCGCGCTTCCTTGCATCTTCTGTGGAGGGTCCGAGGAAGACATGGTCCACTTGCGCGTATTGTGCGAACGGGATGAGGCGGTTGCGCGGCTCCTGTGTGCGAAGGTCGAGGAGTTCACAACAGACGTGCCATTCGCGGATAGGGCCATGGAGTTCAAGTCCTAGAAAGAGCACGGATGCAAATGGACAGAGTCCTTAATGGTGGGAGTGGCCCGGGGTGAACTCCAGCGCCTCTTCGCCGCGGCCCGGGCTGCCTCGTCCCGAGGCCCGGAGGAGGCCAAGCTGCTCCTCGAGGACATAATCCAGATTTAGCGGAAAATGGCTACGCCCGGAGAAATCATCGCCTCACTAAGATCATGCAGCGGCCGCCAGGAGATCGGAGTAAAGCTACGTACGCCTTCCTCCGCGGTGACACGCCATTCTGTCCGCCACGTGAAAGGGTCAGGCAGCTGCCGGCATGGAACCCTTTCGATGGCCTTCTGGGCGGTCTTCAGGCGGCCTGTCAGCGGGCACTTTCCCCAGTGGATGGCGGCGGCAGCACAAGCCTTTAGCGACTGTATTGAGTCTTGGGTAGCCCAAGACTTTGCTACATTCCTGGCGCGGTCCCATGAAGGGTCCGCGCAATCCTGGGCCACCATCCACGACACAATCGTGCGCAACCCACATGGCCATGAGGAACCATGGCTCAAGGTGTTTTTAGGCCATCCTGCAGCCGGGAGCATCATGGGCTGGCCCAGTGATGTACTGCTGGTCGTCCAACGCCGTTCTGCGCCCTCCTGGTTCTGGCGGTGGCCACCGTGTTGGGCATGGGAGAACTGTGGTTGTATGACAGGCAGCTGCGGAGGGTCTTCCCGGTGGCAGAGGAGCAAAGGTGCATGGCGGTCCTAGTGGGATCCAAGCACCTGGCCCGGATGCCGGAAGGTGACACACCTACTTGCGTAACGGCGGTGGTGCTGTGGCTGCCCGATGAAGAGGACAATGCATCTTCACACACCCGTCACACGTTGGATACCTTGGACCTAGAGCCGGTGGTCGACGACAGTCTGGAGGGCGGCGATTAGTGATCGCACGGGCTCAAAGCGCCAGTCAAGCACAAGTAGACGTCATCATTTAGATAAAGCAGGACTATGGATGGAGGCTTGGCGAGGGGCAAACCGCTTCTCCGGGCGGTGCGATGGCCCCGGCTGCTCAAATACCTCTCAAGAGAGTTTGACGGGCAACCAATTCTCGCCACGTCATCAACGTCCTTTGGCTATGGCATCACAGAGGGGACGTGGCAGTTTTGTAGGGGAACGTCTGCGTATGTGGATGATCCGCGGTACGAGTATGAGCCGCGGTACGAGTATGAGCCGAGGAAGACGGATCCAGAAATGCCTTCGAGCTCTGGCAGCCTCCCGTACGGGTCCGACCCGTACGGGTACCAGCCCCCCGCGTACCCGCCGCCACCCACGTATCGTCCACCGCAACCCACGCTGCCGCCACCGCCACCGCCAGTACTCCCACCACCGCCGCTACCGCGGGGACCTCATATGGTGAGCATAACCTGGCATACCAAGAATACCCCCCCAAAACAGCCATTTTTTCACACGCACCTAGTCGTTCCGTGTGCCCATGGGATATGAAAAAATGAGTTTAGCACCCTGGGGGGGGGGGTCCAAAAACCATAAAGCCAATTCCATACACCCAGACCTGTGTGTGGTAATCCACACATTTTGAGGTATTTGTCAGTATACTCGAAGTATTGGAGAAGTATTCTTGCCGTATACTCGGAAGTATACGGTCGTATACTCGGAAGTATACGGCCGTATACTCGGAGTATACGGAGACTTTCTACCTTCCACCCATGCCCCCATTCTCATCAACTACCCCCCCCCTTGCAAGTACTCATGACACTCCAACCCCAAAACAAATTGTACACACAAAAGAGCACCATATGAGCAAAGCAGAAGACCATAAGAAGCATTTTTGCTTGATGTCCCATCCGAAATGTCAAATGTGATCCACTTCTGCATGTTATGTACACTGAATATACATACTTATGCATATTGCACAACATATCGTATCACATGATATATACCTACATGTGTTTTTTTTTTGGTAAAAAATAGCCTTTTGACAAAATACCGTCCAACCACCAACGGGAAGCCAACGGAGGCCTCAACCGGCGACGGCAAGCAATACACAAGGCGGATGTGTATCGTGATCAATGATCCCCAAAGTGATGTGCCACAATAGGCGTTTCGGCTTTAAAACAAAGCCCTCATCAGTTCTGAAATGCTGAAATTAAAACAATTCAAGCATGCAACAAATATTTACATCGCATTTGTAATTAACAGGCCACAAATGGTACAGCGCAGACAGAAATTCACTGAGTGGGCGCATGAGCCACCGGCGGAAAAGCCGTTTTAGGCTGGGTAGCGGTCTTAAAATTTCAAACAGATGAATACTTGGCACAAATGTCACTTTAGATCTTAGTTTGTGGACAGCCCTGGGCCATAGGAGTGGCAGGGCTGAGTGATACCTAACCCTCAGGACATGAACTCTGGACAGTGGACCATCGATGGCAGGGGCCTCCACCCGTTCAGCTTGGCTGAGCGAGGCCCCTTGGGGGGCGGGGGGGGCAGCAGCAGGTGCTACAGGACCCTGTCAATGGGCTGCAGTGAAATAAGACCTGTCACGGTGCAAAATCGGGAATTTCCACCATTCAGTCCAATGTATGTACTGACGGTCGATAACAAAGTCAGGCTACCCCAGGAAGTTTAGAGCTCTAATCAGGCGGGGCCAACAAAGACGGTAGAAGGAGGGGGACGAACGTTTGGTAAAAAATAGCCTTTTGACAAAATACCCTCCAACCACCAACGGGAAGCCAACGGAGGCCTCAACCGGCGACGGCAAGCAATACACAAGGCGGATGTGTATTGTGATCAATGATCTCCAAAGTGATGTGCTTTCAAACAAAGCCCTCATCGGAATTCATCAAAATACTCTCCAAACAGAGCCCCTTCTCCTTCGGATGGGCATTCGTAAACATATTTGTAACAATGATTGCTGCAGAAACATGTGCCACGCATATGTGGGCCAGTTGCCCAATGGAACCGTGCGTACAGGCGCATGCAACAGGCGCACAGCATGTTGGATTCGGCACAAATCTTTCGCCGTATACTTCGAGTATACGGCCGTATACTTCCAGGTATACGGCCGTATACTCGGAGGTATACGGCCGTATACTAGTAGTATACGGTGCTCACTAGTGGCCCCAAGGACGAAAGCCATGGATAGCCATGCATAGGCCAATAATTTAAACTCATCAACAGACTCATCCGGGAGGTAATCTGTGTTGCACCCATTGTGGAAAACAATGGCATAGCGCTCCCCCCTCCATGGGGCAGGCCCGTGGTGGGCTTTGGAGTTGAAAACCACACCCAGCCAGCCCTTGTAGGCCTTCGCATCCACAACACCACCTCCATGTACATCCAACCGCATCGGGGTCCCTTGCATGGGACTATGGAGCACTCCGCCTGTTTCAACACAGACCTCCCCACCACTATGCGCCCCGACAACGCATATGGCGGAAAGCGGAGAAGGATCCCTCATATGGCGATGGCCCGGCATTCTTTGTGAAGTATCGCATTGTACCACTTGAATGGTGGTCCAATGGAACCACCTTGGAAAATTCGTATGCGCATGTGCATTTGAAAGGCAAATTAGCTCCCTTTGCCTTTCATTGCCGCTGCACAAGCGCGCACAGCGCCAATCCTTCCCCTGCCTGCGTGTCCCTGTAGCCCCAAACTGCACATTGTGCACTTGTACACCCAAGATGTGCACCTTGCGGTACACCAACTCTCGGCATAAAGCTGCAAGGGCGGGGTTGGATGGGGGTAGTCATTGCGGCTTTGGGGGCAGGCCACATGCTGGGGAGGCGAACTGACTGCCCTGACTCCCACTGCCCTGACTCCCAGACCCTTGGGGTGGGGGTGCACTCCGTGTGACACTATGGGCCACAATGGACCTCGCCCACTCCTCGTTGGCCTTGGCCGCTTGGAGTTGCGTCTCCAACTCCTTGGCCTTGAGGTGCCAGTCATGGGCAGTTGTGGTGGCATCGGCCAACCTGGTCTCCAGGTCCGCAATCCTCTTGTCCTTGGCGTCACCCTCAGCATGGGCAACCTTCAGCCCCTCCTTGAGGCAGGCATTGGCCTCCCTCAAGGAGGTCAGGGAAGTCCGACTGAACTCCCCGATGTCTCGGGAGATGTTCAGCCGGGACTTCCCCAAGCCCGCCACAACACCGCTGACAATGTCAGCGGTGTTGGGCACATCGAGGTCCCCCAGGGCCTCGCATGTGCCACGGCGGGCAGCTGCTTCAATCCCCCCCACCCCCCCAAACCCCTCAAGCCCCCCCGAGCCAACAGCAACAGCAGCAGCACCAGACCCGGAAGGCTTGGGGGCCTTCCGGGTGGGGGTGGGTGCAGGGGTGGCCCTTGGCTCAGCGGGCTCATCATGAGCCACCTTCAGCCCCCTCCCCCCAAGCTGTTTCCCCGCCCTCGAGGCCAACTCGGCCTGGAGGGCGAGGGAGTGCTCCACGGGGACAGGCTCCCCCCCAAAACTTTGGAGCACCATAATGGAGTCCGAAATGCTCCATTTTCCCCCCGTGGTGCTCAAAAAAGCCCGCACCTTCCCGGGGCTCTTGCTCCACACCGCAGCCCCCCAAATGGCCTCCACACCCCCCCCCCTTTCCGACATTCGCCAATACCCTAATGGGCAGGCGAATGTCTTAAAGTGCACCACTGGCACGGACATTCAATCGGGAATAGTATCCCGTGTCCTTGCCAGTGGTGCACGCCAGGTCGGAGGGCGCACTGGCAACATCCCCCCGACCCACAGGAATGGGGTCCACGTACTCCCGACCGGAGATCACTTGCCCTGCGGCAGCCTTTGGCGCCACCAACTCCACCTCGGGCTCGGCCACCACGTAATCGGTGATGCTCCGCAGTGGCCAGGGATCATACTGGACCTGAATGGGAAGAAAGGGTGGAATTCTAACAAAGAACTAAGCAAAATAGATTGAAATTGGCAACAAATACCATGAGTATATGGCCGTATACCTCCGAGTATACGGCCGTATACCTCGGAGTATACGGACGTATACTCAAAATGGGTGGGCAGGTATACGGCCATATACTCGCGGTATACGGACGTATACTGGGAGTATACGGCCGTATACCCACGGTACTCGCGGTATACGGCCGTATACACAAGGTATACGGCCGTATTCCAAGACCATGGCACTGGGTGGGTGAGAGGTATGCATGCTACACTTGCAAACAAAACGTTCCTGGTTCAAACCCCACTGCCCTCAAACATGCAAAAACATGTGTAGGCCATTGAAGAATCCTGGGAAGAAGTCGAAGAGGTTGATGCTCAATTCAATTCAACTCAACCTGAAGAACTGCATGCAACCATATAGGGAGGCGCTGAAGACAGGCCAAACAAAAAAACCCACCAGTGACCCTACCTTTTGAGATAAACGGGACTTGATGAATAACAACAACCCATGCCCGGATCCCACAAATACCTGATTGCAGATGCACCACAGCTCTTGCTTCTCCTCTTCCTCCTCCTCCACGTCCTCATCTTCTTCTCCGGCCTTCTCCTTGCTCTTCCTTGACTTTGCCTTGGGCTTCGGCTTCGACTTCTTCTTCCTCGAAACCGTCTTGAATGGCCACCACTTCACCCAACCATAGCTCTCCGCCAGTGCAACATCCATGAGGTGGTGCTTGTGCCCAAGTGCAAACCAATGCAAAACCCCGCCAATTGTGGTATCGCTGGAAGCCAAAGCAACACCACCAATCAAACCCCGCGAAACCACCAATGAACCGGGGGGACAAGCAAGGAAAGTGCCATCCGAGCCCACAGAAGGCAAGGGGTTAGCATGCATTTGCCGCAATGGGCACTCCTCATATGAAGGGTGACCCTCAACCCCAACTCGAAGGGGGCTAGGGGACAAATGTTCATGAACTGCAAAAAAAGTAGCCCCATCAACGGGCATGTAGAACTGCAGTGGGGCCGGACAACGACCCCATGCAACACCACGGTGTTGCGTCATTGTCTCACCCTGATTCCAAGCGCCCTCCGCACAGGCACCACACTGCCCCTCCACGGCGTGGGTGGCACACAATGGCACGTTACCACATGTAACACAAAAAACTGTGGTAGCATCACTCACATCCAACAACACCTCACAACCAACTGCACCACAAGTGTCAATGGCATGAGGGCCTTGAGACCCTTCGGGGGATGCAGCCGCTTTGCCGGCCCAAGGGGGAACAACAACAGGGCAAGTGTTGTTGTAGTCGAACCTGGAGGTACCAACCGAAATGAAACCAAAAACACGGGGCCGATGGGGGTTTGTGGTAGGGCAAATACCTCCGCGATGCACAGTCAGTGCATTGCCCAACCACACATCCCCGATGTCCAATGGGGCCATTGGGGCCACCACCCAAGGGTCGGGGAGGCCCGTGTGGGATGCAACCACAAAATCCCCAGCACAACCATCATCGGGTGTGGGGGAGAACATCGGAAACAAGCAAATAACATGGTGTTGGTCCGGGCCGGCAACATAGCTGAGGTTAATGTCACGGCGCCAACACTGTTTTTTTTCCACATCCACTGTACCGGCCTTCACCACAATAAAGGTGTCATTGAATGGTAACATTCACGACCGGACCCTTCCAACCCAAATGAGTCTCCAAGTGGGGTATGAGGACCTCCCTTGCGAAACTGTACATTGCACCCCCCTCCGGTGGAGTCATTATGCGGCCGGTGTCACCCTCCCCTGCACGAGTCTCGGCGGGCCAATCCTCATTAAAAATATTGAGCCCCGCATCTGCCCTAAGTTCCCCATACTCATCCTGAAGCTTGTCCATCCAATTGACAGAAATGAAGCCAGATTGGAAAGCATGGCCCCATTGGGGCAATTCCTTGAGGTCGCTGACATGACGATGACCGACGACGTCAACGGGGATGGAGACACGATATGGTGTTCAACACCAAAAAGGGGGGTGGTGGTGAGGGGGAAGAAAAGGGAGGGGTGCATCCCAGTACCCTTGTACCAGGTGGGGAGGGTGTGGCCCTCCAAATCGGCATGCCAGGACCATGGCGATTGGGAGTGGAGGGAGTAGAGGGGGGCGGTGTCCTCCCAATGCCCCCGCTGCACTTGCTGGGCCTTGCACTCCCATTTGCGCCAGCCAGCAGCCACGTCCCCCGAGATATGAATCCCCGGAGAGCCATCCCGCATCTCCCATTCCCTCAAATACAAACTCATCCCCCTTAGACTATTGGGCCCCCCACAGCTTTTTTTAACATGCTCCACGACAGCGCGGGCATCCGAATCATGGAGCTGCAACACAATAGCTTGCACATTAGGGTTGTTGTCAAACAACGACAACAAAGGGTCAGTGAGGCTGTGGGGTTGGGCAACGCCGGGGTGCGTTAGCTTCACCAGGGCCACAGGGGTGTCCAAGGTGGACCAAGCACAATTCTCAAGAGAAGGCCAAGACACGGTGCGTGTGCTGTCGGGGCTGTAAACACCTCTGTGCACTGTGCGGAGAGCTACGGCATCGGCCCACTTCTTCAACAAGGCATGAGTGCCCGCATCAGTCATGGTGGCAGAAAAAGAGGGCCTGGGAGAGCAAGAAGCAACATAATATGGATTGGAATGGACACATATGGAGACATACATTGCAATCTTGAGTGAAGTATGAGCCTAGATTGGTTTCAAGTGGTGTGCAATTGTTGGGCAAAGGCAAAGAATGCAACAAGATGGGCACAAAAGGCACAACAATGGAATTTTTCAACTTGAAACAACCACGTGGTGCAAACAAATACCCCCAGTATACGGCCGTATACTCTAAGTATACGGCCGTATACTCCAGAGTATACGGCCGTATACTGAGGTATTGGAGCCTTGAGTATACGGCCGTATACCCCAAGAGCCCAAAATGGGGTATTTTCAAACACAACATTGATCATCACAATTAGCAAACTAGAGGTATTCCCCAACCCACCTATGCATGCATTGTGCATTATACATTCGTACCCACCTGTACATGCCATATACCCCTTTCTCCCAAAACCCCCTTTTTTACCCGTATACTCCCAGGTATTCCTGGTATGCCAGGTTATGCTCACCTTACAGCCACCACCACCGTCAGAGTCCGGGGAGCAGCAAGGCAGGCCGGAGATGGGGCCGGAGACGGGACCCCCGCACACGGAAGGTGCACAGGTGCGCGTTGCACATTAGTACTATGCGTTCCAGGGGATTTGCACGTAGCCTCCGGGTGTGCCTCTGGATGTGGGCCCCGTGTTCTCTCCCTTCTGCGCGTTCCACACGTGTTCGTTTTGGTGCCTCTCGGCTTGCCTCTGGAGGTGGGTTGCATGTGTCACGCGTTTTTCGTGTTCTGCAGCACCCAATCAAAACGGAGCCGGAGGAGGAGTCAATTTAAACCCCGACAGTGGATCCACCGTAGGAGCCGGAGGCAGCCGAGAAAGAGAGCGCTGGGGCGGAGATGGGAGAGCAGCCCCCGGAGGAAGCCGCAGCGGCGGGAGAGGAGATGGAGAAGGACGAGATAGTGCACATTTAGTAAATCGGTCCGACCTAAGTTGGAGCAGCCCAGGCAGCATATTTTCAAACACACAATTTTCGGATGGGGATGAGTGGCTCGACCCCGATGAGGTACGCGGCAGACAAACCTCACAACCCCTCTTCTTTTCAAGGCCATTGCCGTTGGCCCAGCAAGCACACTCACAGCCAACCCCACAGTGGTGGCATCGGTAGGCGGCGCTTCCATTGGGGCACCGACGCCTTTATTTATTGCGTTGTGAATACTTTTTCGACGTTCAGATGAATGGTGGCGGCTGCGACCGCTGCCTTGCGTGCACCATGCAGGGTGCACGGACACCGCTTCAAGAAAGCAACAATCGAATTGTTCGTGCTGCCGCCCCCATTGACCCATCCCCATGGCCCTTTGCCCAGCCCATGTTCCCGCAACGTGTCCTGTGTGTGTTTCGTGTCATACGCGCTCTACGTGTCCACTTCTGCTTCTGCCTCTGGAGGTCGTGTTACGCATTCTGCGTGTGCTGCGCGTTCTGCGCATTCCGCCCATGCTGCCTCTGCTGTTGCCTCTGGAACTGCCACTGGTGTGTTGCGTGTTCTACAGAGTCTCATTTCTCAAAAATCTTATTTTGTGATGCCACCAAAATTTCGGCCACCGCTGTTCGACCATAGGCTCCCACGGCAGGACTGTGCGGCCGATATCCAGTACGGTATCCGGCCAGGGGAGTCCTGGCTCATCGGCTATACTGAGGACGAGGTGTGGGACCATATCATGGCCCCCATAGAGAATCTACAATGCCAAGCCCTACGGGACCACGGAAGGCCAGGCCTGCTACCTCTAGTACCTAGGTACAATGCATTTCTAATTCCATTGGGGATGGTGCGACCCATGCAGGTGGACGGGGTTTGGGACCGCAAGGGCCTATTATACAATCCCTATATGGCAAACATGCTGACGCGTCGCCAATATTACTTGCTGCAACGGTTGCTACGTACCGATGTGGTCTCGCTACTGGAAGACTGTGATGGCCAATGGGCGGGAGCGTGGTGCATGGGGGGTGGGGCCTGCGGCGATGAGTCAGTGGTGCCCCACAAGGGGATGCTAGCGGGCCCCTTGAAAATGTTTATTGCCCGGAAACCGCACCCTACCGGGGTAAAGTTGTTTTGCCTGGCGGACGCAACATGGGGGTACGTGGTGGACATGTATTTGTACACCGGTGTACGGGGCAGGCTACGCCGCTACGGCACTGCGGCGGGAAACTTTGATGCCAAAAACATCATGAAGTTGTGGGCATCATTGCTACCTGAGGGGACGGTGCTATGTGCCGACTCCTTTTGCGGGTCCCGGGCCTCGCAAAGGAATTGGCCGCCAACAAGCGGGCATTCCGCATGATGACGAAGAGGTCCACGTACGGCGTGACATGGGCCGGGGAGCTGGTGCAGGAGGGGCAGACGGCGGTGTGCACTGTTGCGGATTTGAAGTACAGTTTGTGCGTGTACAAGAATCCGAAGGTCGGGCACAAACCCCCCCCGCGTTGTGCCGATGTTGACGAATGTGTGGTTTGCCCGAAAGGGACCACCTCACCGGCGAAGCGGGCGCGAAGTGCACCCCGTGGTGGCGGCGTACCGCACAGTGTCGCGCGGTGTCGATGGTGTGAACCAGATGGCCCTGCAGATGAGGCAGGTTGGCCGCTGGATGACATGGGCCCACGCGGTGCGTGCGTTCGTGCCCCGGTACGCGGTTGTGAATGCGTTCGCAACTTGCCGGCAATTGGGACTTTGCAAGGAGACCACTAGTATGTGGGAGTGGCAATGGCAAGTGTTGCGGCGGCGGTACTTTGCCCACCCCCTCCGACAAGAGGTGCACGTGCCGGAGGCGACACAACGGCGGCGGGTGTGCCACTTTTGCAAGAGGGGAAGAACCGGTTATGAATGTACCGGTTGTGGAAAGGCGTTCCACGTGTTGTGCTTTGCACCGGGACATGGCTATGGAGGTGGCGCGCCAACTGCCAAGTTGGCGCGCCAACTTTGACTTGGCTTCGAAAAAGTTGGCTTCGACCCAAAAAACCCACATATTGCATCATAACAACAAAGCAACGCAACCAAAAGCTGTAAAATATCAATAGTTCCTCACGTTTCATGCACAAGGCGTAGCAACAACACAGTGCACAAGTACAAGCAAGTTGAATGCTCTCGACATGGAGTTGACCAGGAGTTGGCGAATGTACAGTATCTGGGGTTGGCTTCGTAGTTACAAAGGCGCACGGGACATGGAGGTAGAGGAGGAGGACGAGGAGGTGTGGGAGGAGGACGAAGAGGAGGACGAAGAGGACGGGGAGGACGAGGAGGACGAGGAGGACGAGGAGGACGAGGAGGGTGAGGAGGATGAGGAGGACGAGGAGGATGAGGAGGATGAGGAGGACGAGGAGGATGAGGAGGATGAGGAGGATGAGGAAGATGAGGAGTAGTGTGGTGGAATGGGGGGCTTGAACGAGACGGTCATGGAGGCGGAGCCTCTGCTATCCCTACCCATGGGACCAGTGCGAACCCTGGGGGACAACCGCGTAGGCTGGATGCCCAACTGTGAGGACGCAGCCCCTCCTCGATGTGCGCCCGTGTGCAAACTGACGTGCTGCGCGTTCTGCGCATTCTGCGCGTTCCGGTATTTCAATTCTGCACGTGCCTCTGGAGGCGTGTGTTCGGCGTGCTACGCGTTCTGTGCGTGTTACTTGGTCTGTACGTGTTGTACGCCTTGTGCGCGCTCTACGGGTTTTCAAAACCTTATGTGCAACACCGTTAGCCACAAAAGCGCGCCTCCGGCCAGAAACTTACAGATGGTAGACAAAGCACAAAGGACAACTTGGGCGCTCCCGACGGCCATTGCGTTTGCGGCGTCTGGTTGTCCTCTCCGGGCATCCTATTATTGCGTGACGGGCAGTCCCTTGCAATGTGTCCAATTCCGCCGCACCGAAAGCATTGTAGCTGTGAAGTACCGCCAGTTTGCTGCGACATAGCGTGTCCTTGTGCCTGTTTTGACGCTTCTTGGTTGCCGTAAACGTGTTGTGTGCCGGAAGTGTGTTTGGGATGCAGCGTTCTAGGGCGTGGTGCGGAACCCCTAGTTAGAACGCAATTTCTGGAACACCCACCTACCCTTAATTTTGGGGCAAACCACCTAAAAAAATGGATTCAGCACCCTCAAAAACCCCCCATCCCCTTTCTTTCCCCACATAACCCTCATTGTAGGGGTGGTTTTTGGGGGGGGGGTCAAAGAGTTAGAGCACAGTTAGAACAGAGTTAGAACGCAGTTAGAGCACCCTGCTCTAACTAGTTTAATTAATTATCGCGCTAGTTATCGCGCGATAACTCAGTTATCGCGCAGTTATCGCGGGTAGTTATCGCGCACCCCTCCTCCATCCCTCACTAGGACAAACAACAGAAAACACTTGGCACAAAGCATGTATGGTCTTTTTTCATACAAAGTCATCAATGTCTGAGGCCTTGGCTGCCTCCAGCCCCAAAAGCCCTTGCTCCAGGGCGTTCATGGACATGCAATGGTGCATGTGGCGGAGGGACATACTTGGCCTCACCAAGGACCAACCCTTAAAACAATCCTTACCTTCTGGACACTAATCATGAGGGGGTTGTGGGGCTTCTCCTTCCTCCCCCCAGCCCCCACCCCCCCCGCATCCTCCTCCTCCTCCTCCACTTCCTCCACTTCCTCCTCCTCCTGACCCACATAGAGGGTCGTCTTCGTCCCCGCACCCTTCTCGGCATGGGCGGTGACGGACTCCACCACCGCGTCCACATCGTCCGGATGAAGCTGGATCAAAAATCCAGCAACCCCTGGATTTACCTCTAGCAACTCGAAGATGTAGTTGCTGAGAACCAGGGGGTCTCGGTCGTCCGCCATGAAGGGGGACTTATGGACAAGGAGTCCAAAGTCCACACCATGTTCAAAGCGGGTCGCCACAGGGCGCCTCACATTGGCATCACCCATCGTAAACCCCTCAGGACCGCCAAGGCGACGGACCCCAAGGAGCTTTTGATGGTGCTCGCACCAAGCGTGGGCAGCAGCAAGGGCCATTATCAAAGAATACGAAGGCTTTGAGAGCTAAAGCGAAAAGGGGAAACATAAAATGAAGCGCGATAACCCACGCGATAACCCACGCGATAACTAGTTATCGCGCGATAACCCCCGCGATAACCCCCGCGATAACTAGGTTATCGCGCGATAACCCACGCGATAACTAGTGCTCTAACCCCGTTCTAACCCCGCGATAACTAGTTAGAGCACACAAAGATCAAATCGCAAAAAGTGCAAAACGGGCAATATCGAGCAAACAAAACATGGAAGGCACATTGTTGCATCATAGTGCACCCATGTAACATGTGAAATTCCGGGTTCCAACCATATTAACAACACCCAAAATTGGGGGGGTTCCGCACCACGCCCTAGAACGCTGCATCCCATTGCTTGCCTTGCTGGCCGTGCTTGTGTGTGGGTAGGCTTGCCGGGCTCTGTGTCCGTGGTGCTTGTCTAACCACTTGGAGCTCGGTACCGCAGTAACTACTGCAAGTGCATCAGCATGACACAAAGCATTTTCAAGCGTACAAAACCTGCGTAGTTTAGCACAGTGCTTGTGTTGGGATTGCAGTATGCTACAGTACATTGCAGAACGACGGTTTCAGACGGTGTGCTCACATGCTGATCATCATACTCCTCCCCTTGGGGTGTGCTACCCCCACGCACACGCTTTTTGAGGCCATACCGCATTTTATCCTTCTTCCCCTTTCCAAAAATGGGGGTGGCAAAACTTTGCGCTGCCACTTTGGCGGCTGGAAGCTTGGCCTTTGCAGGGGTGCCGGTGTATCCGAGGGATGGGTGCTTCCTAAATTGCTTGAATCCCGTCTTTAAACCCCAAGGCGCCATGGGGCTCGGCCATTCTACATCCCCGGTCCTGTCGACGCATGTGAATTTGTTGTGCAAAGATGCCAACAAGTTCACACATTTTTTCCTATCTAAAAAACACATGCACTGGGGCAGCTCCATGCATGCTCGCCGACCTTAGTTGGACACGGGGACGCTACAACACACTGCAACGGCAGTTGTGTTGGTGATTGTGCAACTGGACCAAACATCCCATAACCACATCCCGATGCATAATGCAACTAATTACCTAATTACCTAATTACCTAATTACCTAATTACACAAACATGACAAACGTAGGTGCATGGAAATTGTACCAATACCTGCTGCAGAGACACATCATCATCATGTAATCTTGAGAGCAAAGGCAAAGAGGCAAAATGCAAAAGTGCAAGGCCCAACGCAATATGGCTAGACGGTTGGGTGGCTAGGTGACAAGGTGGCTGGGTGGCTGGGTGGCTGGGCGGCTGGGCGGCTGGAGCCCCCCCCCCCCCCCCAGCCCCCTCCCCCCCACTGACCGGAACCCGCCCGATGGTTAACATTTTGGTTCACTATGTGTGTATTATTGTAATAAAATGCAACTCATTTTGCAGTTTACAGCGACCGGGTTGAGTGGGTGCATTTGGGAATCTCTCTCTCTCTACTATATTTAATTGTGTATTGTCTTCATGTTCGTCGTCCTCTTGTTCGCAGTCGCGCGTGCAATGATTTGCGCTACCTGGGGGCTGCAACCACCCGCCTGCCTTCTGCCATGTAGGGCATTAAAATTTAGTAAAATAAACTAAATAGTGGGCGTCCGAGGCTATTACTAATTCAATACTCGTAGTTCAGCAACGGCGACATATCAGCGACATTTGGTGCTGCGGCACCAAACACAGCAGAAGCTACGTTTTTGCACCGTAAGAAAACATTTTCCGTTTTCGACGAGACTTTGTAGCGCATCATTTAGTATTTGGTCCCATGTTGAAGTAGAATGCACTCAGTGACGGTAGGGTGCAATATGGTACTTAGTTCAGTTTGTTGGCCGGATTCCCAAGAAGCTGTAGATTCACGGTCGGTATGCCCGCATTTACGCGGGCATCTCCTCTAGTCTCTGTCTACTATATTTAATTGTGTATTGTATTGTTGTTTGTCGTGGTCCTGTTTGTAGTCGCCCGTGCGGTGAT
Source organism: Eutreptiella sp. 'Long Island Sound 2002' (assembly GCA_964036045.1). Classification (NCBI taxonomy): domain Eukaryota; phylum Euglenozoa; class Euglenophyceae; order Eutreptiales; family Eutreptiaceae; genus Eutreptiella; species Eutreptiella sp. 'Long Island Sound 2002'. Next base: position 120,608,027 of record OZ038380.1, on the reverse strand, counting down.
TTGCGCTGCCTGGCGGCTGCCACATGCTGCCTGGCATCTGCCATGTAAGGCATTTTTAACCGCCATCAGGGCATGCAAAGCAATGAAGCAACATTAAAACATGAATCTTGACACCCACACGCCGTTGCACCAGTTGAGCGCAAAATTTTTTCAACAAAAATATATTTAAAATATATTTGAAATATATCTTTTTTAAACATTCAAAGTCTCGCAACGTAGTGCGGCACGACCCTAAGCTTCGGCGCCGTTCGTGGTCTTTGTCCTTTCGTTGTTTCCACTCTCCGTTCACACCTGCACACAACTTTCAAACCTTTCCAACCTTGTCTTAGACTCAAGTCAACAAAACAATGCCAAACCAACGCCCGGCCACGGTGGAGGAGGTGGAGCTGTTGGCGTACGGACTGGCACGAGCCATTGCACGCGGAGAGGCGTTGGTATGGCCTTGTCCTTAATTTGCGTTGACTTTCCGCTACCTTTGTTCAACTTTGAAGGCGCTTTGCGCTCGAGCCGTTCTGCGCACTGCGCCGCATATCACGGTGGGCGCAACGATGAACTACATATCATGTCTATGTTTCAGCACCAAAAACGCAAAGAACAGAAGGTCTGTTTCCAACAGGCCTTCTGGTAGGGGGGGCACGGGACACGTCACAAAGTAGGAAACCCCCCCCCAACCCCAACGAGGGTTCCTATGAACCCATTGTGGTACCAAAAGAAGGTTTTTGGTCCCTCTTTGCTTCGCGCACCTCCGTATGTGGGTGTAGCCCCCCCCCCCTTGGGGTGCCAGGCTGCCCTGTTACAGGGTAGGGTTATATCCCCTTGCACATGAATGGTTCTTGCACCATGATGACATGTGTTACACCACTTTCGTATGATTCAGGAAGGCTGAAAGCAAAGGCAAGGCACAAAATGCAAAGCACGGAATGCACAAAACCGCGGTGGTTGGCAACATCTGCACCACTATGTTCAGGAACACAGAGTGGCAGAGCTGAGTTCGTTTTAGCAAAATTGCTGCGACATGTACCTTGGGTTGGGTTTGGGTTGACGGGCATTGCTTGCCCTCACCCGTCCCCCACCTCTCTCCGCTTGCCTTTGTGGGTCCGTGGCCCCTCTCGCTTCCTCTTTTTGTAGAGCACGTTTCGCAGCTGCCAGTTTTTTGGCTGCTTGCTGCACTGCATCCCGCCGAGCTGCCAACATCTTATCACGGTATTAATTATTATTATTAATTGTTGACCGCGCATCGCCTTTTGGCTCCCATACCTTGCCTCCACCACCCGGGCCGTCAGATGATGATGCCACCTAATTTCTGCCAGAAGGTGGTGCACTATGAATTTGGAAAAAAATGCGAAAATCGCCGCTGCACCGAGCAGCGCTCAGTTGCGGTGATCGTATGCAGACTGCGGCCCTAGCAGACTGCGAAAGACTGCGCACGAACAGGCGACACACGACAACCGAAAAAACAACTGCAACTGATCTTCTGCAACTGATCTTCTGCTACAGTAATATGTCGCTTAATGTACCCCGGCCCTTTCCCAAAATGGGTACATTACTAGACTTGCAAAATGGGTACATTCACCTGAAGGACCCAAAAAGGGTACATTGTTGCAGTTCGGGAAAACAGGCTGAAAATGGGTACATTACTAGACTTTTGGGAAAAAAATGTGAACAGTGTTATTTTTTAATGGACGGGGGTCTCAGATAATGTAATTGAATGTTTTTCTCAATTTTTGCTTCGGCGCCTTCGGCGCCCCATGTGGACTTCCTCCTTTTTTTTTGTTCTTGTTTTTTTTTTCTTTCATTTTTTCTTCTTTTTTTCTTCTTGTACACCCACATTGAACAATTCCTCATCTTCTTCCATTGGTTCATTCCTTGGTTCATCCTGTGAGGGAGATTTATTTTCATTATGAACCCAAACTCATCATTGTGAAATTCTTTTAAAAACGAAACAAGAAATACAATTCCCAATGTAATAGTCTGTTGCTGCGCAGAACTGTGCTCTGCGATCACTCCGATCTCTGCAGGCCGCTGCGCAGATCGTTGCTGAAAATGGGCGCCGATCGGCGATCGCTGTGGAAAATTTTAAAAAAAAGTGCATAACAGCCCCAGTTGCCGTGCAAGTACCACGAATCGAACCAGTGTCTGCCAAGTCGTACCCGCGCGCGCTGGCCGCTAGGGTACTCCCTCTCGGCAGAGTGCGCGCACATCATCAGCCAAATCCCCAATTTGGGTACATTGCTGCACTTTTGTACCCACTTTCAGCAACCGAAAAAAACCCCAAAAAGGGTACATTGCTAGACTTTTGGCAGGGTACATTAAGTGACATATTAGTGTAAAAGGCGACAAGGATGTTTTGAACCTTTCTGCAGCCCAAATTTATGAATTAATTGCATTATTTTATCGCCAGATGAAGGAACGAAACATGCTGATTTCCAAGTCCCGCCAAGTGAAAATCCACTCCCTCCTACTCATTTTTAACTCTCCCCTACTCATTTTCAACTCCCTCCTACTCATTTTCAACTCCTCCGTGCTCATTTTCAACTCCCTCCAAGTGAAAATCCACTCCCTCCTACTCATTTCAACTCCCCGCTGCTCATTTTCAACTCCTCCCTGCTCAATTTCAACTCCCTCCTACTCATTTTCAACTCCCTGTTGCTCATTTTCAACTCCCTGCTGCTCATTTTCAACTCCCTCCTACTCATTTTCAACTCCTCCCTGCTCATTTTCAACTCCCTCCAAGTGAAAATCCACTCCCTCCTACTCATTTTCAACTCCCTGCTGCTCATTTTCAACTCCCTCCTGCTCAATTTCAACTCTCTCTTACTCATTTTCAACTCCCTTCTGCTCAGTTTCGACTCCCTCCTACTCATTTTCAACTCCCTGTGCCCATTATCAACTCCCTCCAAGTGAAAATCCACTCCCTCCTACTCATTTTCAACTCCCCCCTACTCATTTTCAACTCTCTCCTGCTCATTTTCAACTCTCTCAAAGTGAAAATCCACTCCCTCCTACTCAATTTCAACTCCCCCCTACTCAATTTCAACTCCTCCCTACTCATTTTCAACTCCCTCCAAGTGAAAGTCCACTCCCTCCTACTCAATTTCAACTCCCTCCTACTCATTTTCAACTCCCTCCTGCTCATTTTCAACTCCCCCCAAGTGAAACTCCATTCCCTCCTACTCAATTTCGACTCCCTCCTATTCATTTTCGACTTTTTCCTTCTCAATTTCAACTCCCTCCTACTCAATTTCAACGGACCTCATACCTCAGCAGTGGCAAACCCTACCTCACACATGCAAACCCTGAAGCCATGGAACATAAACTCAGACATGAAATTTGAAATGTCCTTAGTTCTTCGACACTTGAGCCCGCCACTCCAAAAGCTGCTTACACTGATGCAACTCAGCTGGCGAAAGTTGTTCCCCACATGCAGTCCGAGCATACAACTGAGCCAAGTGAGTATCAACCTGCTCAGCCGAGTCAACCATATTGTGAATGTGTGCATGCAAATGATCATTATACGCGGCCTGCTGCGCACTCAGGCCCCCAGGAGCCTGATTCACGGTGGTTAGCGCATCTGAAAGCTCAAGGGCAGCACTCAGCTCTTCCTTCAGCGGGGGACCGCTACCCCTACCCTGACCACTACCTTTTCCCTTTGTAGCACCCTTTGGACCATCCCCTCGCTTAGCGGCCCTCCTGACCGCTAGTTACACGGTTCGCTTGGCGGCCACCGGCGGGGGAACAGGTCGTGGTGCTTGTGCACCTGCCACATGGACCTGTGTGGAGGAGGCCTGCATGTCCACAAATTGGTTCAGTAGCCTCTCCTCTTCTTCGAGAAAGGACCCTGCATCCTGTCCCTGGTCGGAAAGATGAGTTGCCACTCGATCCACATTAGTTATATATTGACGCATCCGGGACTGCAGGTTCCCAAGGGAGCGGATAATCTGCTCGCGTTTCGTTCTGGCTGGCAAATCAGCCCACGAGGAGATGTCTGTCAATATAATGGAGGGCATGTACTAACGACCTCCCCGATGCCAAAATCAGCCTTTCATCCGTAAAATTTTTAGAGAAAATCAAGCCGGAAGGTTTTTCTCCCTCCCGCGCAGTGCCCCGAAAAGGTGCCGCAAACGCGCACTACCCCACCAAATCAAGGAATCCCGGACATAAAGTTTAAGTGTGAAGGCATGATGTCGATGGCCCAAGGGACCCTACGGGATGAGAAAAATGCGATCTCTTCACACTTGCCTACAACGACAACACGCGGAGCAAGGCAAAGAAAATTCTCAAATGGCCATGACCTGTTGGAGTGCGATCGTATCGTGCAAACACGTCGTGACAAAGCACATAACGAGCACCACTCCTCCAGTGGATTGTCTACACATAGGATTTACCACGGTGTCTGACGGTCCCCGGACCAGGCTGTCGGTTTCATTTCCTTGTCGAACTAAAGCTCAGCGATCATGCTATGGCTAACTCGTGACGGCACCAGGGAGGGAAGTGTTCCATCGGGTGGGTCATGCGTTACGCCCAAAAGACAGTATATTATAGTACACGAGACGGCAACAAGTGTTCAGGGGTCCTCGTCAGAAGATGTGTCATACATCTGGGCTAGTTCTCTCCGGAATAGCCATTGCTGTGACTCTGGCGTGTGCATGTCGAGTATGCCTTCTTGCCACATTTCCCTGGGGGGGGGGGGGGGGCACATTGTTATAGTAACAGTGGACATCATAGCGGTATTTTCGATAGCTCCATTGGTGCACTGGTGACATGGCGGCGACCAACCGCGCCTCGTGTGGACCCACGATCAGGGCCTTGTAAGGCTCAATTTCTCTGGACCACCACTGCTGAACATCTGCAACCTGTTGTCTGCTCGCATGTGGCCCCCTGGGTACTGTGGGCACCTCTACATCGGAGTCTGTAGAAGATGATGTGTGACTATGTACAGAGGCAGGGGAGCTGGTAGCTTCAGGATCAGTCATACACAAGTTGCACGGAGGGGTGGTTGGGCGTGGGGCTGTGACAGGCTGTGGGGTCTGTTCGTGCCGGAGCCGGTTTCGCGGTTTTTTCAGGTGGGGACAGGGGTGCTGGGGTCTGACGGTCTGGACTTCGTGGTGATGGGGGCCGTGTACGTTTTCTGTGATCACTCCGGCGTGCATTCAGGGGCGCTGTGTGTCGTGCGGCGGGTGGTGGGCTGGATATGGTGAGGTTTGTGCGGGGCTGTCGCTAACGTACAGACGCGCCCCGTTGCTTCCGCTGCGGCGTCATATCATACAAGAAGATGGGTGCCTGACGACTCCTAGTGATGCGACATGTGGACTGTTGAGGAGGTGCAGGCAACGATATTGTTTTCTGGCGCTTTTTCGGTGGCTCCCGTGTGGGTAGCACCTGCAGGACGACCTGCTGTGTGCGATCCGTGTATGGCAGAGGAAAAGTTTTTATTGGAATAAGGTGGTGTCCAGCGGGTGTGCGCTGGAAGGCCTCGAGGCTGGGCTTCTCTGTCTTGAGATCAAGCACCGGGAGGGAGGAGGTGGGCCGCAGCCATGCGTACCCAGGGGGTACGCGGCACTCCCAAGTCCAGTTATCCCTGACCGTAGACCAATGCAGCGCTGGCTGGCCAACGTATGGTGGCTGCTGTTTTTCGAAAGCTGTACGGAGGCCCCCTTCCCACCAGGACTTAGGGTGGTTCTTGGACGAAAATTCCCAGTAGGCTTGCCCGAAATGATTTACCCGATGCGCCACCGTCGTGGCAAGCTCCAGAGATTTTTGTGCTACAGCGCTGGCAATCCCGTGTACGATCTGTGATGCATGCGGCTCATGTACAGATGGGTATCGCAGCGTAGGTGGGCAATCAGTCAAGTGGGAAAGGGGTACTTTATTTTTCATACCCCACTCAATGTGCTCATCGCAGCAATCTATCTGTACTTCAAGAAAACACAGGCTTCTGCCAGCCTGTTCTACATACAGATCAAGTCGGTAGAGCTCGCTCAACACACACTTGATCTTGGCCATCCACAGTGGGATATCGTGAAGGGGGCAAATGCAAAAAATATTATCACGAAATCGGCCAAGTTTTACGTGTGCGGGCAGGAACTGTCCCCATGGGACCAGGCTTTCAATAGAAACCAGATAGGCGTCTGCATTCTGTGCAGACATAGCGCCTCCTAGCGCGACACCTGAGAATTGCTCCCATAATTCATGCCCTAATTGAAAAAAGGAGTTCAGGAAAAGATCAACCTTCATAAGGTCATGTATCTTAGATATGCTGAAAGTGTCGTAATACCTCTGGTCTTTCATACCAAGACAGTCCATGTCTCGGGCGTTGCCCTTAGCCAGTGACACGAACCGGGCTGTCTCCCCTCGTCGGAGGGGATTTAGGGCATCATATCGGTCGCTCAGCGACTGCCAGGCTGACGGCACCTGGTCTCGGATGATGCTTGGGAACATGCGATCTATTTCTAACTCAAACCCGCCAACTGGGATCCCTAGATGCTTGTACTCTTCCCTGGCAGGGCGTAGAAAGCCCTGCACAAGGTGTGCCTGGTCCAGGATTTCCAGACTAACGAAGGTGTGGGTGTACACTCGGAGGAGAATTGAGAGGCACCTGCCACCCTTGGGGAGCAAGGTGCGCAGGGGGTGGCTCGCCTGGTTAAAAATTTCCCTGAGCTTTGCCAGCTCTAGCTGTAGGCGCTGTGAGGTCGTCAAACTCATATTTTTCAGGGAGAGGATGACTCCAGGCACCGTCCATTTTTTCTTCTTCGACGGGGTTGCGTCAGGTGGTGGCCCTGTGTTCGGCTGGAAAGGGGAGATAGTAATGGCACAGGACGCCTCAGCAGTTGCATGCGCGAAAACTGATTGTCGGAAGGATTCCCAGTCTGCTTTCTCATCTGTCGAGGGGGGGGGGGGGGGCCTGGTAGGTAGAGAAGCGATAACCTTTAAGCGGTGGGGACATCTGTGACAGACGGACGCGCATGTGCGCAAATGCAACGTGCTTCCGGAGCACGGGAACACATAATACCAACGTCTAGAAATACACGATGTATGTGGCGTACAGATGGGTGGGCGAGGGAAAGGAGTGAAACAGGCGGTAGTTCCCGGCGTTCAGACTCTTTACTACCAATTGACAGAAAAAAGTGTAGCAGCCTAGTGCAAAACAGTGCGTATTTTTGTCGAGGCGCACAGGCACCCACTCGGGGTGCTCCTTGTGAAAGGATTTGATGTGGTTCTGGGGGGGCAGGGTACGCTGGTGATTGGCATGCCCGTGCATCATGGCCGAGGCAATGTCGTGTACACGGGCCGCTAGCCGTCGAAACAAGAAAATCCGGATTTTTGGCCGCCTTTCTGGAATAGCGTTCAACGATGACGATAATTCTTGGTGTAGTTTCCAGCGAGACGGTATGGTCGTGTAGTCGTTCTGCACACTGAGGACAACCTGGTAACGGGGGCCGAACTGAGACACCAATGTGTCCTTCTGGAATAAACAGGCACCTTCGCAACGTATAGCCTGTAAGTCTTTTACACATCCACATCGCTCAGTGTCCTGTGCGGCCTGCAGGTAGTGCTCTGAGCTGTGAATGAGGCGGTCTTTGCAGAAAACACGCAGCATCTTGGGTGGGATGGTGAGGGGTATACCCAGTACTGCAGCCAGGTAGGCCCCCAGGGCCCTGGGGTATGGGGTGTCGCGGAAGAACTCAGCGCAGGCCTTTCGTAGTTGGAGTCTTTCAGTTTTCGTAACAATCGGCACATACAGCTTTTTAGATCTAGGGAGTGCAAAGTGTGCGTGTGCCTTTCAATATGCCAGGAGACGGGTTTGCAAAGGAAAAAATTTGACAGGCGGCAGTGCGCGCTTCGCCTCAATCAGGATCCAAAGTGCATCCACGGGGTGCAGTGTGATCCGTCCTGTAGTCAAATACTGTTGCCAACGGCCATGATCAGTTAGTGCAGATTCGGTCAGCTGCTCGTGCAAACCTTATCGCACGAGCCAACGCATGTAGAGCTTTTGCTGTGGTTTACGGTCGTTGAGGTTGTTAGGGAACTGTGCAATCAGTTGCTGCTCCCCCCGTGTAGCCTGTGCACGAGGGGTTGGACGGATAAGCACCACGACCCAATTGTGCGTTCCGGTGGTGTGCATGGTATGTAAGTATGTGGGCCCCTTGACACCTGTGGAGCCATACAGTTTGTGCCACGCGCGTGCATCTGCAACCTCCTGGAGGTGGCGGTTCCCTACTGATGTCTCGCCTTGAATGGCGCCAGTCTGGCCGAAGTAAATTCTGCCGTCTGCCACGCTGTAGGAACCGTACAACCAGGTGCCAATGGCAGTGAGTTGGCTGTGTGTTGGTATGTGTAGTATGTCATACAGTCGGCGCAGGTGTGCACATGGGGCCAGGTGCAGGACTTGATTCACCCTGAGGCAAGATTCCAGGACCGTCTGGCGCCGATTGCGTGTGCGGAGTGCCTGTGCCCGTACAGAGCACTCTCGTTTCCAGACCGTCCAGAACACCAGTTTCCCACACGGTGGCAAGTGCTGTACCTCGAGGCCAGACGCCACATCTTGCGGTAGTGTGGGGCATGTAGTGTGCGCTGGTGTAGGCCACAGCGTGAGGCCCCATTGTTTCAGGTAAGGCACGATGCGTGCAACCACAGTGGCGTGTGCCACAGGCCACAGGTCGGCAGCTGATTGGTTTTGGATACACAGCATGTCCCACTGTGTGCTCTGCTTAGTCACTCCACGAGAAATGGTGTATGAGCAGTGCTGTGCGGACAGTGTGGCAATGGGAACATACATGCCATGGGTGTTAATGACCAACACTACCAAGCAGCAGGGATGGGGAGAGTTGAGCAAGACAGCAGGGTGTACAAGTTGCTGTCGCTCCCAGGTTGAGTGCCCAGGGCCGGGGGGTATCATCAAGCAGCCATATCGCACTGAGGCGGCGAATACCTGTCGCAAGTGTGGCTATGTCGTGGTGTGCACCCAGCTGCAGGTAGTGGTGGTAGGGTGATACGTGGTGTCGCACAGGTACTGCAGCCGTCGGCTGCCAATTAACCATAGTATCAATGCCCCACACTTTCGCTGCTTGCGCCAGCAGCCTCGTGCGTAACTTGTACGGCATGGCTCTGGATTGCTTGTGTTGGTGACCGTGGGTGAGCTTATCGATATGACAGCGGGTCGGGGCCTGGGCAATAAACTGGGTGATCGTGTGTTCGCACACAGAGAATGTGCTCTGAGGCTGTGAGTGTGTGTCTGTGCGCGCGTATGTGAGTTTCACGTTCAGATAATACCGCTGGGCATCAAGCCAACGTGCTGCCCATTGCAGGAAATGTAACACGTGCATAGGAGAGGTGGTATCCCAGCGTCTTACGCCTTTGGTAGATGTAAAGTAGCACCATAGGTCTTTGAGGGCGGCGAATTTTTCCACGGCATATGCCAGTGCCCTAACAGGACAGGACTCACAGTCTGCAAGTAATTGGAAGTTTTGGAAGCGCGCGTCCCTTGTCGTCGTGTACAAGAGCCTCGCGCTGCTGCAGTAGGTCCATGAGTCGCATGTTGAGAGCAGATTTCAAGCGAATCACTCCCACAAAACTGTGCACGGCGTCTGCTTGTGCAAAATTGCGCTGTGCGCGCAGATCAGCAATGAGTTCACTTAGCTGTTGATGAGTTTCTGGTAATTCCAGCACAGTGTTCCAGGAGTCACACGTATAACGGCATGAGGGTATCCGCCAATTGCACGCAAGAATATACACCTTTCGGTACTGTACATCCGGTGCAGCAAAGGGATGTGGGTCGAGCATGGCACAACTGCACGTCCAGCGGAGGATGTCACGATGGCCAACATGCAGTTCTGGTGTATCGTGCTGGGGCTCCACGCATTGAGCAGGGTCGGGTTCCTACTGCGCCGCCACATTGTGGGCAGTGTCTTCGGACATTGCGCATTGGAACGGCGCTTCAATAGTCCAATCCGCAAGTGGGATTCCTTCTGCCGACCAGGCGAGTCCACGGAAGGTTCCGTCGGCCACAGCTGTGACCATCGTCTTGAGTGGTTGCCATTTTTCGAAGGTAGAACGTCGTGTCACGGTCCACACATAGTTCTGCGGTACGACATCAGGGCAGGGAGCATCTTTAGGTCATTGTGCAGCCAGCACAGGCTTTTTCATTGCCTCAGCGAATTGGCTTCCAAAGCTGTCAATTTTAGAGTTTAGGCCAGAAATATCGTTGCGAATACTCAATCCTACTTGTGCAATTTCATCATCAATGCGGTTGAACTCGGTGCGTACCGAATCGTCCATCGATGGTGCCATAGGTACGTCATTATTGGTAGGTGGTGGAGAGATCGGGGTTGTTGGATGTGTGTCTTGTTGTGCAGCTGCCGCTTGCGCGGCACCAAACACGATACCGGGCGTTGTAGGTTGAGAGAAATCAAGTGGGCCTGTGGTAGAGGTAGCGTTGGTGAACTGCTAGGTTTGGATCGGCTTACCAGCATCCACCGCATTTTTCAACTGGTCTTGGATGGCTTGTCTTGTCGTGGGCCATGAGCACGCCACTATAATCCTCGTATCCACCGGGTAAGCTATCCGTACTTCCGGTAGAGCAGCTTGTAATTTTTTCACGTCATCATGGGTCGTGTCACGCGGGAAGATGACCTCAACGCCGCTAGGGACGGTCGCCTTGATAACCGATTCTTTGAATTGGGGCAATGCACGAATGAGCACGTCGGTAACTTGTTCTACCGTAGTCGAACTTCTATGAGAACTGGAAGATTGTCCCTTGAATTTGCATTCGTCCGGGTGATGCGCGACTTCCTTTTTGTGGTACGCACAATAGTATTTTGGACGGCGGTCGGGCCATGTACCGGTTGACTTGGTAGACGAAGAAGAACCAGTCGGTGTTTTTGTAGGACAATTTCGAGCCATATGACCTTCTTGGCCGCAAGCAAAGCATGTGATGGTCATCGTAGGGAGTGGTAGTTCGTGATGAAGCAAAGTGTTCGGCGGAGTGTAAGATGTGTTCGTGTAGGTGATGAGTGCGGCGGATTTATCTCAACTCGTAAACGCCGTGAACGGTACGGCTAAAATTGAGCTTCGGTACAACGACAACACGCGGAGCAAGGCAAAGAAAATTCTCAAATGGCCATTACCTGTTGGAGTGCGATCGTATCGTGCAAACACGTCGTGATAAAGCACATAACAAGCGGAGGGGGGCTCCACGAGATGGGGAAGGGCAGTGTGCGGGCTGCGATCGCCTCTGAAGGGTATCTGGGCTTGGAAGTCAGATTGCACAATATGCAGGTGCATGATCAGGTATTTTTAACAAAGAACGATGAGCATGTTGAGGAAATTTCAATGAAGCAATGGTACATGATATGTTCTGGAGGGTGTGGAAAAGTAGGACTAGATGAATCCTTCGTCTTTCGTGCTTGGTCTGGGTTTTCCTTTGCTGGTGCGAAGCACCATCGAACGAAAAGCCTTATTACGTTTTTAGCCATTTTCGGTTGACCTTTCTATGTCGGAAATGGAGCCGGGCAGTGACAAACAAAGGCAAAAACACTCCTTGGCCTTGTGTTTAAGCTAGCAGCGCAAGGACAGGGACGGTGCATTTGGCAAGATTAGCGACACAAGGCGCAAATAGCATAAAAAAGACATATTCATAACTCGGGCCTATCGCATCGGATTTTGACGAAATGAAGGGCAATTTTGGTCAATTTGGGGATGTTCTTTTCATTCTTCGAGCTCTGAAAGGCAGCCTTGTGCGCTGAAAACTGTCAAATCAAAAAGCGGTGCTAAAACAAAACGAAGGCGGTTTTTCAATTGTACAGCAAGACGAGGCTTTTCGAATCATTTATAAATCTGGTCTTAGATCGAAATGTCGTGCACCGTAGCCCGATTTCACTTTGGACAGTCAAAATGAAAGATCGCAAATGCCGGCAACTGCAAAATGCATGCGTGCACAGCAAATAAATAATATGGCAAATAGATTTCTTGCGATTCGGGGCCTGTGGCTTATATATAGTGTTGTTCGGCACCTCAACTTTGCTAGTGCCATTGCCAGTGTAGTCCGTTCATTTCCTCTGGACTGTAGGCCCCCATATGCGCCATGAGCCGGGTGGCCACATAGTGCCATTGGCCGGGGTGGTTCATGGTGGCGGGGGGCGTGTGCCCCGTCCGATGGCCGAAGGTGATGTCTGCCGTGGTGCGGGTTCCCTCCGCGAGGTGGCGGGACCGCAAAGCAAGCAGCTACCAGATGCTGACTGCCAGGGCAAGCTGCTCCTCTGCAGTGAGCCTGTTGATCCATAGGCCCAGGTCTTGGGCTGCCGTCTGTTTCGCTTGGTTGCTGGGGCGGCTGGCGTCGCCTTCCAAGCGTGCGTAGTGCAGATGTCCCCGCCCCCAGGGCGGGGCGATCCCTGGCGGTGGGCCGGTAGGCTCGCTAGCGGTGTTGGTGCTCGCTTACACACGCGCCCCGCTTCCTGGGGCGCCGCGTCTGTCCAGGGTCTGGTCCGCTGCTCCGCTCGCGGCCGCATGCCCGTCCCCCGTAGCGGTAGCATGCTCCGTGCGCCCCAGGGCTCCGTAATCGCGCTTGAGGTGTGCCTGGCGTGACACCGTGAGGGGTGTGCCCTCCGCATGGTCGCGTCGTTGCTCTGGGCGGACGCGTGGTTCCGCCGGCGTTGGGAGCGTGTGGGGGTCACCCATGCAGGACTCCATGAAGGCATCAAAAGCGTCTTCGTCGCGGTTGTGTTCGCTGGGCGACGTTTCCCTGCCGGCCGTGCGTTGGCGCGTGTCGGGTGTGGTTTCCCGGGTCTCTGACTTCGCGCGGGTTTCAGATGGGTCCCGTGGCGGCGTCTCCCTCGGTGCGTTTGCGTCGGTGTGATGCGCCGGGTTCGCCAAGGAGGTGGCGCCCGCGCGACCTGCGGTTTGTGCCCCATGGGCTGATGATGGGTGGAGGTCGGCCTCACGCCCGGTGTCCGGCATTGGTTCCTCAGGTTCCGTTCCAGGTTGGCCAGCGGTTGATGCCTCGCCGCTTCCGTGTGCGGCCATGCCCGTTCGGTCGGCATGCTGTATTGCTGAACGGTCCACTCTCCCGCTAGGTTCCCCCACTGGTGGTGGTGTTGCTGTCCGTTGTGAGGGTCCCTGCATGTCCGCCGCAACCACCGTGGGCTCCTCGCGTCGTGGTTGGGTTGGCGGTGCGAACGGCATGGCTGCATCGTCCGCCGGTCGCACCGCCTCTCGGGCGTGGCCTTGTGACACAGGCGGCGGCCCGGGTCGGCTTTCCGGGTCTGCGGACCGCGGAGCGTCAGCCGGGACGGCGGTGCGTGCCGGGTCTGGACCTGGGTCCGGGTCGGGGGCCGGGCGACTGGGAGATGACGGTTCCGTGGGCGGTACCGCCAGCCCGGCCTGTGGGGCGTGGTGCCGCTGGGACGCCGGTTCGGCTTGTGCCGTGGCCGGCAGGTCCTCAGGGGCCGCTGTGCTGGATGTCGCCGGAGCCTGGGGATTTGCGCCCTCGGTGGGGTTGTGGGCTTGGGGCTGCATGGTGTCGGAGGGCCGCGTGGTGGTGGTGTCAGTTGAGGTAGCAGCACGTGTCTGCGTGGGGGGGTCCTCGGGCAGCGTGTTTGCTGGGCCTGCTGTCGGCCAGTCAGGTGTGCCATGGCGTGGGCGGGGCTCCAGATCTGCCTGTGTCGCCGCTGCCAGGCTGGCTGCCGGCTGGTGACCGTGTGTGGACGCGCCTGGTTGTGTTTGGGGTTGCAGGGTCGGGTCCATGTGCGGGTGTGCGGTGCCAGGGGGTTGCTCGGGTCGGCTGCCCACGGCCCCCGTATTCGTGGGGCTGGGCACGGCTCCGCTCCCGGCAGGTGACACCCGGTGTCCCTGGATCCCTGTGGCCACGTGGTGTTGTGATGGGTGTCGTTGTGCCGTCCGTTTGGACGCACACTGTTATTGCGGGCTCTGTGGCGTGCCGGCCCTCGATGGTGCCGGAGCGTCCGTAGTCCGCGTGGCGTCGGCGGTGTGCTTTTCGTTTGGTGTGGCGACGGGTGCGTGGGGGGCGGAGGTGGATGGGCCGGAGGACGTGGAGGCCGTTCGGCTTTGCGGTGCGCCAACGCCCGATGGTGCCAGGGCGCGTACATTTGTGGCCCTAGTCGCTGTTGTGGCGCGGAATCGTGGCTCGGGGTTGGTGATGGTCGCGGTTCTCCGGGAGGAGGAGGAGGAGCTGTGGTGCCGGGCACCTCCCGCCATCATCCTGGCCACTGCCGCATTGCCGTACGTGCCCGGCCGCGGCGGGGGGACGTGCGGCTGTTAGGTGCGCCGTACCAATGGTTGGAGGCTGCGGGGGAGGGTCATGCCCCTCCATGTGAGGTAGGCCGCCATCAGCCTCTCTGTCGCCCCCGGGGTCATGGCCCCACTGCGGTGGAAAAAATTCCCCCATTCGCCGCCATGGGCGCCGCGGACGATTCGCATCGACCATTCCGCGTCCCCCACCAGCCAGCCGAAGGCGAACGGGAGGCGGGTGGTGAGGGTGACGACGGTGGTCCGGTAGTCGTTGAAGTTCATGAGGGTGACGGGAACCCAACTGTCTGGCAGATTGCCAATGGGGGGTAGACTGCCCCGTGGCGTGTCGTCGTAATGTTCGCTGTTGGGGACGTAAATCGTGGGGTCTGCTCGCTCAACTGGCAGCGCCCATGTTGGTGCGCGCCAGGGGGGGCGGGGTGGCGGTGTCGCCGGGTCCTCGTCGGTGAGGACGTCCAACCACTCAACGACAGGGCTGTCCCCCCCCGCGCCATTGTTCCAGACGTTTTGCTGGATCAGGGTGCGCAGTGTGTGGAACCTGAGGTCTTCGGCTTGTGTTTCGCGCAGCGGTGGCCGCAGTTGTTGAATAAGCCTCAACCTCAAGGCATGTCCCCCCACAAAGTCAAACTAAACGTTGGTGCTCCGATTATCTTATTACGTAACCTGCACCGCGGCAAAGGGCTAATGAACGGAACTCGCTTAATAGTCAAAGCATGTCTAGAATACAACATTCAAACTGAAATTGTTACCGGTGCAAGGAAGGGGCGTGCTGTTTCGCTGCCACGCATCAATCTGACCTGCCGGGATACCCAACATTTGTCCATTTCATTTGTCAGACGCAAATATCGTGTGCGCTTGGCATTTGCATGGACCATTAGCCGGTCCCAAGGCCAATCTTTTGACCGCGTTGGACTTCTTTTACATGACCTAGTGCTGGCCCATGGGCAATGGTACGTTGCCTTGTCTCGTGCCACGGCAAGGAACGGTATTCCGGTCATCATTGGTGAGCTCTTCTGGGGAGATTTGGATGAAACCCCAACCACACCTAACATTGTGTGTCCAGAAATACTAGATTAACCCGCTTACCGTGGCTTCTTTGCTTGCAGCTGTGCCCGTTTTTATGTGCTTTGTACCATTTGCAAACCATTTAATTCGCATAACGTATCTTAAGAAAACAACAAACAAGTTTTTCATCTACACAATTCATGATGTTCGATGTCCTCTCAAATGCATCAAGCAGATAAACTCTGAAAAAGTTTTTCAGTCCTTACTTTTGCCTGCATACATTTTGGACATAGCAATGTAAACACACCACGTTTAACGTTAAGGGTTGATATTAGGGTTACGGCTGGGGTTAGGCTTAGGCTTAGGGTTACCGTTAACGTGAGGGCTAGGGTTGAGGTTAGCGTTAGGGTTTGGCTTAGGTTTGCGGTTGAGGATACACACGGCATGATGTTCAATGTTCCTTCAAGTACATAAAATCCAGATAGACCGTGAAAAAAGTTTTATCCTCAGCTTTGCCAGCATACATTTGGACACAGCATTAATAACACTCTGTTTTTCATGTGAAACTCAGATTTCTAACGTTGAGGCTTGGGTTTAGGGTTAGGGCTAAGGTTAGGTTTAGGGTCAGGGTTAAGGTTAGGGTTAGGGTATGGGTTAGTGTTAGAGTCAAGGTTGGTTAGCGTTAGGCTTATGGTTGGGCTTAGGGTTACACACTTCATCGTGTTCAAGGTTCCCTGAAGTACATTAAATCCAGGGAAACCGCGAAAAGGTTTTTGTTTTTAGCTTTGCCTACATACATTTGGACACAACGTTGGAGTCGCTCACTTTTTTGGGTGAATATAAGATTTCAAACGTTAAGTAACGAAAATTTTGCTTTTGTACATTCAGCCATGGTCGGTATGCCCGCGTTTACGCGGGCTTCAGCACTAGTACTATGTTTAATTGTCTTGTGTATTGTTGTCCGTCGTCGTCTGGTTTGCAGTCGCCCGTGTGTTGATTTGCGCTGCCTGGCGGTCGCCACATGCTGCCTGGTATCTGCCATGTAAGGCATTAAAATTCAGTAAAAGAAAATAAGTATTGCGCGTCTCACGCTATTCGTACTTCAGTACTGGTAGATCAGTGACGGCAACAGAACAGGGACATTTGGTGCAGCGGCACCAAACACAGCAGAAGCTACGTGTTTGCACCGTAGGGAAACATTTTCCATTTTCAACTAGCCTTTGTAGCGCATCAATGACTGGTCCCATATTGAAGTAGAATGCACTCAATGACGGTTGGGTGTAATATGGTACTTAGTTTAGTTTGTTGGCCGGACCGGAAGAAGCTGTAGATTCAACCAGGTTCGGTATCCCTGCGTTTAAGCGAGCTTCAGCAGTTGTGCTATATTTCATTGTCTTGTGTCTTCTTGGTCGTTGTCGTCCTCTTCGTAGTCACCCGTGCAATGATTTGCTCCACCTGGCGACTGCAACCAGTTGCCTGCCATCCGCCATGTAAGGGTTTGAAATTTAGTAAAAAAAACCAAGTAGTGGGCGTCCGAGGCTATTCAATTCAACACCCGTGGGTCAGTAACGGCAACAGATCAGCGCCATTTGATGCTGCGCCACCAAACACGGCAGAAGGTACGTGTTTGCACAGTAGGTAAACGTTTTCCATTTTGCGACGAGACTTTGTAGCGCATCATTTAGCATTTGGTGTCGTGTGGTAGTAGAACGCACTCGGTGACGGTTGGGTGCAATAAGGTAGTTAGTTCAGTCTGTTAGCCCGATTCCCAAGGAGTGGTAGATTCAACACGGTCCGTATGCCCCCGCTTACGCGGGCATCTCCTCTCTACTATTCTTAATTGTCTTGTGTCTTCGTGTTCCTCGTCATCATGTTTGCAGTCGCCCATGCAATGATTTGCGCTACCTGGCGGCTGCAACCAGCAGCTTGCCATCTGCCATGTAAGGCATTAACGTTTAGTAAAATAGACCAAGTAGTGGGCATCAAAGGCTATTCAATTCAACACACCTGCAGGTCAGTAACGGCGACAGATTAGCGACATTTGGTGCTGCGGCACCAAACACAGCAGAAGCTAGGTGTTTGCACAGCAGGAAAAAATTTTCCATTTTCGACCATACTTTGAAGGGCATCATTTCGCATTTGGTCCCGTGTTGTAGTAGAACACACTCAGCGACTGTTGGGTGCAATATGGTACTTAGTTCAGTTTGTTGGCCCGATTCCCAAGACTCTGTCGATTCAGTATGGTCAGTGTGCCCGCGTTTACGCGGGCATCTCCTCTAGTTCTGTATTTAATTGTCTATTGTCATCGTGGTCGTCGTCGTTCCGAATGCCGCGGCCTGTGCGGCTCTCTGGGCGGGCCGCCGGCTGGCGACTATTGTTGGTCGTCGTCCTGTTGGCAGTTGCGCCTGCGGTGATTTGCGCTACCAGCCGCCTAGCATCTGCCATGTAAGGCATTAAAATTCAGTAAATAAGCTAAGTAATGGGCGACTGTCGCTATCATAACTTCAGTACTCTTGGTTCAGTAACGGCGACACAACACCTACATTTGGTGCTGCGGCACCAAACACAACAGAAGCCACGTGTTTCCACCATAACAAAACATTTTCGTTTTCGACGAGACTTTGTAGCGCATCATTGAGCATTTGGTCCCATGTTGAAGTAGAATGCACTCAATGACGGGTGCAATATGGTACTTAGTTCAGTTTGTTGGCCAGATTCTGAAGAAGCTGTAGATTCAGCCACGGTCGGTATGCCCGAATTTACGCAGGCATCTCCTCTAGTACTATATTTAATTGTCTTGTGTGTTGTTGGTCGCCGTCCTGTTCGCAGTTGCTCGTGCTGCGATTTGCAGTACCTGGCTGCTGCATCCAGCCCTGGCATCTGCCATGTAAGGCATTAAAATTCAGTGAAATAAGCTAAGTAATGGGCGACTGTGGCTATTAAAACTTCAGTACTCGTAGGTCAGTAACGGCGACAGAACAGGACATTTGCAGCTATGTGTTTGCACAGTAAGAAAACCTTTTCCATTTTCGTTGAGACTTTGTAGCGCATCATTGAGAATCGGTCCGCTGTTGAAGTAGAACGCACACAGTGACGGTTGGCTGCAATTTGGTACTTATTTCAGTTTGTTGGCTGGATTTCTAAGAAGCTGTTGATGATAGAGATGCTTTGTATGATAACGCCAGTGCTTTGCAAAGGGGGCGGAAATTGCCGAACATTGTAGGAAATGTAGTACGGCTCTAAGGAAAAATATGTCCTGTGATGGCTTGGACGTGTGCTCGTGGTGCCTGGCACGAGCTCTGTTTGCCTTCTGAAAACGCGTTCATGCATATTGCTCGCTTTGCGCTGCACAGAACATTGTAAGAAATGCAGTACGGATAACATACTGAAGTCCGGGGCGTCTTTCTCGCACAACTTTAACAACTCATAATACCTTTGATGCCAAGTGTTTCTTCATTGAAAGTTGTAACGGTTGTGGAAAAATCTACCCCTATAACGTTTGGCTCGTGGCAAAAGGTACCATGTCATTGCCGTTACTTGCAGTAGGGTTGCGTCCTTGCTGTTAGATGACGGTACAACAGGCCACTCTGCATTTGGCATTCCTATACCAAAAGGGAGAACCTCTTCGATTATGTTATTATGTAGCCTAAACTGCGTTGAAGGGCTAATGAGACTAACTTGTTTAATAGTCGTAGCATGTTCGGAATACAACATTCGAGCTGAAATTGTTATCAGTGTAAGGAAAGCGCGTGTTGGCTTTTCGCCACGCATCAATCTGCCCTACCGAGATACCCAAGCTTTGTCCATTTCATTTGTCAGACGCAAATATCGTGTGCGCTTGGCATTTACATGGACCATTAACGGGTGTCAAGGACAATCTTTTGACCGTGTTGGACTCCTTTTACATGACCCATTATTTGCCCATTGGCAATTGTAAGTTGCCTTTTCTCGTGCCACGGCAAGAAACGGTATCCGGGTCGTCATTGGTGAGCGTCTCTGGGGAAATTTGGATGAAGCCCCAGACACACCAGACATTGTGTGGCCAGAAATACTATATTCACCCACTGTCCGTGGCTTCTTTGCATGCAGGTGCGCCCACCTTCACGTGCTTTGTAACATGTGCAAAACATTTTTTGGCATAACTTATCTTAAGAAAACAGCAAACAAGTTTTGTATCTACACAATCCGTGATGATGAATATCCTTTCAACGACATCATAGACAGATCAGGCCCGAAAAAACTTATCATTGTTTGGCTTTGCCTGCATACATTTGGAAACAGCATTGGAAACACTCCGTCTTTAACGTGAAAATAAGATTCTTCATTGTAAGTAAAGACAAATTTGTTTTCCTAGACTCAGCCACTGTCCCTATGCCCGCATTCCCACGGGCATCTACACTGTCTCGTGCCACGGCAAGAAACATTTTCCGGGTCATCCTTGGTCAGCGTGCCTGGGGAAATTCGGATGAAGCCCCAGACACACCTAACATTGTGTGGCCAGAAATACTATATTAAGCCACCTACCGTGGCTTCTTTGCAAACAGCTGTGCCCACCTTTACGTGCTTTGTAAAATGCGCAAAACATTTTTCGGCATAACTTACCTTACCCTAACAGCCAACAAGTGTTGTATCTACACAATTCGTGATGTTGAATAGCCTTTCACCTATATCACAGACAGATCCACCCCGAAAGAAGTTATGAATTTTTAGCTTTGCTTGCAGACATTTGGAAACAGCACTGGAAACACTCCGTTTTTTATCTGCAAATGAGATTCTTCATTGTAAGTAACGACAAATGTGTTTTCCTAGATACAGCCACAGTCACTATGCCCGCGTTCACGCGGGCATCTCCTCTAGTACTATATTTAATTGTCTTGTGTATTGTTGGTCGTCGTCCTGTCCCCGCGTGGAGGTCTGGGACGTCCGTGGCCCTGATGGCGTCTCCCCGCCACGCGGCCCGCAGGTGCTCCTCCTGGTCGGGGCTCCAGACTACTGCGGGGGGGTTGGCCCAACCCTGTTCCTGCCTCTTGTTGGGGGCGCCGACGGTGTGTAGCAGGACTGCTAGCGGCCAGGGGTCCGCCGACATATAGTAGGCCTGGGTGGGCCCCTGCTGCCAGTCGACATGGGGCAGGGGCAGGAATGCCCCTTGCCTGGCGGTGCTGTGCCAGACAGTCCAGCGGCCCCCGGTCAGGACGTGCGACCGGTACCCTCCGGCTTGGCCATGTAGGACGGCCTGGTAGCCTGCCACCTGCAGCACCAGTGCCTCCCCCTGCTGAGGCCCGGGAGGGGGTGTGCCGCCGCCTGCATCCCTGACGCGGGTGCGCCCGCTGAGTGTGGCGTGCCACGGCTGGGGTGCATCGCGCTGCGGCCCTTGTATGCTCCCCGCGATCTGCGCCGGGCCGTGGTTCGTGGACGAAACTCACTCCGCCGTCCGCCAGTAGCGCCGCCGCGACGACGTATAGCTGCTCGCCGTGAGGGGTGCCGTCGACGTGTGTGTTGCGGCCGGCTGGCGGGGATGCGTGTCTCGGCAGGGGACGTGGGGCAGCAGTTGCGCTGGCCACGCCGCCACGAGACCCATGGTGACGGCCGCGACCGCGGACGCCAGCGCCGTGCGGTCGGCTGGCCTGTACTGCCCGAGCCCCGTGGTATCTCGGGCAAGGTGCCTGCAGGCCGCCGTCGAGGCCACCGCTCCGCAGTTCGTGCCGTCTAATTCGGCCCCATTCGCGCCGTTGCTTCCCCTTTCCTGTACCGTGGTGGCCGTGTCAAGCGGGAGGCCCTGCTGCAGCGCCTCCGGGCCCTGCTCCGGCGAGAGGGCGGGCGGGGCCGGCTGCGGGAAGCTCTGCGCGCCCCGGCGCTCCGGTTGCCTGTGGTACGCGTTTTGCCGGCGGTGCTCCGGGGCCGCCCGGGGTACGAACAGGAGTTGGTGTAGGTACCAGTGGCCTTGTGTGGTGGACGGGTTGCGGAGCGTTACCCACTGTTCCACCACGCCCTCCGGGTGTGCGGCCTCCACGCGGCGCTGCAAACCCAGGCGGCCCAGGCGGTTGGACGTGCCTGCGGGCGGGATGTGGGTCTGCGGGTAGAGCACCCAGCTCCAGCGCCAGGTCTAGCACCTCGTCGTTGACCTTTAGCCGTGAGGGCTGACGCCCTGTGCAGGGCGTGGCGGACCCCGGGTGTGGGGTCCGTGACCTGTTCGAGCACCGGCCCCGGCAGGTACCGTGCACCCGGGTTCGTTAGCCTCTCCCTTGTGTGGCCCAGCATGGCCCCCCATACGTCCCTCGTAAGGGCGTGTTGGGGGGCCAAGGAGTGGACCGCCCGTAGGAGGCGCTGGCACGCCGGCGGATATCGCATGGGTTGCGGGGCGGCCGCAGCGATCCACCTGCACGCTGTGCCGGGCACCATCGCCCCCCATTCCACGGTCCCCATGCCCTCGGCGTGGAGTAGCGCCTGGCCCTGGACCAGGGGGAAATACGGGCTCGGGCGCCCGCCTTCTTCCCCCCACCGTACCCAGGCAGCCCCCACGTGTAGGCTGCGGAGCAGGGCCACGCCGGGCTGGAGCGGCTGTGGGAAAGCCCCCTTGACGGCCTGGGTGGCATGGGCCAGGGTGCCCACGGGCAAATACCACAATGGGAGGACCCAGGGGCCCGGCAGCGGCTGCGCCCCCCCTGCGTCCCACCGCCAGTCGGAGTCTGGCGGGGCGGCCGGGACCCTGCCCGTCTGCAGGAAGTGGCATGCCCTCTTGTCAGGGTGCCGCTGGACGGTTGCCGCGAGGCTGAACACCTCTGCCGCGGGTGCCACTGGGAGGCCGCCCTCGGGCCTGCACCAGGGGAAATCCTGGTCGGTCGGCCAGGTGTGAGGTCCCGGCTGATTTCCTCCGCGGTTCCTGTGGGGGCGTCCTCCGTTGCCAGGTGCCACATGACGGCGAGCACCGCCCATGTGGAGAAGGGCCCCGCCCGTGGGGGGGTGTACACCTGGATGGTCCACTGTGGGCGCACCCACCGCACGCGGGATGCGTGGAGCACCCCTCGGACCATGTCCGCCGCCAGGACCAGCACCATTTCCGAGGGCTCCACGATGATCCCCTCCGCGGGTCCGCCGTGGCGGCCCCGGGTGTGCAAGGCCACTTCTGCTTGGCCCGTGTGGGCGACTCGGTCGATGGCCTCCTGGATGTTCACGCTGCCACGCGCGGTCGCATCCAGGATCCAGCCCTGCGCCACCCCGTAGCGCAGGGCGGCGCGTGCGGCCGCGTGTCCCACCGCGGGCAGCGCTCCTTCATCGGGGCCGAGCTGGGGCTGCTGCTTGGGGCACCAGCCTTCGCCGGTACAGTGGCCCCGTTTCCACGCGGGGCAGAGGGTGGGCACGCTGCCCAACGGCGGCGCAAGTCCCGCGGGCGTGCTGCCCGTGGAGGGCTCCGGGATTTCCTCCAGGTCGGAGTTGGCGCCCGCGTCCCCTTGTGGGGGGTCTCCTTCGCCTGCTCTGAGTCCCAGCGTGCTGATGACGTCGTGTGCTGCGTCCAACATCGGAGATCGGGGGCGTGTTTTGCCTGGGGCCGCGGGTTCCGCCATTGCCGTGTTGTTGTGCCTAAGAGCAGGGGATGAGGTGCGGATTTCCCGTGGCTGGTGTACGTGCTGTGGGCGCTGCGGGGCGTGGGTTGGGGAGCTCGTACGCTGGTTCCGCGGGCTAGCGTTCGTGTGTGCGTGTGGGCATTAGGTGCTCTCCCCCCGCCGTCCCTGGTGACCCCGTTGCGAGGGGCGTCCGAGGCCGGGCGCTCTCCCTCCTCTGGCTGCCCTCCTCCTGGGGGCTCCCAAGGCCTGCTGTCCACGTGCTGTGGGCACGAGTGTGCGGGTATGGGGCCCAGCACTGTCCCCGTGGCTTGTATGCCCTGTGAGGGGCGTCTGGTGTCAGGCGCCGTCCCTCCCCCGGCTGCCCGTCCTCGGGGGCGGGCAGCCGGGGTTCCGCGGCCCGTGTGTCGTGGGTGCGGTTGGTGCGGGCGTGGGGGCTCAGCACCGGCCCCATAGCGTGCGCCCTTGCTGGCCGGCGTTGTGCGCTGTGGGGGTGGTGGAAGGGCGTCCCCGAGAGGGGGGCACCGTTCGCCGTCGTGAGGGGCGTCTGAGGTCAGGCGCCCCCCCGCCCCCCCCGACCACCCGCCCTCCCGGCGGGCTGTCAGGGTCCGCCGCTGTTCCGTGGGTGCGGTTGTGCGGGTGTGGGGGCCCAGCACTGTCCCCTTGGCTTGCACGCCCTGTGGGGGCTGTGTGCCGCGGGGGTGATGGGGGGCCGCCGTTCCCTGGTGGCCTGCCACCGTTGTGAGGGGCGTCCGAGGCCGGGCGCTCTCCCTCCTCTGGCTGCCCTCATCCTGGTGGCTGCCGGGGCCCGCTGTCCACGTGCTGTGGGCAGGAGTGTGCGGGTATGGGGCCCAGCACTGTCCCCGTGGCTTGTATGCCCTGCGAGGGGCGTCTGGTGTCAGGCGCCGTCCCTCCCCCGGCTGCCCGTCCTCTGGGGCGGGCAGCCGGGGTTCCGCGACCCGTATGCCCCAGGTGCGGTCGATGCGGGCGTGGGGACCCGTTACCGGCCCCACAGCGCGCCCCCCTACGAGCTGGCGTGGCGCACTCTAGGGGTGGCGGAAGGGCGTCCCCGGGGGGGTGCCTTTACCGTTGTGAGGGGTGTCTGCGGCCAGGCGCTCCCCCTCTCCCGACTGCCCGCCCTCCGGGCGAGCTGTCGGGGTCCGTCACCCACGTGCTGTGGGCGCGGCCGTGCGGGTGTGGGGGCTCGGTACTGTGCCCTTGGCCTGCATGCCCTGTGGGGGCTGCGTACTGCGGGGTTGGTGGGGGGCCGTCCCCGGGAACAGTGGACTGCCACCGTTGTGAGGGGCGTCTGGTGTCAGGCGCTGTCCCTTCCCCGGCCGCCCGTCCTCTGGGGTGGGCAGCCGAGGTTCGGCGACCCGTGTGTCCCGGGTGCAGTCGGTGCGGGCGTGGGGACCCAGCACCGGCTCCACAGCGTGCGCCCTTGCGGGCCGGCGTTGCTTGCTGTGGGGGTGGCGGAAGGGCGTCCGCGGGGGGTGTGCCGTCCACTGTTGTGAAGGACGTCTGAGGTCAGGCGCTCCCCCTCCCCTGACTGCCCGCCCACTGGGCGGGCTGTTGCGGTCTGCCGACCACGTGCTGTGGGCGCGGGTGTGCGGGTGTGGGGGCACAGCACTGTCCCCTTGGCCTGCATGCCCTGCGGGGGCTGCATGCCGCGGGGCTGGTGGGGGGCCGTCCCCGGGGGGGTGGCCTGCCACCGTTCTGAGGGGCGTCTGGTGTCAGGCGCTGTCCCTCCCCCAGCCGCCTGTCCTCTGGGGCGGGCGGCCGGGGTTCCGCGCCCTGTGTGTCCCGGGTGCGGTCGGTGCGGGCGTGGGGACCCAGCAGCGGCCCCACAGCGTGCGCCCTTGCGGGCCGGCGTTGCTCGTTGTGGGGGTGGCGGAAGGGCGTCTCCAGGGGGGGTGCCTTCCACCGTTGTGAGGAGCGTCTGAGGTCAGGCGCTCCGCCTCCCCTGACTGCCCGCCCACTGGGCGGGCTGTTGGGGTCCGCCACCCACTTGCTGTGGGCGCGGGTGTGCGGGTGTGGGGGCCCAGCACTGTCCCCTTGGCCTGCATGCCCTGCGGGGGCTGCATGCGGCGGGGGTGGTGGGGGGCCGTCCCCCGGGGGGGTGGCCTGCCACCGTTGTGAGGGGCGTCTGGTGTCAGGCGCTGTCCCTCCCCCAGCCGCCCGTCCTCTGGGGCGGGCGGCCGGAGTTCCGCGACCCGTGTGTCCCGGGTGCGTTCGGTGCGGGCGTGTGGACCCAGCAGCGGCCCCACAGCGTGCGCCCTTGCGGGCCGGCGTTGCTCGCTGTGGGGGTGGCGGCAGGGCTTCCCCGGGGGGGTTGCCTTCCACCGTTGTGAGGGGTGTCTGCGGCCAGGCGCTCCCCCTCTCCCGACTCCCCGCCCTCCGGGCGAGCTGTCGGGGTCCGTCACCCACGTGCTGTGGGCGCGGCCGTGCGGGTGTGGGGGCCCGGCACTGTGCCCTTGGCCTGCATGCCCTGTGGGGGCTGCGTACTGCGGGGCTGGTGGGGGGCCGTCCCCGGGAACGGTGTACTGCCACCGTTGTGAGGGGTGTGTGGTGTCAGGGGCTGTCCCTCCCCCGGCCGCCCGTCCTCTTGGGTGGGCAGCCGAGGTTCGGCGACCCGTGTGTCCCGGGTGCTGTCGGTGCGGGCGTGGGGACCCAGCACTGGCCCCACAGCGTGCGCCCTTGCCGGCCGGCGTTGCTTGCTGTGGGGGTGGCGGAAGGGCGTCCCCGGGGGGGGTGCCTTCCACCGTTGTGAAGGACGTCTGAGGTCAGGCGCTCCCCCTCCCCCGACTGCCCGCCCACTGGGCGGGCTGTCGGGGTCCGTCATCCGTCCTGTGGGCGCGGGTGTGCGGGGCCCGGCACTGTCTCCTCGGCTTGCATGCCCTGTGGGGGCCGCGCGCCGCGGGAGTGGTGGGGGGCCGTCCCCGGGGGGATGGCCTGCCACCGTTGTGAGGGGTGTCTGGTGTCAGGCGCTGCCCCTTCCCCAGCCGCCCGTCCTCCGGGGCGGGTAGCCAGGGTTCAGCGACCCGTGTGTCCCGGGTGCGTTCGGTGCGGGCGTGGGGACCCAGCACCGGCCCCACAGCGTGCGCCCTTGCGGGCCGGCGCTGCTCGCTGTGGGGGTGGCGGAAGGGCGTCCCCGGGGGGGTGCCTTCCACTGTTTTGAGGGGCGTCTGAGGTCAGGCACTCCCCCTCCCCCGACTGCCGGCCCACTGGGCGAGCTGTTGGGGTCCGCCACCCACGTGCTGTGGGCGCGGGCGTGTGGGTGTGGGCGCCAAACACTGTCCCCTTGGCCTGCATGCCCTGTGGGGGCTGCGTGCCGCGGGGGTGGTGGGGCGCCGTCCCCGGAGGCGGTGGCCTGCCACCGTTGTGAGGGGCGTCTGGTGTCAGGCGCTGTCCCTCCCCCGGCGGCCCGTCCTCTGGAGCGGGCAGCCGGGGTTCAGCGATCCCTGTGTTCCGGGTGCGTTCGGTGCGGGCGTGGCGACCGGGCACCTGCCCCACAGCGTGCGCCCTTGCGTGCCGGCGTTCCTCGCTGTGGGGGTGGCGGAGGGGCATCCCCGAGGGGGATGCCTTCCACCGTTGTGAGGCACGTCTGAGGTCCGGCGCTCCCCCTCCCCCGACTGCCCGTCCACTGGGCGGGCTGTTGGGGTCCGCCACCCACTTGCTGTGGGCGCGGGTGTGTGGGTGTGGGGGCCCAACACTGTCCCCTTGGCGTGCATGCCCTGCGGGGGCTGCGTGCCGCGGGGATGGTGGGGGTCGTCCCCCGGGGGGACGGCCTGCCACCGTTGTGAGGGGCCTGTGGTGTCACGCGCCGTCCCTCCCTCGGCCGCCGGTCCTCTGGGGCGGGCAGCCGGGGTTCCACGACCTGTGTGTCCGGGGTGCGGTCGGTGCGGGTGTGGGGACCCAGCACGGGCCCCACAGCGTGCGCCCTTGCGGGCCGGCGTTGCTTGCTGTGGGGGTGGCGGAAGGGCGTCCCCGGGGGGGGTGCCTTCCACCGTTGTGAAGGACGTCTGAGGTCAGGCACTCCCCCTCCCCCGACTGCCGGCTCACTGGGCGGGCTGTTGGGGTCCGCCACCCACGTGCTGTGGGCGAGGGCTTGTGGGTGTGGGCGCCAAACACTGTCCCCTTGGCCTGCATGCCCCGTGGGCGCTGCGTGCCGCGGGGGTGGTGGGGGGCCGTCCCAGGAAGTGGTGGCCTGCCACCGTTGTGAGGGGCGTCTGGTGTCAGGCGCTGTCCCTCCCCCGGCGGCCCGTTCTCTGGGGCGGGCAGCCGGGGTTCCCCTACTCCTGTGTTCCGGGTGCGGTCGGTGCGGGCGTGGGGACAGGGATCCGGCCCCACAGCGTGCGCCCTTGCGTGCCGGCGTTCCTCGCTGTGGGGATGGCGGAAGGGCGTCCCCGGGGGGGGTGCCTTCCACCGTTGTGAGGGGCGTCTGAGGTCAGGCGCTCCCCCTCCCCCGACTGCCCACCCACTGGGCGGGCTGTTGGGGTCCGCCACCCACGTGCTGTGGGCGCGGGTGTGTGGGTGTGTGGGCCCAACACTGTCCCCTTGGCCTGCATGCCCTGTGGGGGCTGCGTGCCGCGGGGGTGGTGGCCTGCCACCGTTGTGAGGGGCGTCTGGTGTCAGGCGCTGTCCCTCCCCCGGCCGCCCGTCCTCTGCGTCGGGCAGCCAGGGTTCCGCGACCCGTGTGTCCCGGGTGCGGTCGGTGCGGGCGTGTGGACCCAGCACCGGCCCCACAGCGTGCGCCCTTGCGGGCCGGTGTTGCTCGCTGTGGGGGTGGCGGAAGGGCTTCCCCGGCGGGGGTGCCTTCCACCGTTGTGAGGGGCGTCTGAGGTCAGGCGCTCCCACTCCCCCGACTGCCCGCCCACTGGGCGGGCTGTTGGGGTCCGCCACCCACGTGCTGTGGGCGCGGGCATGTTGGTGTGGGGGCCAAACACTGTCCCCTTGGCGTGCATGCCCTGTGGGGGCTGCGTGCCGGGGGGGTGGTTGGGGGCCGTCCCTGGGGGGGTTGGCCTGCCACCGTTGTGAGGGGCCTCTGGTGTCCGGCGCTGTCCCTCCCCAAGCCGCCCGTCCTCTGCGGCGGGCAGCTGGGGTTCCACGACCCGTGTGTCCCGGGTGCGGTCGATGCGGGTGTGGGGACCCAGCACGGGCCCCACAGCGTGCGCCCTTGCGGGCTGGAGTTGCTCGCTGTGGGGCAGGCGGAATGGCGTCCCCGGGGGGGGTGCCTTCCACCGTTGTGAGGGGCGTCTGAGGTCAGGCGCTCCCCCACCCCCGACTGCCCGCCCACTGGGTGGGCTGTTGAGGTCCCCCACCGACGTGCTGTGGGCGCGGGCGTGTGGGTGTGGGCGCCAAACACTGTCCCCTTGGCCTGCATGCCCTGTGGGGGCTGCGTGCCGCGGGGGTGGTGGGGGGCCGTCCCCGGGGGCGGTGGCCTGCCACCGTTGTGAGAAGCGTCTGGTGTCAGCCGCTGTCCCTTTCCTGGCCGCCCGTCCTCTGGGGCGGGCAGCCAGGGTTCCGCGACCCGTGTGTCCCGGGTGCGGTTGGTGCGGGCGTGGGGACTCAGCACCGGCCCCACAGCGTTCGCCCTTGCGAGCCGGCGTTGCTCGCTCTGGGGGTGGCGGAAGGGCGTCCCCGGGGGGGGTGCCTTCCACCGTTGTGAGGGGTGTCTGAGATCAGGCGCCCCCCCTCCCCCGATTGCCCGCCCACAGGGCGGGCTGTTGGGGTCCGCCAACCACGTGCTGTGGGCGCGGGTGTGTGGGTGTGGGGGCCCAACACTGTCCCCTTGGCCTGCATGCCCTGTGGTGGCTGTGTGCCGCGTGGGTGGCGGGGGGCCGTCCCCGGGGAGATGACCTGCCACCGTAGTGAGGGCCGTCTGGTGTCAGGCGCTGTCCCTCCTCCGGCCGCCCGTCCTCTGGGGCGGGGGGCCAGGGTTCCGCGACGTGTGTCTCCTGGGTCCGGTCGGTGCAGGCGTGGGGACCCAGCACGGGCCCCACGGCGCGCGCCCTTGCGGGCCGGCGTTGTGCGCCGTGGGGGTGGCGGAGAGGCGTCCCCAGGGGGGGGTGCCGTTCGCCGTTGTGAGGGGCGTCTGGGGTCAGGCGCTCCCCCTCCCCCAGCTGCCCGCCCTCTGGGCGGGCTGTTGGGTCCGCTACCCACGTGCTGTGGGCCCGGGTGTGCAGGCGCGGGGGCCCTGCATCGGCCCCGTGGCCCGCGTGCCCTGTGGGGGGCTGCACGCCACGTGGGTGGCGGGGGGCGTCTGGGTTCAGGCGCCCCCTCTACCCTGCTGCCCGCCCTCTGGGCGGGCTGCCGGGGCCCGCTGGCCACGTGCTGTGGGCGCGGCTGTGGGTTTTTGCGGTGTGTGTGGTGTCTGTGCGGTGCGTGTCGTGGTGCCGCCCTTCTCCTGTCCCTCTGGTGCTCCCCTCTCTGGTGCCTCGTCGCGGTGTGGTGCCCGCCGTGTGCCGTGTGCCTGCCGTGCTCCCTTCCCTGCGCGCGTCCCTACCTCGGCTGCTGGCTACCCCTTGTTTCTTTTGTGGCTTCGTCGCTATTTACCCTTTCCTCTGCTCGCCCTTCTTCGTGGCATGCACTTTTTCCCTGCCTCCGCCCTGGTGTGTGCCTATGTGTTTTTTTTCGCTGGCTCGTCTTTCTCTCTCTTTGCGCCCTGTGAGGCAAAGGAAGGATGGGGGTATGTGGGCCTTCGGCGGCTCGGTGCGGTCGTCATGCAACGTTGGCACCTTGTTCATTGCAGCGTCGCGGCGTATATCATACCTGCCTTCGCTCTTGTGTCTACGTGTGTGCGCACGCTCCTTCCCCTTCGGGCCATACCATGGTGTGCTTATGTCTCTCTTGCCGTACCCACACCTTTTGGTGTGTTGTTTGTTGCGGTGCTGTTGTATTCCCTATGCAAAAAGGGGCATGCGTGGGCGGGGGCCCTCTTTTCTTTTCCTCTCCCTGCTCCCTGGTTGGTCCCACACCTTTGTTGGTCTCGGTTGGTGGCGCGGGTCGGGCGAGCGTGGTGCGTGTCATACTTGCACTTGCACCGCGGCCTGGTATTTGCCCACACCTCTTTCTTTTGTTCTTTTCGCTCGTTGCTCCTCTCGTGTGCGCGGTGTGGCATAACATGGTAACATACTTGCGTGACTCCCTCCTTTCCCTCCTTATCTTTTGGTGTGATGCGTGTCCTGTCGCCGTTGTACTCCTTGCGCGACTCCCTCCTGGCAAGCGGTCAAGATGTGGATTCATATTGATTGTCAATGCTTTGTCTTTTTGCAGCCGCGTGCCTAGGGAAAGACAACCCCCCACGACACTTGTCACTGTTGGGTATTGCTCCACCATGTCGCTGAGGTTGCGCCCCCTGTCGGGGGCTGTCCTGCTTTCCCATTCCGCCAGGCCTTTGTAGGCTGGGATGTTGAGGGCGTTGGGTCTCGGTTGTGGGGTGGCCCGTTCCCGGCCACCGGTGCTTGGCGCGGCCCTGGGGTTCGTCGGTGACGCAATGAGCGTGTGTGCCAAGCCCAGGTGCAGGACCCGTACGCCACCCTGGTCCGCCTGGTTGAAGTTGAAAAACCAGATCCAAGCGTCGACGAGGTGGTCCGCGATCCGCATCCCGGGGGTGACGAGCGCCTGGAGCTGCTGCACAAAAATGTTGGTGGATCCGGCCTGCGGCAGGGGGACCACGGCGAAGAGCTTGTTTGGGTTGACGTCCTGGAGTTGTCCCTGGAGGGCTGCCACCAGCCCACACGGGGGTGTGTTGGCGTGAATGTCGTAGACTGCCCTCACTTCCGCCTCGTCAAAGAGGTCCGTGTCCCTCCGTTGTGGTGGTCTGGGGGGTTGGGGGCGCATGGTCTTTCGGTCCTGGTCCGGTGTGATGCCAGTCGGGTAGGGCTGCCCTGGGGTGGTGTCAAGGTGTCCCTCAGGTACGTTCCCCGCGGAGGGCTCCTGTTGCGGGGACATCGGACGGGACGCGGCAGTGGGCGGGGAGCCACCGGACTTCTGAGGGCCGGAGGCCTCTGCCATTTCTTCGTCCGCTCCCGGTTGGCCTGCGTCGTGTCCCTATTGTTGTGGTGCGTCCTCCGCGCCCCGGTGGTTTGGCTGCGTCGCTGCTGGGGGGGGTAGCCCCGTGGCGCATGGGCCCAGTTTGTCGGGTGGCGTGCCCTTGTCCGGGGCCGGTGCTGTGACGCCCTGCTCGCGGGGGGGCGGCGTTTTCGGGGTTCGTTCCCCCACCACCTGCTCGGGTCGCTGGTCAGCCGCAGGTTTCTTTCGCCGCGTGTCCGCGGCGTTCCGTCCTCCCGGTAGCGGACCGGACGCCAACCCTGGGAGGGAGGCCGCAGACGAGCTGGACGCACCGTCTCTTGCCTGGTGGGGGCCTGTGTCGAGCGCTGCATGTCGCGCTCGCTCGGTCGGCGTGGGAATGGTGGGGATGTGCGCCCGCTCGTTGCGGGGCCTCTTGGACCGGCGCCGGAGATCGGCGGCAGATAATGTCTGTTGAACCGGTTGGTCGTTGGGGCCTCCATGGCCTCTGTCCATGCCCTCGCGAAAGATGACTCGCCGTGCCGCGGGGGCCTGGCGTGCGGCTGCGGCGCCGGGATCGGTCAGGGTGCCCTGCTTCCTGGTGACGTTCTGGCACGCCGCCCTGCATCCCTGGGGTATGAGGGCTGCCTCGGTCCCTTCGCGGCGCGAATGGTCGGAGGGGGCTTCTGTATGTGCCGGAGGGGGAACCCACCCCGGCTGGTGGCCCCTGGTGGCGTCCTGTGGGGTTATGGCGTGCCGTTTGCCTGGGGGGCTCCGGGATCTCTTGGGACCGTGGTCGTCGATGTTCCAAGGCGTGTCCCTGTTAGCCCAGGGACCCAGGGATGGCCCAGATGTTGTGCACACGCATGAATGTACGGATGCACAGGGCCGCGCGTTGGTGCCACCGCCAGTGTAGCCTGTTCATTTCGTCTGGGCTATAGGTCCCCATCTGCCCCATGAGGCGGGTGGCCAGGTAGTGCGACTGGCCCGGGTGGTCCATGGTGGTCGGGGGTGCCTGCAGTTCCGCGCGATGGCCGAGGGCGACGTCCGCCATGGTGCCGGTTCCCTCCTCAAGGTGGCGTGAGTGCGAAGTAAGCAGCCATCGGATGCTGACCGCCAGGGCAAGCCGCTCCCCTGTGGTGATCCTGTCGATCCACAAGTCCAGGTCTTGGGCCGCCGCCTGTTCCGTGTGGGCGCTGGGGCGGCGGGCGTCCCCTTCCGAGCGAGCGTAGTCTAGATGCCCCTGCCCCCAGGATGGGGTGGTCCCTGGTGGCTGGTCCGCAGGCTCGCTACCGCTGTTGGTGCCCGTCTCTACACGTGTTCCGCCCCCTTGAACGCTGTGCTGGGGCGGTTCGTCCGGGGTTTGGTCCGCTGCCCCGCTTGCGGTTGCGTGGCCGTCATCCGTGGGGGCGGTGTGTTCAGTCATCCCCCCCAGGGCGGCGTAATCGCGCTGGAGGTGGGCCTGGCAGAACACCGTGAGGGGTGTGCCCCCTGTATGGTCGCCTCGTGGCTCCGGTTGGCTGCGGGGGGCAGCTGGCGTTGGCTCTGTGTGGGGGGCACTCCTGCAGGACTTTATGAAAGCGTTCAAAGAGTCTTCGTCGTGGATGTGCCCGCCGGGTGACGGTCCCCAGTCAGCTTTTTTTCTTTTTGAGGCATGGCGGTCCCCCGCCAAAAAAAAACAATCACTGCTCACACTGCGAGGTTCCTCAAAGGACGGCCGCTATGTACATTTCCTAATGTTTGATATAAAACCCTGAGGTGCTGAGCACTAACTGAAAGAAACCAAAGGCTCAGGTTTTTATGGTACATGAGCGTACACAAAAGGAAACTTAAAAAGTCGCTGGTACACGCTGTGGTCACTGCAGGGTGTGTGGATGTTCACTGAAGTTGCTTCAGTGGAATGTTGTGTGAAAACTTTTTTTTTTTGTTTGGCGGGGGGATTGATTGTGTCAGATGGTTAGATGGCATTGAATTGTGGAAAATGGATGGAAAACAGAGTTTTCTCTTTTGCAGTGCCATGTTTCATTGTCACAGTGTGCCTGCAGACAGTTCAAAGGTTGATACTGATAATTGATGTAGTGAAAAGAGAGAACAAGAAAAGGAACCTCCTAGTCTCCCCTGAGAAAGGCACAAACTGGACCACTCATTGCATTGTTTCGAGTACCCTTAGGAAGTATTCAGCACTGTCAGCAGAGAAAGGCCGGTCAGTAAAGTGTGATAAAGTCCTGCTCCATGACTGCTGCAGGAGATACGTATCAGAAGTCCTCAAGCATCCCTGAAGATTAGCAGCAAGGCGTTTGTTTCTGAGGCCAATCCATTCAGCAGCGCTGGGTATATCAGCAAATGAGGAAGCGTTCGAGCTGCAGAGGATTCACTGCCTGATTGAAGGCTTGGCATTCGGTTATCACTGCTGGCAGAAGAGTGGTTTGAATCAGGTGCTTCAGGTACTTCACGTGAGCTCTCACTTGACGCTGAGCAACCAGAGTAGTCAGGTTGGCTTGATTTGCGGCATTCAGGGCTGCCTTCTGTTGATCCTGGACTTGAATCATCGTTGGCGTTGTTCGTGGGCATTCGCTGATCACTGCTTTCGCTTGTCTGTGGGTTGGCAGAAGAACGGTTTGAATCAGGTGCTTCATGTAGTTCACATGGGCTCTCATTTGACGCTGAGTGACCAGAGTCGTCAGGTTGGCTGGATTTGCGGCGTTCAGGGCTGCTTTCTCTTGATTCTGGACTTGAATCATCATTGGTGTTATTCGTGAGTAAGTCGCGAATAAGAGCTGCTTCAGCTGTGTCTGCTGCTTCATCGATTTCTTTGCGTGACGCTGTTATCGACTTGGGCTCGTTTTTTCCCTGGTTGGTCGTCAGGTCACGATCTTGGTTAATAGCAATTGATGCAACGTGCGGTTTCTCGAGCTTGTCATTTGAACGTAGTCGATTTGAGGGATGAATAGAGCTTTTTCCGGTTGAGGGTTGAGCGGCACGGTCCCCAGTCGGCTGCGCGCTTGGGCTTGTCGGGTGTGGTTGCCCGGGCTTCGGACTCCGCGTGGGTTTGAGGTCGGTGCCTCCCTGGACGTGGCGTCCCCCGGCGCGCCTGCGTTGCTGCGGTTTGCTCGGGCCGCTGATGGGGCGGCGCCCGCATGACCCGCAGTCTGTGCCCGGGGGGCTGTTGGTGGGGGGGGGGCCGGCGACATGGTCGGTGTCCGGTGTCGGTCCCCCAGTTCCCCTACAGGGTTGGCCAGCGTCCGGTGCCTCGCTGCTTTCGCGTGCCGCCATGTTTGACGGGCGATTGACTGGCGTGCTGGCGTGCTGGTTTTTCGGCTGGCCCGTCACCCAGCTAGATATCTCCGCTCTGGGTGGTCCCCGGGCGGTTAGGTCCGCCGCTGGCAGTAGCGCTTCCTTCCGCTCTGGGGGTCCCCCCGCTTCCTCCGTGGCCTCCACCGTGGGCTCCTCGCGTTGTGGCTGGGCGGGCGGTGCAGGCAGCGTGGCTGCGTTGTCTTTCATATGCGTCGCCACTCAGGTCTCGCCATCCGTCACGGGTGCCGGCCTGGGCTGGCCTCCCAGGTGGCCTGCCAGTGCCTGCGTGTTGCCACTCTGCTCCGCCGCGGCGGGCCCTGCTGCCGGTGTTCTGCTCTCGGGATACGGGACCCCCGTCGGGAGCTCGTGGCGTGGCGCGTTTGCTCGGTGGGGCATCAGTCGGGATGGTGGCGTGCATCGGGTGCCGGTCCGGGTCCGGGCTGGGGGCCAGGTGACTGCCAGATGGTGCTTCCGTGGGCCCTACTGCCAGTCCGTATGGTGGGTCGTGGCGATGTTGGGGTGTCGGTTCGGCTTGTGCCCAGGCCGGCGGATGGTACCCTGGGGTCGGCGTGCAGGGTTTCGCCGGAGCCTGGGGACTGGGGCTCCCGGTGGGGATGTGGGCGTTGGGGCCCATGGTGCCAAGGGGTTGCTCGGGCCGGGTGCTGGTGGCATTAGTCGGGGTAGCGGTATGTGTCTGTGCGGGAGGGCAGTCTGACGGCCCGTGTGTGGGGCTCGTCGTCGGTCGGACTGGCGGGCTGTGGTGCGGGTGGGGCTCCAGGTTGTCCCGTGTCGGGGTTGCTGGCCGGTGGCTGCGTGTGGACGCGTCGGGTAGTGTTTGCGGTTGTGGACCCGGGTCACCGGGGCCCGGGCCTGGGCCCGTTTGCGGGCGCATGGTGCCGAGGGGTTGCTCGGGCGGGGTGCTTGTGGTCGCGGTATTCGTGTGGCTTGGCATGGTTCCCCTCCCGGCAGCTGATGCCTGGTGCCCCCGGATCGAGGTGGCTGCTTGGTGCTGCGGCTGGTGTCGTTGCGCCGCCCGTTTGGATGCACATTTGTGACGGGGGCTTTGTGGCGGGCCGGCTTCTGATGGCTCCAGAACACCGTAGTCCGTGTGGCGTTGGTGGTCTGCGGCCGATGTGGTGAGTGGACGGTCAAATGGGTGGTGGAGGTGGATGGGCTGGAGGACACGGAGGTTGTTGGGCTTCGTGGCGCGCCGGTCCCTGATGATGCCAGAGCGTGTACAG
Organism: Eutreptiella sp. 'Long Island Sound 2002'; assembly: GCA_964036045.1. Taxonomy (NCBI): domain Eukaryota; phylum Euglenozoa; class Euglenophyceae; order Eutreptiales; family Eutreptiaceae; genus Eutreptiella; species Eutreptiella sp. 'Long Island Sound 2002'. Next base: position 120,572,659 of record OZ038380.1, on the reverse strand, counting down.
TTGTGGCCCTGGTTGCGGCTGTGGTGGGCGACCGGAGCTGGGTGGTGATGGCGGCGGCTCTCCAGGTGGAGTTGGAGGGGCTTTGGTGTCGGGCACCACCGGCCGTCATGCTGGCCACTGCCGCATTGCCGTACGTGCCCGGCTGCGGCGATGGGATGAGTGGTTGTTGGGCACGCCGCGCCACTGGCACGAGTCTGCGGGGCCGGGTATCCCCCTCCACGTTAGATAGGCCGCCATCAGCCTGTCGGGTGCCCCCTCGACCATGCCCCCGCTGCGGCGGAAAACATTTCCACACTCGTGGCCATGGGCGCCGCGAACTCCCCCAATGGCCCATTCGGCGTCCCCCAGCAGCCAGCCCAAGGTGAAAGGTAGGCGGGTGGTAAGGGTGACGAGGATGGCGCGCCAGTTGTCGCGTTTCATCGGGCCAACGGGGCCCCAACTGTCCGGCAGATTGCCAACGGGGGGTAGGCTGCCCCGTCGCACGCCGCTGTAATGTTCGTAGTCTGGAACCCAGATCGTGGGGTCTTCCTCCCCGTCTGGTAGCGCCCACCTTGGTGCCTGCCAGGGGCGGCAGGGTGGTGACCCAGGTCCTCCTCGCCGAGGACGTCCAACCACGTAACGTCGGGGCTGTCCCCTCCGTCGGCGTCTGGGGGTGCCCAGACATTCTGAACAATCAGGGTGCGCAGTGTGTGGAGCGTGAGGTCGTTGGTTTGGGTTTCGCGCCATGGCGGAGCTGTGCAGAGGTGGTGCGGCCGTCGGCAAAGTGAGCAGGCATGCAGGTGTGCGATGCAAGGGCTGCAGAACCAGTGCAGCTGCTCGGCGCTCCTGCAGCCGAGGTCATGTTCCAGGAGCGGGGCATCGTTGTCGTCGATTATTTCCCAACAGACGCTGCACGGGTTCCCTGACCCCTGTGGAAATGGGGCTTCACCGGCGGGCATTCCGAGGAGAGGTACAGGTTGTTGGACAATCGGGTTACTTTATGGGAGTGTGCGTGCCTTCGTGCAGTCTGCTGTGGTGGGTGGTGCATTTGCAGTTTTCCTGGGGTTGCCGTGTGTCAGTGTGTGCTGCTAGTCGCAGGGTTGCGCGACTGGTAATGGATGAGGAGGTTGTAATACATACGGTGGTTGTTGGAGGCCTGTTGTGCTTCCTGTGTGTACAGCTGGACGCGGTGCTGCAGCTGTGCATCCACCCTCTTGACAGCGGTGAGTTGCATGTGAGGTACTGTGGCTTTGGGTTCCGGGGCGTGGTCGGCGATGACCCTGTAGAGCTGGAGTGGTACCGCTCTCTTGAGCACCGCTTCCTTGATTTCTGGTTCCCAAATCAGGCGCCAGACTTCATTTGCTGGCGGCGCGGTCGAGCCCCATCCAGCGTGCTGTACTATGGTGTCCTCCGGGTTCCATTTGGCTAGGCGGTTGCCTCCAGGAGCCAGCGGGCATTCTTTGAAGTGTTTCCACGTCTCCGGCTGTTGGAGGTGGCAGGGGCATATGGTGTATTCCGGGGGTATGTCTATACCTCGTGGGTCATTCCAGCGTGCCACCCTGCCGGGAGGGGCAGTTGTTCAAGCAGGAGTTGGGCACCTGGTGCCTGTACGTGTGGTGGCAGCAGGGACGGGTCGAGAGCTGAGAAGTATAACGCGGTTTGCAGGTCATGTTGGAGGCGGTTCATAAGGGTGTAGTCAGGGTGGCTGCCTCGGATGTGCGCCATGGTGCGGACGGGATGTGGATAATGGTACGCCTGTCCCGTGTCGTTGTGGATCTGGTCGTCGGGGACCCAGGCTGGTCGCCCCCGGGGCTGCGGGATAGGCGGCAGGTGTTGCAGGTGTGTGTGCATGTGGTCTTGTAGCGGCGGGTCTTCGCAGTCCAGCATATGCTCGGCAAGCTGGTTGTGGGTGTGTAAGTCTATGTGTCTGTTGCCCAGGCTGTACCGATGGGATCCTTGTTTGACGAGGTGTACAATGACTTGCTTCGGGCGGCGCCGTAAAGCCATTCAGAGGTGTAGGGCTTTTGTGCCCAGGCTGGAGTCGGTTGCCTTGTGTAGGGGCTGTTGGGCCAGTTGGCGGACAATCTGGAAGTCCACTGCTGCGTCTACTACGACCCACACATGGTGCGCGTGGTCTTGCGGTTGTTGGTGGGCGTCATTGATGGCGTCCACAATGATCGTCAGCGTCTTTGATTCTCCGTGAGAGGAGGCTCCGAAGATGGTGGCCCCTGTGAGGTCGTGTTGGTGTAGTCGGCCCGCCGCGTCTGTCCGCAGCGCCAGAGCTGCCAAGCCGCCCGCTCGGGTGAGGTTCGCGGTGCCGGAGGCATCTGCAAAGACGACGCTGTTGCCGTCGTCCGGGCAGGGCAGGCGGCACGGCGTGGTCGGCTGTCAGGCGTGGAAGCGCGCCCCCTGTTCTGTGGTGGCCCATGGCGTGGTGGTGGCCTGTTAAAGCCTTCAGATAGCGTAGACACCTGTTCTCTGGTGGATGATCTCGGTCGCTCCTGGGTTCATGCGTACATAGTCCTTGTTCCCTTCCTGGCCTTGCGTGAGATAGCCGTACACATATTGGAGCAGGTAGGCTTTTTGTGGGTGGAATGTGGTCCATTCAATTGTCTGCCAGTCCTGGACTTGGGAGCAGCGGTGATTAACTTGGTAGGCGAAGGCCTCCGGTGTGGTGCTGCGGTGTTTGGCCAGCACCGGGAAGGTAATGGCTGGGTGTTTGGTGTTCCTCCTTCCCTGGTGGAACCTCCACTCCGCTGCGGTGCTGGGCTCTCACGCGACTGTGGCCGTGTCTTCCGCCGAAGCCTGCACCAAGTGTGTGTGTAGTCAGCAGTGTTGTTCCGGGGTAGCGTGGGCCGTTGGTGTGTGGTGGTAGTGTGCCAGCAGTAGGAGGAGGGGCCATGGGGTGGCTAGCGCTTGGGGTCCACATCTCCAGCAAGTGGTGGCGGTGCCCGTCAGCGCGTCCGGTGACAGCGGCGGCGGACAGAAGTTGCCTTGCGCTCTGCCAGGTTGCCATGTGGTTTTGAGTCCGTTTGGGTGCCAGGAGGACTACCGCTGGGACCGTGGTGCCCGGTACATACTCCACTTGTTCCGGCGGTTGGTGGTGGGTCTGGCTCCCGCGTGGTGGGGCTTCTGGTAGCGGCCGTTTGTGTGTGCTCCAAAACAGACCGTATACCTGACTTACTTCCCCATCGGTCGGATGTGGGTGCCCGGTTTGTGCGGCCGCGTTTCGCATTTGTCTTTCCAGGACCGACTTGTTGGGCCACTCGGGCTGCTGCAGGAGGAGGACATGGTGTGTGCCCACTCGTTGGAGGGCCCGCATCTGGTTCGGGGTCTCTCGTATTAGGTGTAGGGTGGTGCCAACCAGGTCCAGAGTAGTTGTGCTCCCTGTTGGTCCTCCACCCACATCGGTGTGTAGAACCGCCACAGGCTGGTCTCCCTGCAGGAATGGTTTGTTTGGATGACATGTTGGTGGTTGGGTAGCAGGAGTTGTAGGTGGTTCCATATGTGGGTCGCTACCTTGGGCGGGAGGCCTCGTTGATGAAGTATGTACTGGGACAGGTTTTGCGATGGTATTGGGCCTCTCTTACTGTCAGCATGAAGACCTCCCTCACCTCCGGTTCATGATTGTGCATGAGGCGGTACGGGTGGGTCACGGTGTGAGCCACGTATGCGTTGTGGACAAGGTGATCGGTGTTGTCCCCATACTATGGTGGTGACGCCGCGGGCACCGCCGCGGGTAGTGACGTGGGTGAGTGGCCGTGGATGGTCCACGCTCGCCGTATTGTGGCAGCGACTTCCTGCAGCATTTGTTGGGGTGCGTTAGGTGCAGGGCCTGGACCCCTATGGCTGCGTTGAGTACTGCTTGGAGGAAGTACGCCAGGGCCTGGGTGGAGAGTGCAACGATGTGCGCTATGACCAGTGTCGGCGTCAACTGCCGTTTGAGGTTTGGTGGTAGGGCGACCCCGTTTGTGCTGGCCGCTTGCTGGGCCCCAGGTAGGTTGCCGTGCTTACTGGGTTCATGCGCGGGTGTCCGGGGCGGAGGGGCGATGGTGGTGCGTTGTGTACCAAGGTGGCAGATTTGACGTTGTGCACCAGTGGCTGGTAGCCCTCCAGGTAGTTTGTGACATCATGGAGTATTTTGTTGGCCCTGGCGGTGTAATGCGTGGTTGGTAGGGGCAGGTGGGCGGTGGCGGTTACCACCGCCATGTTGTCCGCGAATGCTAGGAGCGTGGTACGTAGGGGGTATGGTGCCACGTCCGGGTATGTGCGTCGGATGTAAAAGGCCAGCGTCAGGGTCACAAGCAGGAAGAGGAATGGGCGCTCCGCACCCCATTGTGGGACCCCACTGGTAGGGTGCACCCATGGAGTGGTGTCCACACGAGTTTTCACTGCATACATGCGGACGGCAAGGTATGCTTGGAGGAAACCTTGGAAGGGGAGTCCCATGCGTTTCCAGACGTCTGGTAGGAGGCAGAGCGGGGTGTTGGGGAAGGCCCTCTTGACATCCAGGGAGGTGATGATGAGGCTGATCCGGTCCATGTCTACCACGGCGTCCTGCCCAAATATTACGTCCAGCGGCGACCTACCCGGTATGGCTGCCCACATCGTGGGCAGTACAGCGGGGTATACTGCCGCGGCCACCCGTTTGAGGATGAGCATCCAGATGAGTTTTGCTTCAATGGTGGCGCATACTATGGTCCTCCAGTTGTCTTGGTTTGCCCAGTTGCCTTTCTTGTACAGCGGGTGTACCAGGTTTGTCCAATCGGGTGGTACGTCTGTTTTCCTGATGGCGATATCCCATAGGCGCGCGGCGAAGTGTCTCTTTAGGTTCAGCCGGAGACTGCGGTAGAGCTCCGCCCGGAGGCCGTTTAGCCCCGGGATTTTTCCCGATTGTAGTTTGTGCAGTACTTCATCCAGTTCCCGAATGGTGAACGGGGTGCGGTGCATGTCTCGTTGCTGTGTCCGGTTGTAGCGTTTCGGCAAATGCGTTATCAATTCCTCAGTGTACGCGGATAACTCCTCGTCCTCGGTGTTGTGTTGGCGTTGGAAGCTGTTGAGGACTTCTTCCAGGACCACCTTCGGGTCGTTGGTCACCGTGCCGTTTTGCAGGCGCACCACTTCGATGCCTCGGTGGTAGTGTTTTCCCAGGACTTTGTTCACGTGCTTTAAGAACTTGTAGGGCTTGGGGTTCTGAAAGTAGCCTTGCTGTTCTTGTGCCAGCTCCTTCGCCAGGCAAAGGTGCCACTCTCTGAGCTGCCGGCGTGTGGTGTCCAGCTGTGTGGCAATGTGCTGGGCGTCATGCTGGGCCTGCGGGTCATGGGAGTGTATCGCTGTATGTAGTGCCCGTTTTTCGCGCCATATGGCGGTAACCATGGATCGCAGGTCCTGATGCGGGTTGGCATTGTCTTGTGTACACCTGCGTCCTCCTTGGAGGCTGCACGCCGGGCCTGCTTGTAGCATGGCAAGGTTGAGGTCCGTCTCGTCCTGCTGGCCAAGGATGTGCTGCACCGTGCGGTAACAAGCCATCCTTCTGTATGTGTTGTGTTCGTCTGGTGGTCTAATAGGTGGTTTTTCGTCACGGTCCATGTCTTCCTTGGAGGCCAGGGGCACTTGAAGTACCTTGATTTGTACCTGCAGGGGTTGATGTCCGGTGATCTTGGACGGCAGGTCGTGGTATCGCGCCCGCGTTACCTCGATGTATGCCGGGTCCTCGTAGCGGAGGTTGATGCGAGAATCTGCTGAGCCTGGCTCGGGTGGTCGGTGTGAGGGCTGGCCTTGTAGGGAGGCTGTGACATCCTGTAGGCCCATGTGTTGCATGGCCATTTGCAGCGCTGTGTCCTCCGGTGTTTGACGCCCCGCGCAATCGTCCACTGATGGGGCCACGTTGAAGTCTCCTACGATGACAACCGACCCCATCATGGCAAGTTGCCCTCAGGCCTCCGTGAGGTGTTCGAGGAATGTCTCTGTGGCGTCTCCGAAGGGGACATGAAATGTTGATGACGTTCAGTTGCCACGTTGGGCCGATCAGTTTGTATGCTGCCAGGCGGCCTTCTACGCCCAGGTTGCGGTGGACATGAACCTGGACCTCACGTTTGTGGGATATCGAGACCCCCTTGACCCATGTGGTGCGGTATTGGTGTCCTGTCCTGGCAAGGTTGGGGTGAGGCTGGGGAGGGTCACTTGGGTTCGGAGGGCCTGTTCCTGCCATAACATGGCGTCTGGGTCAAACGTCGCCATGACAGGTACATCTTGCAGGTACGGAGCTTTGGCTGCGTTGTACAGGGCGCCTTGTTCGTTGAGGGACATGAGGGTGAAGAGCGCATTGATGACTTCCTGGCTGTGCGCCCTGGCGGTCCCTGGGGGGCCCCATGCGGGGCGTGGTACGTGTCATTGTCCGAGGCATAGTTTGAGGTTGATCGCTGTCGTCAACCGTGGCTCCTCGGGTATATTCAGCTCCTCCAGCCATGCCTGTGGCACGTTACCTGTCCAGACGGTGTCCGGTGGTACTTGGTTGGTGGCTGTGCAAAGCTGTACGGGGAAATCCGGGAACGGCCTGTTGTCCCAGAGTTCGAGGTTCTGGGTATCTGCTTTCTCGCGCAACTCCGAGAGCGCCTGCCATGCGATCTTCGGCTGTAGGTTGCCATGTTGGACTGGCGTGGACAGTCTGCCCTTTATCTTGCCCCGGAACCATACGAATTGCTTTGGTTGTCCTTTGAGCGTGGCCATTAATACCCCTTGTACTTCTGCACCGTCTGGCAATTCGAGGTGCATGGCGTTACGCTCCGCCACCGTGAAGAATGGGCACTCCTGGGGCTTTGGCCTCGGCTGTGGTTCGGGCGGCGGCGGCACTGGGGCCGCTTTCGGCGTTGGCTTGGGTGGTTTGGCCCGGCGGGCGGGGATGCCCGCCACCTCAGGACCGGGCCTTGGCTTGGGCCGGGCGTGTTCTGGTGCCGGCTTTGGGGCTGGCTTCGGCGCGTTGCGGTTGTTGAAGTCCTGGAACATGCTGTATGCCGGTCCTTGGCCCCAACGGGGTCGGTGCATACCTCGAAGTTTGTTTGTGTGTTCTTGCAGGTTGGCGGTGCAATGTTTGAGAATTGCCTCCGTGTCTTTGGGCCAAGACATCCAGCGTCCTGCCTGTGATGTCCCGTGTTTGCGTATGTAGGCGGCCAGGTAGCGAGTGAGCTTGAGCCATGTCCTGGGTAGTTTTGTGTCTCTGGTTAGGGCATCTACCGTCCAGTGCATAGCTGTCTTGAGGGCCAACCAGTGTGCCAGGGGGTGGTAGCTGTGTTGCGTGGAGTGGCTAGAACGGTCTCCCAGTGCCAGTGGGGTCGCTGTCCTTGTTTCCGGTGTGAATGTGTGGACTCTGTCCGTTATGCCTGTGGCATTCCATTGGTGGACCCACCAGGTGTGTTGGGGGTATGTTAGTGTCACCCCGGGGGCGTCTGGGGGCTTGTCGAGGATCGTCCAGTCAGTGACCTTCCGACCTTCAGTCTTTCGGTTATGTTGCTCTGGTGGGCTAGTTAGCTGCACCAGATGGTCCACAAGGTCCGGCGTCACTGTGTCTTCCCTTTCCTGCACCCTTTCCTTACGTGCCGTGGGGTGTTGCACGGCATCGTCCCAAGCATCCGTGGTGGCCGCCAGGGTGTTGGCCGCTAGGGTGATGACATCGTCCGTTAGGCCTTCCACGATAAAGTGCTTTTCTCCCGCCAGGGTGGTCGGGAGTTGGGCCGTGTGTTTCATGGTGAGGTGTAGCAGCGCTCCGTTGGGGCCCGGGGCGTTCGGGTCCGCGGGCCTGGGGTCGCGTGCGCCGCGCCTCGCTAACGGGCGATGTGGTTTGTTGGTGTTGGACAGTCGTGGTCCCATGGCCATGTGGTGCACCTGACCGAGGGGGACGGCTTGGTCTGCGGTGTCTCCCGCCGTAAGGTACACTCCCCTGGCGCCTGCTACCGCATTGAGGTATATACCTGGGTGTGGGGCGAGCTGTGCGGGTAATGGTTGGAACGGGGCGCGGGGGCAGGGGTGCTCGCAGCAAGGGTCCACGGGCCCGAGTCCTGGGCAGTGGTCATCACTGCCGTGGGGCACGGGGTATAGTATGTAGGGCTCCGCCACCCTGCGCAGTTTTTGAGGGTTCAGGTTGTTCAACCATCCCCCCGCCCTGATGGTGACGGAGCCCTGGTCCAACAAGGTGGCTTGGTTGGTGTCGATGTCGTGGTGCAGGGTCTTTCTGATGCTGCCCCACGTCCTGCGGTAGGTGTTGTCATCCGGGGTGGGGCACCCCGTATGGATGAGGGGCATCCTGGCGTTTGCGAGAGCGGAATGAATGATGTTGGGGGGCGGATTGCTGTGGGCACCGGTAGCATTGCGCCCCACAGGTTTGATGCCTTGACGGGGCACCCGCCTCCCAGGGAGGGGTTGCTGCCAGGATGGGTCGGGATGCCAAATGGGGGCTGGCAGTTCCCCGTATCGTGTCCAGGTGTATACCGTGTATGCTGTGCCTTCTGGGTTGGCCAGCAATCTGTACATGGACGTCTGTGCTTCGCTGTAGGTGACGAGTATGTTTGAGGTGGGGACGGTGTAGTGGAGGTGTGTGTGCGCCAGGGCGTGTGTGATTTGTACTTCCCTGCCTTTCTGATTGTCCCCGTGGTCTTCTAGGACGAGGTGTACCTTCCGAGGCCTGTGGGGCCGAAGATTGCCGTCTTTGTTGCGTATTGGTTGGTGTATTTGGCGCCCTGTCTGCTGTGCTTTGTTGGCGTTGTGGTGGGCGCATTCCTCAACGAGGACGCCCGGCTTGCAGTCCTGTGGGGCACCCTCCCTGTGCGCCATGGCTCGGGCTCCCTTGGCGAGCGCCGTGACGGTTGGCGGCAGTGTGGGTTCAGCGACCTGGGGCACCATGCCGGTGTCTGTTGGGAAGTTCCAGTATGTTGTGAACATCCCTGGTTGGTGGGCGTTGTGGGTGTCCGGGAGGGTTAGGGAGAGTGCCTCCTTGATCTGGTTTACTCCCTCGTGATGTATGGCTGTAGGGTAGTGCCAAAGGGTGTGCTTGGTGTTGCGCAGGTGTGTACGGGCGTCCTGTGATCTCCATGGTTTGCGGCGTGAGGGTGTTGTCGAGGGTGACGTCATCAAGGCGGTCACCTTCGGCGGCCCACCGTGTCCGTCAGTCCGCCCGCGCGGGGTCATTTTCGGCGCAGTCCAGGGTATAGTGGAAAGCTGTCCACTCCGGCTGGGGGTGAATGGCAATGTCGGTGTTTGGTGTCGCGTTTTCCCAGACAGCTTGTGTCGGTCGTGCCTGGGGATGTTGGTTGTCGTCTCCCAGGGCTGTGCCTTCAATGGTGGCCGTGCCCTGGGTGGTTATGAAAAGCTGCACGGCCTGTGTTAGTCGTACCTAGTTCGGCGTGAGGAAGTGCATGACTTCCATCATTGCTACTCCTGGGAGGATCTTCTTCCGATCGATGTTGCCCGTCGGTAATTGCCATGTTGTTGTTGTGCTCCTGGTGTGGTTCCCCTCTCAGGGCAGTAGGTAGTCATCCGGGATGTGGCGTGTGGTGAGGGGCTTGGCGAGACGTTGGACGGTCGCGGTGGCGCTTGGAGGTTCGGTTCCTTTGTGGGCCAGTGGGCTTTGCCCTCTTTTTGGGGAGTTGTTCTGCGGGGGCGTGCGGGTTTTTGCTGGGCTGGGGGGTATGTGTGGTTCCGGTATCGGTTGCGGCGCCCTCGGCCGAAGGCTGGTGATGCTTTGTGCCCCGGTGGCTGCGTCTTCGTACAGGTAGAACACCAGGCTGGTGGACCAACAGGGTGCCACTTGCGTGGGTCGTTGTGCGGGGTGTGGAGGTGGATGCTTTGCTTGGTGGATCAGCTGTGGCAGGCCAGGATGCCGTTCATGATGGCGGCGTCGTAGTCGTCCCCGAAAGGGTGATTGGGCTTTGAAACCTCTTCGAACGGGGTTCGAACCGTCTCAGCCAGCGCCCCGATGTCTCCGTCTGGCACTACTGTAAAGGGAAGCTCAGGACAGGACAGAACAAGGTTGATTTCTTCTGTGGACCTCTGCATTTGGCAGGGTCAGGATTACAGCAATTATGTCTAATTTCTGTTTGTTGTGCATGACATAGCCCCATATAAGTTATTTGCTGTGGTGCGTCGCAGATGCCGCCTTTTTGGGCACTGCAGAACACGCGCGCGCACAGATTTGTGCATAGAAGCAGCTTTTGAAAAGCTTTGTTTTTATTTTAAAATGATCTGACCTTGTAGGATTTTAGCATGCTTACAGTGTATGTATTGTGCTGAGCGTCCATTATTGTTTAGGCCATGAAACAGCTTATCTGTTGAATCACTCCGTATCACCAAGTCAAGATTGATCAACTGATTTGATTCATTGCGTGCGGCAATTACAAGAAGGGCGTCGTTTCAAGGTTTTCAAAATGGGACTGCAGGAGATTCAAAATGAGAGGTTTGAAAATTCTGAAGTCATGGGAAAATACTGGCCGAAACAAGACTCTGAGGTCTTGAAATATTCAACAGATAGACACGACGTTTCTTTGCTCTTGCCTGTAGCTGCAGATGAGATCAATAAGAGTGAGGAGTGCAATCACAGGAGTCTACGGCCCGGCCGAGCCGTCAATCAAGATACCATCAAGGCGCCGTCCAGACCAGCGCCAGCCCGACCCAGGACAACACCGCCGCCGTAGCGCCTTTCAAGTGGAGTAACAGAAGTGCCACGATGTACTGAAGCCGCCGCCATCACAGCAGTGCAACGACTCGTCGCAGAGGAAGAACGAATAAGGCAAAGTCTCAGGTATGAGCAACAAGTCATCTCCGCGAAGAGGTACGCGAACTTTGGCCACGTTTTTCAAAAGCTCTATTGCCGGTTGTTCCAGCCTTCGTTGAATTCGGGGCAGACAGGTACGCCGCCGAACGAACTGAAGGAACCAGGGGAGCGCTCATTGAAGGAGCTGGCGGATTCCAGCAAGGCAATGCCAAAGAAGAACAGGGCAAAATCGAATGCGCCGCCGAACAAGAACAAAGCGTCTGAGTACTCAGGTGTGTTGGCGAAGTTGGAGACCTCGTTGGAAAATTCCTTGAAGCGATCCTTAAGTGACCTCCGACAAGTTGTGGAACTGTTGGGTAACTGTTCGCCCTCTGTGTCCGTCAGAACGAACAAATGGAACAAGTTCGTCGAGAAGCAAGAACCAAGGCCCGTTTCAAGTGTGACGAAGCGCCGGCAGAACGAATCCCAAGTGACTGAGTGCCGAACGGACGAGTTACAAGCGAGTTTGGATGATTTTGACGCGTGGACAGTAACTTCGGGAGATCCTGGTGGAGTTCAGCAGCGAAGGAGCTCCACAAATGAGTCGTCGAACGTCGCGAGGCCCAAACAAAGGGGACAGCGAGCAGGACGAGCTGTGCAGCGTCGCCGCGCTATAGCCAAGTTCTTTGAGGTATTAAACTCAATCCAAGGTCGCGCATGCCGAGGTACAAGTGAGAAGAAGACCGAGTGCCCTACGCGAGACATGTGGGGGCAGTCTGTGGTGAACTCCAAGGAGAACCAAGGGAATCCCTTCTTGGACTGAGCAGTGCTCCTTAAAGCGCGCTGCTTTTGCCGTTGGCGCGCTGGCTGAAGCGCAATGCCTTTGGTGTGGTCAACGAAGGGAGAGGCCTCCGGAAAATAGTGGATCATAACCATCAACAAAATGATCAACAATTTCGGAAACTTCACCAAGACCTCATGGGGTTTCATACTTCATTGAAGCAATCATACGACAGACTTGAGGAATTAGCAAGCAATGTAGACAAACAAATGGAGACCATCACCAACTCAATTTCGACATCAACAAGCATACGAAAATCAAAACAAGGATTTGTTTTGAGAGTAGATCAAACGATCCCATTGCAGTTTTGTGCGCTACAAAAGCGCAGTATGTTTGCAGCCGTGAGCGTTGTTCAATTTGCGAGCGCTTGCAGCGCTTTCTTTGTCAGCCTTTGGCGCTGTGAGCGCCTTGTGGTATATATCTGCCACAGATGGCAGAATGTGATGTAAATTACAATGCATCCAAAAGTTGACTTTGTCAACGAAGCCGTTTTTTGGCCTACAAGTGGCGCCAAGCGCCTTGTGTGCAGGCACTGACATATGCCTTTGCCTTCTTTTTCTTTGTTCATACTTTTTGTGTACTTTACTGAGCAGTGGTGAGGTACACCCTGCTTGGGACTTTGAGTGAACTACTGTTTACTCAGTTTTTTCATTTTTGTTTTGCTGTGCACCTGCCTGCTTGTGAGCAGTGTGTGTTTTTTTTGTTTTTCAACTGCTTCTGTCTTGGAGAAAAAGCAGAGTGGTTTTCCTTTTGGTTTTTCTGCTTTTGTTGGGAAAAAGCAGGGGTTTTGTTTCAGTATTTTTATACTATGTTTTTCCTGTGCCATGAGCACTCCAGGCTGTGTGCCATGAGCACTTATCAGGTTTTTACACCCTTTGAGGAGTTTGACTGGGTATAGGTTGAAACACCACCTAACCACTCCCCTAGGGCACTGTCTTGTGACAGAAATCCCTTTCAGGAGGGTAAAACTATCTATGGTACCAGTGGTATTCCACTGGCATGATCTGCACATAGATAGTAGCTGTTTTTACCTGGAATGGGTAGAAAAAGCCAGATCACAGACAATAATATCTGTATATTATTGTAGGTTAAAGCCTGCATGTTTTGCTATTTTTTTCTCGGGTCAGCAACTCATTTGGGGAGTGCTGAGCCTGGGGGCGGAGTGTAAACACGCAAGGCAGCCTTTTGGGTGCTTGCGTTTTACACCCACCCAGCTCTGTCTGAGCTTTTCCCAGCCCTATGGTAAAACCCTTCGCACCCTTTTGTTTTGGGGTCTCAGCCACACATCAGGGTATGTGTGGGCTTTGGGGGGGGGGTGTAAAGGGAAGCTCAGGACAGGACAGAACAAGGTTGATTTCTTCTGTGGACCTCTGCATTTGGCAGGGTCAGGATTACAGCAATTATGTCTAATTTCTGTTTGTTGTGCATGACATAGCCCCATATAAGTTATTTGCTGTGGTGCGACGCAGATGCCGCCTTTTTGGGCACTGCAGAACACGCGCGCGCACAGATTTGTGCATAGAAGCAGCTTTTGAAAAGCTTTGTTTTTATTTTAAAATGATCTGACCTTGTAGGATTTTAGCATGTTTACAGTGTATGTATTGTGCTGAGCGTCCATTATTGTTTAGGCCATGAAACGGCTTATCTGTTGAATCACTCCGTATCACCAAGTCAAGATTGATCAACTGATTTGATTCATTGCGTGCGGCAATTACAAGAAGGGCGTCGTTTCAAGGTTTTCAAAATGGGACTGCAGGAGATTCAAAATGAGAGGTTTGAAAATTCTGAAGTCATGGGAAAATACTGGCCGAAACAAGACTCTGAGGTCTTGAAAACATGCAAGGCAGCCTTTTGGGTGCTTGCGTTTTACAACTACGCTGTCCCATGTTGTACGGGGTGTGGTATCCGGTGGCCCCGTGTGTCCCTCCAGGATCTCCGTTTCGTTCTTGGTCCAGTCTTGTAGCTTGCGTTCCACGTACGCAGCGTCCGTGCACGGTTGGATACTGTGCTCCGCTAGGGTGCGGGCATGGGCCAGTCGTTTGTATAGGGTCCAGTGTCGGGGAGCTGGTCTTGTTGTGGGGGTTGTGGTCGGTTCGGGTGTGGGCTCTTTCCTCTCGGCCATCCTGTTCCCGTGGCGGGTGGCGTGCACCAGGGTATATTCGTCATCTTCTCCTTCGGGTGTCCATTCCCGATGGGCTTCACCTGTGGACGCGGTGGTCGGTCGGCATGTTGCGGTGCGTGCATAGGGGGGCCCCGTTTTGTCATGTAGGACAATGGTGTGGCCTCGAGTCCAGCTGTGCGGGGTTAGGACGAGCGCTGCCGCTGTTGCTGGCTGTGGGGCGTTGGATTCTCGGATGATGGTCAGGGCTTCCTGCCCGTGTGGGGATGCCACGAGGTTCGTCCAGGTTCAAGTTTTGGATACCCGTCCCTGCACCACCACTCCTTCCGGTGACTGTTGACGGGCTTCTTGTATGTCCTGTCGCAGCTCCTCGATGTACGCCCCTGTGTCTCGGTTTTCTTCTGTTCCCGTTATCCGTTGGTCCATTTCGTTGAGTGCTCGCAACAAACTCCACGTGGGTCGTTAGTGCGAGGCGGTCGCCGCCTGCAGTACGCATTGGATGCTGTCCTGCAGTGGATCGTTGTCAAGGTCCATGGGTTCGTGGTTCACGGGGACGTCAAGGCCACTGGGTAGTGATTTCGGGGGCGGGTTAGTGGTTTCAGCAGGGGCCGATACTTGGGACTGGGTTTCCAGCGCTGTGCTGGATGTTCCACTGGACACAGATAGTGATGCTGCGTGTGTGTGGTCCTCTCGTGTGCGTGGCTGTGTTGCCTCCATGGTCAACGGCGCCGTCTGCTGTTCTGGCCCCGGGACATTGTCCGAGTTGTCGGGTGCTGCGCCTTCTGTTGAGGTGTGTGGCAGTGGTCCGTGTTTTGGGCGCTATATTCCGTGCGGTCCAGGCTGTGGTGCTCGTGGTTCAGTTTGTGGCTCGGCCGCTGTAGTCGGTGCGTTTTGACGGGGTGTGGTCCTGTCCCAGGTCCAGTCGTCGCTGTGCTCTGTGCCCTCCGGTTGCCCTCTGCTCCTGGGGCCCGGTTGTTTCGGCCGTCCCAGTGCAGTGGTCGGTGTGCCATTGGGTCGTTGAATGGGTGGATCGGGGTTTTCCCCACTGTGTGCTGTACACCGTGCTGCTTGGGCATGGGATGTGTGCGCCCTGGACTCTTCCCCGGCTCCTATCGCTCGGGCTGTCGTGGTCGTTGGTGTTGCGCCGCGGTATGTGACTCTAGTCCGTGTTTTGGGTGCTATACTCCGTGGGGTCCAGGCCCAGGGTACGCTGGCGTGATGTGGTGCTTACGGTTCGGTCTGTGGTGCGAGCGCTGTAGTCGGTACGATGTGATGGGGCGTGGTCTGGCTCCAGGTCCACCAGTGGTCGGTTTGTCGTTCGCTCCCCTGTCCCGCTCCCCCCTTGGGGCACCGTTGTGTCGGTGGTGCTGGGGTAATCGCCCGTGTGCCATTGGGTCGTTGCACCCCGGTGTGCACTGTACACCGTGTGGGTGGGGCTGCGGTTGTGTGCACCTGGTGCTTGTCCTCGGCTCCTGTCGCTTGGGCTGCCGAGGTCGTTTGGGTCGGCCGGGTGCTGTCTCCCCTCTCGGGTTGTTGTTGTTGTTGGGGTGCTCGGCGTAGGCGTTGTGGGTTCCCTCTGTACGTCTTCCTGGTGCTCCTGCTCCATCATGTCCCATGTTCGTGTTGCGTGTGTCGTCTCTCTTGTGCGCCATGTACTTGGGCGCTGAGTTACTGCATGTGCGTGTACTTCATGCTGCGTGTTGTTACATGTGCGGGTGTACGACATACGAGGCGGGCGGGTGGCATACCTCTTGCCGTTCACCTCGGCCTTGGCCTTGGTGTCGCCTGGGGTCTGCCCTTCCCCTGTAGGGGAGCTGGTTCGTCTCGGCGCTGTTCCTCCTTTGCACGGCGCCCTTTATTCTAGGCCTTGGGGCCGGTCTGCCATGCGGAAGAGCTGCGGCACACAGGGTAGATGTAGGTCGTGCGCCGCTTCGTGTCATGTCATGGCGGGTTGTGCCACGTTGTTTCTGGAGAATGTTGCGGTTGGTTGTGTGGCGCTGCGTACTGTCAAGTGTCGTTGTGTCCTGCTGCATAGGATTGTGTTTGGTCGTGTGGTGTCGTATGGTTGTTTCGTTGTGTTGTGTCGTGGCGTGTTTTTTGTTTTGCTGTGTGGACCTGGCTGGTGCCGTGTTGTGTCAGGTGCTGTCGTGTCATGTCACGTTGTGTGTTGTTTGGTGGCGGTTCGGTGTGTGGTGTAGTATTTTCTTGTGTTGTGTGGTGTTGTCTGGTTGTTCCTTTGGTTGTGGTGCTCCTTGTTTTATGACGTTGTCCTGCATCGTTTGTTGTTGTCGTGTGTCGCCTTGCGGCGTGTTGTGTAGTTGCTATGTTGTGTGGTGTGTTGTGGCGTGTTGTGTCATGTCAGGTTGTGTCATGGTTGTGCTATGTGGTTGCGTCGGGCGTCAGGTTGTGATACGTGGTGGTGTTTAAGTTGTGTGGTGTGGTGCGGCATTGTAGTGTGTTGTGGTGTGTCGCGTTGTGCGTTGCTACTAGGCGGGCTCTGCGGGTTACGTCAATTGCTGTGTTGTTGCATTGCGCCGTTTTTCACTTTGTGTTTCTGTTAGGTTGCGCGTTTCGTGGTGTTGCATTGTGTCATGGTGCTTGGTATTCTGTTTTGTCGCGTGGCGTTGGGTTACGCCATGTTGCCTCTTGTGGTGCCCTGTCATGTTTTCTGGTGTTGTGACGTGTTGTGTGGCGGTTCGTTGTGGTGTGTTGCCTTGTGGTTTGTTGCGTAGTGTTGTATGGTTGCTCGTTGGATACCGGTGTTTTTCGTTCTGTGGCGTTGTGTTGTGGCACGTCTCGTTGTTGTGTGTTGTCTAGCGGCGTGTTGTGTAGTTGGTATGTTCGTTGTGCGTCATTGTTGTGTCGTGTGGCTTTCTGTTACATTGTGTGGTCTTGTGTTTTGCCGTGTGGTGTTGTGTGGTGTTGTGTAATATTGTGGTTTGTTGTGTGGTGTTGTATGGCTGTTTTGCTCTGTTGTGGCTTTGCGTGTGTTGTGGTGTTGTGTTGCGTCGTGATGCGTTGCGTTGTGCGTTGATGCGTGGCGTTGGGTTGTGCCATGTTCTGTCATGTGGCGTTGTGTCATGTCACACGGTGTTGCGTGTTGTTGCGTGGCGGTTGGTTGCGTGGTGTAGTATTTTGCGTTGTTGTCTGGCGTTGTTCGGTTTTTCGTTTTGTTTTAGTGTTTCGCGTTTGTGGGTTTGTTGTTTTCAGTTGTGTCCCGCTGTCGCGTCGTGTTGTGTAGTTGGTATGTTGGTTGTGCGCCATTGTTGTGTCGTGTAGTGCCGTGGTGTGCCTTCCAAGAAAATTACTCCGTCTCATGCCCGCCGTTCCATCCCTTTCATACCAAGCACCAATGTAAAAAATTTGTCAACTCTCCTGTCTCCTGGTTTGTCACAACCCCCACCCTGCTTGAAGATTGCTGTGTGTCAGCAAATGACGCGCCTCTCTTCAATATTTATACATACATTGCTGCTCTGAGTGCTAGGGCCAAAAACGGCCGTGGCGTTTGGAACATACCACCGGCACACTTCACGGCTTCAATAGGTAAGGGCTCTATGCGCACCTCCTTTCGAGCGCTTGCTTTTCAGCTACCTCCAGACGTTGTATTCGGACGCCGAGCAGTTTGAAGTCTGAGGCGATTTTGCGACTGTGGTCAATGCTAAGATTTTTGCTTTGCGAAAACTCATGGACACTGCACGTCTTTTCGGCCTGACCAAGCAGTTCCAATGCTCTGCACACACCTCTCTCCCAATTTCCTTCCGCTTCTTGAAGCATAAGAGTGACGAGTTGACAGATACCCTGAAATGGCGCTTGTTGTTTTCCCACTTCAGCCAACCCGTAAAACAGCATGGTCGCCTCATTAGTCGCTGCCTCACGCTACTCATCAGTGCAGCCAACCAGATGCTGGATACATGGGCCATCCTGGATGTGCGCAACGTGCGAGCGTATGTCGAGAAGCTGAACTCAGCAATTGCTCGCCTGTACCCGTCTCGACCCCCCCCGTAAAAAACTGCGTCTGTTTGAGTTGGACCTTCCGGAGACCGTTTCCTCGCCTCCCTAGGGATGGCGTCATCAAAGCAATATCCCAAATTGCCAGTGCCCCTGCTGACGCTATCTGTGCAGCCCCACCATCTCCAAAGCTTCACATCCCGAGCAACCTCCGAGTAGGCCTGAACGGCCTCCTCTTCAGCATTCATCGTGGCAATCGCCACCTGGACCGCCTGGGTCGTGGCTGCACGAGTGACATTCATATATTCCGCATGACAGAAGTTTTGGCTCATATGAATTTTGATGTGTATCACAATGATATTTTTGTCATTGGCAGCAGGGTAGCTAAAAAAAAGCGCGGCGTTGCGATAGGCGGGTTGTGCTTCGCGCAGGCTGCACAGCTTTTCTGTATGTTGCGTGAATTGTTCTTTAACACATCTTCTGCTTCTGAAGCTCATAGGCTGTCACGACGCCTGTCAAAACATGCCCTACCGATCCCCCCCTACAGGTACACCGACAATATTGTATGCGTCATCTGTGGGAATATCGGCCTCACCAGGCTTCAGCTTATATTTGTAAACTGGTATGGGCTGGAATTGCAGCAGAAATCAGAAGACCTGGTGATTCCAAGCCTCCAAACGGTCCTGTGCATGCAACCAGACACAGCAGAGGTGTCAATACGTCTGAAAACTAAGGTTGATTCAAGTTTCCCCCCCCCCCCCGACAAGCCCTTCTACTGATTTGCGGACCCTGAGGCGGTCCAAGCGAAAGGCTCCAACAAAAGTATTGCTGTCACCTTGGGACTCAAGTACGCTGGGTATTCAACGCGCTGGTCTGATGTACAACACAGTGCCCTGGCATGCATGCACGGATTACGCATGAGGCGATATCCAACCTCGAGGTGGGAATCTGGTCTTTACTCAGGGCTCACCGGTTATAATTTGTGCAATGGTGACTCGGCCCTAGGCCTGCTCTACCCCCCTGCTCCCCTCCTGCCCCCCGTATGTAGTCCTGTGCTCCGCAGCCTGGGAATCTGCAGTGCCAATATACTTGGCCATTGATTACTTGGTGATTCCAGGGGGCTTTGGCGCTCTGTTTTACGTGCACTCTGGCTTTCAGGAAAGACGCTCACATATTTTGTGTTTCACATTCTATGGGCTAACGCCGTTTTGTCGCTTTGTCCTACCCGCTGACGACTCGTGTCAGTACCTTAGCACGCCTAGTGAAATCGTGTGCTATCCTGCTGCCGTTGGTTCTTATAGATTTGTCCTAGTATATTCAGAGTCTGTAAAAAAAACAAGACTGGGGCGGGTGCCCCGGCTCGAGTTTCTTACCAGGTACCACTCAGTGTGCTCTGCAGCATTGATGGGCACAAGTACACACCAAAGATGGGCCTGGAAAGCCCACATAGGCGGCATAATACCACAAAGGTACACGAAACTCCCCACAAGCACAGTTGCATATACAGTCAAATGTGGCCACCCTCCAAAATGCATAACTTGTTGCCACCGTGGCGAGTTTATAAACCGTTTTTTGTTTGAAAGCCCCTTTTTTGTAAAATGAAACAATGTATTTGAGTCTTACCCGCATGGAATGGGTTTTTAATCATATTGCATTGTTTTAATTTGACCTGGTAAAATTTTATCGAAATTTCCTCTGATTTTAGGGGAGAATGTTTTTTCCTGAGACGTAACTTGGCGCTACCGCTGAGTTTTGTGGCGTTTGTTTTTGACAATGTCGTTTGACACATGTCCTAAAAGGATATGCCTGGTATGCTAGGCTGCCTTTTTGCACACTTTGAGCTATTTTGATCGGGGGTCAGGGCTCTCCATGTTTGAACACAAAGGTGGCACAAAGTTCTTTCGAGGGTGCAACGAATGTCCCGGGGGGGTAACTTGGCACCAGCGGTGAGTGTTGTGGCGCTTTTTGTTTTCTTCCAGAAAGTAGCTTGAAACATGTGGTAAAAGGATATGCTTGGGCCCCGAACTTGATAGACTCACTAAGAGGCTCATCTGCTTAGTAACCATGGTTCTTGAAGGCAAAGCCCAAATCACCAAATGTTGGTTCTAAGATTTGGTAGTGTTTGCCAACATTCTTTGAAGTAGTGCATCGTTCACGATCCACCTCTAAACGCTTTGCTGCACTGGTGCCTAGCCTCTCATGGTATCAAGGCAGCCAGCTGTAATAACTGTCGCGAACTTCACTGTGCTTGAAAAAGGGAACGAACTTAGTTCCTTGAATCAAGTTATTACAATAAGCTTCCTTCAATATTGGAAGGTTCCATCTTCGCAATGCAATACGGAAGTCGACAAGTTTGCACTGGACATCGGGGGGCACAAAAGTAAGGTAAAGTAGCCAATTACTGTACGAAATCAATTCTTCTAAAGGTACGAGCCGCGGTTAAAGCTGGCAGCTGTAAATTGGTAATGTTTTAGGTCAAATCCCGAGTTTGTCAAATATTTTTGGTTCAATATGCAATATCTGACTCGTAGTGCAGAAATCTGCGCCAAATTGGGCCGCGCAGAGATCACGGGATTGCGGTGGCGTCCGTCTCCATGCCAGGAATGAGGAGAGAAGATCTCAGGTATTTTACGACGAAATTCAAAATAAATTAGACCGAAAGCTTCGAAATTCATTTTTCTGTGGATCGATGTATTCAGATGCATGACATCAAAAGAAGGGCACGCCAGTGGATTGCGGAGGTAACAAAAACAATACAACCACGCACAGGAAGCACGCGGCAGATGACTGCGGTCCCAAAGCCTCCCTGCCAGGTCCTATACATCCTTCCACCATGGGAAAAGCCGTCAGACATGGAACGCGTCGACGCCGACTGCCTTATCAAAACCAAAAACGTTCGCAAAGATGCAACTGAGTTAGGAGTCCACCGCCAGACTCGAAGTGACCCGATGGGGTGAATGAGCTGTGCTGCATTACCTGTAACGCAGTCTTGAACGCAGCCGCGCATCAGACAGGACGCGACGCGCAGGAGAAGACAAACTGGCGCGCGTTGCGCTCTTCCCTTTTTGCTCTTTGCTGTAGTTGCTACGAGCCGTGTGAGGTGAAGACGAGTCCAAAGCCCTGTCTGGTTGAGGCGACCTTAGGAAGGTTTTTATGAGTCTTTCAGCTCTTATTGTGCCTCTCTTGCTGCTTGCTGCTGGTGTATAATTGCTGCTGCTTGTTGTTGATGGAGAAACTGTTTTGCCGAGGAAATACAGCCGATACAGGATAATCCAAGCCAGAGATGAGCACGTAGAAGCCAAACAGGATCAAAGCATGAAGGACTGCAGTCAGAAAAGAGTTAGATGATAAAGATATCAACAATAGACTACAGCAATAGACAATCAATGCAACTTGGAACAAAATATTTCATATGATTGAGAAGAACTGATTAGAAAACTGCCCCAAGGGCTCACACTCCATATATTGCGATTCTGAGATGTGCACGTCTTTGTTTTGGGTCCCATAGGTGCTGAAGTGGCATGGCTTGTGGCGCTGAGGTCACTGCCATGTCACATGGGATATTCCTACTCAGCTAGGCTGACCGGGAATTGAACCCAGGACCTCTCAAAAAGAGGTGCCACAGCCCCCTAGGGTGCATACCGCTAGGATAGCTAAGCATTCATGAGAAAAGAAGAAATATGTATAGGCTCTGATTCAATGTCAGCGCCTCAGTCAGTCGGGGAAATGGTGTAAAGGATCAAGCAGTGGAGGGGTCAGGGGTCCATCCAACCTCCAACGTTTCTTGCTGGCTTTTATAGGTCAAAAGGCCTTGTCACCCCTTTTTGGATAGGCCAATAATAAGATAGAAATATGTCATGCCTTTAGGCCTCTTTGTAACAACCAAATCCAACCTTTTGGCAAGGAAATACACTTTTTCTTACTCCCGCCTTGTGCTGTGGTGGGCACCACTGTCGCATCTTAAAGGAAAAAGGGAATTTTTCTTGGCCTCCCATGGCCTCAACATTTATCTAAAATTTTCTATAACATCCCCAACATTGGAAGAAAGGCGTGCATCAGGGCATTCGCCAGGTTCTGCTGAATCATAAAAGACACCTACAGCTCCCACTGCGCTCATTCGCGTCGTTGGAGCAGCTGTGGTTTGGTAGGGGGTTAGAATGGGCATGCCAATTCATGTGTGCACAGCCCACTCCCTCCAAATGGCAAAACGCAGTGCAACACGCAACCCCCAACGCTGGATACGATCAGGGCACGCTGTCTGGGGTCTGGATGAACCTGCTGTAAGACCTGATCTGTCTCTAGTGCGTTGAAAATTAATTGACCCTCATGTGGGTTCGAGATTCAGGACAGTTGTCCAGGAGTCAGTCTTTCGTCCTGAACACGGCCTACTCCACTGTTTGTGCTCGAGGATAGCTGCAGAGAAAAGACAAAGGGTTGAGGGACTGACAGGCACGCAACGATTGACGCAAACACCAAAATGTGTCAAATGTCGGCCTAGAACTTTTCTGACGGCACACACCTGTCCAGAATCTTCATGTGCATGAAATGCACATTTTTGCGAAATTCATTTTCATCACACGAATTTTTCAATTCTTGGATTTACACGCAGAGAAAAGCGGCGCGCCGGAGCGCATCCTAATTGAGCGCCGGAAAATACAAAACTAATAAGATTATAACAGTATGTCACGTAATAATAAGAAATGACGAGACACAAAATAAATGATAAACGTAGGAATTCCACGTTTGCTTCTAGGAGCAATGAAGAAGAATGAGTTCAAGAAAATGAAAACGAAATCAAAGATCAAGGTATAAACATACAGGTCTTGTTTGCTTCGTATGCAGCATGCACATGGCCTGTCTCGTGCCATCGTGATCGCGCAGTGTAGCAACACATACATAGAATAGAGGGACAGATTAGAAGATTGCAAGATGATTAGACGTGAGATCAGCTGATTAGAGTATACACACGCGTGCATAAACACTTGCCTCGCTTGTGACTTGTTTTCTTTCTCCCTTGCTTCACTCTCCAGCGGTAAGTAAGGTAGGTAAGCCCAGGAGGGGCCACCTCCTCGTAGAGTTCATGACCTTGGTATGGATTGTGGGGAAGAGATGGTAAAAAAGGCGACTGGAACCTTCGTGCCTGCTCGGGAATTCACATGCCGCCTTAAAGGGTAGGCCACGCGTGGTGCGCACAGTAAAGCCCATGTTTAGGTTACCCAGGGGCTCTACCCTACGTTTTTTAAGAGAACGGGTTCAGTTCCTTAAGCTTGCTTGCTTCTACTGCAGTTCAGGAACAGCGTATTATAGGGCAGCCTGAGAAGCGTATAATACGTGGAGGCTGTCTTGGTTCCCCTGTCTTCAACCTCAGTCATTGGCATTTGCTTTACAGGTGGGAAGGTCAGGGTGAAGTGGTGGAGCTGCAGTTGCCTTCGGCAACTTTCCAATTTTTTGCCCAACCTAAAACGGGCGCTGATCACACAATCAACAAACTGCCCCTCAGCCAGGAGTGGCGAGGACAGTGCGACCTCTTCAACAGCCACACTGTGCACGCAACCTGAGCACTCCTTCCCTCCGAGCCCTATCAGGGAAACGCGTTGTGGCGTCTCTGTTAGGCCACAGTTGCTTAGTAGCGCTGTGTTTTCTCGTCCCTTTCACAGATAGGCCTCTAGGGCCTTTGATATCCTCGTCAACAACCCAAAGTAGCGTGTGGGTGTAGGATTGGCAAGCTAGGGGGAGGGCTTGGGCCTCAGAGCCTGCTCATCCTTCGATGGCTGGTGCCACTATAGTGAGTGTAAGATCTGTAGTGTGTGTGTCACTGTCCCGCCTGTTTCCAGTAATTTTATCAGGGTTTTGGTGGGCAGTGGCAGTGGTTAGTCCAGGTTTTGGCCATCGTAGCAAACAGGCGTTTTCATGCCTCAAAGCTTTTGGCCACCTGTCCCCTGTAGTAGGCAGGTAGGTAGGAAACAAATACCTGGACTCATGTGCTGGGGATTCCCCCAAGGTTTTGGGCCATCACAGAGACTGAACGCTTAGGGGCGGAGAGACCTGGGGCATACCCTGTGGCACAGGTAAGACATCCGCCGGGTTCAGCTAGGGTGCAGACTTGGGTATAATTAAGACACCATTTCTGCAGCTTGCTCATAGGTTCTCAGGATCAGCACACTCACACACACACATAGGAAGGTATAGGAAGGGTTCAGTCCCTAGGTTTCCTCTGAGAGGCAAGCGTCTCAGCGAGCCTCAGCAACTCTCCTACCTTGTTCTGGGAGAAGTAGTCAACCAGAACAGAATTCAGGCGTCCCTCAGGAAGGACAAACGCAGAGAAGGGTTCCCAAGTAGCTTCTTCAAATCCAAACCCTTCTCAGAGGGTCAGAGAACGCCAACCTTCGCGATAGCGGTGTCGGATGACGGACTTCACAAGGTAGAAACCTTCCTCAGCCGTCTCCTCGGCATCCATGTCGGGGGGTTCTCCTTCTACTCCCATGGGGCTGGCAGCGCCCTGTAGGTCCGGAGCGGCGATCTCCTCGTCGTCTAATTAACATTCTTCCCCGCAGAGGTCCTCTGGATCGTGTGAGCCTTTGAGCAGCGCACACCAGGGTCCCCCCTAGTTGGAGAGAACACCGCACGGTGCTACGGTGACCATCCACAGATAGGATCTTGTAGGGCCCAAAGTAGGGGTCATCGCTGGTGGAGCGTGGCGAGGCGGGTAGTCGACTGTCGTGCACCAGCACCCAGTCCCCCTCTTGGTAGGAGGCGGGCACCCTGTGGTTGTTCTTCTTGTTCCAATGGGGCTCCCTCACTCTCTGGAGCATAGCCTTGGCCTTGTCCACCTTGTATTGTTGCTCCTTCACCCACTTATCCACAGTGGAGTAGGAATCCTCAGGAGAGGGAGCGTGTAGGAACCACGCCAGGCGTCCTATGAACAGCTCATGGGGCGTAGAGCCAGTCGCCGAACTCTCTTGTGAGCCCATAATCAAGGATATGACGGGGAGTAGTCTCACCAAGTCTTTGGTGCGTTCACTCTTGCACCATATCCTTACGTTCTCCTTGAGAACACGAATCTGTTGCTCACATAGGGGGTTACTTGTATGAGTCCAGGGAATGAGGGATCTCAGGACTCTCTTGTACCAGCCAGTGTCGGAGCGTACTCGGACATGTTCGTCTGAGTTAATCTCTTTCGGTGCCCCATAGACACAGAACTACTCTTCCAGGAGTATCTTGATGGTCTCCTCCCCGGTGATGTGTTTAGTGCATGGGAACACCCTGGTAAACCTGGTCAGCCCAGAGGTTACCACTAGAGCAAACTCATAGCCCCCGAACTTAGGCATCTCGGTGTAGTCCATGTAGAGATCACTGTTGGCACAGTGGGGGATAGGGAGAGTCGAATAGAGACCTCTGTCCCTGATATCCCCAGGTTTACAGGACCAACACGGGCACCTATCCACGATAGGCTGGAGGGATTTCCGCAGCAGGTCATCAGTCCATGTAGAGTGGAACCACTGCTTGAAAAGCCCGAGGGTACGGCTTGCCCCCACATGACCACTGGACCCATGGGTCCACTTGAGGAGCGCCGGGATTCTGTTGCTAGCCACGACTATCCGGTCCTCATGCCAGAGGTAGGTCTTGTCCCTTTTCCACTGTTGCTGCTTGACCAGTACGGATTCCAGACGCTTCTCCAGGCGTTTGTAGATATCCCCAAACTCCTTCAGGTACTCCACTTGACGGAGTCCATCTAGAACTCTGATCATGGTCATGTTCAAGTCCAAGTGTACATTCCTACGGCTGAACGCCTTCTTGGCTAGCTCCTCAGACCTGGAACCAATCATGTTGTCGAAGTTGTTGCGGCTGATGTAGTCCACACACTCGTTCTTGAAGCGCTGGATATGATGTACTGAGAGCCGTAGCCTGCTCAGGTAGAACCACGAGCATCAGAGCTTAGCCTTCTCAGGTGGGGGTCCCTTCTGGAAGGTGCGGACCGGTTCTTGGTCGCAAAGCGATACCACAGGGGTAATCCCCAACAGTGGGGACTGAGAGGATAGCACCAGCATACCCGCAAGCATAGGTGGAGTAGTTACCCCGGGCCTGGTTCAATTTCCAGTTCCAATGACCCAGGGGAACCAGGACCCATTTGTCGTCAGGGTAGCTGTGCTTAAGAGTACCGTCTCGGTTGAGTCCATCAGTAGCCCATTCCGAAATGGCCGAGTCGAAATCCTCCTTCTCTAGTGCTAGCCACTGGAACAACGTTCCATCTGCGCCCACAATGCTGGCGTCAGTCACCAGGATAATTTCCACTTGTGCTCTAGGCACACCCAGGCACTTAGCGTTTCCAACTCTGTCCTTGAGCTTGTCAAACGCTTGTCGTTCTTGAGGACCCCAGCGCCAGGTAGTAGTCTTCTTGATGAGGTCCTTCAGGATGGCGCTGGTGTAGGTGAAATTCTGAATGTGGCGTCGGTAGAAGTTGCAAGCCCCAATGAAACTGCGTACATCATGAAGTCCTTTCTTGGGGTCTTTATGCCGTAACTTAGCATCCATCGGGGGTTTGGCCTTGGAGGCCGCTGGGATCCACCACCCATAGCCAATGTCGAACCCCAGGTACTGCATGGTCTCCTGTATGAACTCACACTTCTCGAGGTTGAGTCTAGTGTGGTTCTCCTGGCAGACCGCAAAGAACTTGCCCAAGAGGATTAGGTGGTCCTCTTGCGTGTTCGTTCCCAGGCATACATGGTCGACGTCTGCTCACATCTGGGCGCCCCGGGATATGACATCTTGCACCACGGGTCTTCGACGTAGGATGGATAGGATCTTGTTCATCAGCTCTTGGAAAGGAGCGGGTGCGTTGGCCACGCCAAAGGGCATTACCTTCCACTTGAACACCCTCCCCTGAGGGGTGATGAAGGCAAGGAGTTCCTGGGCGTTGGGTGTAAGGTCCACTTGCCGGGATCCACTGCGCTTGTCCATCTTCGTCTTGTAGCGACAGGAGGCTATCTTCTCGAGGGTTGACTCCATATTAGGAATGGACCCTGAGTGGTTCAACGTTTCCTTGTTCAGCTCTCTGTAGTCCACTACCAGCCGTTTGGCTGTTGACCCGGGTTTAGCCACCTGGAAACAGGGGCTGCAGTGTTGGGGGTAGTTCCCATCCTTGTACTCCAGGACCAGGCCAGCGTCCATACACTCTTGTATCTGTCGCTCTAGCTCATCGGCCTGCTCTTTGGGCGCCAGGTAGGCTCTCCTTCCTATCTTGTGACGCACCGCCTCGGGCTTCAGCTTGAGGTCCATCTGTACCAGCTTGTGACAGGGTGCTGGAGTGGGTAGTTCTCCGAATACCTCCGGGTAGGTCCCGATCAGCTTCTGTACTCTACGGTCCAAGAGTTTGATCTTGTCCTCCATGTCCTCGTCAGAGTGTAGATTGCTCGCCCCTTGGTGTATAGAAGCAGGGAGGTTTGCTTCTGATTTCTATATATATATATATAAACATATATAGAGTCCCTTTTATTTTCGATTCGTCTTGCGTCATAACACCAACCACAGGGCTAATGGCGAAGCTACAGCCCACAGTAACCAGGCCTTTGGTGCATTTTGGAGCAGGGTCACACCCCCTGAGTTACTGTACATATGGCTGCTGTCCTTCGTTGAACTTTGGCTCGCCATGAACGCTCACTTGCCAGTGGTTAGGCCGCTTTTGTGTTATGCTCGCCGGGGGGCAACCCCCATGCACAAAAAAAAAACAGGGAGGTGATCCCCAACCGCCTCAGCGTCCTTGTTCGTATCCTTCAGTCCTTGATAGGGGTAGAGAAGGTCTCGTTCCACAGTCTCAGGTGGTCGATGACAACATAGGCACACTCCACGGGGTTCGCATACGCATTCCTCTGAGAGTTCATCGTCCTCTGAAGTCCTCACATGGGCACCCCATACGCTCTTGGTGAGCTGGAGGTCGACCTCTCGTTGCCAGGTTGTAATCTTCTGCTCTAGGTCTTCCTTCAGTTTGGAGATATCCCTCATAGCCCCTTGCTTAAATGTCCATGAGCGGCGTGTAGGCCTAGCGTAGCATAGCTTTTTCGCCACCAATCTGCTCTTGGAGTCCACGTACTCTCTTAGCCTGGAAAGGCGGTCCAACTCCTCGTCCAGGGGCTCCTCCCCCCTCATGGAGAGTAGGCTTTTCAGTAGGGCGGTGTACTCGGCGTTCTCCACTTCCTCCACGCACGTCTGCACGAAGAAGCTGTCATGCTCAGTCTTGTCATCAGAGTATATAGGGCTGGGTAGCTCGGATAGCCCACACTCTGAGACTACATCAGGACTAGATATACGGCAGGGGGAGCTGGGGGCAACAGTGTCAGACACGACGTACTCGTCTCCCCCAGTAGTAGTCTCCACGGCGTCACGAGGTCGTAGCTGGTTTTTCAGGACGCCCAGGGCGAAGCCGCTGCTCTCACGTTGAATTTTTCCTTGACCATAGCAGAGTCCAGATTGTCCTAGGGCACTGGGGTTAGACTCCCATCCACCACGCTTAGCATACTACGCCATCCAGGTTTCCTGATGGGCGTCTTGCGGCCCAGAGGCATGTCGATCGCGTCATCCAGCAGCCAGATTGAGGTGAGCGTCAGCTTGTCCAATAGAGTATACCAGTACGCATTTCCCCCATGCGCTCCCCAATCGGGAGAGCACAGGACCATACGGGAACGTTCCAGGGCCACCTTGGTCAGGACCTTCCCCAGCTCACTGAATCTTGGATTTTCGTAGGCCATCCCGAAAGAGGGCCAGTAAAATTTATGGCAGCAATTTTTCCCCTTCCTGCAGTAGAGGTCCAG
The DNA here is from genome assembly GCA_964036045.1 of Eutreptiella sp. 'Long Island Sound 2002'. Lineage (NCBI taxonomy): Eukaryota > Euglenozoa > Euglenophyceae > Eutreptiales > Eutreptiaceae > Eutreptiella > Eutreptiella sp. 'Long Island Sound 2002'. The sequence goes on along the minus strand of OZ038380.1, from coordinate 120,544,226 downwards.
GACATGTTGCTTGTCGCTGGCGAATAGCTCCACGTTCAGGTCTTCCAGGAAGTATCCCAACTCCCTCAGACCTTGTATTAGGACATCGGCCAGGAGCTGATAGTCCTCTGTTTTGGAGGCAACCATCATGGTTGAGGGCTCCCTCATGCACACGCTCAGGTAGCTAGACGTATGCTCGGACCGCTCCAGAGGTACAGATTCCCAGCGATCACCATGGTCCACCTGGAGGACGTAGGGTGCTTGCAGGGGGAAGGATACAATCTGGGAGTGCTCCACAAAGAAGTCAGTAGCCAGTACAAGGTCGAAGGCTTCGGTGTCCATCATGTAGAACCGATGGGCAGTACTTCTAGAACCCATAGGCACTTCGACCTCACAGTCCCCACAACTGTGCAGCACATGCCCATCTCGCAATGGGATGGCTGCGGTAGGCAAGATGTTCTTCAGGCCCCACAAGGTAAATTTTTCTTGGCCACGATAGATATGGTTGCCCCAGTATCGGATACCCCCAGGTATTCACGTCCCCCAAGACGGATACGTACCCAGAGCACCAGGTCTGTAGGCCCCCCGGAGGGTCCCTGTCAGAACTCCGCGAGGCAGGTCACTTCAAACCCCTTCTTCTCTAGTTTACGCGCCATGCGCATGAAGTGGGAGCGCTTGCGGGCATTGGACATGTCCCGATCTTCCTTAGCAAGCTTGGTCCCTTGTTCTTGTTCTTGTTGTTGGCCTTTCGTCTGGGAACGGGTTGTAGGTCCCGTGTTGGGTTACCCACCAGAGGGCTCGGGTGTTCCCCCCTGGCGAAGGATTGGGGTTCCCTCCGGACGAGTTCGCGTTCTTGTCCTTGTCAGGTTTGCGGTCACCGCCTCCTCATCCACCTTTACCTTTGCCACCTTGGCCTTTGCCATTTTCCTTGGAGTTGCCTTGGCCATTGTCCTTGTTGGCGTTGCCCTTGCCACCGCCCTTGCCACTAGCGTTCTCGCTCTTAAGCTTCGCCGATAGGCGTTGCTTATGGTAGCACTCATCCTTGTAGTGCTTCCTCTTCCCAGAGAACGCATCACCTGTAGTGGTGCGGCGGCCTTGCCTTGCCGCCAGTGTTGGTCTCCTGCTTCTACCCTGGACCACGAAGCAATCATGCTGATCGCAGTCCGGGGAGTGAAGCCAGGAGCCCTGCTTGTCTCTGGCATCACAAGGGAAGAGATCTTGTACATTGCTCATGATACAAGCATTTTTGTGGGTAGTCCCCTGTCTAGGTCGGTGTCCTTGATACCAACGGCCATGGCCCCCCCAGCCTCCTCCTCCAGGACGGTAGGCGTTCAGGTGCTGGTCGCTTTTTTTCTCCAGCGCCAGCTGCAAAAGTAGTACAGACAAATCTTCGTAGTTGAGGGCTCTCGCCTTGCGCTCTGCCGTTGCCCGGCACTCGTTCCACAGCTCCTGAGGGAGCTTAGCCACCAACTAGAAGAGCAGCTCGTCGCTGCCGTAGGAACCGGGCGTCATTTGTCCCACCACGTGGTGCAGGTCAGCCAGTAGCTCGGAGATCCGGGCTGGTTTGGGATTGTTGGGCTGCACGGCCAGGTTCTGGACCTCGGCCCTGATGGAGAGGTGCATTTTTGTAGGTCGGGTACCGCCTCTCCAAGGCAACCAACACGTCAGCGAAGTTGGCGGACTTCGTCACCATCTGCTTGACCTGCCTCTCCAGGTACTTGATCTTGCAGCACTGCAGGAGCAGATCGCACTTGACTCGCCCACTAGCACGGGTTTTGGCGGTCATCCGGAGGAACCGGCCAAAGATCTCAGCGAACCCGCTGAGATTCTTGCCTGTGAACTCAGGCGAGTTCACCACCATTTTGGAGGTGGGGATTGCCTTAGCCTCCTGGGACCTGCGTCCCACAGGGCACTTGGGTTTGAGGTTTGAGGTTTGATTTTGCGGGTACTAGATGCCTTTCGGCCCCAGGGGGCCACCTGGTCGTGCCAGGTGATATCCCCCCCACCGGGTCTTAGTGGGGGGCACTCCAAGACGCACCCCCTGCCTGGTGGCGGAGTCCCCCGGGTTCACAGAGCTCGGAGCCCCGTCCCTCCCCGGCTTCCCCATTTTGCCACTCCCCTGTCAGTGCATCAATTCGCAGCCGTGGCTGCGGGCGCTTACCCACTGCGTCGCCCCACTAATGCGTGGTCACCCGGGGCGCCGGCGCTGCCGGGCCCGTGCTACTGGCTTGTCGCCAGTGGGACCCCCTTGGGCTGGCGCGTGGCGCAGTGCGCCACCACTGCCTTGGCGGGTGCAGTGCCCTGTCCGTGTGTGCGCGGCGCTCGCGGCCGGTTCGGGGGGCTCGGGCCGGTACCTGGTGTTGTGTCTCTCCCGTTTCCCCCGTCCCACCCCGCGTGTCCCGCGCTGCTTATGGCGGGCTGTCCCGTCCGGGTGTCCCTTACCCTCGCTCGCTGGTACGCCATTCCACGCGGTCTGTGCGTTCCGGGAGCTCGGTCTGGTTGCCCTTATTGTAGTCCTCGCGTGCCCTCTGTGTGTGTGTGCGCTGGCACTCCCGCGGCGTCCGCCCCCCCCCCCCCCCCTGGGTGGTGTGGCGTCCGCACCTCGCGCGGTCCCAGCACTGGGCGCTGGTAGGGCCGTTCCACGTGGTCCGTGCCCCTCCGCGTGTCCTGCCCCGGTCCCTTGCTCCGTCTGGCGTGCTTGGGGGGGGGCGGCCCCGTCCAGGTTCCCCCCTACCTGGCTTGGCCTGCACACCCTGTGGGGGCTGCATGCCGCGGGGTAGGTGGGGGGCCGTCCCCGGGGGGGGAGTGGCCTGCCACTGTTGTGAGGGGCGTCTGGTGTCAGGCGCCGTCCCTCCTCCGACCGCCCGTCCTCTGGGGCGCGCAGCCGGGGTACCGCGACCCGTGTGTTCCGGGTGCGGTCGGTGCGGGCGTGGGGACCCAGCACCGGCCCCACAGCGTGCGCCCTTGCGGGCTCGCGTTGCTCGCTGTGGGGGTGGCGGAAGGGCATCCCCGGGGGGGATGCCTTCCACCATTGTGAGGGGCGTCTGAGGTCAGGCGCTCCCCCTCCCTCGACTGCCCGCCCACTTGGCGGGCTGTTGGGGTCCGCCATCCACGTGCTGTGGGCGCGGGTGTGTGGGTGTGGGGGCCCAACACTGTCCCCTTGGCCTGCATGCCCTGTGGGGGCTGCGTGCCGCGGGGGTAGTGGGGGGCCGTCCCCGGGGGTGGTGGCCTTCCACTGTTGTGAGGGGCGTCTGGTGTCAGGCGCTGTCCCTCCCCCGGCCGCCTGTCCTCTGGGGTGGGCAGCCGAGGTTCCGCGACCCGTGTGTCCCGGGTGCGGTCGGTGCGGGCGTGGGGACCCAGCACCGGCCCCACAGCGTGCGCCCTTGCGGGCTGGCGTTGCTCGCTGTGAGGGTGGCGGGAGGGCGTCCCCGGGGAGGTGCCTTCCGACGTTGTGAGGGGCGTCTGAGGTCAGGCGCCCCCCCTGCCCCGACTGCCCGCCCACTGGGCGGGCTGTTGGGGTCCGCCACCCACGTGCTGTGGGCGCGGGTGTGTGGGTGTGGGGGCCCAACACTGACCCCTTGGCCTGCATGCCCTGTGGGGGATGCGTGCCGCGGGGGTGGTGGGGGGCCGTCCCCGGGGGGGGTGGCCTGCCACCGTTGTGAGGGGCGTCTGGTGTCAGGCGCTGTCCCTCCCCCGGCCGCCCGTCCTCTGGGGCGGGCAGCCGGGGTTCCGCGACCCGTGTGTCCCGGGTGCGGTCGGTGCGGGTGTGGGGACCCAGAACCGGCCCCACAGCGTGCGCCCTTGCGGGCCGGCGTTGCTCGCTGTGGGGGTGGCGGAAAGGCATCCCCGGGGGGGGTATCTTCCACCGTTGTGAGGGGCGTCTGAGGTCAGGCGCTCCCCCTCCCCCGACTGCCCGCCCACTGGGCGGGCTGTTGGGGTCCGCCACCCACGTGCTGTGGGCGCGGGTGTGTAAGTGTGGGGGCGCAACACCGTCCCCTTGGCTTGCATGCCCTGTGGGGGGTGCGTGCCGCGGGGGTGGTGGGGGGCCTTCCCTGGGGGGGGTGGCCTGCCACCGTCGTGAGGGGCGTCTGGTGACAGGCGTTGTCCCTCCCCCGGCCGCCTGTCCTCTGGGGCGGGCAGCCGGGGTTCCGCGACCCGTGTGTCCTGGGTGCGGTCGGTGCGCGCGTGGGGACCCAGCACCGGCCCCACAGCGTGCGCCCTTGCGGGCCGGCGTTGCTCGCTGTGGGGGTGGTGGAAAGGCATCCCCGGGGGGGGTATCTTCCACCGTTATGAGGGGCGTCTGAGGTCAGGCGCTCCCCCTCCCCCGACTGCCCGCCCACTGGGCGGGCTGTTGGGGTCCGCCACCCGAGTGCTCTGGGCGCGGGTGTGTGGGTGTGGGAGGCCAACATAGTCCCCTTGGCTTGCATGCCCTGTGGGGGGTGCGTGCCGCAGGGGTGGTGGGGGGCCGTACCCGGGGGGGATGGCCTGCCACCGTTGTGAGGGGCGTCTGGTGTCAGGCGCTGTCCCTCCCCCGGCCGCCCATCCTCTGGAGCGGGCGGCCAGGGTCTCGCGACCCGTGTGTTCCGGGTGCGGTCGGTGCGGGCGTGGGGACCCAGCACCAGCCCGACAGCGTGTGCCCTTGCGGGCCGGCGTTGCTCGCTGTTGGGGTGGCGGAAGGGCGTCCCCGGGGGGGGTGCCTTCCACCATTGTGAGGGGCGTCTGAGGTCAGGCGCTGTCCCTCCCCCGACTGCCCGCCCACTGGGCGGGCTGTCCGGGTCCGCCACCCACGTGCTGTGGGCGCGGGTGTGTGGGTGTCGGGGCCGAACACTGTCCCCTTGGCTTGCATGCCCTGTGGGGGCTGCGTGCTGTGAGGGTGGTGGGGGCCCGTCCCCGGGAGGGGTGTCCTGCCACCGTTGTGAGGGGCCTCTGGTGTCAGGCGCTGTCCCTCCCCCGGCTGCCCGCCCTCTGGAGCGGGCAGCCAGGGCTCCGCGACCCGTGTGTCCCGGCTGCGGCCGGTGCGGGCGTGGGGACCCAGCACCAGCTCCACAGCGTGCGCCCTTGCGGGCCGGCGTTGCTCGCTGTGGGGGTGGTGGAAGGGCGGCCCCTGGGGCGGATGCCTTCCACCATTGTGAGGGGCGTCTGGTGTCAGGCGCTGTCCCTCCCCCGGCCGCTCGTCCTCTGGAGCAGGCAGCCAGGGTTCCGCGACCCGTGTGTCCTGGGTGCGGACGGTGCGGGCGTGGGGACCCAGCACCGGCCCCACAGCGTCTGCCCTTGCGGGCTGGCGTTCCTTGCTGTGGGGGTGGCGGAAAGGGCGTCCCCGGGGGGGGTGCCTTCCACCATTGTGAGGGGCGTCTGAGGTCAGGCGCTGTCTCTCCCCCGACTGCCCGCCCACTGGGTAGGCTGTTGGGGTCCGCCACCCACGTGCTGTGGGCGCGGGTGTGTGGTTGTGGGGGCCCAACACTGTCCCCTTGGATTGCATGCCCTGTGGGGGCTGCGTGCCGCGGGGGTGGTGGGAGGGCCAACCCCGGGGGGGGTGGCCTGCCACCGTTGTGAGGGGCGTCTGGTGTCAGCTGCTGTCCCTCCCCCGGCCGCCTATCCTCTGGAGCGGGCAGCCAGGGTTCCGCGACCCGTGTGTCCTGGGTGCGGACGGTGCGGGCGTGGGGACCCAGCACCGGCCCAAAAGCGTGCGCCCTTGCGGGCCGGCGTTGCTCGCTGTTGGGGTGGCGGAAGGGCCTCCCCGGGGGGGGTGCCTTCCGCCATTGTGAGGGGCGTCTGAGGTCAGGCGCTGTCCCTCCCCTGACTGCCCGCCCACTGGGCGGGCTGTTGGGGTCCGCCACCCACGTGCTGTGGGCGGGAGTGTGTGGGTGTGGGGGCCCAACACTGTCCCCTTGGCCTGCATGCCCCGTGGGGGCTGCGTGCCGCGGGGGTGGTGGGGGCCGTCCCCGGGTGGGGCGGCCTGCCACCGTTGTGAGGGGCGTCTGGTGTCAGGCGCTGTCCCTCCCCTGGCCGCCCGCCCTCTGGGGCGGGCAGCCGGGGTTCCGCGACCCGTGTGTCCCGGGTGCGGCTGGCGCGGGCGTGGGACCCAGCATCGGCCCCACAGCGTGCGCCCTTGCGGGCTGGCGTTGCTCGCTGTGGGGTTGGCGGAAGGGCGTTCCCGGCGGGGTGCCTTCCACCGTTGTGAGGGGCGTCTGTGGTCAGCCAATCCCCCTCCCCGAACTGCCCGCCCACTGAACGGGCTGTTGGGGTCCGCCACCCAGGTGCTGTGGTCGCGGGCGTGTGGGTGTGGGGGCCCAACACTGTCCCCTTGGCCTGCATACCCCGTGGCGGCTGCGTGCCGCGGGGTTGGTGGGGGGCCGTCCCCGGGGGGGGTGGCCTGCCACCGTTGCGAGGGGCGTCTGGTGTCAGGCGCCATCCCTCCCCCGGCGGCCCGTCCTCTGGAGCGGGCAGCCGGGGCTCCGCGACCCGTGTGTCCCGGGTGCGGTCGGTGCGGGCGTGGGGACCCAGCACCAGCCCCACAGCGTGCGCCCTTCCGGGCCGTCGTTGCTCGCTGTGGGGGTGGCGGAAGGGCGTCCCCGGGGGGGGTGCCTTCCACCATTGTGAGGGGCGTCTGGTGTCAGGCGCTGTCCCTCCCCCGACCGCCCGTCCTCTGGAGCGGGCAGCTGGTGTTCTGCGACCCGTGCTCCTGGGTGCGGTCGGTGCGGGCGTGGCGACCCAGCACCGGCCCCACAGCGTGCGCCCTTGCGGCCCGGCGTTGCTCGCTGTGGGGGTGGCGGAAGGGTGTCCCCGGGGGGGGGGTGCCTTCCACCATTGTGAGGGGCTTCTGGTGTCAGGCGCTGTCCCTCCCCCGGCTGCCCGTCCTCTGGAGCGGGCAGCGGGTGTTCCGCGACCCGTGTGTCCTGGGTGCGGTCGGTGCGGGCGTGGGGACACAGCACCGGCCCCACAGCGTGCGCCCTTGGTAGCCGGCGTTGCTCGCTGACGGGGTGGCGGAAGGGCGTCCCTGAGGGGGGTGCCTTCCACCATAGTGATGGGCGTCTGAGGTCAGGCGCTGTCCCTCCCCCGACTGCCCGCCCACTGGGCGGGCTGTTGGGGTCCGCCATTCACGTGCTGTGGGCGCGGATGTGTGGCTGTGGGGGCCCAACACCGTCCCCTTGGCTTGCATGCCCTGTGGGGGGGGCGTGCCGCGGGGGTGGTGGGGGGGCCGTCCCCGGGGGTGGTGGCCTGCCACCGTTGTGAGGGGCGTCTGGTGTCAGGCGCTGTCCCTCCCCCGGCCGCCCGTCCTCTGGAGCGGGCAGCCAGAGTTCCGCGACCCGTGTGTCCCGGCTGCGGTCGGTGCAGGCGTGGGGACCCAGCACCGGCCCCACAGCGTGCGCCCTTGCGGGCCGGCGTTGCTCGCTGTGGGGGTGGCGGGAGGGCGTCCCCGGGGGGGGGTGCCTTCCACCATTGTGAGGGGCGTCTGAGGTAAGTTGCTGTCCCTCCCCCGACTGCCCGCCCAGTGGGTGGGCTGTTGGGGTCCGCCACCCATGTGCCGTGGGCACGGGTGTGTGGGTGTGGGGGCCCAACACTGTCCCCTTGGCCTGCATGCCCTGTGGGGGCTGCGTGCCGCGGGGGTGGCGGGGGGCCGTCCCCGGGGGGGGTGGCCTGTCACCGTTGTGAGGGGCGTCTGGTGTCAGGCGCTGTCCCTCCCCCGGCCGCCCGTCCTCTGGAGCGGACAGCCAGGGTTCTGCGACCCGTGTGTCCCGGGTGTGGTCGGTGCGGGCGTGGGGACCCAGCAGCGGCCCTACAGCGTGCGCCCTTGCGGGCCGGCGTTGCTCGCTGTGGGGGTGGCGGAAGGGCGTCCCCGGGGGAGGGTGCCTTCCACCATTGTGAGGGGCGTCTGAGGTCAGGCGCTCCCCCTCCCCCGACTGCCCGCCCACTGGGTGGGCTGTCGGGGTCCCCCACCCACGTGCTGTGGGAGGGGATGTGTGGGTGTGGGGGCCCAACACTGTCCCCTTGGCTTGCATGCCCTGTGGGGGATGCGTGCCGCGGGGGTGGTGGGGGGGCCGTCCCCGGGGGGGATGGCCTGCCACCGTTGTGAGGGGCGTCTGGTGTCAGGCGCTGTCCCTTCCCCGGCCGCCCGTCCTCTGGAGCGGGCAGCCAGGGTTCTGCGACCCGTGTGTCCCGGGTGCGGTCGGTGCGGGCGTGGGGACCCAGCACCGGCCCGGGGGCGTGCGCCCCTGCGGGCCCGCGTCCCTCGCTGTGGGGGTGGCGGAAGGGCGTCCCAGGGGCGGGTTGCCTTCCACCATTATGCGGGGCATCTGACGTCCGGCGCTGTCCCTCCCCCGACTGCCCGCCCACTGGGCGGGCTGTCGGGGTCCGCCAACCACGTGCCGTCGGCGCGCGTGTGTGCGTGCGGGGGCCCAACACTGTTCTCTTGGATTGCATGCCCCGTGGGGGCTGCGTGCCGCGGGGGTGGTGGGGTGCCGTTTCCGGGGGTGGTGGCCTGCCACCGTTCTGAGGGGCGTCTGGTGTCAGGCGTTGTCCCCTCCCCGGCTGCCCGTCCTCTGGAGCGGGCAGCCAGGGTTCTGCGACCCGTGTGTCCCGGGTGCGGTCAGTGCGGGCGTGGGGACCCAGCACCGGCCCTACAGCGTGCGCCCTTGCGGGCTGGCGTTGCTAGCTGTTGGGGTGGCGGAAGGGCGTCCCCGAGGGGGGGATGCCTTCCACCCAGTGAGGGGCGTCTGAGGTCAGGCGCTCCCCCTCCCCCGACTGCCCGCCCACTGGGCGGGCTGTCTGGGTCCGCCACCCACGTGCTGTGGGCGCGAGTGTGTGGGTGTGGGGGCCCAACACTGTCCCCTTGGCCTGCATGCCCTGTGGGGGCTGCGTGCCGCGGGGGTGGTGGGGGGCCGTCCCCGGGGGGGGTGGCCCGCCACCGTTGTGAGCGGCATCTGGTGTCAGGCGCTGTCCCTCCCCTGGCTGCCCGTCCTCTGGAGCGGGCAGCCAGGGCTCCGCGACCCGTGTGTCCCGGCTGCGGGCGTGGGGACCCAGCACCGGCCCCACAGCGTGCGCCCTTGCGGGCCGGCGTTGCTCGCTGTGGGGGTGGCGGAAGGGCGTCCCCGGGGGGGTGTCCTCCACCATTGTGAGGTCCCACGGGGCACTTGGTCTTTCCCCTTCGCTTCTTCTTCCACCTGCTCGGGTTCTCAGGGTCCTCAGGGTCTTTGTCTTCCGAGGGCAAAGCAGAAGTCATGGAGGGCGGGTCATGGTCCGAGGGGTCACCTCCTAGGTCACTAGAGCCGTAGGGCTCCACGTCAACAATTGCCCTCAAGCTGTCAGCCCCAACCGGTCCAGCTCGGCTCTCATGGAATTCTCCACCTAGCTGTCGGGGGGCTGGGCCGTTCTTGGTACGAAAGGGCTTCTCGGTATCACAGCAGGGGTCAGCATCGGTCAGCACCTCAGGTGTTCCAGGGTGTTTGTCCACCCCGCCACCAGGTGATTGGCTTGTACTCGGTGGGGTGAGACTCCCACGATGGTAGGTGACGCTTGGGGAGGAATCAGGGGCTCCAGTTTAGCCCGATTCTTTTGAGTGAGATCACCAACAAGATCAGGGGTGGCTCCTCGTAGAGCCTCTTTAATCCCCGACTGAGTCAGGGACCTGTTGGAGGATCTCCCGGATCCTCTACTCCTTCCACAAAGAGACTCAGGGCCACGTAGGCCACTCAGCGAAGTGAAACCATGTACTGGCATTGTATAGCCAGGTTCAGGAGGCGCATAGCCAGGTATCCCAGTCATGTACACGCCCGCCGCGGGTCTGTGATAGACATCCTCATTGCGGCGCGGCATAGGCTCAGGTGCACCAGTGTAGATTGAGCTGGATGCCACTGGTTCGCTGACTGCAGTTGCCATAGGTGGCACAGTCGCGGCTGGAGTCACACCATAGGCCGGGTAGGGCATTCCAGTAAAGCCTAGACCCTCAGCCATAGGTGGAGTGGTTGTGGGTGAGGATGTAGCTGGATGTGCGGCTGGGATTGTAGTGGTTGTTGGAGAGGGTACTACAGGGAAATCAGAGGCGCTCGGACCGCTCTCCTCAGTGTGTCCTCAAAGGGCTCCTCGTTGAGTGGTCCGTATCCATCTCCAGGGTATGCCTCTTTGACTCCCCTGTCCACTGCTTGCCTCTGGTTCTCCTTCTCTTTGCCTTCAGGTCCTTCCACGGATAGACCACTGAATGCAACTGCCAAGCCATCCAGAGAGTCGTCCTTCAGCCCACTTAAGGGCACTGAAGGTACAGACACCTCAGGTTCAGGTTCACCAGCAGGTTTGGGCTTTGGCGCTGGCCTGGCTGGTGCCATCGAGGGCGCTGTCATCTCGGCAGTGTCCTTGGTGTCCATATTTCTCTTCGCCTTTCTTGCTCGGGACAGTCCTCGGCGCGCTGATTGTACGGCACGGGGTTGCTGCCGGCATGCAGAGGCTGTCTGCCTCTTGCTACCAGAAGGTTTTTCTGAGTCTTTCAGCTCTTATTGTGCCTCTCCTGCTGCCTGCTGCTGGTGTAGGGTTCCTGCTGCTTGTCTTTGATGGAGAAAATATTTTGTTGATGAAATACAACCAATACAGGATAGCCCAAGCGAGAGATGAGCGAGTAGAAGCGTAACAGGATCAAAGCATGAAGGGTTGCAGTCAGAAAAGAGTTAGATAATAAAGATGTCAACAATAGACTACAGCAATAGACGATGAATGCAAGTCAAATCAAACCTTTTCACATGATTGAGAAACACTGATTGGAAAACTGCCCCAAGGGCTCACACTCCATAGAGTGCAATTCTGAGATGTTCACCTCCTTGTTTTTTACGTCCCATAGGTGCTGAGGTGGCATGGCTTGTGGCGCTGAGGTCACTGCCATGTCACATGGGATATCAGTACTTAGCTGGGCTGACTGGGAATTGAACCCAGGACCTCTCAAAAAGAGGTACCACAGCCCCCTAGGGTGCATACCACTAGGATAGCTAAGCATTCACGAGAAAACATAGAAAAATGTATAGGCTCTGGATCAATGTCAGTGCCTGAGTCAATCCAGGAAATGGTGTAAAAGATCAATCAGTGGGGGGGTCAGGGGTCCACTCAACCTCCAAAGTTCGATGCTGGGTTTTATAGGTCAAAATGTCTTGTCACACCTTTTGGATAGGCCAATACTAAGAAAAAAAAATCGTTATGCCTTTAGGAGTCTTTATAACAACTAAAGCTAACCTTTTGGCAAGGAAGTACACATTTTCCTACTCCTTTACAGCCGGGATCGATGAGTATGCGGATCAAATGGTGTGCCCTACACTGTCCCAGATCAGAGATGAAGCTCAAGCCGTGGCAGATAAGAAAGCCATTGCGCAGAACCCTGCCATCCCTTGTAAGTTTGGTAAGACATGGTGGAAACTGTACAAGTGTTGCAACAGTGCCTTTGGTTAAAGACCTGCTCAAAATGTTGAATCACAGCGTGCCTCTGCTGGTTTGACCCCGCAGCAGTGGACAGGAGGTTTCAATAATCATTTAAAGCCCGGTTTCAAAAACGTTGCCTACAATCCCTGCCACATCTGGAACGAGGATGAGTCAGGGTTTTTTTGCCAGTTCTCCCCCGTGGGACAGCGTGTGTGGGTGAGGAAGGGAAGAGGAACTGTGGCTCTGCGGCGTGGCTGGCAGCAGCAGCACATCACACCCATAGTTGCTGCCAGGCCACAAAACCAGCACTTGTATGGAACACCAAAAAAAAACGGGCCGCCATGTTTCTGCCTGCACAGTGTCCAGTAACACTGAAAGGAACGCCTGACAGGCGATCAGGAGGTCTTCCAGGGAACAGTACTCGTGAAAGAAAAACATCCACTCAGCAACCTTCATGAATGCATTTTGATACTAGTGGATGGCAGCAAAACACACCTGACACTGGAGGGACTGCAATATAAGAAGTCCTAGGGTGTAGAGGTGGTTTTCTTCCCTCCCCATCTCAGAGATGGCATCCAGCCATCGGACAAAGCCCTTTTCAGGGCAATGAACGCCCCTTTCTCGCAAAGAGAAAGAATGGTGGAAAAGGAAAAACCATCACAGAGCCCTGTTTTCTGCAGACTTTGTGCAACTGTGGACCGATGCATATGTTGATGCAGTGACACAAGGAAATGTTTCGTCAGGCTTTGAGTCATGTGGGATCAGCCCGTTTGACCCGCAATATTTCCTGGAACACTGTACCCCTGAGCGCATCAAGCACCAGGACCTTCTTGCCTGCCCTGTCAGCCCTGGTCATAGCACTGATGCATAGCAAAATTCTTCGCAAAACTCTTGCTCTTCGGCAGCTCCTTCCCAGGTCTCAACGAAAAGCGATGCTTAAAGACAGTGCGGTGGTAGGGCCATCAATGCGGCGAGGCGGGACGATCCTTTGTCGCTGCCCCTCGGGGGCTTTGTGTCAGCCCAGGATCCTTTGGATAAAGTCAGTGAAAAAGGGAATGATGCTGCCGCAAAACTGGCACCCAAAGGGAGGGCACGGCGAGTGGGAGAGCCCCTGAGATGGATTGACAGGCCTGCAGCAAAACGTCCTACCAGACCAGGGCCAGGCCCAGCCCCAACTCCCAGAGCTGAGAAACGCCAAAGGGTTGATGACCGAGACCGAGAAGCAGCCCACAGTCCTCACGAAGCCCAGTCTTTCTCCGGCGCAGGGGATGGTGCAGGAGATCTGTTTGATTTGTATGTTAGCTGCCAAAGTAGTTGTTAGTGTCTTCCGGTTGGAAAGTGTTTGTCAACGCAGACCACCCAAACAAAGTGATGCAAAACGAACACGGATCAGCCCGAAAAATAGTGCATCACCTGTGCATTGGCAGTGCAATGAAAGGGATTGATAGTACAAAGCAAAAGGCACTACCCTGCAACTCAGCAGTAAGGCTACCACAAAATTTTAGGAAATTTTGCTTTCAAAAAAATGCTCCTTGAAAAAAATTTTGAAATTTTTTTGCGCATGAAAAATGCGTCTTATAGGCAGAAAAAAACATTGATAGGCAAAGAAACATGGTTTTCTTTTGGGCATGGGATACAAACAGGTGATGCGAAGGCATTGGCACTATGAATGCGAGTCTCACGGGCCTACCCGACCTCATCCCCTAAAAAAATCAAAATTCTGCCTGATTTCTTAGTAAGAGCCTTTTAAAAGAACATTATTATAGAGGCCCCCTGGGAGCTTCCTTGACCCGAACGTGTGTTAGACAATCGGATTAGCTACAACCAAGGATAACCAAAAGGTAAGCCACCCCTTAGCATTGCTAAATCCTAAAATAAACAGTACGCTTTCATGTGGAAAGTGTTGAACACTTATGGTGGTACACCAACTATTCCCTGGTACAAAAACTAGCTCCTTTACCTTAGCCTTCCCTTTCTTCTTGGGGTCGCACTCTGATCTTTGGCGGCCTTGGCACAAGTACTGTGCGAAAAAGTGATGCCAAATCGAAGGTGCACGCCAGAAGCAGTTTTACAAGAACTTATTTTCCCTTTACTTACCTCTTGACCCGCCCATCGGTTGGTTTGGACATATGAGTCCCTAGGATCAACCTTCACGTATTCTTGACGTTGAGGAGTTGACTTTTCAAGTTGAAGGGCATTCGCCTCCATTTGCATGCAGACTCCTTCTCCTTGTAGCTTCTTCAAGTTGTAAGCAATATGGTTCTCGGCAATAACCCAATTCTTTTCGGCTTCTGTCGGACCTTTGAGAACTCCATTGAGGATGTCCGATGCACCTCGCAAGGCACGATAATTTTGAGAGTAAGTTGCAACTTACTTCTGATGGTCGGTGACCACAAGGCATTTCCGAGAAGATCTCCTTCTATGGCTGAGAAATTTGACAGAAAGGAGAAAGAATATTGGACTTTAAAGAGGCACTTCGGCTACAATTGACCTAGGCAGGCATCCAGTTGATGCGGCTTGTAATGCTAATGTAGCAGAAAAACTTGAATTCAGAAAACATGCTGTTGGCACCAAGAAATATTCAAAATTTGAACGGTTATTTCGGGCTTTTTGCAATTATGAGCCAAAATGCCCAAGCCCCCCAGGGAACGAATTCTGGTACAGAGCATCATGACAGAAATTCTGATGGTCTCATTTATAGAACATCCCTCAAGCCATCGATTGGTCCAAAAACATCCTAATTTCGTCGCTTTCTGTTGAAGATATTCCCGAAGTTTGAGCGAACGGGCCGGAAAGCGCCGCGCGTCAGCTTTATTACAGCCACTGGTAGGAAGACACATTAGTAAAGGATGCAATGGCGCTCTCTTCATATGCACTCATGACTTGAGGAGTGGATGTAACAACCCTCATCCTAACCCTCAAAGGATGTTCCATCATCACAAGAAGGATCACAATCAACCGTTTGTTCGTCACAAGATGCGCTACATACCGAAGCATTTCTTCCAAGTCACGGTCCGTAGAAGCAATAAGTACGGTGTTGTACAAATGGTAGCTTCTGACACCACCGTGCGCACGCAAAGGGCGCGCAACTTCCTATCGTCGCACACGAATTCATCATGCCGCTTACCTTGATAGCTGCACCCATGCAATCGTGTACCGGAGAAGTTTGGTGGCGGGCTGCCCAAGTCGGGGGGCCGTTGGTTGGACATGCTGGGGAACTCAAAAGGGTTGTCATTTTGCATGCCCAACAAGAAGGTTAAATTGTCACGTGAAGAGTGGTTCAAACGTTTGGCAATATACTGGCGTAATTGTATTCGAGTGTGACACCAATTTGGAGACCTTCCTTTTGTTGGTTGGGATGAGACTCCATTTTTTGCGGATTCGGTAGATGACGTAGAGACAGCAGTCGAGAAGGGAACAACATCCGTTGCCATCAACTAAAATCGTGCTGCAACGCGGAAAAATTACGGTATTGCTTGGGATGTGTAAAATTGTCCTAAACGGCCAGTTCTCCTGGTGCTATTATACCCACTTGTGTGTGAGCGGGGCTGGTACGGGCGCGTTTTTCTTAGTTGAGCGAGTCACACGCAAAGGCACAGCACTAGATCAGAAGTCTGAAACCTTGTCGAAACTCAGGTTGAGCGCAGCGATGACGAAAGTAGCTCTTTCGTACCTAAGAGGACGAAAAGAGATACCTCATGCAACCGCAAAAACAGGATGTACACAACAGAATTGGGCACACAGGGAGTTAGAGCAATTGGACAGGGTCCCATACAGAACCAAGGGTAGCTATGGGCATCCAGGGCCTTCCGCCTGACAGACATAGGGGGGCAGGATACAACTCAATGTGGGCCCTGAGATTTACTGCAGGCCTCAGGGCACACAGGCAGGAAAAACCAGAAGTGAGAGGTCACTGACATCCAAATACACCCTGTCCCCGGTCGGGGGCTTCCAAAAGAATCCGTGTGGAAGCATCCAAAGGGGAGTAGTCGACCAACATGATACCAAAACATCCAGCTCTATCTCAACGATACCAGGACTATCTAGTCTGATGGGCTGCGCACTTTGGTGAAATTCTCGAACACTGAAACACAAGGGAGAAGAGAATGCAAATAATTCTAACATAATGATAGCCTAAGGTCCGGTGAAGTGCATGCACAAAGGATCAGGGGAGGAGTTGTTTGTACCAGAAGGGCTGAGCCTACGTCTCCCTGGCTTCGTGTACAACGTAGGGCATAGCCATGTCAGAATCCATGTTTGCTGCCCATTTCTCCCTTGCACAATCATGTTGCTTCCTGTGTGCCATTTTAGGTGTAGATTATTATGCGATATCAGCAATTTATTCGATCCGAGATTTCAATCTCAGAAATACATTCAGACCGCAGATCTCAGTTTTACTTTTGCATTCGTGATGTTGCATTGAGTGTTTTTGAATTCTGCGGTTGGCGAGCATTCGTTCTAACATTTTTCGGGTTTCCGATTCGTTGATTGGCTGCTGCTGTTAGTGCGCGCGCGCCGTCGTTGGTCGCGCCGTAATGCAGGCCAGCCAATCGAATACCCTTCCAGTCTGGTGTTATTGGTTTTAAATCTAGCATGTGGAATCACTTATCCAACCGGAGGAAGACTACTTGACAGTCATAGTACGTACGTTGATCGAATCTGTTGACAAGTGTTGAGGGAGGACATTCGGGAGAACCAAGGGCATCCTTATGTATGCTATGGTGGTAGTGAGTAGTCATGGCATAACCTACCTGTCACATGGGGTGTCTTCAAAAGGGAACGAGAGGTGAGACCAAGGGAAGCAAAGGTAGGCGCACCGCTGGTTGTGGGATACATTGGCTGTTGCCTTGCAATTGCTGTGCCACACCATGTTTGCTGTTGAGATCTCATGCATTCATTCTAAGAGTTGCATTTGTCATTCATGCATGGTTCATTTGTGTCTTCCTGGTGTGACTCAAAATTGGTGGTGCCCATGATTCCATGGTCAAGGTGGCAATATAGTGTCTCTTCTCCCCAAGGTGGATTTGGTGCTTTCGCTCAAACTCTCTTACTCCCTCCAATTCGTCATTCTCTGCAAGAGGTAAATTAAGCATTTTATGTGCCACGTGATCGTTGTCCTTGATCCTTTGAGACTCTTCGGCTCTTTCACTTTGTTCAAGTGCCCCTGGCTTGGGAGTTATCCAATTAAGATATGCCCTGGTTTTGGGATCTTATGATTGGACTCAAGGATAGGCATTGGTTGAGCTTTCGCCACTCCCTCTGCAAGTGCATGCATGCTCTCCTGGGTGAAGGCTAGGCAAAACTCTGTCCATATGCATGCTGTCTTGGGTCAAGGCTAGGCGAAACTCTCTCCCCATGCATGCCCTCTCTCCCGATGGATAGGTCAACCTCTCTCGAGAGATTCGGTTGGGGAATATCTCTTCTCGGGCATGGTGAGGTGAATCTTTCTGCATGCACGTGCTCTGGTTTGGTGGGATTATCTCTCCATGCAGGTGCTCTCTTTGGCGGCAGGTGAGGTCCCACCGGTAGCGCGGGAGGCCATTGGCCTATTGTGCGCTTTTTCGCTCCAGATGGTGATACTCCATGTCAATGGTGTATTGCTCATTTGCTAATTTTGTTTACATCAGTTGTTGATCCTAAGAGCTAACTGGGTTATGGTTTGGGGCCTTTGTTGGTGTATTTACATGCCCCATGTGACCATGTATGTGCATGTGCACTTCCTTCTTTCATGTTGGTGTACTCAAGACGTCCGGAGAATCACGTGTTACTCATGTGATCTTTGGGGATGACCCGACAGTGGTGTCAATTAATTCCACTCCTCCACCCCTGGTGAGACCATTAATGTCAACGGGTAGAAGTAGCGTGGAATTTGGTTTGCACTTTTGCATGCATGACGTTAAGTCCATAGGATGATGCCCGTGCCTATGGACCCTCCTTTCTTGCATTGCATGTGGTCCGACCGGAAGAGTAGGTTGAGTCTTACTCTTCAATTGTTTTTTTTTCTCAAGGGTGGACCCACCTCGGACCCGTGCCCGTCCCTTGTGGACTAGTTGACCATTTGTACCCGTCTTCGACCTGTGTTTGACCATTGTTGGACCTTGGCTCATTCGTGGATTATTGTGGACCATTGGTCAACTTTGGTGGCCGGTTGTTGGATCTTGTTGGACCGTATTGGATTCTGGGGTCATTTTGTCATTGGCCTTTCAACTGGAATTGTTTGTGCCATTGCCTTGCTCTGAGGGACTCCAGTGGGTTCTGAGCATGGAAAGCGCTGCTGGTTCTATTAGTTCGAAACTAAAATTGGTTGGAGATTAGGAAAAACGGAAGATTCAACCGGTTCAAGTCACCTCGAGGGCGAATTGTTGGTAGCAGAGGGTTACCTGGGCGGGAGTCTAGTCTACGGCTTTGACACGGGCAGCGGTATGACTCTCGGACGGGTTACGGCCATGATTGGGATGATCACAGCACGACCAGAGGAATCTTGTTCTGACTATGCGATAGGGCATGAGTCAACTGTTGGGTTTCCTTTAGAACTGGCAGATGGGCTTAGGTAGGGCCAGCCATCCTACCAAATTGAGGAAGACACCAACATGGAATCTGCACCATGGAGACAGCGGTCCTTTCAGAGGATTAGGATGCTGAATCAATTCCGAGAAGCCGCTACAAATGATTTTGATTCATGAGTGGACACCGGACACTCATGTTTTGGCAATTTTGCCGGCGCAGGTTGAGGAGCTAACTGGTGCGTTGAACTATCCCCAGACCTTCATCTTCGAGGCGGTATCAGCAATTTCCGCGGGTCATCCAAGCCCTCTCTCGCGAGCTCCATGGGTCGGGATCACAAGTAGATGGGTCAGCTTTGACCGCGCGGGTAGAGGCTTTGGGACAATTATTGAACGAGGTAAACAACGAGGTGCAGGACTAGAGGTTCCAGTGGGACTCGAAGAGAGCGGAAGTGCATTCACCTTTAGAACAAGCGACTGCAGCCGCTTTGGAATATTGCCAAGTGGCTGGAGCTCTCAACGCGAAGGTGGACAATTCTCGTCAAGCGTGGGAGCAAGCCAACAATAAGTTCAAAAAGCGACTCAAGGGAGTGTTGAATGAAGCAACTGGGTTGATTGGTGTTTGATTGGACAAATTGGTTGAGGAATTGAAGAGTTTGAAAGGCAAGGTGTTGAATCGTGACCGGGTCACCACCAACATGGCCGAGGGAATCCGGCGGGTGGGTCTCAACATTTTCCGGATGCCAGAAAACGGTTGCATCATATGGAGGTAATGGCGGACAGCCACAAGGCATCTTTTTCCCAGATGATGATGACGGAGAGCACAAGTGCACAAGTGGCTACGCTCACGGGCCAAATGCACCATTTGGAAACTATGTCCAAGCCGGAATCGGCCAAGGTTGAGGCCCTGGAATTACAGGTGCGATTGCTCATGACCTGGTTCGAACAAATGCAGCATGAGGTACATGCGCTCAGGGAGGAGATCCGGACCCGACCCCATGGCGGTCCACCGGAAAGGGATGCGGCCAGAGTCTCATGTCATTGGCGAATTGCACAGAAAATTGAAGTCCTTGGAGAACAAATATCAATTATTGAAGCATGCGGGTACGCCACAGGTAAACCCAATTCGGATCTCGACACTGAAGCCTGAACCATGAGTCCGAGTTTTTGGAGTGCCAGCGCTGAAGGGACGGGTAGCAAGAAGCCAACCGGGCTTCGGATTGACCCAGCTGAGGACGATTTATCATCCATGCGGTGGGACGACACTGTTTTTCGGGGAAGAGCGCCAAGAGGAGGACGGAGTGGGACCCGCACCCCCGAGGAACACAGCCCGCCTGGCATGGGGGGTGATTGGCGGCATTGCACCGGGTTGGACCTCCGCTACTTTAAGGCGGACGGAGATGGCTGGTTTATGCTGCGGATGATGATTCAGTTGTTCAACCGACAAGAATCTCTCAAGAATGGAATTGGGCTTCCAAAAAATCAGCCGCCGTGAGTTCTACGTGCAATGGCGTTTGATGAAGTTTGCCCTGAACGACTTTTGGACGCCCTGTTCGACTGGGAAGATCCACAACTTGAAAGAACGGATCAGGGGTCAATTCCTCCCGGGGAACACAGAAGGCTGGTAGCCCTGGTGATGGACCCGCAAAATTTGGGATACGTCAAAGATTGTCCGTCGTCCACGTTGAAATTGAAATGGAACAACTGCCATTACGTCCTTTTTGGATTTTTGTGCTTAGGAGCGCGATTGGATGTACCGATCGACGGATGCCATGAGGAGAGCTGTCTTGCTTTCTCCTATTTCCGCCTGCCCGTCCAACCCACTCAAGCAAATGGTGAATTGGTACCAATTCCGGTACCAAGATTTTTGAGAGAAGTGACGGAGGAAGTCTTCACGGAGGCGAATGACGACGTGATTTTGGAGGCCTTCCATACCGTCAAACCGTCTTCACTAACTCCAACGCCACGCGAGTTCATCAACTTTGTGGAATAATTCTTAGCCTTGGGCCGCCGAGTTTGCAAAAGGATCACGCAACAGCAGGCGAAAGATAGGCTACTGGACGTTGTTGCGACCATGAAGGTGAATGGGTTGCTCAAGGAAATCATCAACGAGGAGAGCCAGGTTGGGTGGGAATTTAACTACCTCGAGATCATCGTGTTCTTGATGAACCCCCTTATGTCCCGCCACAAGTTGGCGGTCAAAAAGGGGCACATCATGCGACGGCTTGGGCACGCAATCCAAGAATCCCGGCAGCGCAAGCCCTGCACCCCGCCAAACCAAGTGAACCCTCAACGAACGGGGAACAAGTATCGATTGGTCCGGGTACGGGGCATGGAAGGAGTCCAGGACATTGACAAAGCGGAGAATCTCGAAGGTCACAAAGATCAAGAACAAGCGGAGCCGGAGTTGAGCATTGCGGAGACTCAAGAGGTACGTGAAGCCGAGGTGTTGGCTATGTGAGGACGAGCAGGTGCAGGTGCAAGCTCCATCCCAAAGTGTCCAGCATGTGGCAGGGGAAGACATAGCCGCCAGGATTGTTGGGTCTTCAATCCTCAAAAAGCACCCGAGTGGCTTCAGGACAAACTCAAATCAAAGAAAATTCAGAAGGGATGCCCGGCGAAGCCCCCTGCTCAAGGAGGTGGCAAAGGAAAAAGAAGGCCACATAAAGGTGCGAAGTTTCTGCCTTGCAAGGGCTGCGGGAGCACGCTGCATCCGCCAGAGTATGGGTGGACGCCTCATCTGGAGATGCGGGAGATGGCCAAGGGCGCTGGGTGGCCCCGGTAAGTAACACAACTGGAAAAGCTGCCGGCAACGCTGGAAATCCAAGAAGATTGACCAGGCCTGTAGGGATATGAGCCCCTCATCGGTGACGGTATGCCTGGTTAGGTCGGTAAACCAAGCCAAGGCATGGGATGGCGGAAATTGTACGTGTCCCGTTCTTCGCATCAGTGGGGCCGAAGAGGAAATATTGTGGGAGCCCCGACCTGGGCACGCCCCGAAGCGTCTGATTTGTGTCATCGTTCCGGGGATATATATCCCTCACAAAGGGACCTCGGAACGAATAGAGGCACTATCGCTTGGGGACACCGGCAATGAGGTGTATGTGGTTGCTGGTTGGGAATTGTTCTCAGAACAATTTTGGCAGGAGGCCACCCAACCATTCCAACTACTCGGAGTTGGTAAAAAGGAGTTGGAAGGTGGGAAATACGTGGTCCGGAGCGATATCATTGTGCCTGTGCAAAGTAGTTCCCAGGTCGTGATGGCACGCTCCGCCGATTGCTTGGTTTACTTGGCCTCTGTGCGACCGCGAGGCATTCTTGGTTTGCCTTTTGATGCCCGGTATGGACTTGTTGTCCTTTCGGATCCTGGATGCTTTGCTTTGGTGGGGGACCTCTGTCAGGGCCTCCCTTGGGATGACTTCGATTATAAATGTCCTCCTCCGGAGGCACAGGCACCTTTGCACTTGGCGGGCAGCCAGCAGCTTGACTGGGATGTCGATGGGGCCGGACATGACAGACAGTAGTGCCGCCCCATGCAAGCCTCGGCTGCAATGTCTTGCGAGGACCACAAGAACTTGAACGCCCCTGAGTTGCAGCAACAGCTTGTGACCATTGATATTTCGGAACGTTTGTTGCAACTACAGGAGTTGCAGGAATCCTCTCCTTTGCATGACCCACTTTCGGGTGTTTCTTCTCATGAACTGGCAACTTTTGATAGTGCAAAGACGAACTGTTTTGAGCAAGCGGACAATATTCCTACCAAGACTTGTCGGATCGTTGTGGAGTGTTCAATACCACACGTCATGGATTGGATAGGAATAATGTTCGTTGCGTCACTGACGGCATTGAACAGCAGTGTTTTCCTCCCGGTGAAGAACTCACGTGGAGGTGCCCCTACCCGATGTTCTTCTCTTGGACATGTGGATGGTCTTTTGCCATTTGTGGAGTGTCAGCCATTGTGTTGCATGCGCATGTCCAGAATTTGGGCCCTGGTGAGTGAGCTAAATTACCGGAACAGGATAAACCTCCTTTGAGGGCGCCACATAGTTGTAGGGCGACTCAGGAAAGGCACATTGGGTCCTTAATAGATCGGATATTGACAGTTCCAGAAATATTGCCTCCCGACGAATGTTCCAAAGATACAGAGATCCCGGAGACTGCAAGAGAGAGATGGGTTCAGCAACTTACTGATCCCAACATGGACTGTGCTGAATTGGACTCACAATGTGAGTCGAGCCCCTGACGTGCCGCCCGGCAAGTTTATGGGTCGGTATGGCTATCTTAGGGATGAGGAAGGTTTCGAGACAGTGGAAACCCTGCACATACGTGCTAAGAGAGTTGAAACACTGTCTTCAATTTCGGATTCTAATTTAGGTTTTGATTCCTAGTATTCCGAAAAATGTATGGAGTTGCGCCCAAAGAAGAATCGAAAGGATCACAAGGAGAGGCGTCAGCTTTATTGGAGTAAGGTGGCAGCCCTCACCGGAGCGTCGAGGCCGCCAATCAAGAGGACCTCGATACACCCACAAGTGTATGAGGAAGGACGATTCTCTTTGGATCCGCAGTGGTATCACCGCATTTTGGATTGTGCTGGAGATCAGTTGCAACCCCAGCGCCAACGATTTGCAGATCCGAACTCAACTACTAGGGTCAAGCGCGCCGGAAAGTGCGCCAGGGTATGGGTCAAAACCCCGAAAGGTGGAGCTGCAGTCACGCAAGGTTTGAACACGCCTTGGCATCATGACATAATATTTGTTATGTGCCCGCAAAAATTTCTGCAACAAGTTGCGGAGAAAGCAATATGGAAAGGAAGTCGAGGGATCACAATGTTGTTCTGCGCTATAAATATAGACAATGGTTTTGGGGGCTTCGTCAAGTGACGGTTGATTGGTGGGATTTGCCGCATGATGCATTGTGTCTCCGTGATGAGGGAGGTACGCCCCTTCTCCTTCGGAATTAGGAGCAAGAGTTATTATTTTCGATGCTTGGGGGGGTGATCAAGAAGGGTTGGGACAAACTTATTTCAAGTAATGACATGTTGATCCCCCTCCTCAAGATCATCGCAACCGGCCGGGTCGTCGCTGGACAGCTTGGTCCAAGAGGTTTTCGGGCGCCTCAACGAAAACCAAATCTCATGCGCCCCAATGTGTCACCTCCCCTCGCAGACGAAGCGTGAAAGGTCCAGCGTGTTTCAGCTGCGGCTTGATGGGCTATACCCTTGCCGCCTGATTCCATTCCAAACTCGATTCTCCCTTGCTCAGCAGATATTTCTCAACAACATGATTCCATTCTGAATTTCATTCTCCCTTGCTCATTAGTCATGACTCAAAAAAATGATTCCATGACCGAGTTGAGACCTCAGGAACAAGAGCAATCTCTGGATCGACCGGTGGAAAGAGTATGCATTGGACAAAATTGGGGTAGTCCTCTCCCTTCCTCTGATCTTTCTGAGGTGTGTGAGCCTTGAATTTCAAAGGTGTTGTTTGTGCATCAGAGAACAAAAATGGTCTCACTTCAAGACAGGATCTCTGATTGGAGTAAAGGTTGACTTCAGAAGTGTCTCAAACTCTGTCTTTGAAACTGGATGATCGCCCTTTCCCTTTTTCAGGTATCTCAGGTGATCCAGTTACCATTTTCAGGACGAGGGATAGGTGTGTGCATTCTGTGATTGGGGCAGATGCTGAACATCCGCATTGCCAAGATTATAGGGATTGGATTTACAACCGGTTCAAAGATACCGTGTTCAAGGAAGTAGGTAATCATTGGTCGGAGA
The DNA here is from genome assembly GCA_964036045.1 of Eutreptiella sp. 'Long Island Sound 2002'. Taxonomy (NCBI): domain Eukaryota; phylum Euglenozoa; class Euglenophyceae; order Eutreptiales; family Eutreptiaceae; genus Eutreptiella; species Eutreptiella sp. 'Long Island Sound 2002'. Next base: position 120,520,577 of record OZ038380.1, on the reverse strand, counting down.
TAGAAAAGAACATGGACAACCGGGGTTCCAATAGGATTTGTGTCTTGTAACCAAATCTGGATGCTAAGCCGAAGGCTGACAAGCGTATTCGTGCAGTTGGCCTTAGGGAAGATGCCATGCGTGAAAAAATAAAACAGTTTCAAGAACCGTGCTGGATTGTGCCGAGCCAATCCCATTCGGTCAGCCAGGGGTTTCTTGTGCCCAAGCCTGGCACAAAGAAATGGCGACTCGTCATTGATTATCGGTACGTCAGCACACAACTCCGCGGCTCCAAGTCCCCGTTGCCGGTAATCGAGGAATTGTTTGTCAAACAGGCTCGAAACCATGTCTGGACCCTCCTCAACCTCGAGGATGGGTTCCACCAAATGCCTCTAAGTGAGTGCAGTAGGCAATACACTGCCCTCTGTACTCCTTTGGGGGTATTTGAGTGGAGGGTCCTACCCATCATGAAGGTAGGACCCCAAGGTCTCCAGAGAACGGTGAGTGATTGTTTGAACGGGGACACGACCCAAGCTTTGTAGTAAGGGCAAAATACTTGATTCAAAGGCATACCTCGAAGATGACTTTCATAACGTGGTTAAGCCGTTTGCTAAGTTAGAGGAATGCCATCTCAAAGTCAACTTTGAGAAATGTCATCTTTTTATGGAGAGAATCAAGTATTGTGGGCATGTTCTACATGGGGGCATGCGTACACAATTGGCCCAAGCCTAAAACCCCAAGGAAGATGAAGGGGTTCTTTGGGGTTGTCAATTGTTATGAAATTTACATAAGAACATTTTCCAATATTGCAGCCGCGTTGATGACGTCGCTGCAAGGGAAATATGAGCGTGTCCCCGGGGTAGATTGTCCTAAGGGACGTTGTAGGGTACCAAGGGAGCGCAATTGTATCCAGTGAACGCCCGAGATGGAGTCCGCTTTTATTCAGTTGAAGGAAGCACTCAGTGCTCAGTGTGAATTGTACATACCATCACCCGACGGTGAATATCGCATCCATGTGGAGGTATGCAACCATGGAGTCGGTGCTTTCCTGGAGCAACAAAACCCCGAAGGGGAGTGGAAGCCTTGCGCTTTTTTCAGGAGCAAGCTTGAAAGCAAGGAAGGGAAGGGACAAAGAGCTTGTAGCACCCACGAGCAAGAGACTTATGCATTAGTCTCCTGAATGCTTAAATTTGAAACTTCGATTGGGGGACAAAAAGTCACCGTGTACACCGACCACAAGTCTTTGGAGAGTCGGTACAAAGAAGAACTTTGTACGCACTCAGGGCCTTTGAGAGGGCGTGGTGGGTGGCATTAATTTTTAAGCCGGCACCACATCGAAGTGGTGTACAAACCCGGCATGGACAACACCGTCACCATGGGTTGTCGCGGTGGGCGTATCCAGCTGGATTGGTGGATGATACGGATTTTGAAGGCAGTGATGCTGATCAAAAGGGGGTCATGAAACAGGAAGGTGAACTCAAGGAAAGCGAAGAAACATTTCTGGCACAGCGGGCTAGAGACACACAAGTCCAGATGGATTCAGGACGTCTCAATGCCATCACTGCCGTGGGGGCTGTTTAACTCTCCAATGGCTCCGATATGCCACAGTGCAGGCTCTAAGTGCTCATCAAGCTTGATTACAACCTTGCCCCCCTTATCTACAGTGTTTCCATGACAGTTCTCAGGATATTCAGGACAGACGTGACAGAGACATGAATGAGCGTGCTGCAGCTATTGCTTCTGTAAAGAGATGTGCAGCTAATTGGTGCACTGAGACTATTTCTGGTTAGGCAGCCCATCTTCAAGTTCAGATGAGTCATTTGTCGTATTGGCCTGAGTCAGGAGGACTCATTTGTGCCATGTCCAAGGTGAACCTACCACCTGAGTCCGAAATTCTCTATGAGGTTTGGTCTGAGGATTATCGGGATGAATTTCCTGACTGGGACTTTGAGTCTGATCCAGTCATTTCAAACCCGAATTTTTGGGATTACGGTATCAGGTGGAGGATGACGAAAAAAGATTCTGTTCAAGAAAAAGATTTTATGCCCTACAGCCCTTCTAGAAGACACCGTGGTGTCAATACATTCTTATTGCCACCCTTCGGTGGAGCAGACTGTTGAGTTGTTTGATAGAAAACTTTGATGCCTTGCCTACGATTTGCCAAGAGAGGGCGTAATCTGTTGCCCGACATTGCTGAAATTGTGGGGCAATGTCATGAGTGTCAAACTACAAAGGCAAGACCTGGCAAGCGACCAGACACATGTGAATTTGCTTCTGTTCCGCAATATCCCTTCACATCCCTTGCAATTGACTTCTGTAAGTTGCCTGAGTGTTTGCAGAATTCCACTGCGAAGAAAGTGGACTGTCTTATGGTCATTGTCTGCCGTGAAACCGGGTATGTATTGGCAATCGCTTGTCAAGAAAAGGGATTGGACTCTAAGAATGCTGCTTCTCTGTGTTTGGATCTATGCATCCATATGTTTGGGTTGCCAAAAGAGTTCATTTGTGACAATGCGTCCATTATCAACTCTAAAATTTTGAAGGATTAGTTTGCCATGAGTGGAGTTGAACAACACAGCTCAGTGGCATACCGACCACAAAGCAACAGGCGTGCTGAACAAGCTGTCCAAAGTATTGTAAACTCACTTAGGCAGTACTTTGAGTAGCGCCGTGGTTCCATCAAGCACTCTTGGGTGGATAGCTTGCCATTGACCCTTTGGGATTTGAACGATTTGCTGGGGGCAGTAAGTGGGCTTTCCCCACATCGACCTCCTTTTGGGAGAGATCCTGTAGGTTGGGGGGATGGTTTGCCCGTATCCCTACAGGATGGGGCCGGAGATGCAGGACAATTTTTTGGTCGCATGTTGGACGAGCGTGCTGAAGCACGAAAGCGCCTTGAAGACCTTCATGCCAAGGAGTTTGCCAAATCTTTGGCCAAACATCCTGAGCAATTGTTCAAACCAGGGTATCGAGTATGGGTACTCAATCGTATTGTTGAACCTCCTGTGCATGGCAAGCCCGAACGGGTTTGGCAAGGCCCTTGGGAAGTGTTGAGACACATTTATCGGGGCGCCTACCATGTAAATATCCCAGAAAGGGAAGATATCTTCACTTCTCGGCAATTGAAGCCCTATGTCCCTTACAAGGAGGAGAAAGAAAGTGCCTTTGCACTAATATAGCGATAGGGATGGGTTGACTGAGACTGATAAATATGTGGTCGAGCGTGTTTTGGAGGATCGTGTCTTTAGGGGCCAGCGACAGTGGCGAGTCAAATTTCGTGGTTTCTCGAACCTGAGTGGCACCATGCAGGCTCTTTCAGGCATAACATCAACTCTACATGGGCTCTGTACAACTGGCGGAAAGGGATGGATGTGTCTTTGTCAGATTCAGGTTTGTTTTCCAACTGTCCGCAGGTTGGCCCTCCGGCAAGTTTTTTCATCAAAATTTCTCCGTCGGAGTGGAATGCCATATCGTCACACTTTATTCACACTGTTTTGCATTGATGCTGTGAACCGGTTGCGTTATGATCCTGTTGCTCTAATCCGTTGCCATTGATTGATGGTGTTTGTCTCTCTTACCCACACGTCTTTTCCACTTGTCTGACCTACTCCCCCCATCTGAGCGTTCAAGTCCTCCTCAGGCCTGCTTTGCAATTCCCCCCTAGTTTTTGGGTTGCCGGATGCAACCATGCCATTGTTTTGTATTGTTGTAGGCGTTTTATTTCATGTTCCATGGTGTCCTCACCACTTTGGGCAGTTGGGATGAATTTTGGCTTGTCGTGCTGAATTCCATTGTATTTTGAGCTTTGCCCGCATTGTGAGGTGGTTGCGGGATGGGGGCATCCGATTGTGCTTAGGGGGCGCCTACTGTTTAAAAAATGGGTGGTTCTATTTTTAGAACACCGCGTTCTATTTCTATAATTTTTCCTCCATTTTTAGTACCAAAATTTTCCATTTTCAGAGCTTCGTCCCACCGGCCCCCTTTTTCCGTTTTCTCGACGTCGCTGACCACATTTTTCCACGCTTGTCGCGTTCATGAGGTCCTTTTTCTTATCAGGGTTGCCCTATGTGGAGATTCAATTTTTCTGCCTTGCTATTTTTAGTAACAAATGTTACTATTTTTAGTAGAAATTTGATTTCTCATTTCTCCAAATTGTTGGCACCTGGTGGCTTTCCGAACGGATCCTCGACTATTTTCCTGCATGCCCGTGTCCGTTTGCATTACATTTGCTGCGCTGGCCCACGGTAAATTTTTTGGGAGGGTTAGCTACGGTCAAAACCGTGTTTTTGCCATATTTTTGACGTTGAGTTGGAAGATTTCGTGAGTACCTACCCCCATCGAAAATATAATTCCGGATGCAACCATGGCAGCTGTTTGCTTCCTGCTTCCACGTTGGTCCCAAATGATATATTTGGGGGCAAAGGAAAACTTCGGGAGAGTTTCTTTTTCCCAAGTTTTTATCATGGAAAAATATTATTTTCTTCCCAATTCCTACATGTATTGTCTTCGGTGACCTCAAGGTGCATTTAAGCATTGTATGGCTCGCATTCTGCTTACTGAGTTTCTGTTCGCGTCATTGGGTGGCATTGTTTCGCTGCGGCCCGGAGTGCTGCCGCGAGTTTGCAGCTAAGGAGGGGGGTGTCAATGGCACCTGTGGGGGCTTTGCATATGTAATTCATTGCCTAAACACCAGCATTTGTGACATGCAGGGTGTTCAGGGCTAGGAAGGGGGGAGTTTATGCAATGCCCACACCCGTGTCGACTTTGCACCCACCGACCCACCCTATGATGCTTGTGTGTGCTCGTTTCCATGGCTCTGACCCTCGTTTTCTTGCTTTGGTGTGTCAGAGAATCGGGGTTGTCTGAGTCAGGGAGGGGGGTGTAAAACACAGGGCATAGCCATGTCAGAATCCATGTTTAGTGCCTGTCCCTCCTTTGCACACTCACGTTGCTTCTTGTGTGCCTTTTTAGGTGTAAATTGTTATGCGATCCCAGCAATTGATTCCAATCCCAGATTTCCATCCCAGGAATGAATTCTGAATGCAGATTTCAGTTTTTGTTTTGCATTTATGATGCTGCATTGATTTACTTTCAATTCTGCGTTTGGCCAGCATTTGCTGTAAAATCTTTTTGGTTTCCGATTCGTCGATTGGCTGCAGCTGTGTGTGCGCGCGCGCTGTCTTCGGTCGCGCCGTAATGCAGGCCTGCCAATCGAATACCATTCTGCTCTGGTGTTTTTAGCGTTAGATGTATCATGTTGAATCACCTCGCAGAGGTTGTTAGATCAAAGCCAGGCAGGCGTATATGGGGGAAAACACCACATACCCCCCGATTTTGAGTTTTTTGGGGCTGTTCGTGTACCCTACCCCAAGGTGTTGATATGTTCATTTAACCCCTTGTGAAATCACTATTTTGTCGAATAAACGCATCCCCCAATGAGTTTTTGGTCCAGACCCCCCTAGACCCCCCCTACTTCAAACCCACGTTTTTGAGGTTTTCAGGGAGGTGTGGGCGGGTGCGCCGGGGGGGGGGATCGGGGTGGGGGGGGCAAAAAATGACCCCCCCTTATTTTGGGTCGAAAATCACGAATCTTCTGATTTTTTTCCATTTTGAGCCAAAAAAGTGTTTCCGTGTCCCGACTCCATAGGGTTTGTATGTGCCGGGGTGGGACGAGCGCTTATGCACGTTTCAGCTATTTTTGCTATGTTGGGGGTTTTGGCTGATCCAGTGACCCTGTGGTACCACTCTGAGGGGTGTGAGTGGGGATGTGGTGACACTATATGCCTACTAGGGTATGGAAGGTCTTTTGTTGCAGTCTCTTGTATTGCCTAGGACAGGTCCCAACCCGTGCCAAAGACGCAAAATGACTGTTTTTGCCAATAATGGCCTAGTGAATGGGCTGGTACACAACCTGCTTATGCAGTTTTTCACTCTGGGCAGCTCAAAAACTGAAATTTTCGAAACACGAAACATGTTTTTTTTTGATATTGTGACCACCTAAAATGACCATGCAAGGTATGTAAGGCATTTCTTAGGCGGTATTTAGGTGTTTTCACCCTGTTTGGGTATTAGTTCCGGGGGGGGGGGGAGGCTCCCAAAAGATGGGTAGACAACCTGCTTTTGCAGTTTTTCACCCTGGACAGCTGAAAAACTGAAGTGTTCGAAACTTTGTTTTATGATATTGTGATCACCTAAAATGACCATTCAAGGTATGTAAAGCATGTTTTAGGCCATATTCATATCGCCTTTTCTCTTCTTTGTCTGTGTGTTGCTTGGCGTAGATTCTCTGCGAGGTGGACTTGCCAAAGGCAATAGAAATGGGAATCACTTATCCAACCGGAGGAAGACTACGTGACCGCCATAGTACGTACGTTCATTGCTTCTGTGGACAAGTGTTGTCGGACTACCTTCAGGGAAACCAAGGCCGTCCTTATTTATGCTATGGTGGTCTTTAGTAGTCACGGCAAAACCTACCTGTCACATGGGGTGTGTTCCGAAGGGGACGAGAGGTGAGACCTAGGGAAGCATGGGTAGGCGCACTGCTCGTTTTGAGATACGTTGCTTCTTGCCTTGCAATGGGATTCCATTGAGGTGCCACACCAGGTCTCATGCATTCATCCTAAGAGTTGAAATTGCCTTTGTCATTCATGCATTATTCATTTGTGTCTTCATGGTCTTACTCAAACTTGGTGCTGCCGATGATTCTATCGTCAAGGTGAACATATGGTGTCTCATCTCCCCAAGGTGGATTTGGTGCCTCGCTCACTCTCCCTCTCTCCCTCCAATTTCCCATTCTCTGCAAGAGGTAAATTGAGCATTTAATGTGCCACGTGACTGTTGCCGTTGATCATTTGAGACTCTTTGGCCCTTTCCCTTTGTTCAAGTGCCCGTGGCTTGGGAGTTCTACAATTAAGATATGCCCTGCTTTCTGGATCTTATGATTAGACTCAAGGATTGGCATTGGTTGAGCTTTCGCCACTCTCTCTCCAAGTGCATGCATGCTCTCTTGGGTCAAGGCTAGGCGAAACTCTGTCCCAATGCATGCCCTCTCTCATGCTGGATAGTTCACCCTCTCTCAAGGGATTCAGTTGGGGAATATCTCTTCACCGGTATGGTAAGCTGAAGTTTTCTCCATGCACGTGCTCTCTTTTGGTGGGATCATCTCTCCATGCACGTGCTCACTTCGGGTGGAGGGTAGGTCCAATGACTATTGTGTGCTTCTTTGCCCAATAGGTGAGTCTCAATGTCACTGGTGTATTGCTCCTTTGCTAATTTGGTTTAGATTAGTTGTTGATCCTAAGAGCTACTCGGGTCAATCTTTGGTGCCTTTGTTGGTGCGTTTACATGCCGCATGTGACCATGTATGTCCATGTGCACTTTCTTCTCTCATGTTGGTATAGTCAAGATGTCCGGAGACTCAAGTCGGACTCATGTGCTCTTTGGGGATTGCCCGACGGTGGTGTCAATTCCTTCAACTCCCCCACCCCCGGTGAGACCATCCATGTTGGCGGGTAGAAGTAGTGTGAAATTCGGTTTGCACTTTAGCATGCATGACCTTAAGTCCATGCCTCTGGACTCTGCTTTCTTGCATTGCATGTGGTTAAACCGGAAGAGTAGGTTGAGTCGTACTCGCGCTTGTGAAATCTTTTCTTTTTCTCAAGGGGGGACCCTCCTTCGACCTGTGCTTGTCCCATGTGGACTAGTGGACCAGAAGGTTTTATACTGTTTTCAGCACCGTGTTTTTGTTGTGCCTCTCCTGCTGCTTGCTGCTGGTGTAGGGTTCCTGCTGCTTGGTTTTGATGAGGAAAATGTTTTATTGTTGAAATACAACCAATCCAGGATAACCCAAGGCAGAGACAAGCCAGTAGAAGATAAACAGGATCAAAGCATGAAGGGCTGCAGTCACAAAGAGTTGGGAAAAGACAACTATCAACAATGGACCACAGCAATCAACATACATTGCACCTCAGGATGAAATATTTTACATGTTTGAGAAACACTGATTGAAAAACTGTCCCATCGGCTCTCACTCTACCATAGTGCCATCTTGAGATGTGCACTTCTTGTTTTTGGGTCTCACAGGTGCTGAGGTGGCATGGCCCGTTGCGCTGAGGTCACTGCCATGTCACATGGGATATTCCTACTTAGCTAGGCTGACTTGGTATTGGACCCAGGACCTCTCAAAAAGAGGTGCCCCAGCCGCCTAGGGTGCATACCACTAGGATAGCTAAGAATTCATGACAAAACATAGATAAATTCATAGGCTCTGCCTTCAGTATATCAGTGCCTCAGTCGTCGGGGAAAAGATGTTTTAGTGCATATAACTTGGGGACTAAGGGGTCCACACCACATCCCGATTTAGTGTTTGGTTCCATGGGCAAAAATGTGTTACCACCCGATTTGGTTAGGCCAATACTAAGTTAAAAATGCAAGAGTGCTTAGAGAACCTCTAATACAACCAAAGTATACCCTAAAGCATTCGAAAAGAACTTTTTCTTACTGGACCATTTGTACCTGTTTTGGACCCGAGTTTGACCATTGTTGGACCGTGGCTCCTTTAAGAACAACAGAAAACTCAGCGCTCTGGGCGCTGCAGGGGTTCCTGTGGCTTGGTGGGGTTAGCATAGGGCATGCAAGGACCATATGGATATGCATCCCTCCCTCCAAGCTGCAGCGTAACACAACCCAACGCCAGACACTCATAGGACCCTCAATTAAAGTCTCATGGAACCTGATGGAGACACCTGTCCTGGTACTGGGGCGAGGGTTCAACGATTGAATTAGAATGGCCCCTTGAAGGGGTCTTGGTTCTGGTTCAGTCTCCTGCTGCTGCTCTTCGGCCCGAACAGCGGCCTACTCAGCGAGAATTTGCGAGGATATCTGTACAACAGAGGAATAGAAGGAGGAGAGACGAATCCACGCAAACCCGAAGCGACAACACCTAAATCTGTCAAATGACGGCCTAAAACCTTTCTGAAAGCACGTACCTGAACAAAATCCAATTGTGCATCAGATGCACATTTTTCTAAACTTTGTAGTCATCTCTTGATTTTTTAAATCAAGAAATTCCCACGCAGAAGAAGGCGGCGCGCAGGAGCGGGTCTTAGCGAAGCGCCGGAAAATAAAGAATGAATAAAATTATAAATGTATGTTACGTATAATGACAAAAATGACGAGACATACATTGATAAATAAACATAAAGATCTCACCCACACTTACAGAAACAATCAAATTCCAAGAATTCGGAAATCAAAGAAAAGACTTCAATGAATCAGGTATAAACCACAGGTGTGCTCGTCTCGTATGCAGCATGCACGCTGCTTGTCCCGTGTCTCCGTGAACGTGCCTTGTAGCAGCGCTGACAAACGATAGAGAGCTAGATTAGAAAGCTTGCAGGTGATTGAAGGTGAGATTAGGGAAAAAACAGATGGTCCTTGGCCAGGGAGTGGCTGTCACGGGGGGCCAACGGTCCTATCCTGCGGTGCAATGAGGGGCAACCGTGACAACTGCTCTTACAGCACAACCACCCTTTTTGTTGCACTGATTAGAACATACACACTTATGCATAGCGTTGTGTGTCGCTTGTGCTTCGCTTTTTCCCTCACCTTGCTTCACTATCCAGCGGTAGGTAAGGTAGGTAAGCCCAGGTGGGGCCAGCCCCTGGTGGAGTTCGTGATTGTGGGTAAGATTACGAGGAAAGAGAATGATTGATCATGGTTGACAGGTTGGAAAACTCGTGCATGCTCGTGCATTCACACACGCACTAAAGGGTAGGCCACGCGTGGTGCGCTCGGTACAACCCTTGTTTAGGTTACCCAGGGGCTCCACCCCACGTTCTATAAGAGAACAGGTGGAGCTTCTTAAGCTTGGTTGCTTGTACTGAGGTTTGAGGACAGTGTTTTATAGGTCTACCTGGGAAGCGTATAATACGTGGAGGTAGTCTTGGTTCGTCAGCTGCAAACCTGAGTCATTTGCCTTTGCTTTACAGTTGGGAAGGTCAGGGTGACTGGTGCAGCAGCGATTAATTTTTTTCATGCCCTGCTAAACAAGGGGGCTGATCACACAAACAAAAAGCTTGGCCCCATCAACATATGCGCTGTGCACGCCAAAGAGCACCCCTTCCCTCCAAGTCCTAGCAGGGAAACGCGTTGTGGCGTCCCTGTTGGGCCACAGACACTTAGTAGCTCTGTTTCTTCTCGCAATCTCACAGGTGAGCCGCTAGGGCTCGTGACTTCTCCTTCAACGCCACCCAGTAGAGCGTGCGTGTAGGATTGGTAGTCCTGAGTGGGGGCTTGAGCCAGTTGCATAAGTGCTCGCCTACCAGGATGGTGCCACTGTAGGGTGTGTAGGACCTGTAGTGCGTGTGTCACTGTCCCACCCTTTTCCTGCAATTTTAGCAGGGTTGGTGGGCAGTGGCAGTGGTTAGGCTAGATTTTGGCCATCGTAGCAAAAAGGCGTTTTCAAGCCTTCATAGCTTTTGGCCACCCCTCCCCTGTAGTAGGCAGATAGGTAGGGAAAGCAATATCTGGATTAGTATGCTGGGTATTTTCCCAAGGTTTTGCGCCAGCAGACAGATTGGGCGCCTAGGGGAGAAGAGACCCAGGGCGTAACCGGTGGCACCGGTAAGACATCCTCCAGGTTTAGCAAGCGTGCAGACTTTGGTATAATTAGGACACCATTTCTGCAGCTTGCTTTCAGGACCTTAGGAGTAGGACACTCACAAATACGCTTAGGCAGGTAAGGGTAAGGTTCAGTCCCTAGCTTTAGTCTTGGAGGCAAGCGCCTCAGCGAGCCTCAGCAACTCACCAAGGTTGTTCTGGGACAAGTAGTCTACCAGGACTGAGTTTCGGCGTCCCTCAGGTAGAACGAACGCTGAGAAGGGCTCTCAGGTGGCCTCTTCGACTCCAAACCCTTCCTAGAGGGTGAGGAAGCGCCACCCCTGGTGATAGCGGTGGCGTAGGACATACTTCACCGGGTAGAAGCCCTCCTTAGCCATCTCCTCGGCGTTCATGTCGGGGAGGTCCCGTTCAACTTCCATAAGGCCGGCAGCCCCTTGTAGGTTTACCGCGGCGATTTCCTCGTCGTTCAGTTCCCACTCCTCCCCACAGAGGTCTTCAGGATCATTGTACCGCTTCAGGCGTTCAGCAGCGCACACCAGAGTCCCCCCTAGACGGGGAGAACACAGCACTGTTGTACGGTGTCCATCCACAGATAGAGTCTTGTAGGGCCCGAGGTATGGGTCATCGCTGGTAGAGCCTGGCCAGGCGGGTAGTCAGCTGTGGTGCACCAGCACCCAGTCCCCTTCTTGGTACGTGGCAGGTACTCGGTGCTTGTTCATCTTGTTCGACTGACGCTCCCTCACTGTCTGGAGCATAGCCTTGGCCTTGTCCACCTTCGCTTGTTGCTCTTGGATCCACTCATCCACAGAAGAATGGGTGTCTTCTGGACAGGGAGCATGTAGGAACCACGCCCGGGCACCCTAGGAATAGCTCATGGGGCGAGTAGCCAGTCGCCGAACTCTCTTGGGAGTTCATCATGAAGAATATGACAGGGAGTAGCCTCACCCAGTCTCTGGTGCGTTCAGCTTTGCACCATATTCTTACATTCTCCTTGAGGACACAGATCTGTCGATCACATAGGGGGTTGCTCCTGTGAGAGTAGGGGATCCCTGTAGACACCTGGACATTGAGGGATCTGAGGACCCTCTTGTACCAGCTGCTATCTGAGCGTACTCGTACGTCCCCATCGGAGTTGATCTCCTTGGGCGCCCCATAGACACAAAGCCACTCCTCCAGGAGTATCTTGATAGTCTCCTCCCCAGTAATGTGCTTGATACACGGGAACACCCTGGTGAACCTGGTCAACCCACAGGTTACAACGAGGGCGAGGTCATAGCCCCCGATCTTCGGCATCTCCGTGTAGTCCACGTAGAGAACACTGTTAGCACATTGAGGGATGGGCAGGGTCGAGTAGAGACCCCTGTCCCTGATATCCCCTGGTTTGCAGGACCTACACGGGCACTTGTCCACGATAGGCTGGAGGGTTTTCCGCAGTTGGTCGTCAGTCCAAGTAGTGTGGAACCACTGCTTGAATAGCCTCAGGGTACAGTCAGCACCCACATGACTGCTGGACTCATGGGTCCACTTCAGCAGCGCTGGGACTCTGTCAGTGGGTACCACGATGTGGTCCTTGTGCCAGAGGTTGCTCTTGTTCCTCTTCCACTGTTCTTGGTTGACCAGGAGGGGTTCAAGGCGTTTCTCCAGGCGCTTGTAGATATCTCCAAACTCCTTCAGGTACTCCGCTTGTTAGAGTTCTATCTAGGGGGCGTATCAGAGTCATGTTTAGGTCGAAGTGCACGTCCATACGGCTGAAAGCCTCCTTAGCCAGCGCTTCAGACCGGGCACCAATCAGGGTGTCGAAGTTGTTGCGGCTGATGTAGTCTGCAGACTCGTTCTTCAGTCCCTGGAGATGGTGTACCGTCAGCCGTAGTTGGCTGAGGTAGGTCCACCAGCGCCGTACCTTGGCCTTCTCAGGTGGGGGGCCCTTCTGGAAAGTGTGGACCGGCTCTTGGTCGCACAGCCAGACCACAGGGTTACTCCCCAAAAGTCGTGCCTGAGAGGATAGCAGCAGCATACCCGCAAGCGATTCCTGCTCATAGGTGGAGTAGTTCCCCCTGGCCTGGTTCCATATCCAGTTCCAGTGGCCCAGGGGTACTAGGATCCACTTGTGGTTAGGGTAGCTGTGCGTGAGAGTTCCATCTCGGTTGAGACCTCCAGTACCCCATTGGTAAATAGCCGAGTCGGACTCCTCCTTCTCTAGTGCTTGCTAGTGGAACAACGTTTCACCATCGCCATTGTACATATCCTGTTTATCGGCGCACAGTCCCATGTGACCGGATGGAACGAGGGTGGAGCTAAATATGTTGTCAACGGCATTTGCGTGCATAGGGAGTATGACCTGACAGCCCGTGGCCAAGAGACCAAGCTGCGCCATGCGGAGTATGTTGATTAACTTGTGGTAGTGGTAATACTCGTACGGTGAACCTGGCCAATTGATGGGTATGTACATTCATTCGTCGAGGATGTAGTGGAGCCTCGTCCCCCCCGGTAGTAGTTCACGCAGCCTGTCAGCGAACCGACTGCGTCGCGGGGGTGCCAAAAAATCAGAGTCAAGATGCTGCACAACCCCCGGGTACTTGTCAATTGACGCGGTGTACACGTCGAATCCGTCGAGTATCATTTCGCCGATTCTTTTGGCATCCCGATCGGGTCTTTTTGTTGTGTCGAGTATCAGCGTCGGGTCGTTGTTGGTGTATCGATCCGCCTTTGTCGTGCGCTCTATGCCGAGTAGCAGGGCCACCGGCCGTCGGCTGTCAGCTCTGTCGGCTGCAAGTTTGAGTTGTGGACCCTGTACACTGCTCGTTTTGAACAGTGGCGCATCACCATCCACGTTGGATGACACATCACTCCCCCCCCCCCCATTTCCTCGTGTTGGTGCCTATTGGGCCCCGGTCGGGTGTATGGGTGGTATCTGCGTGTGAGAATCCTTTATGTCATCTTTTTCATTTGTTTTTTTTTTTCACAGCAATTTTCCCAATCAATGCTCCATCACAGTGCTCACCACCACGGTGTAGTGTGGCCAGCCTTCGTCTTTGTCTAACTGTTCTATCAGCCCCAGCACCAGCTTTGTCGGTTTCACGTCTGCGGGCGCGTGGTCCCTTATGCGTTTTGTGTACGTGCTGTACACGCGATGGTCTGTGTGTGGCATGGGTAGGTGGTAGCCCCATTGTCGCGCAACCTTATCTCCTAACTTAGAAACGCAGTGTGTCTCCCAATCAAACTGTGTATCCTCAACCCCATAGCCCCAGCGCAGTAGACTACTCACCGTAACCATCAGCATGGCCACCAAGTCCCTTTGCGGGTCACAATGATCGCAAAACGGGGCACCATAACACCGTGTCAGCAGGTACTGTACGGAAATCTGGCACACATATCCGTTACCTTGCAGCGGAATTGCACCATCCACATCTCGAACCAATCCTGTACCTCCACACGCGTGGGCTCGGTGAATTTCACACAATAAACGGGGTGCAACTCGGTGTTACACTGCCAGAGAACCTCCGATGATGATAGTGGGTGGCAATCCATGCATGCGGCCGGCCCAACCCTGTCGCCCGGCCCGGGCGATAGCGTGGTAGGGGACGCCTAGTAGTACTCCATTAGATGGATCAGAAAGCGAATCGCCAGTTTACAACAGGCCACACACCCCGGGTAAGACGCGGCGTTGCATCGGTCGTCGTGAACGGCTCTCATCAGCTTCATCAGGTTGCTACGACTGTCGGCGATCATCCGAACCCGCTGCCTCGGCCACGTATTGTGATCGGCGATGTCAAAGCCCGGCATGTGCTTCTGTAGCTTGCCGATGCCTTTCCACACCGTCTCATACCCATTCGGGCAGTTGGCCTTGGAGGCACAGTCGGACGACCGTTCACCCTGCTTCTTACTGTAGTACCGTTGTCGTTGCTTTGGGGCCGACGCCTCGCCCCGGGGTAGCATCCAGTCGCGCACCGACCTAGAGGGGCCACTCCGAAACACCGTCCGTAGGTTGCGCAGGCAGGGTGGCTCGCATGTTGCACCCAGTTGATTCGTAGGCACATCAATATTCGCGTTAGTGTACACGTCACGCAGGGCGGTCTGTACGCGTACGAGCATATTTTTGTCGGTGGCGCGGTCAATCAGATTTACAATGCGTTCCGTGTACTTCGTCAGGACACCCCCGTAGATGACAATCCTCGGTGAAATCGAATTCGTATAACATCGGGTCGTTGTTGGGTGGGTGTTTTGGGTTAGGGTCGTTTAAACCCTGTGACTTGAAACGAATGTGTCTGTTGTTATTTTCGATGTACCGGGCTATCAACGCCCGTTTACAGTATCTCCTGGCCGTCTCCTGATCACCAAACCAGCGACCACCGCTTGCTTCCAGTCGGATTTGCTGTGAGAAGTAGGACGTCCCACCGTTCCAAACCCTCGTGCCCTTTGGGATGACATACTTGTACCCGATGGGCACCCGTTTCGATACTAGCATTTGTCCATCGAACTCGTGATGGTTCTGATTCATGGTGTTTGGGTCGCTTCTGATCGGTGGGGTTTTGGGATGTTTTTTTAATATGGCTGCAATCCCCGCAAATGAAACACAGAATAGATGGATGACCTGATCCTGTCAAAATCAGCAAGGAGGGGGGGGGTTGACAGCAGACGAATATTGCACATTGTCCTTCAACGTAACCTATGTCGGTCTGCCCCGGCCGCGCGCGGGCGGTGACGCGTGACCGCGCGCACACGCGAGGCACACACGTCACACAAACAAACCAAATATAGACACATACACACGCAAGTGCATGACAATACAAACACAGATCAAGTGACTGAGTGGTAGTAGCTAGCCTTACGTGTTTTTTGTTGTTCGTCGTGCATCCACCGACAGATCCAATTAAAATGACCATCTTGAGTATTCTGCAGCAGCAATTTCGGATAACATTCATTTTCGAATGCGAGGCCTCACATTCCATTTCGAAATATGCGCAAAAGGTATAGGTTCACAAATCGAAATGGGAGGCCTCGCAATAATGGAACAGAAAACAAGTAAATGGACAGATCCACCAACTACACAGCATGTACATTCCCTTGATGCGGCGCTGCTGCATGGGCGCCCATACAGGTCCCACCAGCATCTCCAGTTTTCATACTGTGGTCACTGCTGGCTTCACTGCCCAACAGCTATGGTGGCGGTTTGCGACTGGGTACCGCTGGTGTGATAAACAAGATAAATGTGGGACCAGCTGACCGTTACCGACAACCGAAAAAGCACAGTCGGGGTGGATTTGCGCGCAAATATCGATATGCGCGTGTCGCGTGTGCAGCGCTGTGCTGGCAAGAAAATTTATTTAACTGTAGCATCAAATGAGGTGCACCCAACCCCCGCCCCGTAAGAATAAACCCATCCAGAGCAATATGCTGCAACGGTGTACAATAATAGTGTGCCTCGTCCTTGCTGTCGCACTGGGCGGCGTCACGACCGGGCTCGACGCCGCGAAAATCACATGTGTATTTATCCACGGGTACGGGTGGGGTTATACCCGCCCGACGGACTACTGGGTCTGCCCCGGCCGCGGGCGCGCGGTGACGTGTGCGCGCACACACGGGACGTACACACGTCACTCAAACAACGCAAATATACACACATACGCACGTGCATGACAATACCAACACAGATAAGTGTGCCAAGTAATGGTGTATCTATTTATCTTTCCCCTCAGGTGCCATGTCATTCTTTGCTGATGTATCAGACTTTGCGGATCCCATTCTGGATGTTACAGAGGGGCGTCCACCTGTATTGTCAATCCCCCAGCTTCCGTCACCGTTTACATCCTCACCCGCGGTCTATCCTTACACAACCACACCAGCGGGGCCCATATTGGATCCATCAGTGCACATGCGGTACCTGACGTCGAACACTACTGTAACGCAGTGCAACGTCGAGAGAATTCTGGTTCACCCGATGGGCCATTGTCTGCTTGAATTGCGTTCAGGACATCGCAAACGACTATTTGATGTGCGGCAATTGTACGACTTGTTCCGTGCATACCCCGGAGACGCCATTGGCCTTTGTCGCGCATTGGCACGTCAGCAACCTGCACTGTACGTGCCCTTTGTTGTCACGTGGGATGGTCTGCATCGTATAACCGGCCCCGGTAACCATTCGATTGCACAGTCTGTTTCAATCTCATGTATCGCGAGAATTCCACCCCCGCCCCAGAGCCCCTCGTTACTACACTGGTTGCACAGCTCTGGTGGTCGTGATATCACACTGCCAGCCTTGCCGTCGTTTGTCTCCAGGCAGTGGCCACGCGTCATGGACATGTGTCAGTGTTCAGAGGTAATTGTGCCGGAATTCAAAATCTGCATGACGGGCCTTGGCCACGGTTCCATGCGCATACGTTGGGCCTTGCACCACAGTATAGGTTTCAAAAATACCATTTTTTTGACTGACATTCCTCGTTTGTTAGTTGCAAATGCAACAGACTGTTTGCAGGTGGTTTGTGTGCTTCGGGAATTGAGAAATATGCTGCCTCTGAGGGCATTGCCTATTGATGGCTGGAATTTAATCCACGAGCTTTCGAGTGCCAGGGGTAAGCCAAGAGTTGGATCCTGTGTCTTCATACCCTATGGCGATCTTCGTACCACCACCACCGGTACAGGGGTGTGTATGGGTGTCCTGCGTGGTAAGTACCCCGCTGGTCTGAATCGATCTGCACCTGGTCACACCTGGGTTGAATACGGAACAGACAGGTGGTGCTATGAGGTGCCTGATGACCTTGTGTTCGCTGCCCGGTGTGACGCAGAGATGTACCTGCAGAACGCCGTCGTGGAGGGATGGTGGATGTTACCAGCTTAATATACGCAGGGATGGTTTGATATTATGTCATTCATCTGTATCCTTGTACGCGGATGACTTTGATGGATTGACTGGTCACTGAAGGTCACTGAAGCAGATTCATAAATTTTTCTTCGTGTAATCTTTCCTTCTGCTTATTTGTTGGGTCGTTCAGCCCCTTTGCTGGGCGCCGCTGGTGTGCGTTGCCTTATTGCTGCTTACTTTGGGTGCAGGGTACTTGTATTCGTGCCAGTCCAATCTGTTCTGCACACAAATTTCATGTTCCTGTGCTGTTGTACATATATTGACCACTGACAAATACATGGCTGCAATCAATAAGGTTCCTTCTGCTTATTTGTTCGGTCGTTTGGCCCATTTGCTGAGCGCCGCTGGTGTGCGTTGCCTTATTGCGGTTTACTTTGGGTGCAGGGTACTTGTAGTTGTGCCAGTTCAATCTACGATACCCGTTTTTACATTAGGCGTGGTTATACCCAGTGTGATTGGACACTCTGGTTTACCGGAGAACCGATCTAGGCATTTTCTGTCCAACCCATCGTCACCTGACATGGGAAGTGGGTCGAGGGGTCGATGTTGTTGTCCGTCGAATCAGAAGTATTTGCAGTAATTGGTAATTGCCAGACGCCTGTATGCCACTTGTCCCCGGATTGCGACAAACTCTTGTACATCGACCGGTGACGGTGATGTGAGGATCTGGTTGACAGAATAAAAAACACCCGTGTTTGCGAGACGGAAACGGCAAGTGAAGAACGAGGGTGTGATGTGAAAGTTTTCCCTTGTGATCCTGTCTGTAAATAAATAAATGACATCAAGAACTTTCACACACAGACATCATCCGTACGCCCGACCAGGGGTCAGAGGGAGAATGCGTGGCAAGTCATCCAACGGAAACGAATAAAACCTTTCCACACGATGGTCTGAAATTTGGGATTATTCACACATCAGTCGATGATCGTCCGATGGTGATTTTCCACGTTTTCGATGAAGATGGTGAGATTGTCACCATGACAGACGGTGCACAACAGACAAAAGTCGTATTACCCGTGGGTGGGCGCATAGCATACCTGCGCAACATTCTGGTTGTCACAAGGGGAGCTGGTTACGGACGGCGCGTGATAGGGGCACTCCTACACTACTTGCGGTTGAAAAGCAGGGAAGGGTACCCGCACAAATACATACAGGCCGCTTGCCCAGCGGTACAGGGTGCACTGAGCCCCACGTGTACCTTCTACACCAGCATCGATCTCAAACCGGGTGCATCAAACAACCTGGGTATACACATGAACAGCGACATTGATGCCTTCACGCAGACAAGGCGAAAGCTGAAAGTTGACTACGACGCGGGGCGGTTGCGCTACGAACCAAGGGCAAGGAACTTACCGGTGAAACCCTTAGAGAGGTACAGCTTCTAGTCGATCGCACACGCACACGACAACCTTTTTATTGACCCTACATGACGGGCGACAGCCATTGATACGACTTTTCGCTGTAGATACACGGGGAATCCTGTTCCCTTCCGTGTACGTACCCTTCGGTCGGAGTGTGTCTCTGTACCTGAAATGGTCATAATGGTGGTCACGGTACTGGCTGCGTCCGATGGCATCGGTTCGTCGATGAAGATATCCGAATCGGACTCCGATACCGCGTCATGGAGGAGATCCTCGGTGTCGGGCACGAAATGACGACCCAGCACGACGGCCTGGTGCCGCTCAGGGACTGTAGGTGGTGGCAGGCGGTGGCGACGACATACGAACTGGACCGCAATCACGCGGATTTTTCGTGTCGGACACATGACGACACTGTGTGTACCCTGTACGGCCTACCGTTTCCACGCGAAAACGCGTAACACGTCACCACCGGGTCCGATGCGCGCGCGCGACCCCACTCCACCCGTGACCGGTGCACGCGACACGGGGTGACGTACACAATACGTAGTACACCGGAAATGGACAACATAAACTGGTATCACGTGATATGTATCATATAATACAGGGGCCCGGAAGAAATGCACGAATATAAACAACAAAACAAACGAACAACCAAACGAAGAAAAAAAGAAAGCGAAGTGGTGACCCCCTTGATTTTTTTTGTTGTTGTTGTTGTTGTGGACTGGGTGGTTACACAGAACATCATTCTACTCTGCGTATGATGGGCAAGAAAGGTGTTGTTTTTGTCGCGCTCGGTGATTTTGCTGTTTGCTATGTGCGCAGTGTCACTTTCTTACATTGAGTATGCAGAGCGTCAACAGTCTGCTCTCGGGTATGACCGAGCCGCGCTTATCGGAGCTGCGCCGTCGTCTGGAGAGCAAGAGCGTAGACTCTGGGTGCCACATTGACACACACGCGTTCTTCTACATCCTGTACGACTGCGGCGTTATTGTGGATCGCTGGTTGACCATACAGGTTGTGATGTCCGTCGTCGTATTCGTGGTGTATGCACGTCCACGCACACGCACACGCACACGCCGTGCACATACACACAGGAAGTGATCCGCGTGTTCGGAACGACGACACTCGGCCTGATCAAATGGAGCGGGCTGCATCCGTCGTTTACTGTACCGGATCCCCTGGCGCTACCACCACCAGCACCCCTGGCAACCACGGATGAGTTCGTGCCATGTCGGCACTGTGGCTACCAGAACCTTTACACGAGGCCCCGCTGCGTACGCTGCACAAAGCGGATTACAGAAGAAGCAACCGACGCCCCGGACTCCCATGAACACAAAACCACCACACCAGTATGTGTTGTAGGTGGTGGTGATGAAGCGACAGCAGAAGAATCCTTGGGTGTGTGTATGTGGCTTCTTCTTGTGGCGACGGCGCGTGCACACACCCCACCCACTCACCCCTTCCGCTGTGTTGTTCCGTTTCAGGTGGTCTCAGGGTCGTTATCATCCGAGGGCGAAGCAGAAGTCATGAACGGCGGCTCATCATCAGAGGGGTCTCCGCCTAGGTCACTAGAGCCATAGGGCTCCAGTTCAACCATTGCCCTTAGGGCTGTCAGCCCCAGTTGGTCCAGCTCAAGTCTCGCGGAATTCCTAACGTGGCTGTAGGGAGGCTGGGGCGTTCTTGGTATGAAAGGGCTTCTCGGTATCACAGCAGGAGTCGGCATCGGTCGGCTCCTCAGTCTCCCCAGGGTGTTTGTCAACCCTGCCACCAGGTGGTTGGCCTGTACTCGATGGGGTGAAACTCCCACGATGGTAGGTGACGCTTGGGGTGGAATCAGGGGCTCCAGTTTAGCCCGAATCTCTTGAGTGGGATCACCAACAATTTTAGAGGTGGCTCCTCGGAGCGCCTCGTTGATCTCCAACCGCGTCAGAACCTGTTGGAGGATCTCCCCGATCCTCTACCCCTGCCTCCGCATGACTCAGGGCCTCTCCCCAGCCCACTCAGGGGTGCGTACCCTGAAACATCCACATAGGCTCCCGTAGTGGGTAGAGGATGGTGATAGTCTGCCGCGTACGAGCGGGGCGCAGAACTGGAGGCCACTGGTCCACCGGCGGTAGTTGCCTCTGGAACCGCAGTGGTAGATGGGTCCACACCATAGGCAGGGTAGGTAGGCATACCAGTAAAGCCTGTGCCCTCAGCCATAGGCGGGATGGCTATGGGTGTGGATGTTGCAGCGGCTGGGTCCGGAGTTGGGGGTGTGGTGGTTGTTGGAGAGGGTGATCCTTGGAGGGCAGAGGCGCTTGGTGCGCCCTCGAAGGTCGACTCACTCGTCGGGTCGTGCTCATGGTCTACTCCTTCTTCTGCCATGCTTTCTCCTGCATCCTTCTCTCTCTCCCTCTTTCTCTTCACAGGGTTGGTGTCCACCTCGTCGACTGAGAGGGCCCGGAAGGCCCACTGAAGTCCCTCCAGCGAGTCATCAACCATGTCCACTGGCCCATGTAAGGGCACCGAAGGCACAGCGCTAGGTCCAGGTCCAGGTTCACCATGTGCTGGCATTGCTGGTGCCCCGGGCGCCGTCCTCACGTCGGTGTCCTCCTTCTTTGTGTCCATATTCGCCCTTCTTGCTTATGACAGTACTCGGCGCACTGGATGTACCGCACGGGGTTGCTGCCGGTACGCAGGGACTGTCTGCCTCTTGCTACCAGAACGTTTTATAGTGTCTTCAGTACTGTGTCTTTGTTGTGCCTCTCCTGCTGCTTGCTGCTGGTGTAGGGTTCTTGCTGCTTGTTTTTGATGAGGAAATTGTTTTATTGTTCAAATACAACCAATCCAGGATAACCCAAGCCAGTGAAAAGCAAGTGGAAGATAAACAGGATCAAAGCATGAGTGGCTGCAGTCAGAAAGAGCTGGAAAAAGACAGCTATCAACAATAGACCACAGCAATCAACATACATTGCAACTCAGGATGAAATATTTTACATGTTGGAGAAAAACTGATTGAAAAACTGTCACATGGGCTCTCACTCTTCCATAGTGCCATCTTGAGATGTGCACTCTTGATTTTTGGGTCCCATAGTTGCTGAGGTGGCATGGCTTGTGGCGCTGCGGTCACTGCCATGTCACATGGGATATTCCTACTTAGCTAGGCTGACTGGGTATTGAACCCAGGACCTCTCAAAAAGAGGTGTCCCAGCCCCCTAGGGTGCACACCACTAGGAGAAAGATGTCCTTGATTAGTGCTCTATAGACGTTGATGAAATCCTGCAGGTTTTTGATGGTGAAATCCCAAAACCAAATGGAGCAAGTAGTGCAAAAACAGGATGTGGATCGAATCAATGAATAGTTTGAAATCCAGTGTAACACAGAAGGGCTGCAGATAGACAAAGCAGATATAAACACAAAGATTCAATCACAGGTGGATAATACAAAAGTTTTTATATGAAAACTGGGCTGACTCTAGCCTCAAAGATAGCATCAAGCACTTCATGTGCACTCTTTTGGGTGAAATGGTGCTGGTTAGGAATGTGGGGCATAGGTGTCAGGCCAGACACAGAATATGACTTGGCCAAGCAACTGAATTCAGAAACAGTTAAAAAGTAGAACCACATGAAGTGGTAGTAACAATTGAGTATAGGGGTCTTGGGGTGGGAGACCACTAGGCTTAACCTCCAGGGCCTAAAGCATGAAATGCCTTTTTTGCTTTGATATATCCTCCATGAAGGAAGATACCTCCGCTCAGTTGAGTGGTAGGGGTGAACTTCATGGAGGGCTAGGGTTACAACCCTGGTTACTTTGAGAAAGTGTACTTTAAGCTTCAAACGAGTGATAAAAATACTTAAGTTACTCTTAGCATAAACAAAACGGTTTCTAGGGGGGCTTGGCCTGGATCAAGCCCTCCAGGAAAGACAAGGCAGTGACTTATTCTTACTCCCCCCTGCAGTACTAGTTAGCTAAGCTAGTAGGACCAAGGAAAAAGGCTCAAGAATTCCCAAAATTACCTCAGCAAAAGCATTAAACGTACCAACAACATTCTCATCAGTTCATAGAAGCCTATCACACTGTAGGTACCCTTAAAAAACAGTGTAATGTACCGTGAATGATGTCCCTTCGATAACGCATTCCTCAAAAGTCGCCAGCGTGCGACGAAAACTTTTGGTAAAATTTTCGGGGTAGTGGGGTTTTAACCCAGGACTCCCTCCCTGGAGCACATATGCTTGCCCACTAGGGTACAGTCCAACGCTCTAATGCGGACGGCCATCGCTGTATGAACAGCGTTTTAGTAAACATCTTGACCAAGGGCCAGGGCGGAGCAACACTCCCAATGGAGGACACAAATCTCCAGGAGCTGAAAAAAATAAAACGTGTAACCAACAGGGAGTGATTCCTGTGGTTTAGCGAAAGGTGTAGCGATTTAAGAGGTCAAATCGCTAAAAATTGACGAAGTCACGCGAGAAATTGTCATTTTTACACGAAACATCAAGGTCGCAGACAAGCGCAACAAACGCGGACTTCAAAAACATGGTTGCGCAAGCGCAAACGGCTCGTGAAAAGGAAGGTATGGGCCGTAGTTTGTAAAGGAAAGTTTCTAAAGGAAATTTTTGCACAGTTGCATCAAATTATTTATAAACCTTAGGGAAAGGTATTCAAACTCAACCCACACCACAGAGCAGGTGGACAACCCACCTCTCAGGTATGCCAGTGTCATCTCACACGCATGCATTGTGTTCGTGTTGGTTGCTTCGTTAAAATGTTATGGTTGTCAACGCTGTGTTCGTTGGGGGTTTGGGTGCTCCTCTCTCTTGCTCTGCACAGGTCAAAACAGGAATGAAAGGTATGCGATGCGAATTGAGCGCGCGGCGCGCACGTAGGGTTAGAATATGCGCTGTGCTCACGATGAATGTGCCTAATTGAGGCAGTCACACGCTGTGGTGCTTTCCCTGTACCCCAACTCACCCTTGATCTCTCTTCACAGGTAAGAAAAGAAAGTGCTTGCTCGTGTTTGTGTTGCCGTAGCGCTAAAGTAGGGTTGCTTAAAACGCTTAGGTTTGTTTTGCGCTGTGCAGTGCCCCACTCTCTCTCTCCCCTTTCTGCAGGAAACAAGACAAGGGAAGCATACATGACACACAGTGCATTAATCGCTTAGGGTGGTTTATAATTCGCCGTAGGTTTGTTTGAGCGCGTAGGGTTGTTTTGCGGTCGTGTTTTACTCGGCATTTACAAGATGCGTGGTGAGTAAGGTAGGTAAGCCCAGGAGGAGCTCACCTCCTGGTTGAGTCACGCTGTGATTGGTTATGTTGGTTTAAATTAGGAGGAAGAGTGGGGAATGGAAAGATCAGTGCATACTTGTGCATGCATATGACGCATTAAAGGGTAGGCCACGCGGAATGCGCACGGTACAACTCTTGTTTAGGCTACCCAGGGGCTCCACCCCACGTTCTCTAAGAGAACAGGTGGAGTTCCTTAAGCTTGCTTGCTTGCACCTGGGTTTGAGGACAGCGCATTATAGGGCTACCGGAGAAGCGTACAATACGTGGAGGTAGTCTTGGTTCCTCAGCCGCAATTCCAGGACATCAGCCTTTGCTTTTCAGGTGGGAAGGTTAGGGAGATTGGTGCAGTCCCCTTGAGCAGTGCTAGAATATGCTGCGCAGATCCCACAAACATGAAACTGCAGTGAGTGCAGTCCGACTTCACCGCCATCCACGCTGTGCACGCACTCTGAGCACCCCTTCCCTCCAAGCCCTGACAGGGAAACACGTAGTGGCGTCCCTGTTAGGCCACAGTCGCTTAGTAGCGCTGTGTTGTCTTGCTTTCTCACAGGAGGGTCAATAGGACCAGAGACTTCATTGACATCAACTCCCAGTAGAGTGTGTAGCTGTTAGGGTCAGCAAGCCTGGCAGGTGTTGAGTGCAAGTGATGAGTGCTCACACTGCCTTCGAAGGCTGGTGCTGGCGTTAGTCAGTGTAGTGTAGTGGAGTCTCCTGTCCCGCGTTCTTTTCCTCCTGGGCAGGGGAGTGCGTTAGCTTTTGGCCTTTAGCAAAAATGGGCGTTTTGTATGCCCTTAGCACACTTGGCCACCCCTACCCTCTAGTAGGTAGGGCTTTTGCCGTCTTCCCCCAAGGATAGGCGCCAGCACAGAAATTGGGCGCCATAGGAGTGGTAATAGTACCTGATTAGGACCTTCGGTCCGACGTCAGCGAAGCCCGGTCTCCGGGAGCCACGCCGGGGAGAGAAGTGAGACACACACAGACATACATAGCACACATAGGGGTATGGTTAACCCTGTAGGGAAGGGTAGAATTCCATGGGACTGGACCAGTCAGGGGTCCTAACTGTGGGCTCGCTTGTCCCCAAGGAGGGAAGACACACCTTGCCTCATAACACCCTGCTTGTCATTCCCCCCTGGTGTAGTAAGCCACCGTTCTTCGTTGGCTCCCCAAGGTCATTACATCAGGGCCGTCCCAATGCAACACATGGTCAACAAGGCATACACCCGCTGGGTGGCTGCAAACCTGATAAGCGGCCACCTGGTCCACGCTGGAAACGATAGGCATGGGTCTGCAGGGCACAGACAGGGTCAGTGCAGTGCTCAGTAAGCAGTAGTCTGTGAAGAACCAATGGACAGGGAGTGGTTGTCAGGGGGGGCTAACGGTCCTGTTCTGTGATGCAATGCGGGGCGACTGTGACAACTGCTCTTACACCCATACACAGGCACGTCTGCACAAGAGTGCTCACTGCACCTGTGAGGTTAGAACACAGTCAGTAGACTGACACAGGGAAATTAGTTTTTCCTTTTACGCTGGGAAAGAGTCTCAGCACAAGTTAATAGCTGCCCTTCGTTGTTCTCAACGAGATAGGAGCGGAGGATGGGGTTCATACTCCCATCTGGTTGTATGAAGGCTGACATAGGTTCCCAGGTCGCCTCAGATAACCCATAGCCATCCCACAGGGTTGGGAATTTCCAGCTCTGTTTATACTCGTTGCGAGCAATACCTGCAACCACGTAGTAACCATCGACTGCCTGCTCATTGGCAGTCATCCCTTCGAGATTGTCTGCCTCCTCTGGACTGGCAGCGTTCTCTAGGTCTATACGCTCGACCTCACTGTCGCTGCGGCGCCACTCATCCCAAGACAAATCGTCAGGGGAGTGATAGTGCCTGAACTGTTTAGGTGCACACAGCAGTTCACCACCTAGACGTGGACTGCACCTGACATGGATCCTTGATCCATCTATCCTGATGATACAATAGGGTCCAAGATAAGGGTCCTGTAGGCAGTTACGTGGCCAGGAGGGTAGGCGTGAATGGTGAACCAGAACAAGGGCACCAACCTTGAAGCTGGCAGGTCGCCGTAGGCGGTTCTGTCGGCTCATTGAACAGTCACGAATGTGTCTCAGGTCTGTCCCAGCCTGGTTAGCCAGAGACTGCTTGTGTTCCAGCCAATCTCCCACAGGGCTCTTGAAGTCCTCAGGAGAGGGGGTCCTGAAGAAGCATGCAGGTCGTCCTCCATGGAACAGTTCCTGGGGGGTCAAACCCGTACAAGAGCTCAGCTGTCAGTTCATGGTCAGCACTGCCCAGGGCACTAGGCGTACCCAGTCCTTGGTACGCTCCTGTTTCATCAGGATTGTTAAGTTTTGCTCGACCACACGGTTCTGTCCCAGAGAGGGTTAGACGTGTGGGTATAGGGCACATCTGAGGTTACCTCCACGTTGAGGGCATTTAGCACTCCTTTGGACCACCCAGTGTCACTGCGAATGCGTACATCTTCATCAGAGTGCACATGCTTAGGTGCACCCATCCAGTCCCGCCTCAGGCACAACAATCCGGTCCTCGTAGAAGAGGTACTGATTGTTTTTATACCGCTGGTGCCCGTCAATGACGGGGGGTTGGAGAGCAGTGCTGAGGGTTTGGAGAATTTCTTTGTACTCTGACCGATAGTCGGTTAGACTCCAACCCTCCAGGATTCCAGCAGTGCGCATGGACGGGTCACGTTGGATATCCATACATTTGAAAGCCTCTTTGGCGAGCGCCTCAGAGCTCTCACCTATAAGTGTATCGAAGTTTTTGCAAGATATATAGTCACACAGTTCATCTTTTATACCGGGGATATGATGAACTGTCAACCTGAGCTGGCTCAGGTAAGTGCACCACCGCTTTAGTTTTGCTTTCTCTGGCGTTGGGCCCTTCTGAAAAGACTTCACAGGTTCCTGGTCACATAGCCAGACAATAGGATTACATCCCAGGAGTCGGGATTGTGACGAAAGCACCAACATACCAGCCAGGAGTTCCTGGTCATAGGTGCTGTAATTGGAACGCGCTCGGTTCCATTTCCAATTCCAGTGTCCTAGTGGCACCAGCCGCCACTCATTGGTAGGATAGTCATGTTTCAGCGAGCCATCACGGTTCAGTCCACTAGTACGATAATGGCAGTGGGTTAGTTCAGCGGGGTTAAGCTCTTGCCATTGGTAGATCGCTCCAACCCCCCCTACATCACTGGCATCAGTGATCAGGACTATCTCGCCCTTAGGGCGGGGCACTCCCAGGCAGTTGGAGGAGGCAATTTTCTTCTTCAACTCCTGGAAACATTCCTCCTCCCTGGCGGTCTACCTCCAAGGGGTAGTTTTCCTGATTAGGTCAGTGAGGGGGGCAGAGGAGTAGGTAAAATTGCCGATTTGACGCCAATAGAAGTTACAGGCGCCCACAAAACTCCTCACATCGTGTAGACCCCTCTTAGGGTCATCGCGAATCTGCATGTCCTGTAGGGGCTGCATCTTAGACGCGGCTGGTTTCCACCAGCCATACCCCACGTCGAAACCCAAATATTTGGTCTCCTCTTTCAGAAACTCACATTTTTCGAGTTTGATTCGGGGATGGTTTTCTCGACAAACAATGAAAAATTCACGGGGGAGAAGGACATGGTCCTCTTGAGTATTAGTACCCAAACTCACCTCGTCGATGTGGGCCTCCATTTCTGCACCCCAAGAAATCGACTCCTGTACTAGAGGCCTGCGCCTCACTATGTACAAAATTTTGTTCATTAGCCACCCCAAAAGGCATGACCTTCCACTTAAAGACACGACCCTTTGGGGTTATAAAAGCGAGCAGCTCCTGAGCTGCGCCGGTTAGGTCCACCAGCCAGAAACCAGAGCGTTTGTCCATTTTGGTCTTGTACCTGCATTTGGCAATACGCTCCAGGGTATTTTCCATGTTGGGAATACTCCCTGAGTGGTTCTGGGTTTTCTTGTTGACCTCACCATAGTCAACAACCAGTCGTAGGGCAGTCGACCCTGGTTTAGCAACCAGGAAACAGGGAGTGCAGTGATGGGGGTAGTCCCCCTTCTTATATTCTTCAACGCGGCCAGCATCAATACATTCCTGGATCTGGCGCTCGATTTCTTCAACCTGTTCCTGTGGAGGGGGATAGGGACCACGCCTCACTCGCGTCTTTTCAAATTCAGGTTTCAGTTTCAGGTCCATCTGGACCAATTTTCTACAAGAGAGGGGGGGCGACAAGGCGCCGAACACCTCCTCAAAGGTGATCAGCAGTTTCTTCAGCCGGGGGTCAAGGTTAAGACTCCCGAGTTTCTGCAGGAAATCCTCCTCAGCATGGAGGTTGCTCTTTGCATGTTCTTTCTTTCTCTGCCGATCAGCAGTTTCGCCAGGCACAGAACCATCGTCCCACTCAGGGGGACATTGCTGCCCATAGTGCAGAGAATACACTAGCGGTATCCCAGGATCAGACAGCGTATAGGAATCATCGTCCTCCTCAGACCAGATGGAGGATTTCCAGGTCTGTCTGAGGTATTGCAGCCGCTCTTGGCGCTCAATACCTTCGGCCTTCAGGTACAACAGCCGCCGGAGTTCCTGAGTGTCATGCTCAGACAGTGGCATGTTATTAGAAGCAGGCCGCGCCAGAGCATCAGGACTCCGGGCCACGGGTTCACCTGTGTGCATAGGCTGCATGTGTAGCACTGGCTTCCCAACATGGGGAGCGGTTTCTGAGGTAGACTCTAGATCTACCTCCTCCAGCAACAGCTCGGCTAGGAAGGCACTGTGTTTTAGGTCAACACAGCTGGGATCAACAGGGGGGATAGTGCTGGCGATCTCAGACAGTTGGTCGTCAGCATCCTCCTTAACAGCTGCAGGTTCCAGATAGCCATCGGGAGATTCACACCCTGTAAGTGTGGCAGATAGGTGCTCAGGAGATCGTTTTTTTGAGATCAGAAAGGGTCAGGCCACGATTTTCGGCCATGACCTCTTTCAGTAGCACCTGGTCTAGGTCACACAGGGGTACAGGATTGAGAGATCCATCAACGATGGATAAGAAACTGGCCCACTCAGGGGCCTGCATAGCTGTGTCTGAGTCCTCAGGCCCATAGATGGGACCGTCGGGGATTTCCACTCCTCCCAAGGTCATTCGATATAGCATACGGCGCCAGTAAGCGTGTTCACCAGAGCAGCCCCAGTCAGGGGTGCACATGACAACCCTTCCTCCCTCATAAGCGATTTTGGTTAGAACCTTCGCGAGCAGAGAGATTGGAGGGTTAGCATACGCTAGGCCCATTGCTTTCCAGAAGAAACGGAAAGCGTTGTTTAAATGTTTTGAGCAGTACAACTGCAGGATGTGCTGTTGTCGGCTCGCAAACATTTCGACCTGGATCTCATCCAGGTTTACCTGCAGGGCCACCAGTCCATTTTCAAGAACGTGACCGGCCAATTGGTACTTTTCAGTACGATAGTTAGTCTCGGATGCGTAGCGCAGCCCAGACTCTTTTCGTCCTGACAGCTCCAAAGGTACAGAGAAAAGCCCACTGCCAAAGTCGCAGTGCAAAGAATAGGGGCGCTGGAGAGACAGCATTTGCACCTCGGGGTTTCTTTGTAGGAAATCGGTACCAATGACGATGTCAAAGGCGTCGGTGTCCAGCACTCTGCAGTTTTGGGTCACAGTTTTGTCGCTCAAGCATATAGTCACCCCCCCCGAAGGAATGGATGGTACACCCATCCCCTACTCTTATGGCCACGGTCTTAGTTTTCTTGAAAGTCCTTAGCAGGCGCCGGGCCACTATCGAAAGTGTTGCACCGGTGTCAAGCACCGCTCGAAAAACTTCATCCCCAATTTGCAGGGGGATCCAGAAAAAAAATAACTCCTCCTCTTCGGAGCCGCCCCCCTACTCCTCAGGAGAGAACTTGACATCCACCCCTGCAGCCATGAGGGACTTGGTCATCCAGGCCAGTCGCCTCTTCTTGGAGTTATTCCCCTCAGGGGAAGCGTTATCCCCCTGTGGGCGCTTCTTGGGGTCACCTGCGGCAGGAGGGGGAGTAGCAGCGGGCGCTGATGAGCGTCTCTGGGGGTTAGCGGGTCCACTTTTGCCACCCCCCTTGCCACCTCCCTTCCCACTTTTATCCCCGTTCGGGGGATTTCTGGTGCGTGTTTGGGTCTTCTGGCGTTCAGTCTCCTGTCGCTTGAGTTTATCACTCTCGCGTTTATTTATGTGACATTCGTCTTCTTAGTGACAACGTCTGCCACAATAGCCACAGGTGATGGTACACCTGAAATGATCCTGATGGGTCACATATTTCCCATTCTCGGTATGCTGCTGTCGTTTCATCTGCAGCATACAGCTACTGCGGTGATTGCAGTCAGGGGCATGACACGGCCCCCCCTTGTCATTGACAGGTTTGCAGTAGAACAGGGGGGGTGTACTTGCATCATGTTTAACCTCATTCATGGCACCTAGGGTACCCCTCCCTTTACCACCTCCCTGGTTGGTGTTAGTGGGATTTTTAGGCCCTTTCCCTTCGCCACGTTCGGGGGTAGGGGTACCACATCGACCCAAGTGCTTCTTGATGAAATTTCTCCATGTAGGAGTCATTCTCCCCCTCAAGAGCTAGCTCAATCAGCAGGTCCACCAGTTCGTCGTACGAGTGGGTCCGGCTTTTCCTCTCAGAGGTAGCGCGGCAGTCATCCCACGTACGTTGGGGGATCTTACTCATGAGCCACGGTCGGGGCTCAGTGGCTCCGTAGGAGCCCACATTCATCCGTGAAAACAGATACTCCAGGTCGCACATGTATTCAGAGACTCGCGCAGCGGAAGGAAACTCAGGAAGCATAGGTAGCTCCTCTATCTGTGTGCGCACAGTGAGGTCAGTCTCATAGACTGGGAATGATTTCTCCAATCTCTGGGGTACCTCTGCCCAGGTTGCACAGGTTTTCACAATCTGTTTCACCTGTTTTTGCAAACATTTCCTTTTGCAGGAGCGTTTCAGCAAGGAGCATTCGGTGGCCACATCCACATGGGATTTACCAGTGAGCAAAAAAAACTCAGCAAATTCTTCTGCCCATTCAGGCAGATTTTTCGGGTCAAACTCCGGCAGTTCTAGCTGGATGTTCGCCTGGGCAATAGGTCTGCCCATCTTCCCACCCCCCGGGGTCAGGCCAGAAAGAGAAGGAGATACGCCGGCAAGAGCACCTCTAATACAACTAAAGTATACCCTAAAGCATCAGAAAGCACTTCTTCTTACTGGACCATTTGTACCTATTTTGGACCCATAATTGACCATTGCTGGACCCTGGCTCTTTAAGAATTTTTGTGGACCATTGATGAACTTTGGTGGCCGGTTGTTGGATCATTGTTGGAACGTATTGGATTCTTGAGCCATTTGGTCATTGGGCTTTCAACTGAAATTGTTTGTGTCATTGCTGTGCTCTGAGGGACCTGAGTGCGTTTTGAGCTTGGAAATCTCTGCTGACTTTATTGGTTGGAAATTGGAATTGGTTGGAAGTTGGGGAAAAGGGAAGATTCACCCGGTTCATGTCACCTCGAGAGTGAATTGTGCAATGCCCACACCCGCGTGGAATTTGCATAAACACTTTGAAGGAAAGCAGCAATCTTCAATGCACACTTTTTGAGGTCTATTTTACGAACCTCAAAAAGGTTCCATGAGCATGTTTTACACACAGTACTGAGGTCAAAATTGAACTATCATATGGACTTGAACTGATCCTTCGAGGATAGCCCAAGGTTTCAATGACCCACATATGACTCGTGGACACTTATGCCGAGCCATGGAGAAAACGCTGGTCCGAAAATGACCTGTGGCCTAGCTTTGCCGTGGACCTGAAGTGATCTCATGAAATTGCGAAATTTTGACACAATTCCTGAAGAAATTCAAAATAATGAACCTATGTAGCAGTAATTGCTCAACATAAAGTACAGATCACCATTGTAACATAGGGGAGGAGCCCAATGTCTAACACCGCATAGGCTTTTGACTGTTACCCTGCAAAGTGACCACATGACAGGGTGGTTGTCAACCCTCTCTCTGGACCTGGTTGGAGCCATCTAAAACCAGTACGGCATAGGCTTGGCAAAATGGGTTGAAACGGGGCCGCTTTGTTCGGGGCCACCAGTCAGGTCTGGCGGGATGTAAGCCGCCTCTGCTCTTCATGCGCGGATCCTCTTCCTGTCGGTCACAGGGGCGACACCAGGGGGAACCAAGGGGCGCCTCTCCAGGACCGAGTGCACCTACCTACCTACCTTTGTTGAAACGACTTATGTATGTTATGAAACATACTCAAACAAGTATCCATGCCCAAAGTAGACACCTTGGAGTGAATGAGGATCAAGATACAAGGGAATTCGACCCTAAGGACCCAACAAACAAAGTCCTTGAAATGGATCTGTGAAACCTTGAATCTCAAAAAAGCTTTAGGGTTCCGGTTGAGGTGAGACGCCGGCGGCTCACAATTCTTTATACAAATCATATTCTACGAGTAGAGAGTTGTGGCTCTCCTAGGATTCAATTCCCAGGTCAAAAATCAATGATGGCGTGGGGTTGTGAGCACATACACGGGGAAAAATTGGACATGCATGCTGGTCAAATTCTCCCCGGCATGAAATTAACTGACAGTTGGGTGCAAAAATTCACCTGAAGCGAGCAGCCGCCCGTCAACGGGTTAGAAGCGTGATCATATATGCATAGTAGTCACCACGTAGGCCCTGATGGGTCCAACGTTCCAAAAAAAACTCCATGGTAGTCCATCACCATGGTCATCACAAGAGAAGTCACGAAATTGACAGGTCGAAAATGAAGTCCATGTATTTTATACTCAAACTTCATACATGGCCGCAAAGAATGCAAACCAAAACGAAATGTGAAGTAGACACATAAGCGGACATGCACAAACAGTAATTGGTTTCAACCTCTCAACGGGCTTCGAGAAGAGAGAGCCCGGAAAGTGAGCCCATGATTGGGTAAAAATGACTGAAAAAAGCTTAAAATGATTAGAGATAGTTTACAAAAAAAAGATATTTGAGGCTCAAGGCGAGTCAAACTCCTCTATATCCCGGAAGTATGCATTCAGCACGTACAAACGAAGCTTTTACTTGACTTTTGCCTCCATGATATCTCAGAGATATCATGTCAAACCTTGAGCACATGAAAAACATTGTGCCAAGGACTAAGTGATATGAATCAAACTAGTGACGAGCCAGTTGCTTCAGATTAATTGCAATAAACACATACCTGTGCTTGGGACATGCCGGGACATGCATGTTGAGATATTAGCGAAATGCAACACAATTGCTTCACGCACAAAGCTCTCGAAGTCGGTCCATACCAGGGCTGAAACTCGCTCTTTTGGGCGGTGGCTGGCAGCCACACCATGGATGACGTGACCCACCATTGATATTAAATGAATTCCACACGTCACAATAAAAAGACCTAAAGTGTTTTGGGTCCGTGTACGCCATGGGAAGAGGTGCATACCTTTCTTTTCAAGGGGCAACTCATTGTATTTTTGGAATCCCTACCTTATGATTCAAATTCAATACATCACTCACAACTTCGAATCTACCTGCAACTCGCTTGTTTACCCAAGATACAATTTAAATAGACACTTATGGCTTTTCTATGTGATTTCTTCTAAAGGTTACGAGAGCAGTGGCTTGAAGATATGCCCTGCTGAAGTGATTCCATGAAATGCATAGAAATACCATGCCATGACTGGAAAAGTGAGGGACAAGGGGAAACAAAGGCACCGTAAGGTGCTGGCGAGGGTCCTTGATGTGCTCAGCATCTTATTTTGCCCGGGACCATGTCCGTGCCCAGTTTTTGATTTTTACCTCAGCGCTGCGCAGCTTTTTGATTCCACAGTATAGATATGACATTGAATGAAGCACCAGTGAAGTCAAATCATCGTCACTGGCCTTTGTTAAATTTCCGTAAAGGCCAGTTCATGGTTCCACGATTTGGGTCGCACGGGCGCCAACTGGCGGTAGTTACGCAAACTGGCAGGACCCCGGTTCACGCAGGCACTGAAGTCAAAGCCTAGGTCCTGTACTTTTGCGAATTAATGGAAATGTGCCCACAAATATGAAGGGATTTTCATTCCCTATCGATCGACGCAAAAAACCAAAAAACGAAAA
Organism: Eutreptiella sp. 'Long Island Sound 2002'; assembly: GCA_964036045.1. Taxonomy (NCBI): domain Eukaryota; phylum Euglenozoa; class Euglenophyceae; order Eutreptiales; family Eutreptiaceae; genus Eutreptiella; species Eutreptiella sp. 'Long Island Sound 2002'. The sequence goes on along the minus strand of OZ038380.1, from coordinate 120,486,334 downwards.
GCGCAAAGTCCACTGAAGGTTTCCAAAAAATTTACGTTTTCGAGAATCTGGGATGAGGACTTGTTGTGGGAAACATAATACAATCTCTGCCCTGAAGGGGGGGGGGGAAAGGACGAGTAGTCGAAAACATAAGGAGGGGTTCTAGAGGGGTTTTTGACACCAAACACTCCCCTCCCCGGCTCAGTGTACCCACTGAGGCGGAGGAAACCACCAGGTGGTGGCAGACACAAATCATACAAAGGGATGGGACGCCTGGGTGTAAAATTGTCCTAAACGGCCAAATCCTTTTTGCACTCCCCTCCCCAGACCAACACAGGATCCGAGGTTGCGCCTGCTCTCAATGAGAAACAGGTGGCCGCATCAGCTTTCCACTGCCCTCCCCAGCTCAAAGCTGGGACCAAGCTGGTGACCACTATCAAAGAAAAAGTTACGGACAACTGCCGAGTGGGCAAACTATGTACACAAGAACTGATGCGACTACCTGCATTACGGCTTGCCACTTTCACATATGTACAAGAGTAAAAGGGCCCGGTTGCCATCAGAGAATGCAAAAATAGAAAAATGTAGCCATTCTCAGCAATGGCGGGCCGGACAAGACAGAGATGTGATACTACACGATAAAATACTATAAACTGCCTGGGCGTTAGCACCAAATACAGAAACAGATCAGGGCCTCGTCGTGTCATGGTCCTGAGCTGTTTGACATACCTTGGTGCGGACGTATGTGCCCTGGCAGTGAGAGGGGTAGAAGGGGGAAGGAGGTTTTCCCATATCCCCAGTACCTCGGCGCAGGAGCACTTCAACGTACCCTGCTGGCTTTTCCGGTTCCCCATAGGCCAGTCCCCCTTGATAGTGCATTGGCACCGGTCGTATTGCACATTGTACCGTGCAACCGCCTGGCCTTCAATCACACCAAGGCCGAAAAAAAAAATCGCACACCCTGCTTATTCTGGGCTGTATGTCAGTTTAGAGTCAGGTCTTCAAAGCAAATCCCATGACCAGGCGAGCGCTCGGGGTTCACTGCATTCACTGGCCCTCTAGGTCCGAGCAGCTCAAGGCCAATTCAGGTACATGATCCCAAATGCTGCCCAGCATCGCCCATGTGCGATCCATTTCAGGACCCTGAGATACCCCAGGGCATCAAGTCCAGAGATATCCCAGGAGTGGACAGAAAGAGAGGTACTTCAGAGCTGCAGGTCTAGAGATACCTCAGATCGAAGAAGAGAGAGTGGGAAACACCAGAGATGCCACCTGACTCACTGCGCACTGTGGTACACAGATCGGCTCAGGGGCTGCAGGGACATCCAGGCGGGTGTCAGGGGGTGGAGGATCTGCCTGATTCTGACCTAAACTGGAATCCAGGCAGGACAGCTTCTAGACGCCCTCAGGCTGGGCATCAGGAGGGCAGATGAGTCGGTTGCGCCTGAGGTTGATTTCCCTGAGGGAATCAGTGGCCACAGTGATGTGGGGCCGCTGATTGTAGTCCAGCCAGTTTTTTTGAATGTCATGCCGGAAAGCAGTGACATCATGCCATTCCGGCCGGTCCAAACACCGGTATTTGAGTCTCCACCACGGCTTGCCGCCCTTGAAGGGCTATTTGAACCTCCTTGCTTTCCCTGGAGCCTTACCCCTATACTCATGGTCCAGGACATCCTCGACAACATAGGAGTTGTTGTGGAGGTGCAGACGGTCAGAGTAATGGTGGAGGGGGGGGTTGACATCATCCCGTCGGGGTATATAGGGCTTTAGCTTTCCCCTTGACAGAATGACCTCCTTACCGTTCACATGTACCAAGTATGTATTCGTCGAAACCTTACTGAGGGTCTCTGCAGGGCCTTGCCATATCCTGTCCAGCTTGGGATGTAGGCCTGCCTGGTCGTTTCCCTTTTGCACCCATATGCGGTAACCCTCATTAAACTGCAGAGACAGATGTTTCTTCTGCAAGGCCTACACACCGCGTATGCCAACATTGGTGGAATCAGTGTAAATCGCATATTTACCCGTGTCATTGGGGATATATAACACACACTTCTGGCAAAGTGCCTCCTTGACGTTGTCCAAATTCTGCCGCATGATCTTAGCCCATTCAATGATGTTGCAGTCCTTGGGGACCTTGCATTTTTTTTCCTCAGGCGCTCTCTCGTACTTCCCTTTCAGGCGGTGCATCAGGGGCGCAGCCAGGCAAGCATATACGGGTATGTAGATGGAATACCAGTTACATACTCTGAGAAATCATTTCATCTGCCTGGGGGTACAATTCATGGCCTCAGTCCAGTCAGGAACTGCAGCCAGTTTCTCGGGGGCGGGGGATGTCCGTCCCTGGTGAAGGATGTGACCACATTATTTCACCTTATGACAGAAAAGCAGGCACTCTTCCTCCTTCAAGTGGAGATGGTAGTCAGCAAGGCATCGAAAAAACCTCCTGACCTACTCATAATGCTCAGTTACGGCCTCTTTATCGAGAGCACAACTGTGCAAGACCCTACCCTTATCCCTGGAAGCCTTGGACGGGGGCGTACCCACAAGCAGATGGCCAATATAGGCCCTTACCGAGGAGGGCAGGTGCCTAATGCAGTGTGTGACCATTCCCTGGTAGACCTGTGCTCCCACATTCAGCCCCACGGGCAGGACGTTCCACTGATGCACTCCTCACAGGATACAAAAAGCCGTCAGCGGACATCTTCCTTCCCTGAGGGGCATCTGGTGGAACCCATCTTCAAGGTCGAGGATGGTCCAGAGATGATTCCCATGCTGTCGCCAAGGAGGTCCTCATTTACCGGTAGGGGAATTCATGTCCCTCAAGACACTTAATGAAGTACCGATGGTCAATGACAAATTTCCACCTGTTGACCCAACAATTCGGCAGTAAAAAGCTACGTGCCACCCAAGGGCTTTTCAATCCCTCAATCCACCCTCTTTTCTCAAAGTCTTGGAAATTTTTGTTTCACTGCCTCTTCCTGCAGACCTACTGCTCGGATGGGGCTGGAGGCCACATGTTTTCAGCCCTCTTTCAGCTTCAGCTTAAGCCACCCATCAGGTCCATTCTTGTCGGCATTGGCCTAGATCTCCTTTCAACTATTCCGGTCTGAATTGAAAACTGTGTCCTTGTACTCATCCAGGAGCTTTTTGCGGTACGCCTCCACCAACTTCTGAAGACGGGGGTCTGAGAACTCCTTGGCATCCGCCTGTAAGAACAAACGCACTGACCGAGTTCTCGAGTGGAAGAGCTTCGGGCAGGGGGTCCTGTGATCGACGCAATTGGCAGTCTCAGTGCCAACGGGGTCAATCATCCAATCTACCACCTTCTGGCTGGAGATGGAGGTCTCTACCTTCATGAGGTGAGTCAGGATGAGTTCGGGGACAGCAGAGCTGTCCCGGGACGATGACTCCACTTCAGATCGCCGATTGGAGTTCTTTCTGCCGTCCTGTGAGCTGGGCTTGTGGAATGCAGGTGAAGTCCAATCAATGTCGGGCGAGTCAGGGGGGCCATACCCTTCCTTGGCCCTCTTCTGTGCCAGGACATTCCAGTTCTGACACTTCATGCAAGCGGGTCTCTTGCGGATGCCCGGAGCTGCAGTGGTACCCTGAGGACGCCAGGCTCCTTGATCGAGGACCCCTTTGAGTTCAGGATCCCCCAAGGGCTGTTTCCAGCTGGTCTTGTTCAGTCCGTCTTGCTCAATACCAAGTGCATCGAAACGTACAGCCTGGTACTGCAGGTGACCCTCCTGGGAGAGCATTTTACCCTTCCCATCCCGGAAAATACTCTCCCCTTTGGGTATGTCCCACAAATCCAATGCAATCTCCCCCAAGCTCCAAAGCCAGTTGTCTCTGTTTCGTACCCGTACCACTAGAACACCCTTACCCCCTTCCCATATGACCTTTTGCACCGTTCCCGGCAGCTCACGAGCTGACGGGAACAAAGACAAAATATGATGCTCCCCTCCCCAAGGGCACATATACCCTTTTGGTGCCTTCTGGGTCTTACCAGGGGTGAGCGTCCAGCCCGATTTGGCTTACCCAATCTTCTTTCCCCTTTTCCCTGACCCCACTCACACCACTGTCAACCCTTCCTAGGGCCTCCACTCAGAGCCCCGAGGCGGTCAAACGTGCTGGGTGGGGGCTGGAGGGGCTCGGTATCCCCGAAGCGCTTCCGGCCCAGTCACACAACTTTTCGCGCCATAGCGGGCGCAGGTCATATCTTTTATTCTTGAATACCGTTGCCGCCTCAATTTATGCGATATCTCAGCGGACTGTCGGGGTTGTGTCGTCGGGATCTCCTGAGAAACCCTGTTTGGGGCTGGACTTCCCAGGGGGGCTATTTCCTGTGGGTCCTGCAGGTCCATGACACTAATGTTCATGGCACCAAATTCCACACCCCCGTGTTCCCGTGAGTATCCCAACCACCCAATGAACAAATCGGGCGGATCAAAGCCCAAAGAACCTTCATCACCAGAACAAGACTCGAAATCCTGATCATGGACATCAGTGGACCGGACTCCTGAGTGCTCTTGGTCACCAATGACCAGCCAATCCTCGATCATCTAGGCCTTTATGGTATGTTTCATTCCTGAATTGGTCCTAAAAGAAATTCTATCGTCCCTTGTACGCTTTTTTGGACTTTGAAGGTCCTTCCATAGCAGCTTTGGGAAAGTTTGGGACATTTGTTGGCTTTTGCCATGTAACCTTTCTTTTTGGACACTATCTTTATGAAAGATGTAGGTGACTTGTTAGGTGACAGGTACTTGCGACCCAATTGCATCACATACGGAACGGGGACTTCCCATTCTCTAACGGGGTCCCGGACGTCAAAGGACATTATAAATTATCAATCTTCGTTCCTCGCGTATGTTTGGGCGTTTAGGGCTTTGCGGAAATGACTTTACATCCTTGGCTCTACACAATTTGGGCATGACTCGCACATTGACATGTATTTGGTGACACAAACCCCCTTTCATTTTGTTCTCTATTCTTTGTAAGCTTGGTTGTGATTCGAACTTTTAGGATACTGCATTCCAGTTTTTCTTACTTCATGTTGTATTGTTTTACTCCCACTGGCGGTCGTTTTTTTCATCCTTTCTAGCATTTACTGCAGTTAACTGGTGAGTTAACAGGTCCCCCGCGCTGGGGCCCCGTCCCAGAACGAAATAAAAATGATAGGTAAAACATGACAAAAAAACGTTCTGAATAGCTGAAAATAAAGCTAATTAGCATAAAAAACGCTTAGGCCAAAAAGCGCGCTGTGAAACGCGTAAAAACGCGACGAAAAACGTTTCGACGAGAAATAGGTGAATTGTTAACGCCGTGAGCACCGCAACGCTTGCAGGACCCCAACGCTGTCCCTGCAGTCATCTAACTCGCTATAGGCGCAAAGAAAAACGCGTCGCGAGCAGCGCGTAAAACTCGAAAATTTTTCATAACTCGCCACGACCCCTCACGTGGCGCCCTGCCGCCTTTTTCCTCTTCTTCTCCATGCACCTCCCTCCCCACCCTCGTGCCCATCACTCCCCTTGCCCTGCAGCTCAGGCGGCGGCCCTGGGGGAACACGGTCAACCCTTAGCAATGGACACCAACACGCTCCACGACGCCACGCACAAGTACAAGGCCAAGAACATCAAGAACGACGGGTAGCACAAAAGGCACTGCAGCGTACATGGTCTGGCTGCACGCGAGTGTGTTGGGTCGTGTATAATTTGTTTTTATTTTCAAAAGCCAAAAAAAGAGGAAAAAAATATTCCACGAAATTTTGCAGCGGTTTTCCAAGTAGGTACAACCACACACACGCAAGAGACAAACCCAACAAGGCGGCAGGACAGGACACCACGGCACCACGCGGCAGCACAGCACCACGGGGCACAGCACGGGGGAGCAGGGCACCGAGGGAGAGCGGGCAGTGCAGCAACACCGCACAGGGCGGAGACGACAGGAAACGCACAACACGACACCCCAGGGCGCACACGGCACAAAGCACAACGGCGAACAACACCACGCGGCGACACACCACAGCAAAACACACACAGCGCGGGGGGACAAGACAAAACACGGCGCCAGAAAGCACAGGACCCCAAGACGACGGACAGCGCCCAAGGACACAACACAGCGCGCTGCAGCACCAAACATAGGGAAACGAAACAACACAGCGCACAACAACGCAACGCCAGGCGGCACAACGCGCAGCAAAACGCCGCAGCATAGCACTCAGGGACACACTACAGCACGCCACCGAGACACGACACCAGGAGCCACCAGGACCCACCAGGAGACAACAGAGGACAGCCAGGCCCAACAGCAAACACACAAACACAACAGGCAACAACAAAAAATACCAGCCAGCCCCGCGAGGGCAAGATAGCACCGAACAGAGAGCAACGACGCAGGCACACCAGCACAGCACCGCACAGGCAGAGCACAGAAACAGAAACGACCCGGAACCGGCCCGGAGCCCCGAACCAACGGGGAACAACAGGAAACCAGCGCCACCAGCAGGGAGAAAAACAAAGAAAGAAGACAGGGCACCACAGCACAGCACCACACTGCAGCACAGCGCCACAGGACACAGCACAGGGGAACAGGACACCACAGAGAAGACGCGCAGCGACGGCAAGACCAGACACGGGCACCCGAGCCGACACACACCACCAAATGACAACGCCGGGCAACCAGAGCCACCAGCAGACCCCGAACAAAAAACAGCAACACCAGGAACCAACAACACCAGCCAAGAGAAACAGCACAGACGACGCGCACAGCACAACGAACCTGCAAGACAGGGAACACACAGCACCACACCCGGGAACACACACAGCAGACGCGCAGCGGCAAGAAACAAACAACAGGCACAGGCAACGACGCAAACAAACGGCAGAGCACGACAGCACACCACCACACGACAGCACCGCGCAACAGAACACAACACAGGGCAGCGGAACACCAAGACACACCACGCCGAACCACAGTGCGGCGAGCCACGCGGCCAGACACGGACAGCACCACTGAAGCACGACACCAAGACCCACCAGGAGAGGGCAGAGGACAGCCCGGCCCAACAGCCAACACCACACAACAGCAGCCAGCGCACACAGAGCAACGACAATGGCAGCACCATTGAGGCACACGCGACGGCCCAAGACACACAAATCCGCCCCGCACTGCACAACCGGCAAAAAAAAAGGGGGAAAAAAAAGAAAAAAGAAAAAAAAATGGAAAAAAAAAGAAAAGAAACCAAGGAAAAAAAAAGGGAGGGGGGGCGCAGAAGCCCAAGGCAACCGGAAAGCAGGAAACGCCGGAGACAATAGGGGGGGGGGGCAAAAAAAAAAAGAGGGGGGGGGCAACATGACGCCAAGGCCCAGGGCACCCCTGGCCGGAAAAGACGCAAAGCAGGAGACAACGGGGCGCACAGAGGGAGGGGAGAGAAAATAAAAAAGGGGGGGGGGACAAGACGCCAAGGCCCAAGGCACCCGGGGCCGGAAAACACGCAAAGGAGGACACAACGGGGGAGAAGAAGAAAAGAAACAAAGAAAAAAAAAACCCAACAACAACCACAAACGGGGCAACCCAAGCCCAGAGGAGGCCGAACAAGCAAAGAGCGAACGAAGAACGGCCAAATGAAAAGGTGAGGCGCACCAAAACGCGCCCGGGAGGCCGGCCCGCCCGACCTGGCCAAGCAGGAAAGGCACAGGCACACACGCGCGTGACCGGGGCGTGGCGTCCTCCGACCCAAAACAGGCGGTATCGGCGTCCACACGAGACAGCCCCGGTGCACCGGCCGAGTCCCCCGTCGCAAGACGGACGGTACGGGAGACCGGACGCGTCAGTGACCGGGTCCACACACACCAAACCACCGCAGCGCACGCAGCCCAAGACCGAAGCCGGAGGGACCCGCCAGGGACAACCCCATCGCGGGGCCCAGAACGGGCACGACGCGGAGCGCGCCCAGTCCCCTTGCCTCGGCAGGGGCCAGCGGCAGGCACAAAGAGCCCGGTTCTGGGCCGGCCTCCACGTGCCCCGCGCAGCCACCCAGTAAAGCCGGGGGCGACGGCCCCCGGGCTGGGGGAGGGCACCACGGCGACGGGAAAGCCGACCGGAGCACCGAGAGCGACCGGACCGGACGAGGAGCGGCGCACCAACGCGGGGCCACGAGGAACGCCAGAGAGGCACGCTGCCTGCCACAACCACAGCACGAGGACAGGTGCCAAGCCACAACGGCCACCGGGTGCCCCGAACGCGGGAAGCGCGCACAACACAGGACGAACCGCGGCACGGGACAAGGTGCCAAGGACAGCCGGGCCCCAACGCCCGCACACCGCACCCACGGCCAGTGGGAAGCGGGCCCTGGCCGCACGCCCGAAAGCACGGGTGGTCGGGGGTGCGAGAGCGCCCGACCCCGGACGCCCTACACCCAGGCAGGAGGTGCCCCCCCCGGGCGCGCTCGTGCCGCCCCAACATCGCGCAAAGCCAGCTCGCAAAAGTGCGCGCTGTGCGGTTGGAGTCGGGTCCCCACACCCGCACCCCCCCGCACCCACAGCCAGTGGGTAGTGGGCCCTGGCAGCCCGCCCAGAATACGGGCAGTTTGGGGTGGGAGAGCGCCCGACCCCGGACGCCCCACACCCAGGCAAGAGGTGCACCCCCCGGGCACCCTCATGCTGCCCCCACAGCACGCAAGAGTGCGCGCTGTGGGGTTGGTGACAGGTCCCCACGCCCGCACCCCCCCGCACCCACAGCCAGTGGGTAGTGGGCCCCGGCAGCCCGCTCAGAGGGCGGGCAGTCGGGGTTGGAGAGCGCCCAACCCCGGACGTCCGACACCCAGGCAGGGGGCGCCCCCCCCGGGCACCCTCATGCTGCCCCCACAGCGCGCAAAGCCAGCTCGCAAAAGAGCGCGCGCTGTGGGTTTGGCGACGGGTCCCCACGCCCGCACCCCCCCGCACCCACAGCCAGTGGGTAGTGGGCCCCGGCAGCCCGCCCAGAGGGCGGGCAGTCGGGGGTGGGAGAGCGCCTGACCCTGGATGCCCCACACCCAAGCAAGAGGCGCCCCCCCGGGCACCCTCATGCCGCCCCCACAGCACGCAAGAGCGCGCGCTGTGGGGTTGGTGACGGGTCCCCACGCCCGCACCCCCCCGCACCAACAGCCAGTGGGTAGTGGGCCCCGGCAGCCCGCCCAGAGGGCGGGCAGTCGGGGGTGGGACAGCACCCGATCCCGGACGCCCCACATCCAGGGAGGAGGCGCCCCCCCCGGGCACCCTCGTGCCGCCCCCACAGCGCGCAAAGCCAGCTCGCAAGAGCGCGCGCTGTGGGGTCGGTGACGGTTCCCCACGCCCGCACCCCCCCGCACCCACAGCCGGTGGGCAGTGGGCCCCGGCAGCGCGCCCAGAAGGCGGGAAGTCGGAGGTGGGAGAGCGTCCGACCCTGGATGCCCCACACCCAGGCAAGAGGCGCTCCCCCCGCGCATTCTCATGCCGCCCCCACAGCACGCAAGAGCGCGCGCTGTCGGGTTGGTGACGGGTGCCCACGCCCGCACCCCCCCGCACCCACAGCCACTGAGTAGTGGGCCCCGGCAGCCCGCCCAGAGGGCGGGCAGTCGGGGGTGGGGGAGCGCCCGACCCCGGACGCCCCACACCCAGGCAGGAGGCGCCCCCCCCGGGCACCCTCATGCCGCCCCCACATCACGCAAGAGCGCGCGCTGTCGCGTTGGTGACGGGTCCCCACGCCCGCACCCCCACGCACCCACAGCCAGTGGGTAGCGGGCCCCGGCAGCCCGCCCAGAGGGCGGGCAGTCGGGCTTGGGAGAGCGTCCGACCCCGGACGCCCCAGACCCAGGCAAGAGGCGCCCCCCCCGGGCGCCCTCCTGCCGCCCCCACAGCACGCAAGAGCGCACACTGTGGGGTTGGTGACGGGTCCCCACGCCCGCACCCCCCCGCACCAACAGCCAGTGGGTAGTGGGCCCCGGCAGCCCGCCCAGAGGGCGGGCAGTCGGGGGTGGGACAGCACCCGACCCCGGACGCCCCACACCCAGGCAGGAGGTGCCCCCCCCCGGCACCCTCGTGCCGCCCCGACAGCGCGCAAAGCCAGCTCGCAAGAGCGCGCGCTGTGGGGTCGGTGACGGTTCCCCACGCCCGCACCCCCCCGCACCCACAGCTGGTCGGAAGTGGGCCCCGGCAGCGCGCCCAGAGGGCGGGCAGTCGGGGGTTGGAGAGCGCCCGACCCCGGACACCCCACACCCAGGCAAGAGGCGGCCCCCCCGGGCACCCTCATGCCGCCCCCACAGCGCGCAAAGCCAGCTCGCAAGGGCGCGCACTGTGGGGTTGGTGACAGGTCCCCACGCCCGCACCCCCCCGCACCCACAGCCAGTGGGTAGTGGGCCCCGGCAGCCGGCTCAGATGGCGGGCAGTTGGGGGTGGGAGAGCGCCTGACCCCGGACGCCCGACACCCAGGCAAGAGGCGCCCCCCCCGGGCACCCTCATGCTGCCCCCACAGCACGCAAGATCGCGCACTGTGGGGTTGGTGACGGGTCCCCACGCCCGCACCCCCCCGCACCAACAGCCAGTGGGTAGTGGGCCCCGGCAGCCCGCCCAGAGGGCGGGCGGTCGGGGGTGGGAGAGCGCCCGACCCCGGACCCCCCACACCCAGGCAGGAGGTGCCCCCCCCGGGCGCGCTCATGCCGCCCCAACATCGCGCAAAGCCAGCTCGCAAAAGTGCGCGCTGTGCGGTTGGAGTCGGGTCCCCACACCCGCACCCCCCCGCACCCACAGCCAGTGGGTAGTGGGCCCTGGCAGCCCGCCCAGAATACGGGCAGTTTGGGGTGGGAGAGCGCCCGACCCCGGACGCCCCACACCCAGGCAGGGGGCGCCCCCCCCGGGCACTCTCATGCTGCCCCCACAGCACGCAAGAGTGCGCGCTGTGGGGTTGGTGACAGGTCCCCACGCCCGCACCCCCCCGCACCCACAGCCAGTGGGTAGTGGGCCCCGGCAGCCCGCTCAGAGGGCGGGCAGTCGGGGTTGGAGAGCGCCCAACCCCGGACGTCCGACACCCAGGCAGGGGGCGCCCCCCCCGGGCACCCTCATGCTGCCCCCACAGCGCGCAAAGCCAGCTCGCAAAAGAGCGCGCGCTGTGGGTTTGGCGACGGGTCCCCACGCCCGCACCCCCCCGCACCCACAGCCAGTGGGTAGTGGGCCCCGGCAGCCCGCCCAGAGGGCGGGCAGTCGGGGGTGGGAGAGCGCCTGACCCTGGATGCCCCACACCCAAGCAAGAGGCGCCCCCCCGGGCACCCTCATGCCGCCCCCACAGCACGCAAGAGCGCGCGCTGTGGGGTTGGTGACGGGTCCCCACGCCCGCACCCCCCCGCACCAACAGCCAGTGGGTAGTGGGCCCCGGCAGCCCGCCCAGAGGGTGGGCAGTCGGGGGTGGGACAGCACCCGATCCCGGACGCCCCACATCCAGGGAGGAGGCGCCCCCCCCGGGCACCCGCGTGCCGCCCCCACAGCGCGCAAAGCCAGCTCGCAAGAGCGCGCGCTGTGGGGTCGGTGACGGTTCCCCACGCCCGCACCCCCCCGCACCCACAGCCAGTGGGCAGTGGGCCCCGGCAGCGCGCCCAGAAGGCGGGAAGTCGGAGGTGGGAGAGCGTCCGACCCTGGATGCCCCACACCCAGGCAAGAGGCGCTCCCCCCGCGCATTCTCATGCCGCCCCCACAGCACGCAAGAGCGCGCGCTGTCGGGTTGGTGACGGGTGCCCACGCCCGCACCCCCCCGCACCCACAGCCACTGAGTAGTGGGCCCCGGCAGCCCGCCCAGAGGGCGGGCAGTCGGGGGTGGGGGAGCGCCCGACCCCGGACGCCCCACACCCAGGCAGGAGGCGCCCCCCCCGGGCACCCTCATGCCGCCCCCACATCACGCAAGAGCGCGCGCTGTCGCGTTGGTGACGGGTCCCCACGCCCGCACCCCCCCGCACCCACAGCCAGTGGGTAGCGGGCCCCGGCAGCTCGCCCAGAGGGCGGGCAGTCGGGCTTTGGAGAGCGTCCGACCCCGGACGCCCCAGACCCAGGCAAGAGGCGCCCCCCCCGGGCGCCCTCCTGCCGCCCCCACAGCACGCAAGAGCGCACACTGTGGGGTTGGTGACGGGTCCCCACGCCCGCACCCCCCCGCACCAACAGCCAGTGGGTAGTGGGCCCCGGCAGCCCGCCCAGAGGGCGGGCAGTCGGGGGTGGGACAGCACCCGACCCCGGACGCCCCACACCCAGGCAGGAGGTGCCCCCCCCCGGCACCCTCGTGCCGCCCCGACAGCGCGCAAAGCCAGCTCGCAAGAGCGCGCGCTGTGGGGTCGGTGACGGTTCCCCACGCCCGCACCCCCCCGCACCCACAGCTGGTCGGAAGTGGGCCCCGGCAGCGCGCCCAGAGGGCGGGCAGTCGGGGGTTGGAGAGCGCCCGACCCCGGGCACCCTCATGCCGCCCCCACAGCGCGCAAAGCCAGCTCGCAAGGGCGCGCACTGTGGGGTTGGTGACAGGTCCCCACGCCCGCACCCCCCCGCACCCACAGCCAGTCGGTAGTGGGCCCCGGCAGCCGGCTCAGATGGCGGGCAGTTGGGGGTGGGAGAGCGCCTGACCCCGGACGCCCCACACCCAGGCAAGAGGCGCCCCCCCCGGGCACCCTCATGCTGCCCCCACAGCACGCAAGATCGCGCACTGTGGGGTTGGTGACGGGTCCCCACGCCCGCACCCCCCCTCACCAACAGCCAGTGGGTAGTGGGCCCCGGCAGCCCGCCCAGAGGGCGGGCGGTCGGGGGTGGGTGAGCGCCCGACCCCGGACCCCCCACACCCAGGCAGGAGGCGCCCCCCATGGGCACCCTCGTGCCGCCCCCACAGCGCGCAAAGCAAGCTCGCAAGAGCGCGCGCTGTGGGGGTGGTGACGGGTCCGCACGCCCTCATCCCCCCGCACCCACAGCCAGTGGGCAGTGGGCCCCGGCAGCCCGCCCAGAGGGCGGGCAGTCGGGGGTGGGGGAGCGCCCGACCCCGGACGCCCCACACCCAAGCAAGAGGCGCCCCCCCCGGGCACCCTCATGCCGCCCCCACAGCACGCAAGAGCGCGCGCTGTGGGGTTGGTGAGGGGTCCCCACGCCCGCACCCCCCCGCACCCACAGCCGATGGGTAGTGGGCCCCGGCAGCCCGCCCAGAGGGCGGGCAGTCGGGGGTTGGAGAGCGCCCGACCCCGGACGCCCCACATCCAGGCAGGAGGCGCCCCCCCAAGGCGCCTTCGTGCCTCCCCACAGCGTGCAAAGCCAGCTCGTAAGAACGCGCGCTGTGGGTTTGGTGACGGGTCCCCACGCCCGCACCCCCCCGCACCCACAGCCAGCGGGTAGTGGGCCCCGGCAGGCCGCTCAGAGGGCGGGCAGCCGGGGGAGGGGGAGCGCCTGACCCCAGACGCCTCTCACAACGGCGGACGGCACCTGCCCCGGGGACGCCCTTCCACCACCCGCACGGCGCGCAACGCCGGCCCGCAAGGGCGCGCGCCGTGGGGCTGGTGCTGGGTTTCCACACCCGCACCGACGGCAGCTGGGACACACGGGTCGCGGAACCTCGGCTGCCCGCCCCAGAGGACGAGGGGCCGGGGGAGGGACAGCAACTGACACCAGACGCCCCTCACAACGGTGGCAGGCCACCTCCCCCGGGGACGGCCCCCCACCACCCCCACGGCACGCAGCCCCCACAGGGCATGCAGGCCAGGGGGACAGTGTTGGGCCCCCACACCCACACACCTGCGCCCACAGCACGTGGGTGGCGGACCCCAACGGCCCGCCCAGTGGGCAGGCAGTCGGGGGATGGGGAGCGCCTGACCTCAGACGCCCCTCGCAACTGTGGAAGGCACCCCCCCCCGGGGACGCCCTTCCGCCACCCTCACAGCAAGCAACGCCGGCCCGCAAGGGCGCACGCTGTGGGGCCGGTGCTGGGTCCCCACGCCTGCACCGACCGCATCCGGGACACACGGGTCACGGAACCCCGGCTACCCGCCCCAGAGGACGAGGGGCCGGGGGAGTGACAGCGCCTGACACCAGACGCCCCTCACAACGGTGGCAGGCCGGCCCCCCGGGGACGGCCCCCCACCACCCCCGCAGCACGCAGCCCCCACAGGGCATGCAGGCCAAAGGGGCAAGGTAGGGCCCCCACACCCACACACCCGCGCCCACAGCACGTGGGTGGCGGACCCCAACAGCCCGCCAAGTGGGCGGGCAGTTGGGGGAGGGGGAGCGCCTGACCTCAGACGCCCCTCACATTGGTGGAAGGCATCTGCCCCGGGGACGCCCTTCTGCCACCTTCACAGCGAGCAACGCCGGCCCGCAAGGGCGCACGCTGTGGAACCAGTGCTGGGTCCCCACGCCCGCACCGACCGCACCCGGAACACACGGGTCGCGGTACCCCGGCTGCCCGCCCCAGAGGACGGGCCGTCGGGGGAGGGACAGCGCCTGACACCAGACGCCCCTCACAACAGTGGCAGGCCAGCCCCCCCGGGGACGGCCCCCCACCACACCACCCCCGCGGCACGCAGCTCCCACAGGGCATGCAGGCCAAGGGGACAGTGTTTGGCCCCCACACCCACACACCCGTGCCCACAGCACGTGGGTAGCGGACCCCACCAGCCCGCCGAGTGGGCGGGCAGTCGGGGGAGGGAGAGCGCCTGACCTCAGACGCCCCTCGCAACAACAGCCCCAAGCCAGGTAGGGGGGAACCGGGACCAGACCGCCCCCCCCCAAGCACGCCAGACGGAGCAAGGGACCGGGGCAGGACACGCGGAGGGGCACGGACCACGTGGAACGGCCCTACCAGCGCCCAGTGCCGGGACAGCGCGAGGTGCGCACGCCACACCACCCAGAGGGGGGGGAGCGGACACCGCGGGAGCGCGAGCGCACACACACGCAAAGGGCACGCGGGGACTACCAGAATGGCAACCGGATGGAGCTCGCGGAACGCACAGACCGCGTGGAATGGCGTACTAGCGAGATAGGGGAAGGGACACCCGGACGAGACGGCCCGCCACACGCAGCGCGGGACACGCGGGGCGGGATGGGGGAAACGGGAGGGAAACAACACCAGGTACCGGCCCGAGCCCCCCTGAACCGGCCGCGAGCGCCGCGCACACACGAACGGGGCACTGCACCCGCCAAGGCAGTAGTGGCGCACCGCGCCACACTCCAACCCCTAGGCTAGGCAGCCTCCGCGCCAGCCCAAGAGGGTCCCACTGGCGACAAGCCAGTAGCACAGGCCCGGCGGCGCCGGCGCCCCGGGCGACCACACATTAGGGGGGCGAAGCGGTGGGTAAGCGCCCGCAGCCACGGCCGCGAATTGATGCACTGACCGGGGAGTGGCGAAACGGGGAAGCCTGGGAGAGACGGGGCTCCGAGCCCTGTGAACCCGGGGGACTCCGCCACCAGGCAGGAGGCCGCGTCTTGGAGGGCCCCCCACTAGGACCCGGTGGGGAGGATATCACCTGGCCCGACCAGGTGGCCCCCCGGGGGCCGAAAGGCGTCTAGTACCCGCAAAATCAAACCTCAAACCTCAAACCTGGTGAGTTAACAGGTATCGTGGGAATTGTCGAATCTTCAGACGTGCATGTTCAGTGCACTTCAGACATCAGAACAGAAGCAGGCCGCAGTGACAGGGACGGTGACGAAAATGTGGTGGTTGGCATATGCTCTCAGCGGCATCTGGTGCATCATGGTCGATTTAACACATTATTTAACGCGCTTTTTGCGCGTTACAATACTCGTCACCGTTGCTGTGTCTGCAGTGCTACCCCCTCCCTCGGCATTGCTTATGCAGATCACGAGCGACGTGAGCAGATACACAGAAAACATTTCTGACGCATCCAATGTTGAGGGGCACACCGCAGAGGAGCAGATTCAAGAGGTAGCAAATGAAGAGGAGGAGAAACGAGAGGAAAAGGACGAGGATTAGTAAGAGGAAGAGCAGGAGTATACTGACGACGAAGACGATGCACCCTGCCCAGAAAAAGACAGTTATGTGGTAAAATGAAACATTGCCTGCTAAAGAGTGAGCCTCCTGGGAAGCCTGCGTAAGCAAAAGAAGGCCGATCGGGTTGGGCAGTGTGGGCGGTTCGCAGTTTGCAACTTGAACCAAGTGTCTTCCGCATTGCGGGGAGGAGTGCAGGACATCGCTGACAAGTTGAGTTTGCCTTGTACGTGCTGCAAAAGAGTCTTTTGTTGTGCGATTTGACTATGGCACAGGTGAGGCTGTCATTGTGGTAGTGCTGCTGCACAGTGTTGCGTCTTTTGCGTTTGGGACAGAGCAGAGAATGGGCGTTTGTGACAGCCACGGTCACATTGTGCGCTGTAAGTGCTTAGCACCGAACATTGTAAGCCTCAAATCAAAACGGCACCTCTCCGTCAAGAGGAACAGCCGTAGCTACAGCTAAACTGTAGTGTTTCCAACCAAAAAGGCCAGACCCTGCAGATTGAAGAAGCCGCACCCAGTTTTGCAGGTAAGAATGTGTTGACAACGAGGTTCTCCGCGTGCCCTTACTAAACAACGTATTGTGCTGAGTGATACCAACAAAGACCTGGGACAAAAAATCAACCACATGGAGAAAGCTGGCAATGCTCTGAAACCACCTTGCTGAAGCCATGGACAAGCTTACTGCTGCTGGTACTGAACCTGAAAACAAGAAGCAGAAGGTGGAATATCAGAGCGAAACCAACACACAACCCACTGCTCCTCTGACGGTTCTTGGATGTGGTTGCGGATGTGCACTACACCACTGCCCTGAAAGGACCGGATGCGCTGCACTGCTGATGGACGAGCAAGAGTACAAGCCTTTCTCCTGCCTTGTTCTGCAATACCCATGTTTTGTCATTTGAGGCGTGACGTCATGTGCACAAAACCTGTCAAGGTTCGTGTCAAGTTGTATTTCCAATAAACACCTGTGACGGGAAAAAGAAATTGGCAGAAATTTTCAGAAACCCAGAGCGAAAACTGAAATAATGACCAATGTCTGACTTTTGACCCCATTAGATACCGGGAAGTGCAGAATGAGTCGCAAATTACTTGTCAACGAACAATTCAACTATGTTTTCCATAAAAAAAGTTTCGAAAAAGAACAGTTACGTGGCGAAACACAACAAATATTTCAAAAGTCCCCAAGGCTGCTATGGAGACATCTCTAAAGTCCAAAAAAGGGATGCTAGGCACCATGGAATTCATTTTAGGACAAATTCCGCAATTTATCATGCCATAAAAGCCTAGGTGAAGAAGACCGCGATCATCTTGGACAAGTCGCCAGAGACTTGCAACTAGGTGCCAGGACCTTGATCAGACCATTCTTACGGTATATCAGGGGAAGGAAGTACAGTGGGGGTAGGAAAAAGGGAGAAAAGAATTTCGTCGACCATCCCCTCTCTGATATCGTCCTAGTCTGTACCAGCTGCCCGGACCCTCTGGAGCGACCTTATCGGCTCACCAGTCGTTGGCACTTCAGGCCATGCTGAATGCTCTTCTGGCTGGTAGGAGTGGGGTGTCTTCACCTGATGGCACAAGCCAGCCAAGAGGGATGTCATGATGCAGAGGGCGTCCACCAGCTGTGGGGCGCCCCTTGTTGGCATTGAAACAGGGGCAGTATCTTTTTCAATCCAGCCTCTGGAATTCTGGCAGACCTCAGCCCCGGCGGCTATACTCCCGGACAGGGCGATTACAACTGACATTAACTTATGGCAATCCCATCCCGTGGACTGAGATTCTCTGTCTGTGCCCTTGGGCACAGCCCTGGTCAGTCTGTGGACCACTGATGGTTCCTCTCTCAAGCCCTGCTCAAACTGCAATTGTGCTGAACTCGGCATCAAAAAACTGCCCTGCAACTCAGGTACAATGGGAATGATGGTCGAGGCTATGACCTGGGCATCAGGACCGCTTGCAAAGCTTGTTCTGCCGGTGAGAGTACAGTCTGTGAAGGCCTCTCCATCATTTCCTGAGGTACAGTTTGTGTGGTAAGGTTCTATGTATAATGTCAACTGTGCCATGAGGTGCTGTCACTTCAGAATGAGTCAGGGTATCGATAATGGGCGACGTACTGTTGAACCGTTCAGAACAAGGCACAGAAGTACCAAGGCTGCCCTGTGCCCTCTTGCCCGCACAACTTGCGTCAGGCCTTTGTTGAGCGCAGAATATGGCGTGGAGGCTGAGACACGGCACCCATCGACGAAGGCAGATCCATCTGTGCTGGAGTGGAGCCCTTCATAAGGGGCAAAAGGCCGAGTGTGAGGCACCAGCAGGGCAATTAATCTTCCGGTGCCCACCCCCAAAGATCTCACTGAACCCTTCTCTCCACTGAAATCTGAAGGACCATCCTCAGTGACCGTTGGCGCAGAAACAGAGTTTAATGGGACCATCGACTGAATCGGGTTGTCCCTCTCATCCTGGGTCAGTTCCAGCCGGGGTGGGGGCTCAGAGGCCGAGACACTGATGGTCTCTCCACTGAGATCCTATTCAAACATCAATGACCCTTGCCCTGGGAACACTGCCAAACCATACCCAGCAAATAAGGGATACCCCACTATGGCTCTCGGCCAAATGTCAGCGATGTACAGATTTGCGTCAGGACATCGGGCTCGGACGTATTCCCCTATGTGTGATATGGGGATCAAGAGGGCCCCATGTATACAATGGGTGCCTCCCTTCGGAGAATTGGAACCACTCCCAATCAGCCGTCTTGCCCTGTCAGCCGTGGTACGGACCAGATCTTGGACCTACTCATATCCGATGACCCCTATGGCTTCCCGTGTCGCTGATGCACTCAAAGTCCAGAGCCAACAGCAGGGGCTCCAGAGACTTAAAAAAGAAGGTCCCTGGCAGAATCAGGCCTTTCCTGGCTGCTGATTACACTACCACTGATCGAGGCGGTCCCAGTACCTCCTGTTCATCCCTCCTGAGTACCACCGCGAGGCGCACCGTGTTTTTTTCACCCCACCGCCAGTCAATCCTCAGGCTCGGGTGCCCTGGGCATCCTGTGAGCGCGGCCACGCCCCTTCGCGTCCGATCACGCCTCTAATTTCGCTTCAGGGGGGGTGGGGCAGCTTTCTTTGGCTCTGGCTTCTAAGGTAGATGGTGTTTCCAACACTGGTTGGGGTGTGCCCATTGCTGCCACAGCCCCTGCAGGGTCCTCCTTCAGACACTTCTTGCGGGGCCCTGAGGGCGGTCGCAGTTTGGGATGTCTGCGATAGCAAGTCACCACCTTGTGAGCCTTGAAGCCACAGAATCTACAGAGGGGTCTGGTCTTGGTGACGTTTTGCCAAGGGGACGCTGATGGGCTGTCAATCTCTCCCTGTGCAGGGAAGGGTTACTCAGGATCGTGCAGCAGGTTGTGGGCCCCGGCAGGCGATGTGGAATACGGTTCGTCAAGGGGCGCTTCTTGCAGCTGATGCCCCCTGAAGCCCTCACGCGTCCTCTGCCAATGAGCCATGCCTATATATCCATATGTCCATAGATGCCAAGCGCCCACAAGGTACATGAAGACGGAAACAAGGTCAAGGAGAAACATGGTATGGCAAACAACATGACGCAAAAGGTATGGGAAGCCGTAAAAACACCAAGGTATGAAAAGGAACGGGGGGGGGGAGAAGAGGTATGAACGCCATCTGCCGCCCGGCACACCCACTCACCCCCTACACCTTGCACACACTCTCCATAGGGGATAAACAGGGTAAGACAAAGAAGTATGTTACGGCACCGACACGCAAGACACGTACATATGAAAATACCGCGTCCGCCCCAAGAGGAGAAAAAAGCACCATGGTAAAAGGAAAAAGAGGGAGAGAGGAGAGGTATGCACGCCCGCTGCCCGCCACGCCCACACACCCCCTACACCTTGCACACGCTCTCTATAGGGGACGCACAAGGTATGACAAGGAAGTATGTTATCGCACCGACACGCAAGACACGTACATATGAAACAACCGCGTCTGCCCCATGAGGAGAAAAAAGCACCATGGTATGGATAAAAAAAGGGGGGGCAGAGGGAGGAGAGGCATGAACTCCCGCCGCTCACCACGCCCACACACCCCCTACACCTTGCACACGCTCTCTTCAGGGCAAGCACGCAAGGTAGGACAATGAGGTATGTTATCGAAAGCACTACAGGAACCCAACGACCACGTCTGCCCCAAGACGGGAAAGGGGAGGCATGGTATAACACACAACAAGACTAAATAGGTAAAGGAAAGCAAGAAAACACAAATGTATGAAAAAAACAAAGACACAGGAGGAGAGGTAGGACCGCCAGCCACCGCCCGCCACACCCAACCAACCACCCTACGCCCTGCACACGCTCTCTACAGGGGGCAAACACAAGGTAGGACAGTAGTGAGGTATGTTAACGAACAGTAGCGCGTAGCACCACACCGAACCACGTGCTACACATCTACAGGACCTCTTTTTTCGCCTTTTTTCGTGATCATGTCGGCCGACGACGCGAACCGGACCAGGTATGACATACCCAACAGACCAGACACCGCACACACCCACGCACACACCGCAAGCAGACCACACACGAACCCCGCACTCCGCCCACACCGACACGAGGCGCCATACAAAACACACACACACACACACCAGGGCCACGGAGAAAGGGACAGCCCGCAAACCACAACACAACAGGCCAACATACACCTACAACACCGCCACAACACCGCCACAAGCAAGCTCCAGCCAAGAAAGGAAGACGGGGAGCAGCCCCCGGGGCCCTCAGCCAGGAGTTGCGAGCGAACCTCCACCACCACAACCAGCGGACCCCAGCCAGGAGTGGCGGGGAACCGCGCCGGCAGCCCTCGGCCAGGGGTGGCGAGGGACCGGCGGCGGACCCCAGCCACGAGTGGCGGGGCACGGCAACCAAAACTGTCAGCCAGGAGTGGCGAGGGGCCAGCCACCACCACAAACGGCGGACCCCAGCCACTGTAACAGGATTGGCGCATGCGCATTCATCTGTGATTCGTATTTCATGATTTCGGTGATTGTGATTACATTATTCACGATTTCAGGTATTCAATATGATTTGATTAAATTCATGCTCTTCACTCTGGTCTCTTGGTAGGAATCGGTTGTGAGATCTGCTGCTGTGTAATCTGCTGGTTGCCAAGTGTGGATTTCAGGGATTTCATGAGTTGAAAAGATGTTTATTTCGAGTGTAATGATGGGGCGTATTATCCGGGTTCCGGTTTCCAACCTTATGGTGGTCATCATCGTGCTCATTATGGTCCTCAAGGACATCAAGGTGGTCAGAAGTGGGGACTCGGTTCTTCATCTTTATCACCCCAGCGCCCCCGTTCTTCACCAAAGCGCTCCCGGCATTCTACTCCTCCTTCCGAGGCTGTTGCCGTGCAGGCACGGCCCAAGGTACGTTCCATTGGTGTGAAAGTGGAGCTCAAGAAGGTGGTCGGTCGCTGATCAAATTCTCAGACTGGTTTGAGATGTATAATGAGCGCCGCTTTGGCGAAAGGATTTTCAGCTGGAGACCCCGGGGCCCTGGCCGTTGCTCTGGAGGCCGCCGAGTTCAGCGTGCCTTTGCAGTCCTGAGGGCTGCAAGAGCTGCCTGTGCAATCAGTGGGCCGCTTACGGCCCTGATGGTGTTGGCCCTGATGGTGTTCCTGAGGGACCAGCTTGGGGAGACAATTAGGTCCCAATGTTGCAGGATCAAGGCTTGTTGGCACGCTTGAAGTGCTTGCCCGCCTTGACAGGTCTTCTGGCAGCGCCAACGTGCGTCCTTAGTCTTGCTGCAGTGTTTTTCTGCTTTCATTCCTCTTCATTGCATCTCATTGCCTTGTTCTTGCACTTTTTGGTTGGTTTTGGCCTTTTTTGGCCAATCCGACAGCATCCAGGGCTGTCGACGTGTTTGACGCGTTCGACGCATCGAAAGCGGTCTGTGTGTGGCGTCGACGGCGTCCTGGGTGTTTGTCTATGTACATGTCGGGCTCATCTTGCCTCATTATGCTCTTTGGGGCTTGTTTTGTTCAAAAAATTTGTTTTTGCCCATTTTTGGGAAATCTAGCCAATTCCAAGAGTAGCGGCGCGGCCGACGCGTCCAGGGCGACCAGCGCCTTTGCTGTGGGCGTCGAGTGTGTCCTGCAGCCTTTGCAGACCTGTTTTTTGGCTCCATCTTGGCCCTTTGGGTCAAATCAGGCATTTTTGTGATTTTCATGTTTGTGCGATAGTTCAGGTCATTTTTGATTCATCAGGTGTGCAGCTATGTACAGCTGCTTCTGCAGTGTCGCTGTGCTGCTGCCTGTCCCTGCCCTGTGCACGCCTGTGGGTTTTTACTTGCCACGTTTTCTTACTGCAGGCTGTTTTTTGAACGAGCTCGGGCCCCAAGTTGGCCCAGGGATCTGTGCTGCATCTTGACTGAGTGCACCAGTACAGTGGGTGCACCTGTGTTGTGACGCTGCAGGTGTTTCTGTGCACCAACACAGTGTCAGCCGGTTTGTAGGGACCGCTGAGCTGCACAACCAGGAGGTGGAGAGGTCCCTACCTCTTCCCAATCTGTACATTTTGTCCCAATGATGCCGAATTCAAGTAGACCAGGGGTCATGCTCAGTCAGTGTCTGTGATTCTCCAGTCTCAGTTCCCCGTAGCAGACTATCTATTTGTGCTTGCGCCTTTGTCTTGAGGGTTTATCAGTTCATGCGCCTGCAGTGCCCCTCTTGGCCACAGCCCCTGGCTTTGGTCTTAGTGGGGGGGTTTAACAAGACTGGTGCATGCGCATTCATCCGTGATGTGTAATTCATGATTTCTGTGATTATGAGTACATTATTCACGATTTCAGGTATTCAATATGATTTGACTTAATTCATGCTCTGCACTCTGGTTTCTCAGGAGTGGCGGGGAACCGCACCCAGGACCCTCAGCCAGGAGTGCGAGGGACCACCCACATCACAGACCATCCACACCTACACCAACACCAGCCGCAATCCCCAAACGAGGGAGGCGGGGACAAGCAACAAAAGACCACCGGCACACCACGCACACACACGCACGCACACCAGCCCACGCGGAAGACACACCCACACCAGACCACCTCCAACACAGACACCACAAACACACAAAACACACAAAAACACGAGCACCACGCGCAACTGCCTGCGCCACAAAAACACACAATACGGGACCCCCCCCACCCCCACGAAACAGCCTACCGTAGCCCGCGGACCCCAGCCGGGAGTCGTGGAAAATCGCAACCAGGACCCTCAGCCAGGAGTGACGAGGGACTACACACCACCACCACCAGCGGACCCCAGCCAGGAGTGGCGGGGACCCGCATCCGGGGCGCTCAGCCAGGAGTGGCGAGGGAACACCCACCACCACCGACAGCGGGGCTGAGACAGGAATTGCGGGGAATCGCACTCAGGACCCTCAGCGTGCACTGGGGGGGGACCAGCCACAACACACACCAGCCACACCCACACAAACATCAACAGCAAGCCTGAGCCGAGAGAGACGAGGACAAGCAAACACAGGCCACCGACACACCACACGCACACAGGCACGCACACCAATACACGCGGAAGACACACCCAAACCACGGCACCCCCGCTACCACCAACACAGACACCACAGACACACAAAACAGGCAAAAGCAGGGGCACCACGCACCCGCGCCACGCCACAAACAGACACAACACCGGAAACCTCCCCCCCAACCCCACAGAAACGGGCCACCACCACCGCCGCGGCCGCCGGGCCCCAGCCAGGAGTGTCGGGGAACCGCAACCAGGACAACCCCCAGCCAGGAGTGGCGAGGGACCCCAGCAAGGAGGGGCGAACAACCGCACCCGGGGCCCTCAGGCAGGAGTGGCGAGGGAACACCCACCACAGCCGACAGCAGACCCCAGCCAGGAGTGGCGAGGAACCGCACCCAGGACCCTCAGCCAGGAGTGGCGAGGGGCCAACCACCACCACCACCACCGGACCCCAGCCAGGAGTGGCGGGGAACCCCAACTAGTCACGCCCCACAAATCAGCAGACCTCAGCCAGGATTTTGTGAAGGACCACCCCTCAGCACCACCAGCAGACCCCCGCCAGGAGTGGCGGGAAACCGCACCTATCACCCTCAGCCAGGAGTGGCGAGGGACCACCCACCACTACCAGCAGCGCGTGCGAGCCTGGAGTGGCAGGGACGCGCACACAAGCACCTCAGCCAGGAGTGGCGAGCCCCCCCCCCCCCCCCAGCACCACCACCGCACCCAAGCTAGGAGTGGCGAAGGACCCACCACCGAGCCCAACACAGCGGGAGGGGGGAGACGGGACGAGAGGAGCTCACAGGGGACACAGGGGGCCCAGCCTCAGGGATTGCGACCCCCCCCTCGGTGACCGTATGGGCCCAAGCTGAGCACACGCAAAAAGGTGGGATACGCCCAGGAGCGTTGGTCAGCGGCCCGAGGTGGCACCGGCCTGGGGGGGGTGACCAATGGGCCTGACCAGGAGCACTCCCCACGGCAAGTACTGCTGTTGGCGCGCAGCGAGAGGGTGCGGGTAGGGTACACCGTCCATCGGGGCAGGCAAGAGACCCGCCTGTCCCGCAAGGACTCCCCTGCGACCCACAGTATACCCGACCCCGGCATGGGGAACGGCCGGAGTACCTGGCTACGGCGCAGGTCCATTTGTACGGAGCGGGTACAAATGGACGGCACATACAACAGAGTTACACCCTGACGGGGAGTGCAAGCATCGCCCCCCCCAAGTAAAAACACCAGGGAAAGGACCAGAGCAAGCGTAAAGCCCCCCCCCCCCCAACAAACCGCACTGCACATCGACCACGGCCCGGGTAGTCCCGGAGCAGACACCAAGGGAGGAGCACGCAAGGCAACGCAGCCAAGGGGAAGCCGGGGGGGAGCAAGCAAGAGGACAGGAGAACACACCGCCACCACCGGACCCCAGCCAGGAGTGGCGGGGAACCACACCCAGGCCCCTTAGCCAGGACTAGCGAGGGACCGCAACACACAACCCCCACACCCACACAGAGCCGCCGACCCAAGCCCGGAGAGGCGAGGCCAGGGAATCAAACACACTGCCAATAGACCACACACACACCGCCGCACACACAACACAGACCAACACTCCAACCACGGCCGCCACCAACACAAGCGCCACAACCACACGAAACAAAGAAAGCGCGAACACCGCCCGCACTACAAACACACACAACACAGGAAACACCCACCCCCACCCCTAAAGAAACCATCAAACCCTCAGCCGGGAATGGCGAGGAACCCACCGCCAACCCCAACAACGAACCTGTCAAATGAACGACGGGAAACGGCGCCCCGGACCCTCCGCAAGGAGGGGTGAAGGGCCGCCCCAACCCCAGAAACACCACTAGGACAGACGGGTAAACCAACCAGCAGCGCCACCCACCAAGCCCTCAGCAAGGAGTGGAGAGGGCCCAGGCCCAGCACCAGCCAACAACCAACCACGCCCAGACCCAAATGCAGAACCAGCAACTGCAGCACCCTCGCCATCAGCGTCATGAGCGGCACCTACAACCGGAACGCCACCTACAACACCCTCGCCAACAGTAGCACCCGGAGCATCAACAGCGGCACCCTCACTGTTTGCGACACTGGCGGCAACAACAGCCGATACATCGCCCACGGCACCCTCACCTTAGACAACATCCAGCACAACACCCCAACCGTCGGCATCACCAGTAACTCAGGCACCCAGCAAAACACCTAGGACACCCTCGCCATCATCTAACCAACACAAGGAGCCAGCCACGCCGCTCGCCAGGCCCTCTGCCAAGAATGGCGAGGGCCCGTACCAACACCGGCCAACAACCAGGACAACGGGCACACCTGTGCCACGCACAGACCCGCACCCGAAACCGCCACCGGCAGCACCCTCACCATCGGCATCAGCAGCACCACCATCAACCAAAGCAACACCTGCAGTACCCTCGCCGTCGCCATTACCGGCAGCACCGCCGCCCGCAGCATCACCTACGGCACCTCACCCTACACGCAGCATCACCCTATACAACACCTACAACACCCACGCCAACGGCATCAACAACACTATCACCTGCACCACCCCCACCATCAACATCACCAGCAGCACCCTCCGACACCAGGGGCGGCCAGCGCCGCCAGGACCGGCGAACCAACCAACCAATTCCACCCACCAGACCCCCTGCCAGAAATGGCAAGGGCCCACGCTGAGAACCACCAACAAAAACACGCTCACCACCAGAGCATCGCATGAGATGCCATCCACCAAAGCATCACCTGCGGCACCCACACCGTCGCCACCACCAGCGACACCAACACCTGGTGCGCCAGCTACGTCACCCTCACCAACAACATCACCCGGAAGATCACCCGCAGCACCCTCACCATCGGCATCACCAGCGACCTAAACACCCAGTACATCACCTACGGCGCACCCTCACCGTCAGAGCCACCAACAGGACTGGCCAGCACCGCCGCCCACCAGGCCCACAGCCGGGAACAGAGACGGCCCGCGCCCAAACACAAGCCAAAGACCACCAACACACGGACCCACAGCAGAACCACCTGCAGCACCCTCATCATCATCATCACCAGGGACACCGTAAACCGTATCATCACCTGCAACGCCCTCATCACCAGCATCAACAACAGCACCACCAGCAGTGCGACCTCAGCAACGGCAACACCCGGAGCATCACCGACAGCACCCTCACCACCGGAGGCATCACTAGCTACGCCGCCACCCAACCGCAGCAACACCACTCACAGCGCCCTCACCCTAAGCATCACCCGGTACAACACCTGCAACACCATCAGCATTAACGACACCATCACATCCATCACTCTCACCATCAACAATATCATTGGCACCCTCCGCCAAGAGTGGCGAGGAGCTGCCCCGACACCAGAGGCGGCCAACACCGCCAGGACCGACGCCACCACTGACAGGCAACACCCACGGGACCCTCCGCCAAGAGTGGCGAGGGCCAACGCCCAGACCAACCAACGACCACCCATACGCGGACCCGATTCCATCGCCTGCGGCACCGTCAGAGCCTCACAAGCAGCACCATCCACCAGTGCATCACCTGCAGCGCCCTCACCTTCGGCATCACCAGCCGCGCCAACGCCCCGAGCACCGCCGGCAGCACCCTCACCATCAACCTCACCAGCGCCACCAACGTCAGCGTCACAGCAGCACCGCCACCAACCCGCAGCATCAGCATCATCACCCACAACACCCCCACCCTCGACAACACCCGGTGCAACACCTGCAACAGCAGACGCCAGGATTTGCGAGGAGCTACCCCGACACCAGAGGCGACCAACACCAACAGGACCGGCGAGCCAACCCTCCACCAGCCAACCACCAACGCCCGCCAGGCCTTCCGCCAGAAGTGGCGAGGCTCCACGCCAAGAACCGCCAACGGCCACCCATGCGCGGGCCCACACCCAGCACCATCACCAGCAACAACCTCACCATCAGAGCACCACAAGAAGAAGGGCCATCGACCAAAGCATCACCTACGACATCCTCACTGTCAGCATCACCAGCGACACCAACACCCGGTGCACCACCGGCAACACCCTCAACGTAGGCATCGTCATAGACCACAACAGCCGTGTTGCATCAACTGCAACACCCTCAACATCACCATCACCAGCCACCCCAACACTGTACATCACCTACGACACCGTCGGCATCAACAAAGGCACCAGCAGGACTGCCGGGCAAACCTGCCAGCAACGCCACCCTACGCGCCCCCAGCCAGGAATAGGAACAGCCCACGCCCAACAAGGCCCAAGGACCACCCACACGCCCGGGCGGACCCACACCCAGAACCACCACCTGCGGCACCCTCACCATCATCATCACCAGTGGCACCGTAGAACGGAACGCCACCTACACCACCCTCACCATCGGCATCACCAGGGACACAGGAAACCAGAGCATCACCTGCTTCATCCGCAGCATGGGCATCACCCGGATCATCACTGACAACACCCTCACTGCCAGCTTCACCTGCGACAACGCCAACCAGCAGCAGCAGGGCCACCCACACCGCGCCAACCCTAGGCAGCACCATCAGCATCAACAATAACATCACATCAACCACCCTCACCATGAGCAACACCAGCGGCACCCTCCGCCGGGAGTGGCGAGAAGATGCCCCGGCGTCACCGCATGCGACCAACACTGCCACAATCGGCACGCCAACCGACCAGCAACGCCCTCCGCGGGGAGAGGAGATAGCCCAGAACCACTGACAACCACCCATGCGCAGACCTGCAACCATCACCTGCGGCACCCGCACCGTCGGAGCATCACCAGCGGAACCACCCACCAATGCATCACCAGCAGCGCCCTCACCATCGGCGTCACCAATGGTTCCAACACCCGGAGCACCACCGGCACCCACATCACAACCAGCATCACCAGCAGCACTAACGCCAGACGCGCCACCCACACCCACACCAACGGCAATAACTGGACCAGCGGCGGCACCACCCTCACCGACGACGCCGCCACCCACCCACACCGTCATCACTTACACCAATTTCAACCTAGGCATAGCCCTGCGCCACACCTGCAACCGCAGACGTCACCAACATCGGCAGCACCGTCACGTACACCACCCCCTCCATCAGCACCCTCCGCCACGATTGGCGAGGACATGCCCAGACACCAGAAGCGACCAACACCGCCACGTCCGGCGAATCAACACACCACAAACGTCGACCACCTGTCCTGAGCTCCTCTTTAGAGATAGCGAGGGTGCTGCAGGGGGTGTTACGGCTGCCAGTGCCGCTGGTGATGACAACGGTGAGGGTGTTGCAGGTGACGGTTCTGGGTGTGAGTTGGCGCATGGGTGGTCGTCGGCGGTGCTGGGCGTGGGCCCTCGCCACCCCTGGCAGAGGAGGACAGGACAAGGTTGATTTCTTCTGTGGACCTCTGCATTTGGCAGGGTCAGGATTACAGCAATTATGTCTAATTTTTGTTTGTTGTGCATGACATAGCCCCATATAAGTTATGTGCTGTGGTGCGTCACAGATGCCACCTCTTTGGGCACTGCAGAACACGCGGGCGCACAGATTTGTGCATAGAAGCAGCTTTTGAAAAGCTTTATCTTTATTTTAAAATGATCTGACCTTGTAGGAATTTAGCATGTTTACGGTGTATGTATTGTGCTGAGCGTCCATTATTGTTTAGGCCAGGAAACGGCTTATCTGTTGAATCACTCCGTATCACCAAGTCAACATTGATCAACTCACTTGATTCATTGCGTGCGGCAATTACAAGAAGGGCGTCGTTTCAAGGTTTTCAAAATGGGACTGCAGGAGATTCAAAATGAGAGGTTTGAAAGTTCTGAAGTCATGGGAAAGTACTGGCCGAAACAAGACTCTGAGGTCATGGAATATTCAACAAATAAACACGACCTTTCTTTGCCTTTGCCTGTCGCTGCAGATGAGATCAATAAGACTGTGGAGTGCAATCACAGGAGTCTACGTCCTGGCCGAGCCGTCAATCAAGACACCATCAAGGCGCCGTCCAGACCAGCCCCAGCCCCGCCCAGGACAACACTGCCGCCTCAGCGCCTTTCAAGTGGAGTAAAAGAAGTGCCACGATCCTCACAAAATGGCATCACCAAGGACGCCAACACCACCGCCCGACCCTCACTCAAACCCAAACCCTGGAGCAACACCTGCAGTACCCCAGCCAACAACATCACCAGCCGCACACTCCGCCAGGAACGCTCAGAAGCCACCCAACACCCACAGGACCAGAAGACGACAAACACTGCCAGGACCAGCAGGCAAGCCGGCCAACACTGTCAAGAACAAGCCAAAGACCGCCCGCGCGCAGAACACACCCAGAACAAGCACCTACAGCACCACCTACCGTTAACATCACCAACACCGTCAACAATAACACCACCTGCAACACCTTCACCATCAGCACCGCCGACGACGCCGACCCCTGATACGTGCGACACCTGCGGCGCCCTCACCATCGGCGTCACCGGTTGCACTGACACCCAGGGCGACACCAACAACACCCTCACCACGGTATATCTCGATGAACTCTCATCCGCATCACCATTACACAGCACCCTCACCATCAGCATCACCAACAGTACACTCACCCGTTACATCACCGGCAGCGCTGTCACCACTGGCCTCACCATTGGCCTCACCAGCGGCACCATCACCCAGTGAAAACGCCTCCAACAGCCTCAACATCGACACCACCAGCGCCACCATGACCTGACGGGGTCTACTCGCAGTCCAAGGAAAGGTCCGTTCCCAAGAACTCCGACATCACCTGCATCACCCCGCACCATGTGCAACACCACCACCACCTGGCGGCATCACCTGCACCACCAACGGCCACCACCGCCCACAGCAGCAACATGACCACCCGGTAAACCACCCACAACACCGTCACGGTCGGCGTCACAACCCTTGCTGTCACCCGGGGCAACCCCTACGCCACCCTCACCACCACATCACCGTGGGCACCCCCACTATCGGCACTATCGACCCCACCAACCAATGTCTTCCCTACGGCATCCTCACCATCACCGCCACCAACCGGGGTGTCCAACAGTCTGGCCCAGATACGTTACACCGCCATCGCCCGGGCGCAGCACACTCACTATCGGCAACACCGGTAACACCACCGCCCGTTACGTCATCAGCAGCAGCCTCGCCATTGCGGACCGATCCACCACGGCTGACCCACCAACCTCACCATCAACTGACGCATTGCCTGAACCCCCCTCATCACTGGCATCTCCAGTGCCACCATCACCAGCCACATCCACAAAGCACCCTCACCAAGGACCTCACCTGCGACACTGTGCCGTTGCATCACCTGCACCATCTCCTAGACCACCTTCGCCATCAGCTCCACAAGCGGCGCAATCACCCACTGCATTACCCGCACCATCCCTCACCACTAGCATCACCTGCAACGACCAAACCACCTACCAACAGACCACACAGGGAAAACCTCCAAACACGCACTAGACCTCCACGGACCGCCCCGCGACCTGAACGCCGTCCCGGGGAGCACGAGCCAACAAGCGCAACACACCACCCTGCCGTAAGCCGCCCCGCAACACTGCAGCCACACCGTCCCGCCTCTTCCCCCGACAGGACTTGCCTTGCAGCCCACTGCCCGTGGGATGATGACTACGACGTCCTCCCCGCCATCCAACACCTACTGGCAGCCGCCGCCCCGCGCCCACACGCCCACCAGCAAGCCCTGGAACCGCGGGAAACCGACAACCCCATGCAACCCCGCCCCGTATCCCCCGCAACCAGCGCGGACCAGCACGCGGAACACCAGCAGCAAGAAACCGACTGCGCCGCCACGCACCCCCCCCCCCCCCCCCCTAATGACATCTACGCTACACTGCCCAGCACCCTAGCCGGGCCCATGGACGCCAGGCAATACTACCAATGTGTTCTCCGAGAGATCCCAGCGAACCACGCGACCCTCCAGGGGGGGAGGCAGGCAAAGGAGAGCGACAACAACCGGGGCCTGAAAGATGATCTTCTCTGGGAAGACACCTGGAAGGGCACCATGGACACCTTCTTCGAAGCAGCAGCCACGACCTACCCCCGCCCAGCCGGGGACACCCGGCACAGCCTCCACGCCCTCCTTGCGTTCCACAGCTGGATACACCACCACAGAATCACCCTCCACCCCCTTGACGACAATCCGCACCGATGGGCGACTGAAGACGACGCCACCACCGCCATCACCATACAGCAAGACCCTGAGAACCCAGCAGGGTACCATCACACCTGGAACGATCCGGCACCGACCCCCCCTGCCTCCCCCACCCTCCAAGACGTCTTCGTCACCATCAGCGCAGAACTACAAGAAGCGAAAGCCCCACAATCACCAGGCGAAGAGATGCCCCAGGCACCGCCCCGACCAACCGCACAGAAGCGCCCCCACCAAGAGCCCCTCGCCCACCCCATCACCAAAAAAAAGCTCACCCCACAACACCGCACCACCCCGCACCGCAACGGGTTTCAAAACCTACCGCGAGATTGGGCAGTCCACAACGGCACGCTCCGGTGGGACCAAAACACACCGGGGCTCCAGGCCATCCGCCTCCACTCAATCACCGAACCCATCAACGCCTGGGCACTACCGGCGGACCGCGACCAGGTCCTTCTCACCTTCCACGCAGATGCCGCCATCACACCAGCTGAGGGAGACCCCAGAACAGCAGCCCCTGCCCACGCCATCCACATACCCCGACAAACATCATCGGCACCCATGACAGTACGACCGGGCCCCACCCCATGGCAAGCCATCGTCATCACCTACCGCGCCCCCAACGACCACACACGCACCTGGCAACAAAGGTCGTTTCAAGGTTTTCAAAATGGGACTGCAGGAGATTCAAAATGAGAGGTTTGAAAGTTCTGAAGTCATGGGAAAGTACTGGCCGAAACAAGACTCTGAGGTCATGGAATATTCAACAAATAAACACGACCTTTCTTTGCCTTTGCCTGTCGCTGCAGATGAGATCAATAAGACTGTGGAGTGCAATCACAGGAGTCTACGTCCTGGCCGAGCCGTCAATCAAGACACCATCAAGGCGCCGTCCAGACCAGCCCCAGCCCCGCCCAGGACAACACTGCCGCCTCAGCGCCTTTCAAGTGGAGTAAAAGAAGTGCCACGATCCTCACAAAATGGCATCACCAAGGACGCCAACACCACCGCCCGACCCTCACTCAAACCCAAACCCTGGAGCAACACCTGCAGTACCCCAGCCAACAACATCACCAGCCGCACACTCCGCCAGGAACGCTCAGAAGCCACCCAACACCCACAGGACCAGAAGACGACAAACACTGCCAGGACCAGCAGGCAAGCCGGCCAACACTGTCAAGAACAAGCCAAAGACCGCCCGCGCGCAGAACACACCCAGAACAAGCACCTACAGCACCACCTACCGTTAACATCACCAACACCGTCAACAATAACACCACCTGCAACACCTTCACCATCAGCACCGCCGACGACGCCGACCCCTGATACGTGCGACACCTGCGGCGCCCTCACCATCGGCGTCACCGGTTGCACTGACACCCAGGGCGACACCAACAACACCCTCACCACGGTATATCTCGATGAACTCTCATCCGCATCACCATTACACAGCACCCTCACCATCAGCATCACCAACAGTACACTCACCCGTTACATCACCGGCAGCGCTGTCACCACTGGCCTCACCATTGGCCTCACCAGCGGCACCATCACCCAGTGAAAACGCCTCCAACAGCCTCAACATCGACACCACCAGCGCCACCATGACCTGACGGGGTCTACTCGCAGTCCAAGGAAAGGTCCGTTCCCAAGAACTCCGACATCACCTGCATCACCCCGCACCATGTGCAACACCACCACCACCTGGCGGCATCACCTGCACCACCAACGGCCACCACCGCCCACAGCAGCAACATGACCACCCGGTAAACCACCCACAACACCGTCACGGTCGGCGTCACAACCCTTGCTGTCACCCGGGGCAACCCCTACGCCACCCTCACCACCACATCACCGTGGGCACCCCCACTATCGGCACTATCGACCCCACCAACCAATGTCTTCCCTACGGCATCCTCACCATCACCGCCACCAACCGGGGTGTCCAACAGTCTGGCCCAGATACGTTACACCGCCATCGCCCGGGCGCAGCACACTCACTATCGGCAACACCGGTAACACCACCGCCCGTTACGTCATCAGCAGCAGCCTCGCCATTGCGGACCGATCCACCACGGCTGACCCACCAACCTCACCATCAACTGACGCATTGCCTGAACCCCCCTCATCACTGGCATCTCCAGTGCCACCATCACCAGCCACATCCACAAAGCACCCTCACCAAGGACCTCACCTGCGACACTGTGCCGTTGCATCACCTGCACCATCTCCTAGACCACCTTCGCCATCAGCTCCACAAGCGGCGCAATCACCCACTGCATTACCCGCACCATCCCTCACCACTAGCATCACCTGCAACGACCAAACCACCTACCAACAGACCACACAGGGAAAACCTCCAAACACGCACTAGACCTCCACGGACCGCCCCGCGACCTGAACGCCGTCCCGGGGAGCACGAGCCAACAAGCGCAACACACCACCCTGCCGTAAGCCGCCCCGCAACACTGCAGCCACACCGTCCCGCCTCTTCCCCCGACAGGACTTGCCTTGCAGCCCACTGCCCGTGGGATGATGACTACGACGTCCTCCCCGCCATCCAACACCTACTGGCAGCCGCCGCCCCGCGCCCACACGCCCACCAGCAAGCCCTGGAACCGCGGGAAACCGACAACCCCATGCAACCCCGCCCCGTATCCCCCGCAACCAGCGCGGACCAGCACGCGGAACACCAGCAGCAAGAAACCGACTGCGCCGCCACGCACCCCCCCCCCCCCCCCCCTAATGACATCTACGCTACACTGCCCAGCACCCTAGCCGGGCCCATGGACGCCAGGCAATACTACCAATGTGTTCTCCGAGAGATCCCAGCGAACCACGCGACCCTCCAGGGGGGGAGGCAGGCAAAGGAGAGCGACAACAACCGGGGCCTGAAAGATGATCTTCTCTGGGAAGACACCTGGAAGGGCACCATGGACACCTTCTTCGAAGCAGCAGCCACGACCTACCCCCGCCCAGCCGGGGACACCCGGCACAGCCTCCACGCCCTCCTTGCGTTCCACAGCTGGATACACCACCACAGAATCACCCTCCACCCCCTTGACGACAATCCGCACCGATGGGCGACTGAAGACGACGCCACCACCGCCATCACCATACAGCAAGACCCTGAGAACCCAGCAGGGTACCATCACACCTGGAACGATCCGGCACCGACCCCCCCTGCCTCCCCCACCCTCCAAGACGTCTTCGTCACCATCAGCGCAGAACTACAAGAAGCGAAAGCCCCACAATCACCAGGCGAAGAGATGCCCCAGGCACCGCCCCGACCAACCGCACAGAAGCGCCCCCACCAAGAGCCCCTCGCCCACCCCATCACCAAAAAAAAGCTCACCCCACAACACCGCACCACCCCGCACCGCAACGGGTTTCAAAACCTACCGCGAGATTGGGCAGTCCACAACGGCACGCTCCGGTGGGACCAAAACACACCGGGGCTCCAGGCCATCCGCCTCCACTCAATCACCGAACCCATCAACGCCTGGGCACTACCGGCGGACCGCGACCAGGTCCTTCTCACCTTCCACGCAGATGCCGCCATCACACCAGCTGAGGGAGACCCCAGAACAGCAGCCCCTGCCCACGCCATCCACATACCCCGACAAACATCATCGGCACCCATGACAGTACGACCGGGCCCCACCCCATGGCAAGCCATCGTCATCACCTACCGCGCCCCCAACGACCACACACGCACCTGGCAACAAAGGAGGGAGGACATCCGTGGGGACCTCCTCCTGAAACAGCCAGGACTCACGCGCACCCATCACACCCTGCGGCCGGTGCGAGGAGTAGCCCAAGCACCACACGGCATACACACCCCGGGGTTATGGGCATATACCACACCCATGAGCCCACAAGCAGCGGAGGACATAGGACCACACTATCCATCCAGCAAGCGCAGACCCAAACCCGACAACGCAACACCAAACGAGGCTACACCATTTGGTGGGCAATTCAAGACGAAGATGCCCTCACCCCCCAACCAGGGCCCACCCATCCGGACACCAATACCACCGCTCTCCTCCGGGCCGGGGAAGCGGCAGCCACCCAGGTAGGGGCCCCGGAAGCCTGTAGCCCACAATATCTGGTCGAGACCAAAGTGGCACCGCACGCGATAGGCCAAGACATACCCCAAGCGCCAAAACCGATCCATCCTCCGATCCAACTAGACACAGCAGAACACATCTCCCATGACGAATGGGCGGCCCACTACATCATCCCCCACACCACCAACGGCAATAACAACGCCGCCAAGACCACCGTCACCCGCGACCTCCCCCACACCACACAGGTATATGAGCTGACGGCCCGCAACGTCCTCGTCACTCATCGCCGACACGAAGAGGGATACACCATACAGGCGGAGGTGATCGTCGCGACCACCCTGTACACGTGGGCAACACGAAAGAACCTGCCACACACCCCGCTCCATCACACCCTCTCCTGGCACACCCCCTTCCACACGGCAGACCGCCCGAACAAGAAGCCCAAACACACAGGCACACGCACTCCCGCCCAAGAGGCCTAGCACCGACACGACGCAAGACGCAAGGCCCGCACCCTCCACAACGACCACACCATCCCCCGCATCAGCGCCCCCCCCACCAGGGTGTCCGATGCCACCCAGAAGCGCACGATCACCGGCATCATCGCAGACTGCCTGAACCCGGCGGCATCACGGCAGACGCCGTGTGGATCAGCGAAAAACGCTCCCACACACGGGCGGTGGCGCGCCTCAACAACATCCAGCCCCATGAACTACAGCGCGCGGTCGGACCCTTCGCCGTACACATCACCCCATACGGCATCAACCGTCCCTGATGTGAACACCACAACCCGCCCTGCTGCACCCCCTGCACCTCCCTCCTGCGCCAACCGCCCCCGGCCCCCACCATCACGGGCAACATGTACCTCGGCACCGTGCGAGGCGACCCAGGCATATACATCCTGCCCGACAGGTCGAGGGAACACGGCATCCCCCCTGCACGGGGTAGACTTCCTCGCCCTTGGACCGCCCCCATCAAAACACCAACACCAACACATTTCGGGGGCCAAACGGTTGCAGGCGCCAGAGGGGGAAAAAGAGACCCACCAACGCGCTCTGGCCCTCATCACCGTCTAACACACAGCCCAGATATCTAAGAACTTCGGCATGGTGCGCCACATCGTCTTGGAGGGACAGGCCCAACAAATCATCACCGTCGCCCTCTACACCCAATCCGCCCACGAACACCACTGGAGCTCCACTGCCATCCCAGCGATGCCCCCACCACCGCAAGGCCACAAAGACCCTGTCACACCCTTCCACATCGATCAACTCCTACGCCCATTGGTGGTTCCTCCAATGGACACACTGAGTCCTCATGGCTGCCCAGGCCTACACCCCAGAAGTAGACCCGGAAATCCCCCCGGGAGGCCGGCAGCGACTCTTCCAAGCCACCACCCTCACAGGCTGCGAGGGCGCCCCGTGGGAAGCCCTCCACACGGCACACTACTGGGCTCAAGGATCCCCAAGCGGTCCAGACACACCGGGGCTGACAGAGGCCTGGGTCAGGCAGGCAAAAGCGATGAGGAACTACCACTTCGACCACCCTTTCAAGGACAGCCCGGCCGCACTGCGATGCCCCACAGACCCTCCGGCGACCATGCAAACGCCGGCAGAGCCCCCCTACGGGACCCTGGCCAGCAGACCACGCACCCCCTCTTCCAACCCAACCCCCCCCGAGCCCCACCACGTCCACTCCCGCCAAAGCGAAGGCGACAGAAAACAGGCGCACCCGCCTTGAGCCCGCAACAAGCCAGAAAAGACAGCAGGGCAACAACCTCCCAACCCGCCGCACCCGCCCGTGACCCTCCCGACCAGCTCGGCGTCCGCCCCCCACCCGGACCAAGCATCCTCATCATCATCCCTCCCGCGACCAGCACCGCCCAAGCCCAAAGGTCACCCAGAGTTCAAGGAAGGCACAAAAGTCCAACAGCCCTTCCGCAACGGCCACACGGGCGACTGGATCTGGTGTGAGGGCATAATGCAGGAACTGGGCCCCAACGGGGGGGCTGCAAATCCTGGTGACCTGGCACTGCTAGATTTAGCTAGACAAAGGCAACAGCGCCCCGGACAAGCCACCGGGCGACACCTCAGAGCATAACAGCGCACAACCCATCTGGCTCCCCACCCTTGGAAACAAGGCACACAGACGCACCAAGTACACCGGGGAGCTCCCTTTTGAGTGGAGCCAGGGCCTTTCCCCACCGCGGCTACCCAAGCGCCCACCACCAAGCAAAAAATCCCCGGGCCCCAACCCTCCTCCCTGACGGGGCAAGGGCCGAGGTAGAAAGCCTCCACAACCCCGGCCCCCGCCCACCGAGGCTACCGTCAACATCATTGACCTCACCCACCCTGCCATCACATACTCCGAGGACGCCACAGCCGCCCTCCAGGAGCTCCAGATTGTACCAGGGACGGAGTGGGTCCCCCACCTCCTCACCTTCCAGGAACAAGGCCTATAACCCGACAACCCTCCTCAACCCACCCCCATATATACCCCGGACCATAAAGCGTACAAATCTTACTGGCACAAGGGGAACCCGCTATATGCCCGAGCCGGCATTCAGGTCCACTCTGTCCACCACCTCAGCATCTCAGGGAGACTAAGCGTCTACGAGGTCGCCAGGGACGGATGGCAACTGGACGTCATCAACGCCCATGTCCCCATCGGCGACGCCACAGAACCCTTCCTCCAAGCCCCCGCCGAAGCATACCGCCAGATGGGCATGCTCGCCTCAACCATCATCATCGGCGACACGAACGCCGCCCCCAACCTGGCGGACCAAGAAGGGCAGGCCACAGCCCAGGACAATGCAGTTCGCGTCACCATCGAAATACTGGGGCGCGCAAACCTGACGGCCAACCTCGAAGGCCAACCATCACACTTCCCCCACCAAACAGATGCCGCCCCTTCCGGCATCGACATATGCTATGGCGACCCAACCACCATCATCCGGGCGGAGGCCCAATACGGCCCCCTGCCGCTGGGACCCACGGGCCATAGGCCCCTACATATCCGCCTCACCATTCCCAAATTTCCCCCCAGCCCCCCAGAGGACGCGGACCAAGGCTTACCACCCCCCCGGAAAATGCCCCCGACTGCACGACAAACAAGCCTGGTCCCAATATCACAGGGCCATAGACCGCGCCCGATGCTGCCAACCAGACCCCACCGACCTACTCACAGCCATGCGCACAGCCGCCGTCGCCTGCGGTTTCCAGCAACAACCCCAGCCTGAGCACAACCAGCCACCCACAGCCCTAGGGGACAAGCTCCATGACCTCTGGCATGCGAAGCAACAACTGGCGACCCTCCTCCACATCGACACCCCGCAAACCCGCAGCCACATACACCACTGCAGGACACAGATAGCCAACATCAGGGCAGACCTGCAACAGTGGCACATCCACAGGCAACACCGCATCGCCTAAGAGGATGAACGGAATGCGCAACATGAACTCCTCCCCTACAAGGCCACCGCACCATCACCACAGTCAGGCAGGAGGACAGCTCCCTCACCAGCCACCGTGCTGCGAGCCACCAAAGACAGCTTCCTCCATCAACACACACCAAAACAGGACACGCTGGACACGGACACCAAAAAAAAAGTCGACCGCTTCCCTCAGGTCTTCAACCACGCCCAGAGGAGGCAACTGGAAAAACGCCCCTTCACCTTCCACGAAGTCTGGAAGGCCATCCGCAGTCTCCAGCAACACAAAACCCCGGGGTACGACAGCCTCCCTGCAGAGGCATACTACCACCTCCCCGCCCACCTCCTCCGCATGCTCGCCCACCGCCTCTGGGACATCGTCACAGGGGCAGACCCCCCTACCACCGGACTGGACAAACTCGCCCTCTACACCCCTTCCGCCCACGAACACCACTGGAGCTCCACTGCCATCCCAGCGATGCCCCCACCACCGCAAGGCCACAAAGACCCTGTCACACCCTTTCACATCGATCAACTCCTACGCCCATTGGTGGTTCCTCCAATGGACACACTGAGTCCTCATGGCTGCCCAGGCCTACACCCCAGAAGTAGACCCGGAAATCCCCCCGGGAGGTCGGCAGCGACTCTTCCAAGCCACCACCCTCACAGGCTGCGAGGGCGCCCCGTGGGAAGCCCTCCACACGGCACACTACTGGGCTCAAGGATCCCCCAGCGGTCCAGACACACCGGGGCTGACAGAGGCCAGGGTCATGCAGGCAAAAGCGATGAGGAACTACCACTTCGACCACCCTTTCAAGGACAGCCCGGCCGCACTGCGATGCCCCACAGACCCTCCGGCGACCATGCAAACGCCGGCAGAGCCCCCCTACGGGACCCTGGCCAGCAGACCACGCACCCCCTCTTCCAACCCAACGCCCCCCGAGCCCCACCACGTCCACTCCCGCCAAAGCGAGCGCGACAGAAAACAGGCGCACCCGCCTTGAGCCCGCAACAAGCCAGAAAAGACAGCAGGGCAACAACCTCCCAACCCGCCGCACCCCCCCGTGACCCTCCCGACCAGCTCGGCGTCCGCCCCCCACCCGGACCAAGCATCCTCATCATCATCCCTCCCGCGACGAGCACCGCCCAAGCCCAAAGGTCACCCAGAGTTCAAGGAAGGCACAAAAGTCCAACAGCCCTTCCGCAACGGCCACACGGGCGACTGGATCTGGTGTGAGGGCATAATCCAGGAACTGGGCCCCAACGGGGGGGCTGCAAATCCTGGTGACCTGGCACTGCCAGATTTAGCTAGACAAAGGCAACAGCGCCCCGGACAAGCCACCTGGCGACACCTCAGAGCTTAACAGCGCACACCCCATCTGGCTCCCCACCCCTGGAAACAAGGCACACAGACGCACCAAGTACACCGGGGAGCTTTCTTTTGAGTGGAGCCAGGGCCTTTCCCCACCGCGGCTACCCAAGCGCCCACCACCCAGCAAAAAAACCCCGGGCCCCAACCCTCCTCCCTGACGGGGCAAGGGCCGAGGTAGAAAGCCTCCACAACCCCGGCCCGCGCCCACCGAGGCTACCGTCAACATCATTGACCTCACCCACCCTGCCATCACATACTCCGAGGACGCCACAGCCGCCCTCCAGGAGCTCCAGATTGTACCAGGGACGGAGTGGGTCCCCCACCTCCTCACCTTCCAGAAACAAGGCCTATAACCCGACAACCCTCCACAACCCACCCCCATATATACCCCGGACCATAAAGCGTACAAATCTTACTGGCACAAGGGGACCCCGCTATATGCCCGAGCCGGCATTCAGGTCCACTCTGTCCACCACCTCAGCATCTCAGGGAGACTAAGCGTCTACGAGGTCGCCAGGGACGAATGGCAACTGGACGTCATCAACGCCCATGTCCCCATCGGCGACGCCACAGAACCCTTCCTCCAAGCCCCCGCCGAAGCATACCGCCAGATGGGCATGCTCGCCTCCACCATCATCATCGGCGACACGAACGCCGCCCCCACCCTGGCGGACCAAGAAGGGCAGGCCACAGCCCAGGACAATGCAGTTCGCGTCACCATCGAAATACTGGGGCGCGCAAACCTGACGGCCAACCTCGAAGGCCAACCATCCCACTTCCCCCACCAAACAGATGCCGCCCCCTCCGGCATCGACATATGCTATGGCGACCCAACCACCATCATCCGGGCGGAGGCCCAATACGGCCCCCTGCCGCTGGGACCCACGGGCCATAGGCCCCTACATATCCGCCTCACCATTCCCAAATTTCCCCCCAGCCCCCCAGAGGACGCGGACCAAGGCTTACCACCCCCCCTGAAAATGCCCCCGACTGCACGACAAACAAGCCAGGTCCCAATATCACAGGGCCATAGACCGCGCCCGATGCTGCCAACCAGACCCCACCGACCTCCTCACAGCCATGCGCACAGCCGCCGTCGCCTGCGGTTTCCAGCAACAACCCCAGCCTGAGCACAACCAGCCACCCACAGCCCTAGGGGACAAGCTCCATGACCTCTGGCATGCGAAGCAACAACTGGCGACCCTCCTCCACATCGACACCCCGCAAACCCGCAGCCACATACACCACTGCAGGACACAGATAGCCAACATCAGGGCAGACCTGCAACAGTGGCACATCCACAGGCAACACCGCATCGCCTAAGAGGATGAACGGAATGCGCAACATGAACTCCTCCCCTACAAGGCCATCCGCCACCTCAACAACGCCATCGCACCATCACCACAGTCAGGCAGGAGGACGGCTCCCTCACCAGCCACCGTGCTCCGAGCCACCAAAGACAGCTTCCTCCATCAACACACACCAAAACAGGACACGCTGGACACGGACACCAAAAAAAAAGTCGACCGCTTCCCTCAGGTCTTCAACCACGCCCAGAGGAGGCAACTGGAAAAACGCCCCTTCACCATCCACGAAGTCTGGAAGGCCATCCGCAGTCTCCAGCAACACAAAACCCCGGGGTACGACAGCCTCCCTGCAGAGGCATACTACCACCTCCCCGCCCACCTCCTCCGCATGCTCGCCCAGCGCCTCTGGGACATCGTCACGGGGCAGACCCCCCTACCACCGGACTGGACAAACTTTGTCCGCCCCCTCTACAAAAAAAAGAGACTGGGCCAACCCGGACAACTGGCGCCCCATAGTCTGTGCAGTCACGGATGTCAAGATCGTCTGGACCATCAGCCTGCGCCACATCCGCCCGCACCTTGACCCCCAGATACCCGCCAGCCTGTGGGGGGCCACCCCGGGCCGGTCCCCACGCGAAGCCATCTTCCTCCAGGACACCATCGCGCTATGGACCCAGTGGACCTCATCATCGCCTCCCTCGACGTCAGAGGAGCCTTCCCAAACGCCCCCTGGCTCCTTCTGGAAACAGTATGGAAACACATGGGCCTACCCTACTACAACTTCGCCTCCGACTACATCCGCACC
Source organism: Eutreptiella sp. 'Long Island Sound 2002' (assembly GCA_964036045.1). Taxonomy (NCBI): domain Eukaryota; phylum Euglenozoa; class Euglenophyceae; order Eutreptiales; family Eutreptiaceae; genus Eutreptiella; species Eutreptiella sp. 'Long Island Sound 2002'. Next base: position 120,443,634 of record OZ038380.1, on the reverse strand, counting down.
CGCAAATACGCAGTCCGCACCGGGCCAGGCAGGGGGGTCCCCCAAGGAGAAGCGGAGGGCCCCTCCCTGTACCTCCTCGTGAAACTCCCCCTAGCCCTCACAATCGAACAGGATTACCCAGCCCACACACTCTACCCCCTCCTCTCCGCCCTAGTGGGCTTCGCGGACGGCACTAACCTCAGGGGGCACACACCCCACAAGAACCCGACACCCCAGACGCAGGACGGACAGTCACCAAACAAGCCAACGACCTACTGGACCTGGCCATCTCCTACCTCTCCCGCAACAACCTCATCATCCGCCCCAAAAAACTGGTGGCCATGACTAAGGGATCTGCCACAGCCCCCATCCTGGGGCCACAAGGCCCCCCATGCAAGTCATCGAAGCCACCACCCGCCTAGGAGTGATCCAAACCGCCAACCCTGAGGATTCCACCCTCCCTCCCAAGTTACTGTCACACCTGGCTCATTCTCGCAAGATAAGCGTCCCCGGCAACTAAGGCCCTCTCTCTCTCGAACTAGAGTCTGGCGTACTACCACACCAGGGTCTTGAACGCCTCCATAGGTTTCCAGGCACTCCACCTGACACACCCCACCACCGCCCTCCAGCCAGCCACACGCGCCGTCACCAAGGCATGGGCAGCACACGGGAGCTGGGCCACCTCCATACCCACTCGAGCTATCCGTGCGGCATGGCGCCACTATGGGGATGCCATACGGGATGAGGTGAAAGCGGCCTACACTAGGCACATCGCCCTCCTCATTCACCACATGACCCACAACCACTCACCGGAAGTTCGCCAAGTTGCCACGATCAGCCTCAAAGCCGCATAACGGGCCCGCAACACCTGTTGGCGCTGGATGATCCACCAAAGGGGCATGGTCACCAGCGTCAACACACGCCTGTGGAACCTCCTGCAGCTTCTCCTCCCTTCCCCGCACTACGCCAGACTCACCAACCACACATGCCTGGAGGAAGGACCCCTGGCGGTCCTGTGCGGGGACCTCCACCATCATCCCAAAGGCACCATCGACACCATATACCTCCTCGGGGCTTTCATCACTGTAGTATACGTCACCCTCCCCCAAATGCGGGTCCTTCCACCCCTTCCTACAACTTACCAAATGGCCTCAATACCGCCTCGTCCGCCAGTACCTGACCCAGACGGAACAAGCAGCTGGGCAAACTCTGTCGGGAAGCCAAGACATGAAGGCAGCCCACCTGGACTTCAAAAGGCAGCATCCCTGTCCCGTCCCAGCGACACCGGCCTACACACCCGCGGGCTCGAAAAACGAACTCGTCTCCCCGGTGACGGGCCCGGTCTCACCGCTAACCCTACTACTGGCCCCGAACGACGCCAAATCCACACAGACCACAATCATCCACCACGAGGCAAGGAGTCGCATACCAAAACACCACATGACCCCCCAAGACCTACCGAAAATCCCTCACCACTCTGGGAGCATGCCACGCTCAATTTGGGGTTGTTACCCTGATGCGCCAATCACACCATGGCCCGTGTTGCACCTCATAGCACGCCATAACACCCATCCCACAGCTCACCTGCCGCCACAGCCCTATGTTGGTTCCACCGCACAGATGCGAACCCCACGGTGGCGTGGAACCGGGACCACAAACCCCAGTGGCTATTCACCACAACGCCCAAGTGGCCCCGGCCCGACCCTGCAGGAATTGCCATCCGTTACAGCATGTACGAACCAGGCAGAACGGGCAAGCACGAACACCCCTACTATCCGCTCCACCACTCCTGCCACACACCGGAACACCGAACATAAACCCTCACAGGCCGCGACCTTAGCCCGGACACGGCCTACGTCCTCCACTACATCTACTCCTACCTCACACAAGGACAACCAGAACAAGGATAGCCATAGCCATATCCATTTCCCCCCACGCGAAGCGCATCATCTCCAAAAGAATAGGGGTGTACACCATCCCCATCCCGCAGCCCACAACCCCGCTGGCCCACCTCACCACGGGCCTCGCCATATACGCCTACTTGCCCATGAACCCATGCCGCCCCCCACAGCCATCACCGACGGACTTGCTCTTCCTCAGCGACGCCTCAGGCGAATCCGCCCTCACGCCCATCACCGGGGGGGCCACCCTGCAACTGACCCACACCGGGGGACACTACCACATGGACCACCACACGGGCCACACCACCTGGGGGGGCCTCCTCCCACGGGGAGCTGGGGGCCACGGCCAACGCCATCGCCAAATGAGCGGCCCACCTACCCGCCCACCTCCCGCACGTTGTCCGGGTCTGGTTCGTAGTGGACGCCACTGCCGACACACACCTACTCTTCCGCAAAGCAAGACAACCACTCCACAAAGCCACCGCAACGAGCCTCAGCACCCCCGCACTGCTGCTCTGGTGAGCCCTCAACAGCCTTCCCCCCTATGTTCAATTTCACATTGTGAAACAGGAGTCCCACAGGCACCGATACGGAAAAGGCAAGGTCGGCATCCAGGCAGTACACCAGCGCACTACGCGCCTGCCGACCATCCAGGTGCCCGACCTCGACCGACACCACACACACCTCCAATACATCGCCCCCAAACCAGCGCCCCATCGAACCCCGGACTGGGTGCCGGAGAATGCCCCCCATACCTCACACGACAGAGCATACCATTTCCCCAACCCTGTCCAACGTCTCGCCCGCGTGCGCGGCAACACAGACAGCCGAGCCTACATCTAAGAGCTCCAGGAGAAACTGACAGTCACCCTCTGCCAGTTGGCGCTACGCCCAGCGTGCATCCCAGCCCACCTGCAGAAACAATGCATCCAGCTCCTCGGGGAGCAACTACCACTCCTCACCACGTCCCGGAAGAACACTCCTGCTGCCCATTGCGACCATACCACTCCAGAGGACTGGATACACTTCAAGATAGGCCCCCTCTATAGGGGCAGGGACACACTAGTGGGCTGGTCCCCGGCGGAAAGCGTACAGCAACACGAAGGCTGGCCAGCCCACAGCCACACACCCGAGGCCACCAAACACCACTTCAGGGATTGCCTGGTCAAGTAGGCCACTATGAGAGGGGCGGTGACACAGGTCCTACACCGACACCTCACCAAACACGCGGAGAACCCGATTGGGGCAGCAGCGCACCTCCAGCTAGAAGCAGTCGGCACAGCGGCGGCTCAAATTGTACACCGCAAACACCCCTTGCTGACACACACGGAGCAACTCACCGACCCCACCGCCAGGGGACACATGCTGTGTCTCATCCATTACCATGCCGTGCATGGCCCAGAAGTCCCCCAACCTGCTCCGCACCCCACACACGCCCCCCATTTCTGTCCGCAGGCCTGAAAGACACCATCGGAGCACCCCAGAAGGCGACCCACCGCATGACCATCCGCCGAAAGCACCCTCGACACCCAGCTCTCACTAACGGGACCACCTGGCGCCGCCCAGCCCAACCTGGCCCGCCCAGGACCACCCATACATCAACCAGGACGCGTAGCACCTCAACAGCACACCCCGCCAAGCCCCCCGGGACCCGGAGCACCCCCCCCTCACACCGACCACCATCTGCGACCCCAACCTCCTCCAAGCAGCCCTCCAAGACAGGGCCTTAGGCACTCCCCTGGGCTGGTACCGCCTACAAGAGAGCTGGACCAAGCTCATTGTCAAGGCCCTCCTCGACCTAGCCACCACAGGCAAAGGCCTCCACAAGGCCATTGTAGACCTTGTCCTCTGGCGAGCCCGCCAACACGCCCAAGGCCAGCATGTCTGGAAACCCCCCATTGAGTGGGGCCAGGCCCTGCCACACGACACAACACCAACATAACAAATCGAGGGACCACACGCCTACGACGAGCCCCAGCGGAGAGGGACCACCCAGCAGACCGAAACCACCCGGAACAGTGAGGACAGGCCACCGCACCAACCCTTGACACTGCCCTCCGCGCCGCTGGCCTCTGTACCCCTGACGATGACCTCACCCCCCCGACCTACAGACAGCGACCACCCCCCGCCGGAGGTCTGGTGTACAGTCCTCGAGCGCCGGGACTACTACGTAGTGGCCGACACAGCAACGTCCCCAGGCTCACAATGGCTCGTCAAAGGGACCGACACCATGCTCGCCCCAGGGGGAGCCCCACCAGGGGCAGTAGGGGACCCCACCATCCCGCACAAAGTCCTCAGGGGCGTCCTCCAGCCGGGGACAGAGCCCCAGCCCGTGCCCCGGCCAAAATCACCTCGGGGCGGGCGGGCAACCACCTGAGACTGGCCATGCTCTGCCTGACGCAGTGGATCAAGCGCCGCTGGCCGTCCTCGGGGACTGTGCCCTGGATCTGGGCTATCCCTGTCACCCAGACAAAAGTCGAGGCAGGCCCGGACACACGCACAGACCCCCCCCCAGGCAGCAACACCCCCTCACCTGCCGATACCAAGCAATCCACAGGGTTCTCCGCCGCATGGACCTTAGCCCAGCACTACAACACCCTCTGCCCACCACTTACAAAGAGGTGCACCAAATATGCACACTCATCTGCGAAATCCTTGCCGCGGCAGCAGAAGACGGCAAGCTTCTCCTCCAGACCGCCCGGCCAACAAGTGACCACACAGGCGCGCCGCTGCAAGCAGACACATACACCGACAAAAATCCGCGACCCCAGCCCCACACCCCCCCCACACACCCCCCGCCCCTGCCCCTCCCTCCCCACCGCCAACCTGGTGGCCCACACACGCCCACCATCGCGCGCAGCCCCGGGCCCCGCAACACGGGCCTCCTACACCCGGCCGAACAACCACACACGCCCGCCACAGATCCTCCCGCTCACCACCCCTCACCGCCCCCCACACCCAGCAACCGAACCACACAGGCCACTGGAAGCCCCACGCCCGGCGGCACACTCAACCCGTCCGGTGACCCACACACACAACCCGCACACACCCCCGAAGCCCCAGGCCCAACCCCCCTGCCCCCCGAATGCAGCCCACGCGAACTGTTCCCCCCCCGCGGACACCAACCCACACACCGTCACGCATCGCAGAATCCCAGCCCAGCCGAGCCCGAAAGGCGGAGACCGCAGCCCCGCGCCTCCCTCGCCCGCCGCTGCCGACCGGATCGGCCCGCCGGGCTGCCACGTCACGGGCAGGTCCCCCCAGCCAGCCACCCCCGGCCCGCGGCCCGAGGACATGCCCTCCATCCTCCCCGCCGTGGCCGCTGCGGAGGCCGCCGCGGCCCACAAAGCCGCACCCGCCTGCAGGGCAACGCAACCCACATCCCCCAAAACCATCACTTCCTCCTCGTCCTCATTCTCATCGACATCCTCCACCTCCTCCTCTGAACCCCCCTCCCCGCCGACCTCATCTACAAAGCCACGGCCAAAGCCAAAGCTGCAGCCGCACACCAACACAGGCCACCCAGGCACCCCGGCAGCACGCCGCGAACCCCCCCCACCCAGCACCGGTGCCCTCACACCTCCGGGACGAGGTCCTGCTCATCCTCGAACCAGACCCCAATCCGAAACCTGACCCCAAGCCAAAGCCAAAACCAAAACAACAACACCGCCCGCAGCAGCAGCAGCACCACCACCACCACCAACAACATTACCAACACCACCCCACACAGCCCCAGAAGCCACATAAAGTACGACTGCAGCAGAAGCAACCCCGCCGTGACCGAAACGCTAACCCAAACCTAAGCCAGGACCCCCCCCCCACCACATCCCGAGCCCCCCTGCCCCCAGCCAGAGCCGCCACCACAGAGGCGGCCACCCAACACGACCCTGTCGAAACCCTCGTCAACATCCCCATCTCCAAGCGCCCCGTCATCCATCCCCAACAAACCACCACCGCGGCCGGTCAGACCTACCCGTGGACGTGGGATTCCTCGACTGCGGTCGCCGTTAAGCCCCGCCCCAAACCTGCCCCCACTACCCACCAAGCCGTACAGCCCCAGGGGCTGCAAACGATGCCTGACCCCCAAGCCCTACCGGAGCGCCAAGGGACTCTCGGGGCATACCCCCAGCACCACCACCACCACAACCACCACCAGCACCACTACCACTGCCCACCGCCCTACCCCACCGGGCCACAACCCCCCTTGCACGAGCAGGTCCAGCGCATAAGAGTGCAGCACCACCCATCGGGCGCTCGAAGCCACTACCCCGCCTACCACCAGGGGCCGCCCCATCCATACCAAGAACGGTATTTGCCCGGCCACTACGTGCACGCCGAAGGAGCCCCCCAGGCCCGCTCCCATCCGGGACAGCCACCCGACCCGTACAACCAGCCGCCACCGCCGCCGCACCCCTACGCGGCAGATCCATTGAGGGTGGAGGACCCCCCCCCCCCAGTACCAGGCCGCACCACGCCGGGACCCCAAGGCCCCGCCAACGCCTCCTGACATGGCCCGCGACGAGGCCCGGTCCCGCAAACGGCGGTGCTTCCGCTCCCCCCCCACACAGCACAACCGCCCCCGGCTCTCACGCAGTAAGAAAAAGTGCTTTTTCAATGCTTCAGGGTATACTTTAGTTGTATTAGAGGTGCTCTAAGCACACAGGCATCTCTATCTTAGTATTGGCCCAACCAAAAGTGGTGAGAACACATTTTGACCTATGGAACCAAACACTAAATCAGGATGTGGTGTGGACCCCTTTATCCCCAAGGTATAGACACTAAAACATCTTTTCCTGGGTTGCTGAGGCACTGATATACTGAAGGCAGAGCCTATGAATTTATCTATGTTTTCTCATGAATTCTTAGCTATCCTAGTGGTATGCACCCTAGGGGGCTGGGGCACCTCTTTTTGAGAGGTCCTGGGTTCAATTCCCAGTCAGCCTAGCTAAGTAGGAATATCACATGTGGCGTGGCAGTGACCTCATTGCCACATGCCATGCCACCTCAGCACCAATGGGACCCAAAACCAAAGGGTGCACATCTCAAGATGGCACTGAGGATGAGAGTGAGCCCTTGGGGCAGTTTTCAATCAGTTTTCCTCAGACATGTAAAATATTTCATCCTGAGTTGCAATGTATGCTAATTGCGGTGGTCTATTGTTGATAGGTTTCTTTATCTAACTCTTTGTGACTGCAGCCCTTCATGCTTTGATCCTGATTGTCTTCTACTTGCTTATCTCCGGCTTGGGTTATCCTGGATTGGTTGTATTTCAGCAAATAAAACAATTTCCTCATCAGAAAAAAGCGCAAGGAAACCCTACACCAGCAGCAAGCAGCAGGAGAGGCACAACAAACATACAGTGTTGAAATCACTATAAAACCTTCTGGTAGCAAGAGGCAGATTGTCTCTGCGTACCGGCAGCAACCCCGTGCCCCACATCCAGTGCGCCGAGATCAGTCATATATAAGCAAGAAGGGCGAACGAATATGGACACCAAAAAGAAGGACACCGACGTGAGGACGGCGCCTGAGGCACCAGCAAGGCCAGCACCTGGTGAACCTGGACGTGGACCTAGCGCTGTACCTTCAGAGCCCTTACATGGGCCAGTGGACGTGGCGGAGGATTCGATGGAAGGACTTCAGTCGGCCTTCCGGGCCCTCTCAGTCAAGGAGGTGGACACCCATCCTGTGAAGAGAAAGAGAGAGAGCGGAATGGATGCTGGAGAAAGCATAGCAGACGAAGAAGAAGACCAAGCGCACGACCTGACGAATGATCCTACCTTCGAAGGCGCACCAAGCTCTTCTGGCCTCCACGCATCACCCTCTCCCATAACATCACACTCGCAACTCCAGACCCAGCCGCTGCAACATCCACACCCAAAACCTACCCGCCTATGGCTGGGGGCATAGGCTTTATTGGTATGCCTACCTACCCTGCCTATGGTGTGAACCCACCTACCACTGCGTTTTCAGAGGCAACTACTACCAGTGAGCCGGTGACCTCCAGTTCTGCGCCGCGATGGTATGCGGCTGACTATCACGATCATCTACCCGCTACGGGAGCCTATGTGGATGTTCCCGGGTATGCAACCCTGAGTGGGTTGAAGAGAGGACCTGAGTCATGCGGGGGCAGGAGTAGAGGATCGGGGAGATTCTCCAACAGGTCCCTGACGCGGTCGGAGATCAATGAGGTGCTCCAAGGAGCCACCTCCAAAATTGTTGGCGACCTCACTCAAGAGAATTGAGATAAACTGGAGCCCCTGATACCGCGCCAAGCGTCACCTACCACGGTGGGAATGTCACCTCACCGAGTACAGGCCAACCACCTGGTGGCAGGGCTGACAAACACCCTGGGGAGCCTGAGGAGCCGACCGATGTCGACCCCTGCTGTGATACCTAGAAGCCCTTTCGTGCCGAGGACGGCCCAGCCACCCTGCAGTAACGTGGGGAATTCTACGAGAGCCGAGCTGGACCGGCTGGGGCTGACAGCCCTGTGGGCAATGGTGGATGTGGAGCCCTACGGCTCCAGTGACCTAGGCGGGGATTCCTCCGATGATGAACCGCCGTCGATGACTCTTGCCTCGCCCTCGGAGGACGACGACCCAGAGGACCCCGAGAACCCAAGCTGGAAGAAGAGGAAGAAGAAGAAGAAGACCCGACGCCCTGGGAGACGCAGGTCTCAGGAGGCTAAGGCTATTGCCACCTCAAAGATCGAGGTGAACCTGCCTGAGTTCACAGGCAAGGACCTCAGCGAGTTCGCTCAGAATTTTGGCCGGTTTCTTCGATTGACCGGCGAAACCCACGCTAGTGCACGCGTCAAGTGCGATCTGCTCCTGCAGTGTTGCAAGACCAAGTACCTGGAGAAGCAGGTCAAACAGATCGTGACTAAGTCCGCCACCTTTGCCGATGTTTTGGTTGCCTTGGAGAGGCAGTACCCGACCTATGAAACCGACCTCTCCATCAGGGCCGAGATCCAGAACCTGCCCATGCTGCCGAACAACCCAAAACCTGGCAGGGTCTCTGAGCTATTGGCTGACCTGGATCACTGGGCTGGAAGATTGACGCCTGGTCCCTACAGCAGCGACGACCTGCTTTTCTGGTTGGTGGCTAAGCTCCCTCGGGAGCTGTGGGACGAGTGCCGTTCAACGGCAGAGCGCAAGGCTAGAGCCCTCCACTACGAGGATCTATGTGTACTACTCCTGGAGCTGGCGCTGGAGAAAGAAAGCGACCAGCACTTGGACAACTACCGTCCTGGAGGTGGAGGCTCTGGAAGCCATGGCAAAGGGTACCAAGGATCCAGACCTGGGCAGGGTATTACCCCCAAACACGCCCGTATCATGGAGATCGTCCAGGAGCTCTTCTGGTGTGACGTCAGAGACGAGCAGGGCCACCTGCAGCACGCCCCTGACTGCGAGCAGCGGGACTGCTTTGTCGTCCAAGGGAAGCAGCAGGAGAAGAACACCGCCGCCAAGGCGAAGCTGCCGGATCACTACAGGTGTACAATCACCCGTGCCTTCTGTGGGAAGAGGAAGCACTACGAGGATGAGTGCTACCACAAGCAGCGCCTGTCGGCGAAGCCGAAGGGTGAGGATCCTGGCAAAGGCTCTGGCAAAGGTGGAGGCAAAGGCAAAGGCAACGACTCCGGCAAGGGCAATTCGAAAGGACGTGGACAAGGGCAAGATAAAGGTCACAGTGGACGAGGAGGAGGCGCTGACCGCCAGCCAGACAAGGACAACAAGAACACGGACAAGAACGCAGGCAATCCCAACCCTAATCCAGGGGGGAACTCCCAGCTCTCTGGAGGGCAGTCTGGTCCTACCACACGCTCACAGACGCAGGCCCAGCGAGAACAAGGGGCCAAGCGGGAGCACGAAGGTGGTGATGACGGCAACGCTAAGAAGAGAAGCTGTTTAATGAGGATTGCCCGCAAATTGCGGAACGAGGGGTTCGAGGTGACCTGTCCCGCGGAGTTCAGACAGGGACACTCCGGTGGCGCCCAGGACCTGGTGTTTTGGGTACGTATCCGACTAGGGGGACGTGAATACCTGGGGGTATTGGATACTGGCACCACCATATCTATAGTGGCCAAGAACATTTTACCTTGTGGGAGCCTGAAGAACCCCATGACCACCGCGGCTATACGAATTGGGGATGGACATGTGGTGCACAGCTGCAGGGACTGTGAAGTGGAGGTACCTATGGGCTCCCGGACTATCGCCCATCGGTTCTTTGTGATGGACACTGAGGCCTTCCAATTTGTATTGGGGACTGACTTCCTCGTGCAGCACTCCCAGATACAATCCCTGACGCTGCAAGCGCCCTACCTCCTGTACGTGGACCACAGCAGTGGCAGAGAGTCTGTGCCACTGGAGCAGTCAGAACATACCTCGAGCTACCTGAGGATATTGAAGGAGGAGCCCTCGAACATGATGGCGGCCTCCAAAACTGAGGACTATCAACTATTGGGGGAAGTCCTAGACCAAGGTCTGAAGGAGTTGGGTTACTCTAGAGAAGACCTGAGGGTGGAGTTGTTCGCCAGCGACAAGCAGCATGCACTGGACCTTTACTGCAGCAAGGGGAAGAACTGCAGCTACAAATTTTACTGGCCCTCTTTCCGGATGGCCTACGGGAACCCCAGGTTCAGTGAACTGGGGAAGGTTCTGACCAAGGTGGCCTTGGAACGTTCCCGTATGGTCCTGTGTTCGCCCAATCGGGGAGCCCATGGGGGCAACGAGTACTGGCGAAACCTCCTTGACAGGCTGACTATCACCTCTTTTCGTTTACCTGATGAGGCCATCTACGTGCCTCTGGGGCGTAAGACGCCTATTGGGAAACTCGTATGGGGGAGTATGCTCAGCGTGGTGGACGGAGGTCTTACCTCCATCCCCTGGGAGGATCTGGACCCGACTCTGGTCCAGGCTATACAACGAGAAAGCGATGGACTCGCCTTGGGTGACTTGATTGATCGACTACGACCTTAAGTTGCTATTGAGACTACACCCAGAGGGGAAGAATACGTCGTGACTAACACCAACGCCCCGAACTATCCCTGCCATGTACCTGTTCCTGATGGAGTCTCTGAGTGTGGACTATCCAAGCTACCTAGCTCTATCCACTCAGATGACGAAACTGAGCATGACGCCTTCTTCGTGCAGACCTGTGTGGAGGAAGTGGAGAACGCCGAGTACGTCGCCCCGCTGAAACCTCTACTCTCCATGAGGGTGGAAGACCCCGTGGACGAAGAGCTGGACCCTCGATCCAGGCTAAGGGAGTATATGGACTCCAAGAGGAAGTTGGTGGCGAAGAAGCTATGCTACGCTAAGCCTACCCGCAGCTCATGGCCACTGAAGCAAGGACGTATGGGATATCTATCCCAATTGAAGGAGGACCTCGAACAGAAGATCACCACCTGGCAAAGAAAGGTAGATATTAAGCTCATGAAGAGCGTGTGGGGCGCCCATGTGAGGACCCCAGAGGAGGACGACCTCTCGGAGGAATGTGTATGTGAACCCCCTCGAGCGTGCCTATGTTGCCATCGTCCATCAGAGATGGTGGAACAAGACCTACTATATGCCTACCAAGGGTTGAAGGACACTACCAAGGGCGAAGAGTCCGTGGAGGATCACCTTCCGACGTGTATTTCTCAGGGGGCAAGCAACTTACACTCTAACGAGGACATGGAGGACAAGATCACGCTATTGGACCCGCGGGTGCAGAAGCTTATAAGGACCTATCTGGAGGTGTTCGGAGAACTACCCCCTCCAGCTTCATGTGACAAGCTGGTACAGATGGACCTCAAGCTGAAACCCGAGTTCAAGGGTCACAAGATCCGGAGGAGACCCTATCCAGCTCCTAAAGAGCAGCACAACGAGATTGAGCGACAGATACAAGAATGTATCGACGCTGGCCTAGTCCTGGAGTACAAGGACGGGGACTATCTCCAACACTGCAGCCCCTTTTTCCTGGTGGCTAAACCTGGGTCTACAGCCAAACGGCTGGTAGTGGACTACGGAGAGCTGAACAAGAAAATGTTGAACCACTCAGGTCTACCCTTGAGAGGATAGCCTCCTGTCGCTACAAGACCAAGATGGACAAGAGGACCGGATTCTGACAAGTGGACCTGACGCCCAACGCTCAGGAGCTACTAGCCTTCATCACCCCTCAGGGGAGGGTGTTCAAGTGGAAGGTCATGCCATTTGGCGTGGCCAACGCACCCGCTCTATTCCAAGAGCTGATGCACAAGATCTTGTCCATCCTACGAAGGAGACCTAAGGTGCAGGAACTTATATCCCGTGGGGCCCAGATGAAAGCACACATCGACGATGTATGCCTCGGGACCAATACCCAGGAGGACCACCTAATCCTCTTGGCTGAGTTCCTTGCGGTTTGCCAGGAGAACGACACACGACTCAAGCTGGAGAAGTGTGAGTTCATGCAGGAGACCATGGAGTACGTGGGGTTTGACGTTGGCTATGGGTGGTGGACCCCAGCGGCCTCTAAGGCCAAACCCCTGAAGGATGCTAAGGTACGACACATAGACGCAAAGAAAAAACTTCATGATGTACGCAGTTTCATTGGGGCGTGCAACTTCTATCGCCGCCATATCAAAAACTTCACGTACACCAGCGCTATTCTGACGGACTTGATCAAGAAGAGTACTGCTTGGCGCCGGGGCCCAGAAGAGCAACAAGCGTTTGACGAGCTCAAAGACAAGGTGGCCAACGCTCCGTGCTTGGGCGTGCCTAGAGCACATAGGGGGGATTATCCTGGTGACTGACGCCAGCAACGTTGGCGGTGGTTGAACGTTGTTCCAATGGCAAGCACTAGAGAAGGAGGAGTTCGACTCGGGCCATTTCCTAATGGGGGACGGAAGGTCTCAACCGAGATGGACCCCTCAAGCACAGCTACCCTGACGACAAGTGGGTCCTAGTACCTCTGGGCCACTGGAACTGGAAGTGGAACCAGGCCAGGGGGAACTACTCCACCTATGAGCAGGAATTGCTCGCGGGTATGGTAGTGCTATCCTCACGATCACGACTGTTGGGGATTAGCCCTGTGGTCTGGCTGTGCGACCAAGAGCCGATCCGCACTTTCCAGAAGGGCCCCCCACCTGCGAAGGCCAGGCTACGGCGCTGGCCGACCTACCTCAGTCAGCTACGGCTGACGGTACACCATATCCAGGGAGTGGAGAACGAGTTTGTAGACTACATCAGCCGCAACAAATTCGATGCCCTGATTGGTGCCCGGTCTGAAGCGCTGGCTAAGGAGGCGTTCAGCCGTATGGACGTCCACTTGGACCTCAACATGACTATGATACGCCCCCTGGATGGACTCCAACAATCAGGGTACCTGAAGGAGTTTGGGGATATCTACAAGCGGCTGGAGAAACGCCTTGACCCCCTCCTGGTCAACCAAGATCAGTGGAAGAGGGACAAGAGCTACCTCTGGCACGAGGACCGCATCGTGGTACCTAGTGACAGAGTCCCAGCGCTGCTGAAGTGGACCCATGAGTCCAGCGACATGTGGCTGCTGACCGTACCCTGAGGGTATTCAAGCAGTGGTTTCACACTACGTGGACTGACGACCAACTGCGGAAAACCCTGCAGCCTATCGTGGACAAGTGCTCGTGCAGGTCCTGCAAACCAGGGGATATCAGGGACAGAGGTCTCTACTCGACCCTGCCCATCCGTCACTGTGCTAACAGTGTTCTATACGTGGACTACACAGAGATGCCGAAGTTCGGGGGCTATGACTTCGCCCTCGTTGTAACCTGTGGGTTGACCAGGTTTACCAGGGTGTTCCCATGTACCAAGCACATTACCGGGGAGGAGACTATCAAGATACTGCTGGAGGAGTGGTTTTGTGTCTATGCGGCGCCCAAGGAGATCAACTCCGATGAGGACGTACAAGTACGCTCAGATACCGATCAGAGGGTCCTGATATCCTTCAATGTCCAGGTGTCTACATGGATCCCCTACTCGCACACGAGCAACCGCCTATGTGAGCGACAGATCCCTGTCCTCAAGGAGAATGTAAGGATATGGTGCAAAACTGAACGCACCAGAGACTGGGTGCGACTACTCCCCGTCATATCCTTGATGATGAACCCCCAAGAGAGTTCAGCTACTGGCTACTCGCCCCATGAGTTATTCCTAGGGTGCCCGGCGTGGTTCCTACATGCCCCCTATCCAGAAGACACCCATTCTTCCGTGGGTGAATGGGTCCAAGAGCAACAAGCGAAGGTGGACAAGGCCAAGGCTATGCTACAGAGAGTGAGGGAGCGTCAGTGGAACAAGAAGAACAGGCACTGAGTACCGGCGACCTACCAAGAAGGGGACTCGGTGCTGGTGCACCACAGTCAACTACCCGCCTGGCCGCGCTCCACCAGCGATGACCCATACTTCGGGCCCTACAAGATTCTATCAGTGGATGGACACCGTATCACCGTGCGGTGTTCTCCCCGTCTAGGGGGGACCCTCATGTGCGCTGCTCAACATCTGAAGCGCTACTATGACCCTGAAGACCTCTGTGGGGGAGAGTGGGAACTTAATGAGGAGGAGATCGCCGCCCTAGACTTACAAGGGGCTGCCAGCCCTGTGGAAGATGAAGGGGAACTCCCCGACATGAACGCCGAGGAGAAGGCTAAGGAGGGCTTCTACCTGGTGAAGTCCGTCCTACGCCACCGCTACCGCCAGGGTTGGCACTTCCTCACCCTCTGGGAAGGGTTTGGAGTCGAAGAGGCCACCTGGGAGCCCTTCTCTGCGTTTGTTCCACCTGAGGGGCGCCTAAACTCAGTTCTGGTTGACTACTTGTCCCAGAACAACCTCGGTGAGTTGCTGAGGCTCGCTGAGACGCCTGCCTCCAAGACTAAAGCTAGGGACTGAACCTTACCCTTACCTGCCTAAGCGTATGTGTGAGTATGCTATTCCTAAGGTCCTGAGAGCAAGCCGCAGAAGTGGTGTCCTAATTATACCGAGGTCTGCATGCTTGCTAAACCTGGAGGGTTGTCTCATTGATGCCACGGGGTACGCCCCGGGTCTCCCCTCTCCCAAGTGCCCAATTTCTGTGCTGGCGCAAAACCTTGGGGGAATACCCAGCGTACTAATCCAGGTATTGTTTTCCCTATATATCTGTCTACTACAGGGAGCGGTGGCCAAAAGCTAGGAAGGCATGAAAACGCCATTTTGCTGAGTGGCCAAAACACTGACCTAACCACTGCCACAGCCATCCAACCCTGCTAAAATTGCAGGAAACGGGTGGGACAGTGACACACGCACTACAGGTCCTACACACCCTACAGTGGCACCATCCTGGTGGGCAAGCGCTACTGCAACTGGCTCAAGCCCCCACTCAGGATTACCACTCCTACATTCAGGCTCTACTGGGTGGTGTTGAAGATAAAGTCTTGGGTCCTAATGACCCTCCTGTGAAGAAGACAAGAGAACACAGCGCTGCTAAGCAACTCTGGCCTAACAGGGACGCCACAACGCGTTTCCCTGCTAGGGCTTGGAGGGAAGGGGTGCTCTTGTTGCGTGCACAGCGTGAATTTTGAAGAGGTCGGGCTACGCCTGCGACTCCTGGCTGAGTCGTAGCTTGTTTTTTGTGTGATCAGCGCCGTATATTTTAGCACGGCTCAAGGGACTGCACCAGTTCACCCTGACCTGCCCACCTGTAAAGCAAAGGCCAATGAAGGGATGTTTGCGGCTGAGGAACCAAGCCACACTCCACGTATTATACGCTTCTCACTGTGACCTATAATACGCTGTCCTCAAACATCCCTGTCAAGCAAGCAAGCGTTAAGAGACTCCTCAGGTTCTTCTAGAGAACGTACCGGGGAGCCCCTGGGTAACCTAAACAAGGTTTACCGCGCGCATTTCGCGTGGCCTACCGTTTAATGCGTGTGTGAATGCGCGAGCATGCACGAGTGGACGATCTGCCTTTGGCAAAAATACAAATCTTACCCACAATCACGAACTCTACCAGGGGGTGGCCCCATCTGGGCTTACCTACCTTACCTACCGCTGGAGAGTGAAGCAAGATGAGGAGAAAGAGCGAAACACAAGCAAGCAAATCGTCTATGCGTAGGTGTGTATGTTCTAATCAGTGCAACGAAAAAGGGTCGTTGTGCTGTAAGACCAGTTGTCACCGTGCCCCCGCATTGCACCGCAGGGCAGGACCGGTAGCCCCCCGTGACAACCACTCCCTGGCCGAAGACCATCTGTTCTTTCCCTAATCTCACCTCTAATCACCTGCAATCTTTCTAATCTAGCCCTCTACCGTTCGTTAGCGCTGCTACAAGATTCGTTCACGGAGACAGGAGACGAGCAATGTGCATGCTGCATACAAGACGAGCACACCTGAGGTTTATACGTGATTCATTGAAGTCTTTTCGTTGATTTTGAAATTCTTGGATTTTTGATTCTTTCTGTCAGTGTGGGTGGAATCTGTATGTTCCTTTATTTATGTGTGTCTCGTCATTTTCCTGTCTACGTGAGACACACTTTTATAATCTCATTATTTCTGTATTTTCCGGCGCTTCGCTAGGAGCAGCTCCTGCGCGCCGCCTTTTTCTGCGTAGGAATTTCTTGATTTAAGAAATCAAGAGAAGACTACAAATTTATAAAAATGTGCATCTGATGCACAATTGGATTCTGCTCAGGTGTGTGTTTTCAGAAAAATTCTAGGCCGTCATTTGACGGATTTTGGTGTTGTTGCTTCATGCTTGCGTGGATTCGTCCCTCATTCTCCCATCCCTCTGTTGTACAGACCCCCTCGCAAAGCCTCGTTGAGTAGGCCGCTGTTGTGGCCGAAAAGCAGCAGCAGGAGACTGAACCAGCAGCAAGACCCCTCCAAGGGGCAAATTCTAATTAAATCAGCGCACCCTCGCCCCAGTACCAGGACAGGTGTCCCCAACAGGTTCCATGAGACTTGGGTCCAGCGTCCTATGAGAGTCTGGCGTTGGGTTGTGTTACGCTGCAGCTTGGAGGGAGGGATGCACATGCATATGGTCTTGGCATGCCCTACTCTAACCCCACCAAGCCACATGAAACCCAGCAGCGCCAAGAGCGCTGAGTTTTCTGTTGGAGATTGTCATCAACAATGCAGCAAGAGTCTCTGGCCATGGTAAAGCGCTCTTTTCCAGTGTTAGGGAAGCTGTAGGTATTTTAAAGTAGATGTGGAAACCAAGGAAAGGCCAAGAAAAAAATCCCTTTTTCCTGAAAGTGCGACAGTGGTGGCCACCACAGCACAGGGGGGGAGTAAGAAAAAGTGCTTTTCCAATGCTTCAGGGTATACTTCAGTTGTATTCGAGGTGCTCTAAACACACAGGCATTTCTATCTTAGTATTGGCCCAACCAAACGTGCTGATAACACATTTTGACCTATGGAACCAAACACTAAATCAGGATGTGGTGTGGACCCCTTTATCTCCAAGCTATAGGCACTAAAACATCTTTTCCTGGGTTGCTGAGGCACTGATATACTGAAGGCAGAGCCTATGAATTTATCTATGTTTTGTCATGAATTCTTAGCTCTCCTAGTGGTATGCACCCTAGGGGGCTGGGGTACCTCTTTTTGAGAGGTCCTGGGTTCAATTTCCAGTCAGCCTAGCTAAGTAGGAATATCCAATGTGACATGGCAGTGACCACATGCCATGCCACCTCAGCACCTATGGGACCCAAAAACAAAGAGTGCACATCTCAAGATGGCACTGAGGATGAGAGTGAGCCCTTGGGGCAGTTTTCCAATCAGTTTTTCTCAGACATGTAAAATATTTGATCCTGAGTTGCAATGTATGCTAATTGCTGT